>OZ029913.1:25059004-25742508 GCA_964023275.1 Norana najaformis | reverse complement strand
AAGCAGGTGAGACACTAGAACCATATCCAACAGAAAGTATTGAAACTAACAGCAGTGAAGAGCTCAGAATATGCATATATTTTTCTAACAACAGAAACTAGTGTTGCTTAAAGCCTCGGGCATCATTCTAATCTATTCTAATGACTTCTGTAGCGCCGTTATCGTAATGCCACGGCATCAATTGATGGTCGCTTCAAGTGAAATCGTAAGCAAACTCATAATCCATTGGAGAAGCCAGGTCGAATTCCTACAGATCAGAGAAACCAGAAGTTAGGCTACCGTGAGTAAGCAAGTTGAGACAGAAGAGTCTTAAGTTTATACCTGAATGACATCACAGAAGTGACAGAACGAATCGAACTTGGCATCGAATTCCAAAGCCGTGGACCAGCAACTGAGAACGCTCTAGAATCGCTCACTGTATATGTTTATGTATATACAAGTATACATGCATATATATGTATACGAATATGTTTCTGTATTTGAGGGTTTAAGTTACAATTGTTTCCGATATTAGAGAGAGAGATATATATATGTGCCAGCCAAATATAAAAATGTACATGTTGACTACATACATCATGTGGGACAAGAGAAACAACATATATACTTATGAGAGTACAAGATCCTATCACATATTATAAATATAATAAATGTAATAGAATATATATACAGTATATATGTATATTCCGATATAACATTCACGCACTCATTTACTATATAATGTATTGTGTGACAAAATGTACAACATATATACCCTGGACAATACAAGAGTTCCCCATCTCATGTATATTTCTAATGCATCTATTCCTACATTGTATAATGATGCATACATATATACGGTATATATTATATTATGTGAGACAAGAAAGTCGGCACATATATATATGTATAATATGCATCAATGTATAAATATATTGGATCCGTATTGATTTTCCTTCATTGAGAGTGAAATGTAGTAATGGTATAGACTGTCCCTTTCCGTCTCTGCGACTCTTAGATTTCTCGTTCGTATTTTCCCGGCAAATATCCTTTGTTTTAGCTGCGATCGATATATCCATCCTTTCCTCTTTCGAGCAGCTCCCAACAGACTAAACAGGATATGACGTTCTGTGGAGTATGCCACTCAAAATCAATGCTTCGTTAACAACAGACACTAGCTCAACTGGAGTCTAGAATGCCTGGTATCAAAGCACATTCAATGTCACCAGACGTTATTACTACACACGACAGATTATGTTTCAAGGGTGTGATAAAACATTATTTGAAATGGCTAGTCGCTGCTCATATCAGATTACTAGGCTGTATATTGTAACGAAGTCATTTGTGCAACATAGTATAAAGTAGCGAGCTACTTCTAGCGTGCATTACAATGTCAAATGTCAGCACAAGTGCTAAGAGTTACATAATAGCTAGAATTTCAAATACTTTTTCTGGAAGAGTAACACTTAGGGCCTCGTGAACAGATGCCGAAAGGCTGGTTCAGACACGAGGGCCAGAGACCAGACAGACTTGATCACCCATTTTTGTCTTAGCTGCTGACACAAAGACATCGGCAGACCATGATGATCGCAGACGCAATCGGTTAGGGTCATCAGATAAAACTAAACTTGATGCTAAATTTTGGGCGCTATATGCTCTATGAATAATAATTACACCTTATTTTCTCAGTAGCTTTATTAACTGAGGAGTTATATCCACATCGGGTAAAAATATAGCCACTAGCTAGTGGATAAAAAACACAATGTCTCTAATTTTCGTAATGATGAGGAATCAAGTTCAGCTTATAATAATAATTAATTATAGTAATAATAATAATAATAATTACAACAACAACAACAATAATAATAATACCTCTTCTTCAATAAATTTTTAAATCCCATTAAATTCCATTATTATTATTAACAATACTAATAATAACTTATTATTAATAATTATTATTTTACTATTTTTGTTGTTGTTGCTAATATTTGTAGCTATCCTTCACTTTAACGCAATTGCTTTAAATGGCACTTTCATCGAGCCAGACATAAGCGAAGATTAGCCATCCAAGATGTGACAGGTCTCTCAAACATAATTAATTCATCTAACCCTTTTTGGTTAGAAATAATCATTTGCACGCTAGGATCTGCTGTTGCAGACATTACTTTTACGTGATCAACTTTGTACAGTGCAGCTTTACTTTCCTTCGTTTTCCATTTAATCCACCTGTTTTCAAAGCTCCATCCATCGATCTACATCAATTACTTATATTCATCAACAGTCGTCAATAATTCATCTCCTTATCACCACTGATGCAAGTCCTTTTCTCCAGCAGTCCATCGTTATCTCCCTATCCAGGCATTCGCCGCGTTCCATTGATCAAACGATTCCGACAAAAATTCTTTCATGCGGAATTATGACGAGGCGTTTGATTCATACAGCTTGATTGGATTATCCAATTCGGATGGGATTGGATTAGATCGGATTATGTTAGATTAGATTGGATAGAGTTGGATTAGATTTCGCAAGATGAGATTAGACCATCCTAAATTAGATTAGATTTTATTGTGATGGGTTGAATTTCATAGTACTGGACTAGCCTGGATTAGATCAGATTGAAATGGATTTGGAGTGTAATAGATTAGTTTATTATAGATTAGACTAATAAAACATATGGAAAGTCACAATCAATGTATACGTATATATAGACAGCGTAAACATATACCCAAATAAGGTCATCACAATGATTTGGTTCGGGTAGTCGTTTATTACCGACTTAGATGCTCTCCAAGTGTAATTTCTGAACGACCCCCGGAACCAACGAAGCTTGGCGAACGACGAAGATAGCGCTGACTGGCGGCTCACAGATAAAACATAGGTTCGCTATGTGCATAAACGGTGTCCAAAAAAAGAATTTCTACCTAAATTGCAAGGATATTGACGCTGGCAAGACCCGGTTATGTCAATCTTTTATTAAGTCTGCCTAATTTCATCCTTTATTCGGACTATAAGTCGCAGTTTGACTAAGCAGTTTGACTAAGGGGCTTAAAGAAATTTAACAGCCGTTTTGTTTTCTTCACTGATAGCCATCATGGTTTAGAGATAGCGAAATTAATAACGTATTGAATTATGTAATTTTGAAGGAACCGTTCATTAAACATAAAATGCAATTAATAGTAAAGAAATAGTAACGAAACAAACTTCTGTTCAATTTAAATTTCATAAATGTGTGTTCTAGTCATTCCACTTTGCTAAGGGTTCCTTTTTGTGGACACAGTGTATAATTTTATAAGTATGTGTATATATATGTGTGTGTGTGTGTGTGTATGTATCAAGACACTTAATACTGCACCTTTAAAGTATACCTCTTACTAAATTCGTTGCTTTGCAGTCTGCGTAGTGGTGACGTTAATTATACGACTTACTCATTAGGGTGGTCCAAAAAAATTAACTTTCTCAGAGTTGCACTCCACAACCCTCTTTTTGTTCTATGGCTGCCCACTATAACTTCTACCAAATTTTAGAGAGATTGATGAGTATTTATTATGGCTGCTAGGACTTCTGACATCGACCTTACCTTAAAGTTTTAGTAGTTTCATCCATGTAGTATCCAGAGTTTAACGACGTAAAATTATTACAGCTGCCACGGCCACTGACGTCAACATCACTTTAAGTTACACTTGTGCTGTTCTAAGTATATGTTTCATTATCCATGGCTATATGTAACAACCTACTGTGAAGATCATGCATTTTAAAAGGTGTTCAAAAATCGTCTAATTAGTCCGGCATGACTGCTCTTAATAGAAATTGCTTTTGAGAGCCGAATCACTATTCAGTCCACAAACGCAGATGCACAGATGCAGACCGACAAAACGATAAACTTCTACACTCACAAGGAGACGGACTGAAAACTTTAATCCAACGTGGATTTGAATCCGATATCTGTGGGACGCTGTGGTGAGCGACTTTCTTTCTCATGGGACAATCATCCATTCATTCGGACCCCGTGAAATCGTAGACGGTTGATCGACGTTTTTCTACATTTGCCGACTCAAGAGCTCGGACAACATCGACGTATAGAATGACAGCAAATGGACATAGACGAAGAGAAAGAGAGACAGACAGGCAGAGAGAGAGAGAGAGTTATATTTGGATGGAGAGAAGATAGACTGAATAATGATGGAATAGAGATGGAAGAGAGGGGAACAGAGAGAGAACGAGGGAGAGAAACTGAGTCTTATCGGATAGAAAGAGAGAACACGTAGGGGAGAGAATGAATAAGACAGAAGAGACTAAGACAGAACAGTTATAAAGAAAAAGTCATAGACACGGGGAGAGAAAAAATGAAAGACAGGCAGAGAAAGAGAAAAACATAGACGACAGAGAATGAGCAAGGGGAATGATCAGTAAAGATAGAGGTATACATGGATGAATAATGTACGAAAGAGAAAGAAATAGAGCGGGAAAGAAAGAGAGAGAGAGGAGAGAGAGGATAAAGGGATGGAGAGAGGGAGACCTGCCGGAGAGTCATAAACGTGCTGTCATACGGCTATCAGCCAAGAAGCCTGGAATGGACCCGGTTAGCATAAAAATAACTGTCCATCTCTATCTAACCTTACATTCCTGTCTATGGCAATTGAGAGTAGTTGTGCCGCAGCTGTTGCGATATTTGGAAACATGCAACCTAATGTCAAAGCTACAATCCGGCTTCAGAAAAGGCCATTCAGTTCTTCTGAGACTTATCTCTGATGTCTGTGACGCCGTCGACATCGGATATGTCAGCTGCTTGCACTCCAGGACATGAGCGAGGCGTTTGATACGGTGAATCACAACATCCCGCTGACCAGGTTAAGCACTTCGTGAGGAGTTTTAGGTCAGTCGTTGGAGTGGCTTCGCTCTTTCCTGGGACAGTGATTGTGGCCATTGGCTTGACAGACTCAGTACGGGCATCAGTTGCATTCGGTGCTCCACAGAGATCGCTCCTGAGATCCCTCCTTTACATCCTGTGTATACACGACCGGGTTCATCAGCTGTACTTGATGTGTCACCCATCTGACGCTCTGGCTTGTATGTCCAGTATAGGCGAGCAATCGTGACAAAAGTGCTGGCCTGGATGTTTTCAAATGGCTGAGGTAGAACCGGGAAAATACAGAATCCATATGTCTGAGTACAAGACAAGCGCGAGTAAGGACTGGCAAAGAAGCACATGGGGTGGCATTTCCAGGCTGAGAAGCCCAACGTGTTTCCTGGAATATTTCTGGATGAGGATAAATTAATGCAGGCACACCGCGATTTATCGTGCATTGGACTTTCCTTGTGCAACAGTCTTTCATTTAAACTACGCGTTGTTCTGCCACAAAAATCTCATAACCTTTTTCAGTCTATCTTGAGTCACACGTACATAGATCTGATATATATGTATATATATCCATGTTCAGCGCCCTTGTGAGATGGCTAAAGGCGCTACATAAATAACCGAATACATACATACATGTATGTATGTGTGTGTAGATAGAGTGAAAGAGGTATAGATATAGAGATAGAGGTAGAGATATAAGAAGGAATGAGAGGTAAAAAGCAAGAATGCGACAGAAACAGAGAGAAGTAGATGGAGATTGAGGCGGTAAGAGACAAGGACAGAAGGAAAAGGAACAAAACAGACATAAAATGAAGAAAGAAGAGAAAGAGAGAGAGAGAAGAAGAAGTTAAAAAGAGAAAATGAAGAAATAAACGGCAAGACTGAGGTAGAAAGGGATTTGGATGGCTAGATAATGACAGAGGTAGAACAAGCGACAGAGAACAAAAGCAAGAGAAACAGAAAAGGAGAGGATGGGATTCTGTTAGATAAAAAGTGAGAAATTGAGACTGACGGACAGACAAACAGACAGACAGACAGACAGAACAACAAGAGAGCTAGGGAGCAACACAGAGAGCTAGAAAGAGAGCAAGGGATATAGTGAGGCAGACAATAAGAGCAAGAGCGAGAGAGAAAAGTGAGTTAGCTTGAGAGAGAGAGAGAGAGACCATGAGAGACAGCAAGAGACAGAAAGACTGAGAGATACAAAGAGAAACTGCGAGAGATATAGAGAGAGCAGCGGGTGAGGGTTATCGATCTAGCTGGGTAACAGTGACATCATCTCGTCTCGCCCTTATTCAGCGCCTCGTCTTCGCTCTATTGCACGGAGGAATAGGAAAGTCCGGAAGAGGGGAATTCGGTCGATGACATTGTTTTACGTCTGTGTCAGTTATCTGAGCGTCTCTCTGTCTGTCTTTTTCTTTGTGTTCCTTAGTCCTGGTCATTTTGTGTTATTGTTGTGTTGCTGTCTGGGAATAATTACGGTTACGCTCTTACAGGCTAAACTATCCTGGTAATTTACATGCGTCTCTTTCACCCTCTCTCTGTCTCTGCCTACCTCCGAGTGCCTGTTTCGGCCTCTGTTTATCTTTCCCTAGGTCCGTCTCTATCTCTCACTATCTCTGCCTGTTTGTCTGCAAATGACTGTCTTTCTTTGATTTTCTCTCTACTTCTACCCTGCATTTCTATTATTCACTTTCTGTCCCCTTATATCTCTCTGTCTGCCTGTTTTTCTTGCACTCTGCCTGTTCACACGTGAATCCCTCTGTGTGTGTGTGTCTGTCTCTCTCTCTGTTTGTATCCTTATCTATCTGTCTGCTATCTGTCCATATGTGTCTGCCGGTTTCTGTCTTTCTATCTGCCTTTCGGTCTATCTATCTATCGATCCATCGATCCATCGATCTATCTATCTATCTATCTATCTATCTTTCTGTCTGTCTGTCTATCTATCTATCTACATGTCCGTCCTTCCGTCCTTCCGTACATCCATCCATCTATATAGGCCTATCTGTCTATCGATCGATCTATCTATGTATTTTTATCGGAATCCCTCCCTAGGCAGGCATGTATAATTGTCGATGAATGACTCCATCTCGTAGAGTTCTATCTATTGGTTTGTCATCATCTGTGCTAAAGCAGATGACGTCCTACCTGACTGGTTCCCCTCTACAGCGACCATCCTAACCATTGTGGTGTTCCACAAGGGTCAGTTCTTGGACCGATTCTTTTCCTACGATATGCTGCCTGTTGTTACATTTAAGTATTGTCTGCATAGTTATCTTTATGCCATTGACACACAGCTCACTATGGCTTCCGTCATCCAGATGTCATTGATGTCTAGCATCTGTAAGTTTTGTTAATGGGCCGTATGAGTGACATCGCGGACTGAATGAAGTGTAATTGACTGGAGCTCAATTCCTCAAAGTCAGTGTTTTCAGTCCTCGATCTTAGGCGGGTTTTGCAAATTAGACCACAGCCCTTTTGAAATTGACGCAGATCTTCTATACTATGCCGTTTGCGTTTTTCCGATTCCCATTCGATCTATAGTACGAGGATGTCCAGTATAAGGATGTCAATGGTTAGGGTTAGTGTTAGGGTTAGGGTTAAGGTTAGGGTTAGGGTTAGTGTTAGGGTTAGAGTTAGTCTTAGGGTTAGGATAGATACAGTAGGAATGGGAAATACGCTGCTAAACCCTATTCCTAACTCTCACGTTTACCATTGACATCCTCCTACAAGCGTGGGAAAAGGAAGGACGCATGCGGTTTGTGCCCAGACAATTGCAGGCGTCATCATCCGCGAGATAAAGAGCCAACAGACCGCCCTTGAAAAGTGTTTGCGGACAGACATCGACAGTGTATGTCATAGTCTGCTCTGTTGCACCACAGCTGCACGAAGGATTAGTGTCTCGTTGCCATTTGACGAGCTTGTTTGTACAACAACCCTGACCTGTCCGAAATCGGTTTAGTGCAGACCAGAGTCGTCGATGGAAGTTAAAGCCTAGAGGACAGACATATGGTTCAGCGATGAGGGAGTGGTTGGTCATATTTCTTGCTACCCATTCGTCCCTCCGTGCTGAAATAGCTGCCTTATCCCCAGACGGCATCTCCAACCAAATTGGACGTCTCGATAACAGGCGTGTTTGCTGGTGTGAATTGATATCGTCATAAAGCAGTCTTTGTTCGCATCGATCTCTTCCAGCAGCCTTTCGGTAGTCTTCTTCCTAGGGAGATGAGGTGGTTGGACATTGCTTAAACCGGCAGCCATGACAGCTGGGTTGGACGCAGCGTCCCTGAGATAAGGCGCATGGACTAGCCGTACGTGGGCCAGGCGATACCATGACGGAGCACAATATTCTGCTGCTGAATAACCAAGATCAACGGCAGATCAACGGCAGATGCTGCTGAGCCAAAGAACGATAGCGATCACTCAGTTACATCACATATTACATGGATAATTAGTACACGTACTTAGAGGGCTAATTAGTACACGTACTTAAGGACTAATTAGTACAATTACCTATTGAAACACCCTCCACCCTAACAGCTCCTTTCCCTTTTCTCTCTATGATCTTCTGGCATCCGGACTTGGTTATTGACATGGCATCTTTGTTCAACCCCTCTGACTTGAAGCAGCGCTCGTAAATAAGCTGGTATTCACGCTTTAAAGAAATAACTAAACTTCTATCTATCTTCTATGTAACTCTTAACTGAAAATTTCCATGGTAAAACGCCATAAAAGTAGCTTGCTATATGAAATTGTTGTTATTACAATTATACAATGATAATGCTGCTGTCAGTTTTCTATGTGATTGTCTCAGTCACCACAATTGATTGAATTTTGTTCCGATGCTGTGAATAGTATAACATCACAGGCAGGGATGCTGTTCTCATCAATTTCTTGGTTTTTCTTGTTTCTCGTGTTTTTGTGCTACCATCGTTTGGTGAAATAAAGTATTGGTATAATTACAATTACAGTTTCACTGTTTATTCAACTTCTTTCACCTTCTATCTCTGTTTCTTCTGCTTTCTCTCTGCGTGTCCCTGTCTTTATATCTGGCACTATCTCTTTGTCTCTCCATATCTCAATGTCTCTGTTTGCATTGTCATTCTGCCTCTTTCTCTTTCTCTCTGTCACTCTGTCACGTTGTATGTCATCGTCTCTGTTTCTCTACACGTCTCTCCTTCGCTCACACGGCTAGTAACTCCATCCCATCCAATCATCTTCCAAGTCAACTGGATCACTCCCTCCTCCATCAAACATCCCCACCCAAACTATGGAACAGAGACTGTAGAGAGGTTAGCGGATTGTTGTCAGAGGTCAAAGTTCGTGACTCTGAGCGGTCGAGAAATTAATCGAGCGATGGACAGTACTAAAGGGTTGAATGACGGCCATCTAGCGACGCCCGCTGATACTACACGACAGGCGACATCTTGCGGACGCCGCGGAAGGCGACGGCGATAAAAAGGAATTAAGGCGATTGGAACAGACAGGCAGAGGGACAAACAGATAAGACAAAAAGAACACAGACACAAACATGTGCAGGCAGACAGACGGCTAGAAAGATAGTCAGGCATACAGAATGATAGACAAACACAGATGCAGGTAGACAGGCACACAGGCACAGAAAGACAGACAGACAGACCAACGCAGGGTTACGTATTCAGCCCTTCCTGTAAATGGTCACTGCGTAATGAACTTGAGCAAGCTGTTAACTCACAATTGCTTATAAGATATCGATTGATGCCTTTTATTAGACATCGACAGAGACTTGATTTTACTCAACATACAATTTCCCCCTACTTTAAAACGTATTTCCTTTGCTGAGTTAGATAGCTATATAGGCAGCGCTTTTATGTACCTAAAACACGCAAGAGTATCTGGACCCACACAAACATGCATACATACAATATATTTACGAAGAATCACCGACAGAGAGAGAGAAAGAGAGAGAGAGAGAGAACTAGACACAGAGAAACTTAGACGGAGAGAAACCTAGACGGATAAAAAGACATACCCTTTGCCTGTGCAGTGAGTTGCATGCGATTAGGTCGAAGCCAGGACTCTCCAGAATTGCCTCGATTGCCTCGAGATGCCCGAGTCGAATTGCTACGTGGAGCACTGTCTCTCGACCCAACGTCTGCAAGTGTTACAACCATTAGTCGGAAATTAAATCATTGATCCTCAAACTGATTCAATTGCCTAATAAGTAATAGCATATGAACAGTTGAACAAATAAATAATGCATATGAACATATGAACGTATGAGAGTCCGTCCGTCCGTCCGACCGTCCGTCCATCCATCCAGCCATCTATCGATCTATCTAGCTATCTATTGTCAACTGTCAACTCTGGACGGGACTCTTTTGGTACTGACATACACACATACAAAAATACATGCATACATACATACATACATACATACATACATGCATACATGCATGCATGCATGCATGCATGTATTTATTATTCTGCATTTATTAATTAAGCACCACTACTTAATGGTTGAGCATCAATCAGTGGTGCTGAGCAATTGTGAGTGAAGAAATTGCTCAAGGTCCCTGTTCAGCAATGTTCTCAGAGGAGGCTCGAACCTGTACTCTCCGCGTCACAAGCCGAACACTCTAACAAATCGGCTATCGTGCCCCACATACATACACGCATACATGCACACAAACAAACAAACAAACATGCATACATATTGAAGGAGAAAGTAATGGATAAAGCCTGGAGATAAAGTGTAAGAGAGAGACATACACAGGTACAAATACTTTCATACCGACAAACAGACAAAGTGAAAGAGAGAGAGAGAGAGTGAGAAAGACAGACAAAGGGAGAGGAAGGGACAGATCTAGGCATCAATAACCTCATGATAGTCATGGTGCAACATGGCCGTCTGTGATAAATGGCCTTATGTGTATTGCAATGAGTTACTCTGCTACGTTATTAGTTGCCTCGGCGTCTGGCCTCTGTCCAGTTGTAACCGACAAAATATATCCACACGCTACTACCATCCTATATATAAGTATATACAAGCATATATAAAACACAATTATGCAGCGTTGTGGTGTATTGCAATACATGTATTACATAGTCTACATACGGACCATCATACTCATAAAGAGGTCTAGAGAACATACACACATACATAATACATACAAAAATATATACACATACATCCATACATGCACACATACATACATGCATACATTCACACACCCATACAGGCAAACATATGTTTCAACATGCACACATACGAGCATGCAAGCAGAAATTCACGCAGACAGACAGAAAGCTAGACAGACAGCCACACTATCTAGGCAGACACACAAGCAGACACAGAACGCCATTGTAATATAAAATCATATAAACGCCGTGATCGTTTTCTCCCTGTCCGATAAATTTCTCGCGTCACGGTCCCACAGCCTCCCTTCCCTGCCCTCCAGCTGTCCACTGTGGACACTCCAGCACCGTCATTTGGTAACTTCCCGCGTCGGAAGGTTCACTTCCGGTCTGAAGAAAGGCCAACACGCTCCTTCCGGTGTAGAAATAACCGACGAAATGTAGGCCTATGCTAAACAGCGAATTACCAAGTCAGCTCTTTTCGCCATATAAATGCTCCAAAACATTTTAGGAATACTAAGCAGCATGCAAATTATCGAGTAAATTAAATTTTAAAGCAAATTATAAATTAAATTGCAAACTAATTTTTATAGTAAATTGTAGCATAAATTGTAAAACAATCGACCAAGTTACCCGTTATTTTGTTGGGTCATATCGAAAGAAATTTGTAAATTATTATGTCAAGTAATTTGTAAAGAATCATGTCTATGACTTTTCATAATATCAGGTAAAGTAATAAACCATGCAATCTGTAATCATTTGAGTAATATCTAAAATGATTTACCTCATCGATTGACTGAGTAATTGATGAGTGAATGAATGAAAAATTGCTTGATTGATTTTTCATTTAAGGTAATTAATATTGAAAATTAAGTTCGGCGTCAAAGGCTTCGCCTACTGAATTTTAGAACCTGTCACAAGTGTAGCGTCGGACGTAAGAGTATTAAAGGATCGATGTATCTGCATATTCGTCCATCAGAGACCGCATCAACTTACCGAATCCTTGGCGTGAGGGTCTGCTCCGTAGAGCAGCAGCTGACGCAAGACGGAGAGGTCATTTCCGGCCAATCCACTGAGCAGAGCATGGTGAAGGGCTGTCCGACCCATCTGCAATTTTACAACACTCTGATAATATTAGCTAAGGCAGGGCAAGGCAAAGCAAAGCAAGGTAAGGTAAGGTAACGCAGCGTAAGGTAACACAAGGTTATAATGTGAAATATATGTATGTATTTATGTACGCATCCGAACATTTATATAGCGCCTTTCAAGACCTCATAAGGCGCTGAAACAGGGTAATATGAGTTCATAAGGTAAGATAAAGTAAGGAAAGGTAAAGTAAGGTAAAGAAACATAATATAATATACTCATATCATGATTCCTATTCTTTTATTGCACTCTTCGTCTTTCTACTCTTACTGTGGGAGCCAAGCCATACGGTTTGTAGATAGAATGTAAACAATAATAACTTTATTAAAGTAATGTCTAATTTAATAATTCATTCTCCGGAGTTTTTTAATTCCTGAGGCATTATATGTACTTCGGGCAAAAATTTTGATAACAGTTTTATATTTAAGTAGTTTCGTTCGCTTCAGTCTTTTCTAATAATTGAGTCCTTCAGCGTTGACGATTTTCAAAAGTTGACAGTCGAACGTGCTTCGAACCGTTGATGCGCCTACAGGGAGCATAGCGTTAACTGAAAAAAAGAAACTGTTTGATTTTTTGCAGTTATAATTGAATAACTAAACAGAACAATTACAACAGTACTTTGAAGTCGTCTTACAGTGTGTAAACGCACGAATCTATCCAAGTCGTTCCTAACTCAAACTATCACCTAAGTATACGACAAATTACAGCTCTCGCGCTCACCCAACAATGCACCCGCAATTGCTTTATAGGCTGTTTCCCATCAAAAGTCAGCAGACAAGCCCATAGATGCTCTCCGCTACTACCCAATGGTGGATTCTCCAAAACTTTCCGCTATTGAACAAACGTGTTTTTTTTAAACCCGCTGACTCATCGCAACGTAGGCTTGACTTTTTCCAAGTAAACACGTCAACAACCCGATGACTTATTGGTGTGACTATCACGGAAACTATCATACAACTTGCTTAAAACATGTTAAATCATATTCGGAGAAATCAGGCTCACATTGCCTTCACACCATTTTAGAGTCTATAAATCGACCTTATATGATTTGTAAACGGAGCAAACTGCAAAGTTTTGCAATCTGTCGCAAAACACAGCGAATCGTGTTTACAAACAAAACAATCTTAACTATGAAAGTAGATACGAGCTTTAGATGTAATCTCTCACCACATTCAATTTACCCTTACGACACCTCACTTCGAGACCAAAGTCTTGTAACGCTAAACAGCATCTGACCAGTTTTGCAGATTTAAAGATAGTAATACTCAAACATGTCGACGGACCACGCTCAGTAAATACAACAATATGTGATTCTAACATGATGTCCTTCAGTTTAGAGAACGTCCAAACAACTGACTGTGTTAACACAGCACCAAATGCAACGTCACTACTGTCACAGTAAATATTTACATCATAACCAACACGAATTACGACCAAAAACAGAATCTGAACACAAAACGTATCAAAAGCATTTTGATGTGCATTTGTACAACAAGAATTCATTTGTACTTTCTTACAGATTAAATCTGTCAATATGTCAACATTGTTTTATGGCCGAGTTGCGGTGGTTGACGTGGGGATATGTGACCGCTATGCGGCTTAACAGCCTATTCACTGGTCCGTTTATGCAGGTAGACCTTTGTGCTTAAGTGTACTGTGTGTTTATTTTTCACTTTGCATATAGATTTGAATGTAGTAAGTGGGCGTTAGTCCTTCGTATTGGCGAATGCTAATAGGTGATAGATGATGTTCTTTGAAATGAAGATTTTAGTACAGAATCTAAAAGGAAAAGAGTGTTGTGTTAGTTGTATAGACAGGCTACGTTATTTCGTGTGAGACTTTATAGGTAGCGGTTTAGACCAATGATGTTAGTCTATGAGATTAAGGACTGACATTATATTGGCAGATTAGGCAGCGGAATCTTCGCAGCCGAAGTGTAAACATTGGAATAAGCGGATTAACTCGCAAAGAGGAGAATAATCAAGGGATCGTCGCCGGTCATTGTCTTTGATGTGCCGTCTAAGCGAGAAAATCTGTTTGCTTCGGTATTATAATCGAGCAAGATTTAAAACTGTGAAATCATCGGAAAGTACAAAATCAACAGACTACAAAAAAAACACAAAATACGAGATTTAAAGAAAAACGCTGATTTTGGAAGTTAAAAAATAAGATGGAGCGTTTAAGCGCTGAAAAACAACAAAAGAAATAAAGAACACATCATCTCATTGAATAAAACAGGCACCCACGAAGGCTGGTTATAAAAAGAAACAAATTTAAAAGAAGTCTCGGCACGCTATGACGGAAGCTTTCGCAGAGATCTGACTCTAAGAAGAGGACAAAAATTGAAGTGCAGTGAAAGGTGAGGTATAAAATCGGTAGTGCGAGCTACATGCAAGAGACGCAACACATGATTATATTCAATATCCTTCTCATGGAGCGAGCTTCGAAAGTCGGTGCAGCCCCAGAATACATCAGAGAGCTCTTCGTTTCTATCTCTAGCCAACATGGTCGACGATCGTTGCTTTTAGCGGACCGTGGGGACTTGTTGGGCCCGCGCTCTCGTACGTGCTTTACTGTGCATTGGGCCGTCCTTACGGAATAAGTTTCCCTTAAAATAAGTACTGTTCCACCAGAGACAGCTCAAGAAACATTTTCAGTCTACTCTATGTCGTAGATCTGTTTGATAGTTATGTTTAGAGTCGTTGTGAAGTTATCTAAATAACCGTATACAAAATAAATGTCGTTAAACACTGGAGATTATGTTTATTGATCCGTTTCTCTTTATTGCACAACGAGCAAGACAGCCACAAGATGCCGTTAAACACGCAACAGTACTACTTACTAGGCCTACTTATTATTTATTTACTTACTTACTAACACTACTACTTCTACTACTACTGCTGCTGCTGCTGCTGCTATAAACACGCTTTTAAAAAATTACAGCAAAATGCCTGATGTCGAAGCCCTACAGTATATGCCATACAAATTTGTCTCATTCACTGGGTGATATACAATAAAATTACTTTGCCCAAAATCTTCAATAGTGTCTGGCTATAGACAGCAGTCACTGTGATTTATTGCAAGGCGATATTTTCGCTTTTCCTCCTCCTAATCCCCCTTCTTTTTCCCTCTTCTTTCTACTTCTCCTCGCTCCGTTTCCAGGAATTAATCGAATAGTTCCTCTTCCTACGTTCCTACTCCTAATCTTCCTTTCTTTTTCTCATCATTTTTGTGAACTCCTCCAATTTCTCTTACTCTTAATACTCCTTTCGTACTTTTTCCATTTCCTCTTACTGCTCCTCCTCTTCATCCTCGTGTTTAACTCCTAAACCTCCCTCCTATTTTTCCTATTATCCCTCATTATGATGCTCTTCCTCCTCCTCCTCTTCTTATTCTTCCTCCTTCTCCTATTCCTCCTTCTATCCCTCCTTTTATTCCTCCTCATCCTCCACGGTGTCCTCCTTTTCTTGTTTCTCATTCTGTCACTGCTCCATTTATCTCTCCTCCTCATATTCCATCTCTTACCTTTGATCCTCCTTGGTAAGAAATAATGCTCAGGTAACAAAAAGGTCATCACTGGAGGGCTCTCCCGCACACGTGGAGCTCAATCAAAGGATTCCCATGTGGAGTTAACAGTTTGTACCACCTTCACAATTTAACAGCATTCTGCCTACACTATTATAATCAACTATGTAATGTGTTATTAGCAGCTATGGATGTAAGTGACCGATAGGAAATGCTACTGTGTCTACATTAGTGCTTGCTATATCTCAACAATCCCGGGTTATAGGGTTAACGAGCGATCTCATTGGTCTTTTGTGAATTTACAACGTAATTCATATTGCTTCTGGTTGTAGCTGAATATCGTCATGTGACTAATTAACAGAAGTCCTTTGAAATGGTACTTTCTGTGATGAATATGTGCATTGAAAATGACAATAGCGTTAAGCTCATTCAAGCGAAGCACACGGTGTCGACGATCTTTCGTAGTTGTCAATGATCGCGCTTCGAACCGCCGACTTGCCCTATTCGTAGCGTTAACCTGAGTAAAAACCCACAATCCTTGATGTTCTAAAACGAACAACTCAGTCACAACAGAACTTGAATTATCACTTTTTCTACACGCACGAATCTATAAACACCATTTGGGACAACAAAGGGACAACACTCGCATGTGCTAACTTTCAACTTAGCACACGCCAGACCATTGCTACAAATCTGTGCTCTTTAAGCAATGTATTTGCGTCCGCTAATATAGGTCCTCCGCCAAGACAGCAAACCAAAACAAACTGGTTTAAACGAGACTCAGGATGTTGCGCAATCGTGGGTTTTCCAAAACCCGTTGACTCGTCACAACACAGACCTGAGCGAGTGTCCACGTGACAAAACGAGCGTCGGCAATATTTACTGCTGACGCCAGCCAATCATACCATACTTACCCGCAGGCATCAGAGCTTCTCGCATATAAGTTGACCAAACTTCAGTCAGTTTAAACTCAGAATAATGATTGTCTCTAAATCGCAAAGTTTAATTATCGAACAGTTACATTTTGGGTTTGACTTTTATAAAGTAGAGACTTTCTCAAATATAGACAAAAATACAGTAATCGTAATCTCGAGAGTTCTACAGTGATCAACGAAAGCCACGTCACGGGGACCAGGTTATTCACAGGCTTATGCACAAAAGTGTTATCTGTATATATCATATAAATATATTATAGTTATATATGTATATATATATGCATATATAAATATGTAAATGCTCTGAATGAATATATATATCCATTTTGAAGGGCTGCTTCACTCTTGTGTGAGACGGATTTATGAATATTCATGTTCTCATTCCGTTGCAGTCCATTTCCCCATTTGTTTTAAATGACAGATCTATATATCATGTTACAATTTCCTTTTATATGCATACGAACATACACATATAAATTACACAGGCCTACATAATGAGAGTGAGAGGCACATATATTTATATAGGCTCCACAGGGTTCTCGCTTAGTACTCATACTCTATGTCCTCTAAACTGTGAATCTAAGTTAGTAAGTTAGTAAGTAATCTTTATTAGCACGAGAAAAAAGCCCATACTTCACAACAATGCATACACACAGAGAAAATGTATCAAAAATAGTAGTCAAAAACGATGCAACACTATAAACAGTTTAAAACTTTTTATCATGTTGTCTTAATCCAAACAGCTAATGCATTTGTTTCCAGCAGACTTGACTACTTAACTCACTTCTTTTTGGTACCACTAAGGGATATCTGCACAAACCATAAATCGTTCAAAACATTCTCGCCATACCCATAACAATGATCCTTTAATATCGTCATACTAAGCCAATATTACATTCATTGCACTGGCTGCCCACTGAGCAGAGAATTCATTTCAAAATCTGCTTTATAGTTTACAAAGAAATGCATTTAAATCAGCCGAACTATCTACGTAATGTATGACAACATGCTCACCCTAACACAAATAGATATTGCATTCGGTCTATGGACACTGTGACTCTTGCTGTGCCCAATACCCGAACAATGTTGGGCGCTCGGGCCTTCTAGGTAGCTGGTCCAAAGATTTGGAATTCACTGCCCAGTTCATTTTGCTCTGCAAATTCTTTTATGTCATTCAGCTCTAAACTAAAAACGCACCTCTTTCAACTTGCTTACCCACCGTAATATGGTTTCTGGTTTCTCTGACCTATCGGAATTCGATCTGGCTTCGCGAACGGATTATGATTTTTGATTGCGATTTTGACTTGCCAAACCGTGACGTAGACACCAAACCCAGCGAAGACACGATCACACGATCCCTTCCCATGGTAAAATGTAGTCTGCAAAATCTATGGCGTCTTTCGATTCTGCCAATTCACCGCTCATAATATTTCCATTGGAAGTTTGATTTGCACTGAAAACGCTTAGTCAAGACAGTGCAAAGCCCCATCTAAACTAACTAAATATAATTAACTACCTGAGCTGGCCTTTAGTAATATTAAAGTCCTGCTTACTCTTACTCTATAGTCGGCTGGCCAAGATTAAGCCAAGTTTTAATTAACTGCCGTAACTAATCTGTACACTGAAAATTGATCCTAATAAGTATTACATGAAAAGCAAAAGAACCCAAATCAAATGCGAATGAAAAGGAGGTTCGCTACAACATTATACTGTAATACTGCTTTACTACCAGACAGATGGTAATGTATGATAACAGCAAACACTAATGAAGTCAGAGCGCTCCGACTTCATTAGTGTCTGCTGTTACCATACATTATAAATGATATCTTCCACGACACATGTATAACATGTTCATCAAGCCATCCTTCGATGGCGCCGCTGCTTTTAGAAGCAATAATTTGAGTCCCGGTCGAGGTATCAACCACGGAGTCCTCAGCTCTGCTCTGAGCAGATTAGCCAAACTAATTAAACGCACAATCAGCCGCTCCGCTCACGACGCTTATCTGAGCGGCCGACAGATGTCGCCTGCGCATGCCACCAGAATTCATGTGCGTCACATAAATTCCAGAATCCTTCGTTTCATCTGCGGGTTCAAACGGTGCAGTTGGGAATTTGGCCATAGTCTTGAAATTAATGACTGGAAGCAGCAGACACAACTGTAGCCAGAACACGAATAGAGAAACTTGCCTGCTGATATTGAAGACGTATCTTTTAAGGCTGTAGAATTCCGTCTAAGTAGGTATCACATTAACTACACCGCTGTTATTCAGATTAAAGCCAACAGTGCTAGGAAAGATGAGGACGACGTTAGACACTGAATACCATATTGGTGTCAGATGCGCAGTTAAGGTAGGAAACGGTGTGTCTGCCTGTATGTCTGTCTCTCTGCAGTGATGGACACTATCTACTTAAAAATGGTTTCACTACTCTTTTAAACCACTTTGAAGTAGTTTAACTAGTAGGCCTAGTTAGTAACCTTATAAGAAATAGTTAACTACTTTTAAACTACTTTTTAAACTACTTTTTACACTACTTTAGCTCGTGTCATTAGATGGGAACTGAGCTGCTAGACAACTGGTGTCATCGATTATTAATCTATACCTCAAATCAACATAGATCGCGAAATTCTATAAATATTATTGTTCGACCATATTATAACGGGAAGTGCAATCTAACAAGCAATGATGACAACTGTCAAATAAAAATAATTTGGAGACACTGGATATACGTTGGTTAAATATGCAGCAGAAAAACTCTCTTGTTAAAAACAGTTCAAAGATAGGATAGTATTTAAACAAGAATTGAGATTTTGTAGTTAAACTACAATAGTTACAATTGCTCTTGTAAAAGAAGCTAACTACTTTTTGACTACTTTAAAAGTACGTTAATTACTAGTTGGCAATTGCAGCCTATCACATTATGTCTATCACTGCCTGCCTGTCTGCCTGCCTGCCTGCCTGCCTGCCTGCCTGCCTGCCTGCCTGCCTGCCTGCCTGCCTGCCTGCCTGCCTGCCTGCCTGCCTGCCTGCCTGCCTGCCTGCCTGCCTGCCTGCCTGCCTGCCTGCCTGCCTGCCTGCCTGCCTGCCTGCCTGCCTGCCTGCTATGAAGATGACGATGATGATGATGATGGCTACGACGACGACGATGATTGTGATTGTGATGAAGACGACGGCGACGACGTCCAAACTCTAGTTAGCACCGTCATCGTTTGTCACCTGTGGTGATTATAATTTATCTCTTCAAATAATATATCAGCAATATCTGAAGTGCACAAACACAATACTGGAAACAACATTAAATGACAGTAGCAGTTTCTAGTGTTAATGACATCTTGTGGCTGCCAGGGCCATTAACCTTATTATTATTGTTATTATTATTATTATTATTATTATTATTATTATTATTATCATCATCATCATCATCATCATCATCAATATCATCATTATTATCATTATTATTATTATTAATAATACTACTACAATTAATTTTATTATTATTATTATTATTATTATTATTATACCAAGGTAAGTATAATCCCTTGGTTGTTCAAACATTTCCGGAGAAAAAGAGAGAGAGAGGGTGATTCTGGAACGGCTAATCCTCGTCTGGATTCGGGACCACAAATGTACCGTGGAAGGCGACTGCGTTGAAACGATGTAATGTTATATACAAGCGTTGAAAGAAGTAACCTGTTTCTCTACCATCTCCGGATATGAGGGACAATATACGTCCCAAGTCTGTGAGAAAGGTCATACCCAAACCATTGATAGGGCCTAAATTATTATTACTACTACTACTACTACTACTACTACTACCATTACTAATACTACTACTGCTACTACTACTACTTATAAACTGTTAAGCGAAAAATGAATCATGGTACTAACAGAATCCCTGCTTTCGAGGTCATATCCATTTTCTCGGATAGCATTCTGAATGGACGTAAGATCTTTTTCTCTAACAAACTCCAGAAACTTCTCCACAGTGACCGTCCTGTTTGTTCCAGAGGGTCCTATAAAACGCCATGAGGTGTGACATCCAGTTGTGCCAAGGGCGCATGTTGGCACCTTCTCGTGGCTGACGAAAGTTTCTACCCTGCGCATACGCTCGACGACACCAGAAGTAATCCGGGACTTTGTGTTGTTCCTGTTAGAGAGGTGAGACGGGACGTCGGAATAACCGGAGTCTGAACTCGGACTTTGAAGAACTGACTCAGGCTTGGGATCGCGTTTCCAAAGCCTCAGGTGTCTCAGATTCATGGCTCACGGATGCTGAACTATTATCTAGAAACAGCACAAAACCACATTGGAATAATTATGCTAATGTGTTGACATCTTTTTTCAAACAGGCAGCGTTGGCAATAAGAGTGCAACTACAGCACACACTTATTTTATTTTGTAGCTTACGAGTTAAGATAAGCTCGACGTCATTGGCCCTGGCAGCAATAAGATTTCTTTGAACATCTGAAACTAATGAACAGAGTTATTCTTATTGGAATAGTAAACTACCATGGCAAGGTAGGAGATGGCGCCATATAATCGAAACGATGCACTGTGTATTCAGGAGGATATTTAGGCATATAGGCAGATACAGGTGCAGCAAGAGAATCTCTAACAGACGTACACAGACCGCTAGCTGGTAGCTCCATGCGACATTATGGTCAGCTCGTGTCCAGCATACCAGCATTGGAGGTTTGTGCTCCATAGCCAAACTATTTTTGGGAACCCCAGGAGCCTATAAGTTGAGCGCTTAGGAGCAGCTGTGTAGTTAAGCCAGGAAAATATTGGAAGAGAAGCAGCAGTGAAGAAAGAAGGAAGAACGGAAGAAAAGGAGAGAAAACTTGAAAAAGGAATCGAAGGGATGGAGGTAAGTAGGTGGTAAGCAGAGAGGCAAATCGCCTACATGTAGAAATGAAAACTCGTATAAATAATTCGATGATTACCTTTCTAATGTTTGAACTTTTTCTTCCGGCCGACAGAATTTCCGATTATTCAGGTCGAGATCAACTGAATCTTGCTAAAATTGAGCAAAAACATCGATTCGCTAGTGCACTCACCGTCTTGTAGTCTATTGCGTTATATTGTGTTGTATTGTGTTCTTTATGTGTTGTGTTGTATTGTTTTGGGTGTTTTTGTATGGTATAGTGTTATATTATACAGCACAGTATTTTATTGTATTGAGTGTTATGATATGTCATATAAGAAAAGTCATCTCCATCCAACACACGTCGCGCAATATTCGTGCGCAGTCTGTTGTTCGACCGATGTCCTTCCGCCGTTCTCAAACTCCCGCTAGATGTCGTAAACGGACGCGCCAGTCTATCGGTCACAGTGATAATCGGCGATATTCATTCGCCCAGAAATGTCGCAAGAGGGCAGGCTGCGCTGACATTTAGCGACGGCCGAGTGAGTGACTCCATTAGCCGTGAGCAACGAGTGGGTGGTGGCTCAGAATTACTATACCGCCCCGATTGTCACATAGAAAAGTGCACAGAGAAGATTGCAGACAACATTTCTATATTATGCTTTGCTTTTGTTTTTCCTCTTGTGTAGGCCAGGCAATTTTGATCTCGTTTCTCCGATAGGATAACTCATTCCCTCGAGGTTGGTTCTCATTTCCTCGTGTTAGTAGCTCGCTTATCTAGGATCTGCGCAAACTACAAATTATTCTAAACTCTCTTGCAAGAGTCATAACAAAGACCCCTAAATATCAGCATATTAAGCCTTTGCATTGGCTGCCCACTGAACATAGAATTCAATTCAAAATCTGGCTTATAGTTCACAAGGTACTACATTTAAATCAGCCGACCTATCTACATTCCATGCTCGCCCTAACATGCACTAGTAGACATTGCACTCGATCAATGGACCCTGTGACTCTTGCTTTGCCCTATACCCGAACAGTGTTGGGCTCTCGGGCCTTCTTGTTAGCTGGTCCAAAGATTTTGAATTCATTGTTCAGTTCAGTTCGTTCTGTAAATTCTTTTATGTCATTCAGATCTAAACTAAATACATCTCTTCCCACTTGCTTACCCACCGTAGCCTGGCTTCTGGTTTCTCTGACCTATTGGACTTCGGCCCGGCTTCTCCAAAGGTTTATGATTTCTGGCTGCGATTTTGACTTGAAGCGACCATCGACTGACGCCTTGGGCATTTGATATCGACGCTATAGAAGTCATTAGATTAGATTTAGATTAGATATATCTTACGCATATAGTTCCATGAAGATTATTTCTCGTTCCCCTTGCAGAGTGCGATCTTTACTTGAGGTATTTTCTAGTTCCCTCCTGTAAATATCTCGCATATCTGTCGTATCTAGTTCCCTGAAGATATTCTTTTATTTTATTTTGCACAGTGCGTCGTTCCCTTGAGGTACTTTTGTTCCCTTTGATTAGCGAGTCGTTCTATCAAGATATTACCGTCATCCAGCTCAACTCCTCTATCCGCCAGTGGATTGCTGGTGAGCTTAACCGTGTTCTGCGAGTACTTGATTCTACATCCATCATTCTTTATCGGGAAGCACAATCGGGGACTCAGAATGAGCGTCAGCTGTCAACCGTGGATGTGGGAGTTAGTTTTTCGGCCTCTTCGCGTCTGCTCAAGACAGCCATTGGAAACCTTCTCCATCTACACGAGTTTCATTCGTATAGAGACATACTTTTATAATTGAAACATCAGTTAAGTTAGTGCTTTTGTGAAGTACTTAAAAGGAGCACTATACATGTAGAAGTGCTCACATGTTTTTAATATTTAGGCATATATACATAAAGGGAAATAAATCGACTGTTAATACGGGTGTTACTAAGTATTTGTCGTTGTTCTTTCAAATAATAGCTTTAAATTGATTACTGAAAAAGTATGCACTCGGTGGAGATTGATGGTTGGGAATAACTTGAAAAGGATTTGAAATAACACTGCTCTGGCTTGCATACTGCATGGAGAAATATACCAAGATAGAAAAGCTTGGTGCCACATCATGGACAGAGCTGAGCTCACTTTGGTTCACCCTGTGGAAAGAATGATTCGTGGCACACTCTAAAAGAAGGGTTACTTCTAGTAGTAGTAATAGTAGTAGTAGTAGTGGTGGTGGTAGTAATGGTGGAGTAGTGGTAGTAGTAGTGGTGGTAGTGGTGGTGGTGGTGGTGGTGTGGTGGTAGTAGTAGTAGTATCACTACTAAACATAATGAGAATACCAAACAGCAATAAAAATAAGTTATAAAAAGTAGAAAAAGAAGAAAAAGAACAGTTTTTCAGCTAACACAAAGACAATCATGGGTAGGAAGTAGTAGCGACTTTTTTTCTTAGCCTCGCATATGAAGCTGCCCCACCACCCACGATATTGCGGATCTCGTACAGCCTCTTTCAGCCCATACACGCTTACAGATATAGTGGGGTTCTGGCGTTTAAACTTGCTGATATCGCTCATCTTCACTGGGAACTTTATCCCAGCGAAGTTTAGCTCAGTAAGGTGGGTCGGTATTTGGCGGGGCGATGCGGGTTCTACCCTTCGGGGTTCAGCACAGACAGGACGGCCCATCGAAGCAGCGGTTGTCCTGGTTCTTTATGTTGATAACCGCTCGTGGCGGTATGCACTTAGGCGTTGAGATGTATGAGCGCCCTCGAAATGGCGTGGCGACGTCCAGATCCTGTGCCGTAGAACGCTTGAACCGCCAGCCTGAGCCCTTGTTGGCATTTTACGTCCTTAAGAATCTTCGCTTTTCCTTCCTCAAGCTTCTGTCCCATCTCACTTCCGTTCAGTATTGGCGCCGCCGCCGACCTGAAGTAAGCCGTCTGCTTATTAACGTCTGCTCGACATCCTCGTCATAAACCTGGGTCGACGTGTGCGCCTATCTCAGAAGATCCGCAGCGAAAACGGCCTTGAACCTGAGACATCCTTTCTGCCTAACGTTGTCTCCTTGCGTTTCGCCGCGTCGGGCATATTCGCATACAAGAAGGTTGTCGCATCAGCCTCTAGGCGGTGGCCGTTTGGGACGGTCGCTCCATAGTCCTTCAGAATGGCTACCGCCCTAAGGGGATTGCTTGGGTGGTGCATCTATGTCTTCTGAGAAGTGGTATATGGCCCATTTCTATGCAGATGGTCGAATTCTGCAAGGAGTGCTCTTTCCCGCTTTCCCGGCCTTTGCTGGAGCAACTGGCCTTGCTTGGTGACGGCCTTGGTAGAGGTGAGGCGAGAGGGGGAAATACTAGATGGTTTAAAATGCCAAACGTCAAATGTCAAACGCACCCCGTTTTCTCCTGCCAGCCGCTTTATTCATGGATGAATTATTGGCCTGTCATTCACACGGTCAATGAGGCAGACAGTAACAGACAAACAAATAAACACACACAGGCAGACACAATGACAGACAAACGTACTAAATCAGGTACTTAGAAAGACACATGAACAGACAGACACATAGACAGACAAATAGACAAACAGGCACAAAGGCATACAGACAGACACATACCGACAGACATAGAGACAGACGAACGCATAGACAGAGACAAATAGGCAAAGACACAAGTACAGCCGGACAGGTAGGCCAACATACATAGACAGACACACAGAGAAGCACAGATATCTAAAGTGTCACTGACACACAAACAGATATCACCTACTTACAGACATCCACACAGACAGGTGAACATACATACTCACAGGCAGACATACAGACACACACACACATGAAAACAAAGACAAACATGTACATACATATGTAAACAGACAGATACACACACAAACAGAAATGCAAGCACAAACAGAGACAGACACTCAGACAAACTATAACAAAGCAACATGTATTACCATAAATAATGACCACAAAATATCTAATTGGGTAATTGTTTTTCTTAACACCGGAAAACTATTTTAATTTACCGGTAGCGTGTATTCCTGGGTGATTTTTCCAAGTGCCAAATTTATGAATTTCGAGGTAAATGCAGCTTAAAAACAATAAAGGACAAATTTTTGTCACTGCGTTATCTATCAGAAGGTACATTTGAATGCGTGAATGAATGAATGAATGAACGAATGAATGAATTAATTAATTAAATAATTAACACATGACTCCGGAATATTTCTCGGCTATAGTAATTTGCTTTCCAACCTATGTCACTCAGCTGATAACTCGAACTATTGATTGATGGGCTCACATGCTTACTGACATAGTTTCTTACTAATTTAGACTGACTGCATGACTAAATAAATGAATGAATGAATGAATGAACAAACGAACGAAAGAACGAATTATTTATTTATTTATTTATTTATTTATTTATTTATTTATTTCTGTATTGCAACCACCGACCCATACATCATGTGGCAGATTTTACGCGCCTGCTGTTTCTCTCGATCTTCGACCTTTGGATGGCTCCAGGCGCCGTGAAAAATTAAAAGCAGCCCTAAACCGACCACACCACTCCTCCTTCCCTTCTTCGTCTAAATCTACGTCCTCCAATCCTAAAAAACACAGATATCGACTACTCTAGGATAAAACTTGCGGATGAGTATCTGTTTTAGGTGTGGACTTCTATTCGATGGCAACTGAATGAGAACCTCGTAACACAGGCGTGGATTTCTAGGCAGTACTATATGAACGAGAATCGCATTGTGCAGACATATAGTAGGCCTACTTGGATGAGGATCTCAGTATATCCGATCAATTGCAAATGCATACGCTTCTCTAAAGCGACCGCATGTCCTCGACCATGCTCATTTTTCGATTATATAGGCCAGGTCCTACCTTCTGTGCTATATCATATTATCATACGGCCCGCGAACCATAACCCGGCCGGCCAACTGTGTTCATCCGACCCGCCAAGCCTTTCCAAACTGAGAGCTTTTAATCATACTTGCTAACAATCTCATTGGTAAACGACTTGGCATTTTTCGCTGACATAACTAAACAGCTGGCTGACTTCAACGTTTGTCAGCAAGGTGTATTCAAAATGAGTGAAAACAAGTTGAATTTCCTCATGAGTTGCAGATTTAAAAAACAACAGAGTTTTAAAACGTTGTGCATTTCCCAACCTGGCCTGCTGAAGTGGTGAATTATTTGTAAGCCTGTAGGCTGAATTTATACATGGACTTGCAGACTCCAAAAGTGGACTGACCTTCAGGTACTGACCTGACTGTGGCTTGGTTTGGTTGCCATCAGTTGATGCCTTGTGCGTTTTATACCGGCGCAATAAAAGTTGCTAATTAATAATAATTATATCATTTTATTCTTTTAGTACCTGTATTTTATGACAAGTATTACCCGCCATCATAATTAAAATTATGGATGCTGAGCTTCGCTTGCATACCAGTTACTATCCTGCGTTTTTTCTTGGTTGGGGTTTAGTTATTAAGAGAAGTCCAGTCTGGACGGGGTCAAACACAGTATATAACAATGTCGGCCGTTGACAGCGACAACGGAAGTGCCCACGGCTGATGCATTGTGGGATCTCATGACTCCGGAAGTGATGTGGTTTGATTTAGGAATCGAAAGCCGGTCAGAAACTGTCATCTGGTGAGTAACTGGATTTAGTCCAATAACACTCGTTCGTTTCATCCGTTCGGCTGTCCGTTCATTCATCAATCGACTGACCGATCGATCGATCGATCGATCCAACCAACCAACCAACCATCCATTCATTCATTCATTCAATCGTTCGTTCGTTCCTTCGTTCATGACAAGGAAGAGACCATTCTCAAAGGTCAAGTAAATGAAGACACTCAGGCCGTGAATTGCTAAGAAAAACGATCGACTCTCATCTGGTTCTATCGGAAAGCCAAAGCTTAATCCCTCCCTGACTCCTAACATATTGGTATTCAGCTTACACCTACATAAGGAAAGCTTTCAAAAAACATATTTGAACACTTTAAAATGTTAAATGCAAAGAATATAATTTATTTCCAAATCTTAAGACATTTCCAAATCAATGAAACCATGTGCTTAAATTTACTGCATTGTTTGGCATCATTACGCAGTTTTAGGTGAGGACTTCTAAGGACTTCGGAATTAATTCATTCATTTTGAGAGGCTCCTGTAACGTGAATACATATGGCCTAAATAGAAAAGACACAATTATGTCTGGATATTGGCCACAGTGACTCTGATTTCTTCTCACACAAGGTCTGTCTACGAACATTCTGACCACAATGGCTTCAGCTGTTTGGCCTATCAAATTTTGACAGGACTCCTCCAACGGACAACGATTTTTAAAGTATGGTTTCACCTTAAGCGACCGTCGATTGATTCCCAGACATTAAGTTTGATTTTAAGAGGCAAGCCTATTTTTTGAGCGCAGTAGTAGAATTCAATGTTTAAAAAAATTATGTCTGCCAGGGCAGTTAACGTATGTTTCACTTATTGAGCCGTAGGCTTACTTATAAGAAGATCTATCGTGGTGTCGAACATATTGGCGGACTCTTAGTGCGTTGAAGTTTTTGAACGTAATCAATTCATTAGTGTCTGCTGATTCTAGACATTTGACGGAGTAGATTATAATTCATTCGAGGGCCTAGTTTTGTTAATCCTAGGTTTTTGTGAAATTTGTCTCATAAGAAACGAAATAAAGAAATCTAAATTCATTGGGCCTATTTTCAAAAGCATTTTGAAAAAGTGTTTTCAAAGTATTTCAAATAAGTCCATGCTATGGGAAGCATTTTCATAGTAGTTTCTTTTGTATTTTCAAAATCCTTTTTGGTCAGCGTTTCATTTTAAAAATTTTAAAAAGTTATTTTGCACATTACTGACGATTTTGAAGAAGGATGTGTAAGAAACTTATTACGCTGCAGAGAGGACTGTACGTCAACATGGCTGAAAGTCGGGCGTTGATTTCACATCTCAATTTAGTCGCCAGATGTCAGTGGGATTTACGGTTTATTGCACGATAAGTAGCCAGTTCCTTATTTTTCAAAGTGAGTTTACTTTTCTTTTACCGCCATATTGTGTTGAAGAACAAAAAACCGATTAGGCAGTTACCATTTGACTTTCGGCGTATGGTAATCTTCAACGTTAGCATGTGGTAAGAATTTGCAACTTTTATCGAAGTCTCTTATAAAATAACTTGATAAGTCGTAATTCTAAAATCTGTTTTTATCAAATGGAACATAAAATCGACAGATAACGACAAAATCGACGTGTCCTCCTTGGCAGCTACGTTGTTTTTTAAATTGAATTTGACCATTATATCAGTTTACATGAAAGCAAGCACTTAAAATCAGACATGTCATATATCTTTTTTTCGTCGTGTATTTTTCAGAAATACCATGCCAAGAAAAAGTTGGTCAGTTCATGTGTTTACATTATGATCAAACTATAAACAATTTTTTTAAAAATAGAAATCTGAATTATAAATTTGAAAATCAGTAAAAATGTAATGAACACAATAAAATGTAATAAAACTCTGTTAAATATAGCAATCGGAAAGGCAAACTTGTAGCAACACTTGAATAGCTAAAGACTGTGCATCTGTCCATGTTCCAATCATTACCAAAATAGTTAACCTCTCCCTCTCTACTGGTAATTTTCCCCTTTTCAAACACTCTGTTGTTACCCCTCTTCTCAAGAAATCATCACTCGACAAAGAAATCCTTTCAAACTACCAGCCTGTTTCAGACCTGTCTTTCTTTCTGACTTAGATTAGATTTGATTAGAATATATGATTTAATATACAGTGCAATTCACTTAAGACGAAAACGGATAGGACAAAATATCGCTTAGTACGAAATAACAAATTGGTCCTTTCCGATATTAATCGATAATAACGTTAAATTATTCTCTTAAGACAAAACTCATAAGACGAAAAGATCGGTTATTACGAAAATAGTTTTCGGTCCCGTGGATTTATTTCAATGCCAAGTCCGTCGCATAAGATGAAATGTTGACGGAAACACAACAGCTGCAGCTTGCAGCAAGGTTTCGGGTTCGCATTTCCGTCAAGGCCTAAAATAGTTTGACAGCGTCCGTCTTTGATGAATGTCACCAATTGAGGAATAAGATAGCTTACATGTTTAAACTGTAATTGGGTAATTGATTACCGGTAAGAGACTCGCAGGTCATAGCATGAGGCATCAAAATGCGTTGGTGCGTGAGACCATAGATATCAAAATTACCATGATGATGCCTGTGTATAGGAAGTAAACTTTTATAGCTGTCTTCACTAATGTGGCCATTTCATTCGTGGGTATATTTTGTCTAACAATGAAGGACATTAAGCCAGTCATGTGGCACATTTATGGTATTGAGATATGTAACCACAGTGGAAGTGCCCTATAGCTAGACGCATTAGATAGTTCGAATATCTTAGCCAGATTAGTGCCTGCTGTTATCAGACATATATGTAACTTTCAGAACTCTTCTCGAGTAACCTAATATCCTCGTTGACAAGCCTTGACCATATGGCGAAGACATTCGTCAATGGTCAGCGCCTTGCAAACTACAGAGGAATCCGCCCCAAATCAATCAGCACGTACATTTACATGCGATGTACCCTCGTTCAAAGGCTTCTCACTGTCTGACGCGCCCATCCCTCTCCGAGACCAATTAGGATTCGCTGTCGAAATAGCGTCGTAATGGAATGTATCGGCCTTAGCCCTTTCATAAAACCTTAAAATATCCCTCGCTTGCTGGTCCAGCGTGAAACAGACTAGTGGTTTACTTTCGTGTCTAAAAAATGGCCACTAAAGTTCGTAGCCTACCGTGATCGGCCGCCTTTCACTCAAAACTCAAAACATTCTTCTTTCAAAGATCCTACTCTGACACCCCTTCTTCCTCTTATCTCCCTCTCTGCTCCAATCCCAAACATCACCCACCGTAGCTGCCACGCTGTCTCTCTGCCTGATTTTGGATCTTGACCTGGAACCGAACCCTTTTTGCCTATCGATTTTATTTTGACTGAGCGCCTGTAAATAAGCTGGTCCCCGCGGCGCGGCTTTCGTTGGGCTCTGTAGAAATCTCGTGATTACGATCACCTGCAGTAATGCGTCATTTGCTGCTGCATGGCAAGTCATGCACCCATTACGTGTTTCTGGTTGGCATGCTGCGCTTATGTTTGCCTAACGGTTAATACAAAATTCGGTTAAGACAAAATATTTACGCTGGTACCCTGTCTTTCGTCTTAAACGAACTGCACTGTATTAGATTAGGTTTGACTACTTTAGATTAGTAAATTTTCTGAATCTCTGATTGACTGGAATGTACATCACATTCTAGGCAGACAGATATTGAAATATTCTTATAAGTTCTTAGAAGGTACTGTTTAAATGTATATAATTACATTACATATTTGTGAATTAAACATGCTACAAAATGCAAAACAATGGATGAAAATTTTTTAAATTCTGTTCTGGGTTTCTGTTGTTATTAATTAGATGAGAAATGTAACATCAGAACACGGCACAAATCTCCAGGATGTCAGAAACCATAGTCACACTGAAAGACGGACCTAGCAATATGATGGCAGACACCAAACGTCAATGTTCTTACACTGTTAAAGAAAAACTTGTAGCTATAGGTCGAGTGAATTGCGGCGAGACCCAGGCCAAAGTTTCCAAAGATCTTGGCATTAATTCATCTACTTTGCGAGGATGGCTACGGAGTGAATCCAAACTCAGGGGCTTTGTAAAAGAAGTCAACTCTGACACCAGACTTGAGCGAAAACGTGTGCGTTTTTCAGGAAAACCGGATATAGACAAAGCACTGCACTCATGGTTTTCACAAGAAAAACAACTAGGGAAGCCAATAAGCAACCGGTCGCTTCAAATGCAGGTGAGAAAACTTGGACATCATGGGTCTAACAGCATAGTGGCAAACAACAGGTGTCAGCGTTCCTACACTGTTGAAGAAAAACTAGTAGCTATAGGTCGAGTGCATCTTGGTGAGACTCAGCGCAAAGTTACCAAAGATCTTGGCATTAATGAATCTACTCTGCGAGGATGGCTACATAGTGAATCCAAACTCAGGGGTTTTGTAAAAGAGATCAACTCTGCCACTGGACTTGGGCGAAAACGTGTACGTTTTTCAGTAAAGGCAAATATAGACAAAGCATTGCACACATGGTTTTTACAGCAAAAGCAAAAAGGAAAGCCAGTAAGCAACCTGTTGCTTCAGGTGCAAGCAGAAAAACTTGGACTTTTGTTAGAAGGTAAATCATTCCAACCCAGCAATGGATTTATACAGCGTTTTAAAAGGCGGCACGGCATTTCAAAATCATTTGGACAAAATTGGTCAGTCATTGAATATGATGATGCATCTTTTGCTGAATTAAAAGTTACTTTACAGAATGAAAACCACAATGAAGAAGTAAAAGAAACCTGTGATGTTTGTCAAAAAATATGCCAGTGCCTTTCTGTTCTGGAGAGGCAATTGATAGCTTGTACTGGAGAAAACCTTTACCAATGTCAGTTATGTCAAAAGTCATTCATGCAACCTTCAGCTCTAATGATGCACTTGAGAAACCATATTGAAGCAACACAAAGCAAATGCAGCTCATGTCGCAGACTGTTGAAACAGTTTTTCAAACTAAAGAAATGCTGCAGAAGCCATACAATGAAAGGCAAGTTTAAAAGAAAAAAGTCAAAATCCGTTGGTGTAGAACCATTTACAGTGAGGCCATATGGATGTTGGATCTGTGATGAAACGTTTGATATAGAGAGTGAATTTCAACAGCACTGTTCTAACCATGGCACTACTCCGCCAGATGATATATTTCTTGGCTTAACAAGCAGTGAGACCTGGCCACCCACAGTGACATTGCTGAACATGGAAGAAGTTGATGGAGAACCCCACTTTTCCTAATTATTCTGCTAATAATTAATTATTCTGTTGCCTTTTTTCTGGTTGCTAAGAGTTAGCCTTAGAAGTTGAGCACATGAAGTTAATCTGTGTGGGATAAGAAACAAGAAAAACTTTTCTTCAAAGGAGAAGCATAAAATGGAAGAGACAGGGTTCTTATAGATGACAACTATAAATATCCATTGGGTCATGGAAGTAACAGAGGAAGAACTTTAGCCTATTAGGGAGACCTTGAGAATAACCTGTAATGTTTGCAAGAAGTGCCTTTGAGTCGTATGATTCTGTGAAAGATTCTATACATATTTACTGTAATATACTAATGTATATGAATAAACATATAAATTTATATCAGATTTTATGACATCACAGTGGGCTGGAAAATTCTGCTTTGTAAAGGTGTGAATGAATGCCTTGTGTTGACTCTTAAAACTGTATGATGGCATTACCATCAACTTCAGTCATTTTACAGTGCAAATCGTTTAGCACAAAATGCAAGGCACTAGTGTGAACAATTTGTTAACCGAATTCGAGTTAACGTCTGATCAGCTAAGCCAAGCAAAACCTACTAGGATTTGCATTCACTAGTCGATTTAAAGAGGTACTCGTGCATGTATTATAATGATGGCTACAGTGGTTTTACACAGTTTAGCAATACAGTCTATGTCTAATCCAGGCTACAGTGGTGAAAGGCAAGGCCTTAGTAGCTTGGTCATATTTCATGCACCAGTGTGATGAAATCGTAGGCCTTTATTACCAATACCTTTCGCCCTGTCACCATATTAATCCAGATTTTATTAATCCTATATAGTCTGTTCTACATTGAAATTATTTTCCACGAATGCAAAGGTAATTATTATTCATGTTTAGAGCTGGCAAAGTTATAATTGATGTAACCCAAACTGTTGCGGCACTTTGAGCATTGAATATCTCAACCGCAACCAGGCACACCAAACGTAGACATGAATTTGAAACAGAATACATGTACATGTATGAACATTAGCGTTGGATGAGTGGCATCAGATGTAACTAAATCATTTCGTGTTGTCCAGGGATTTGTACTGCATTTTCTTCTACGGGACTGACAAATTTATTCATGTTAAGCTATATTTTTGTGTTGTTAGTTTCTTAATAGAGGAACTAACTTACATTAAAAACCATTTATGCTGGAATGGACTATTAAGCATCCTTTTGAATTACCCAATATTTCTTGTTAAATGTTTTCGTATTAAGTTTTTATTTACTGGTACAGTACTTGTTACTGGTCTGTAGTAATGGTAAAGGCAATGGTTTTGGTATGCTTTTGACAGTAGATTGTAGATTGCTCTTGAAGAAGATTGTGCTTATGTCACCGGTCTGAAGTTGAAGCCCGTGGCCCCTACACAAAAACTAGCGCAGGGCTGTGAAAGCGTTGGATGGTGCATTGCGAACCTTGCAGAAGCCAGGTTAGGTTTGGGTATGGATGGTGCCGCCTTGCTGGCCACTGGGGTCGGGATCATTCCCGGCCTCGTCCTCGAGGAAGCTGCTGCCGTGGCCTGGCTGCAAAATATTTTAGGCTTTGCTTGCTTCCACTTGTGCTCGGCCAAGGTGGCAAAACATGAAAACATCTGCCTGCTGGCTAGCAGCAAGCTCAACGCCGTCTATAGTATTCTGACCCACCATACAAATTCATCGATGCTCCACCGCTTGCAATTTCTGCTTCGGCCTTTCACTCAAAAGTCAAAACATTCCTTTTCACATATCGTATCTTATCTTTCTCTCCTCTCCAACCCCAAACACCACGCCCGTAGCTGCCACGTTGTCTCCGTCTGACTTTTGGATCTTGACCTGGATCCGAACCCTTTTGCCTATCGATTTTGTTTTGACTGAGCGCCTGTGAATAAGCTGGTCCCCGCGACGTGGCTTTCGTTTGGCGCTGCAGAAATCTCGGGATTATGATTATGATTAGAGGTGGGCGAGAAGACGGAAAATACTAGGTGTATTCGAACTGCGGCCCGTGGTGGCAGCGTTGTTAGTGGAGTATTAACTTTAATGTATCTCGCTCGAACTGTGGATGGGGAGTGGGGAGCAGTGGCGGCGGTGGCTGCCTCGGACGACAGGGCGGAAAAAACTAGGCGAATTCAAACGGCCGTCTTTCACCTACTCTGCACTTCATTACTTACTTGTTCTTTCAAACACCGTTGTAGCGGGTATCACAAGTTGAGTGAACAGCTTTGATTGGTATTTTATAGATTTTGCATTTCCGGCTTGAGTAAATTATTTATTTTCTTTAAAGTAAGATTTGAATATTTACTAATTTTGTTTATGTATGCATTTTTGAAGCGCAATAATTTCCGTAGTCGAAAAAGCTAAAATTACAGTTTCGCCCTCCTATTTGCAGTATCTTATAGAAAATATGGCTTCGCCAGAATGCAATACGAATCACCGTTAAGTTGGTTTGGCACTCACGTTTGGTTATTGGAGATGTGTTTTATATTTTTCAACCACATTTTCCAACGATAACCACGATCAGTAATAGTTGTCGACCCATGCAATCTCCGGAAAATCTCTAGCTGACTCAGGGTAGTGTGTAAGGGGACCCAAGAAAAGGGCCCAAACAAAGAAATGGCGGCACTGGTCCGGTTCTGGGGTAAATGCTTAGTTCTTTCTCTACTTTTTCAAACTGTATGTAAAGTTAGATTTTTAAACTGTTAAGTAATACCGACCGGCATTGCATAGTTTGCACTGACATTGTGCTTCCTTTTTCTGTTTTGTGTGTATTGCCATTGTATAGCATGGAAATTTGTTTTTTTTTTTGCTAATAAAGATTATTTACTGGCTTACTTAGTGAAATGGGTAACTGCATTAGCTAGTAAATCAGAAAGTGAATCATTCTTAATTCAGTGACTCAGTAAATTGGTGAGTGATTGAGTGATTTAGTAATTCTGTCATTCCTTCATTTAATTAGTTCATTAAAGTCAGGCATCATTCACTTATTCAGTAATTGAGTTACTGAGTGATCAAGTAAGTGAGCCAGCCAGTTAGTCACATGGTCTGTGTCATTCTTTATTTCAGACGTCTCGCTCGGTGATTCAGTCAGTCAATAATTGGTTAGTTTCTGTTTATATTCCCATTATTTCCAAGAAAACTGTTATGCCGCTTTGCTATCTTGGGCTTTCTTCTTTGCTGTTCATATTTTATTTCATGTTCTGTATGCACTTTGTATCTGCCATAAAACTTTTTATAACTACCCTTGTGTTATTTGTATAAATCATTTTTACACTCTGGAAGCAATTGAAAGTTGCTTTTAAAAGGGGCCAGCTTTTATTTGTACAAATCACTTTTGCCTTCCGTAAAGTATTATATATGCAAATCCATTTGTTGGAAGTTATACGGCTTGCAGTGTTATACTTACAGTGTTCCATTTTCATGAACGTTAGTGCTAGATTGATAGACGGAGGCATCCTCTAGTGAATGCCAGTTAAAACCCAATTTCAATAATTTGATGTGTGACCACATTCAGAGGCCTGCATCTCGGTAAATAAATCCCTTGTTGTGTTTTTATAGACAGCATCACAATTATTTACTTAAAGTTGTTTCATGAGCAAAATAATTATATGCAGTTTAATTAAACATTCTGCATAATAAGTGTAATTAGGAGGCTGTTTTGATGTAGGCATGACCAGAGATGACTGATAAAAAACTCCACTGGCTTCCAATCCGAGAACGCATCCAGTTTAAAATTCTGGCCCTTGTGCACAGCTGCCTTGTTGGCAGTGCACCTATTTATCTAAGGGAACTCTGTGTCCCTGTTTCTTCTGTCCCTGGCCGCCGACTGCTGCGATCGGCAGTCCAGGGAGACCTGGTAGTTCGTATGGCTCTCACTACTACTGCACAGCTTTGCCGTTGTTGGCCCTGCCTCTTGGAACAACCTGCCTGGTGACCTTAGGCGGGAATTCCTCTCTCTTCCTCCCTCTCTTTTCCGCAAGTGTTTGAAGACCGTGTTATTCCCCATTAGTCATGGGAAATTGGGCCGGGAGCGCCTCTGATGAGTTTTATCTTGAATTGGCGCTTTATAAGTTTTTGATTACGATTACTGTGTTGTTTAAGAAGTCATGGTGGAGCCATCATCACTTGCTGTGTATCTGTTTCTGATTTTATGACCGTCATTAATCTGTTTCTGATTTGCCAACCATCCCGTTTGTAGATTTGCAAATTTCATGTTTCTGGGTGATACAGTGAATTTTCGTTAACACACACACCATTAACCCTCGATTCTGGTTTACACGTGATGCCACCATGCCTTCCAACGCCATGAGATTAACACGCAGGAATCGCAGTAATTGAAATAGTAAGATATTACATTATGCATGTGGAAGAAATTACTCCCTTACTTAAGGCAGAGGCACTAAGTTTATGTAGGGGTGTGTCTGCATGTTAGGTTGTACTGTATTAAATTGGTGACCTTCAGTGGATGGCCTTAAATGTTATTTCATTGGATTTTGAAGGTGAGAATGGCTGAAGCAGAAGCAAGCGACATGTACTTGCCTCACAACGGTCCAAAGCCAGGCTTTTCATATCCACTTGACGTCGTATACTGTCCGCCGGAAAGTAAGAGAAGTGTTACAACTTGATTGATAAGTAGCACCACTCAGCCCATCCATGGGCTCCAGTTAGGGTGAGGTTAAGGCGAAGGTTGGAAAGTAAAAAAGGTAACGAAAAACTGGGACACTAAAAGGGTGGAAAAACTGGAAAAATGTGATAGGGTCATAAAAAATGGGAGACTTAAAAAAGACAGTAAGAAAACTGAGAAACCTTAAATGAAATGTGTGTTAGTTTGGAAGCCAAGAGAGAATTCTGAAGGACAGAAACAGTCTACAGAGACACAATTCCAGGAATGGATGAGCTTCATTCGAGGTTTGTATGTCAACACAGACACTACAGAACGAACGTTTGCCAGAAGAGTTCCAGAGTCTAAAGATGGAAATGGATAGAACATGTGCACTAAGGGCTGTTCATTTTCTTGGTGTAGTCAGGGAGAGACAGTCAGAGGACTTTGTGAAGTAATGACAGCTGGTAGAAATCATCTATCATTTCATCCAAGCATCATTCCATCGATTTGACTAGGTTAACAGCTTGCATGTTTTCCAAATATGCATTTTCAACAGTGCCATTTTAAAATTGCTTGTATTTTATATGGATTTCAACATTTATACACTGACCGTAAATGGCATGGCGCCCATTCAAACGGGCAGTGGTGGTGAAGGATCTCACCCAATGAATTCATTGGAAAATGAGCAGGGTTGAGGCTGCAGCTTAAATACTTTAAAAGTGCAATAAAATTAGGGTTATAATACTTAAAAACCTAATTTAAAATAACAACCTTTTTTAGCTTCTTGCCAAAAAGTGACAGTAAAGTGACATAAAACCAAAAAATAAACTTTCAAACTATTTTGCCAACTATTTGGCACAGTAACTATTTGTTGTCACAACACTGATAGAAAAAAGCACAATAACCCCCACGAATAACTCAATAATAGCCCAAACATCATTAGAAAGTTGGAAAATGTGTCCAAAAGTGTATGGTTGCACAATTTTGGTTGTGACTGTACATGCATGCATGCTTGGCATACATACATGCACATACATACATATGCATACATACACATACATCCATACATACATACATCCATACATTACTGGGTATTCATTTTCTGAGTTTTTGCATTTTGCAGTTTGTGATGGATGGCCTCTAGAGGTAGGAAAGATTACATAGGTAATTCTTTTAGCAGTTTAGGATTCTGTTAAAGTTAGGAATTCAGAATCCATTTTGTTAGGAATATATATATATGTGTATATGTATATATATATATTAAATTTGAAATTTTACATTTGTCTATTAGACTGATAATGTTGATTTCTAACTGAGGGAATTGTGTAGTGCTGTTTCCAAAAGCCATTGATCATTCAATAGTCAACGGCTTGCAGTGCAGTTGAGGAGTTAACGGGAAATCCATTTGATTATGGAAACCAGAAGGAAGGCCAAGGAGGGTTAAAACAAATGAGGGTTATTGATAAATCTTGATAGACCTGTAAGTTATTTAATGGGACATTTCATTTATCGATAGATGAGATTTATTGATAAAATACAGTAGACCTGTGATTTTTTTATAATTCTGAGATATTTTACTTAACAATACAGTAAGACACAATTTCATTGACAGTTGTTTATTTTGTTTATTTAATTACCAGTAAGTTAATTTCAACAGTCATTTAGTCCTGTTTATTTATTTATTTATTTGATATTTAATTATTTGTTTATATTTAATACTCGTTTATAAGAGTTCTTATAGTGTCTTTGCACCAAGTCTTGCCTGCCTGCCTGCCTGCCTGCCTGCCTGCCTGCCTGCCTGCCTGCCTGCCTGCCTGCCTGCCTGCCTGCCTGCCTGCCTGCCTGCCTGCCTGCCTGCCTGCCTGCCTGCCTGCCTGCCTGCCTGCCTGCCTGCCTGCCTGCCTGCCTGCCTGCCTGCCTGCCTGCCTGCCTGCCTGCCTGCCTGCCTGCCTGCCTGTCATTGTCAATATTGCTGCCTTTTGTTATTATATTTGCCCCATGGAGGTTTCACATTCATAATTTTTATATATTCTGATGTATTAGTATTAGTACTGTTTTTAATGAAGGTACTTTAATAATTTAATCCTAAGAAGGTTTCTGTGTGTTTTACTTTTGTTGACAACTGCATTGAAGTAGCTAATGTAATGCAGTGTAACTGAAAATTTTGTGTTACCATCTGGTTGCTCTGAAAAGCATCCCTCATAAGCCTAAGTGGTGTTAAAGTTTGATAAGAATTACAGGCTTATCTATGAGCAAATAATGTACATATAAATGAAAAAGTAGCCACTGGCTGGATTTCACACACAGTTTAGAGTTTCATCCAGAGTTGAAAAGTGACACCATGTTCAGGGTTTCTGGTTTTAACATTGGATGGTACAAATTTTCTTTGTAGTGTTGTCATTGCAGTATATCCTGTTGGATGTTAACTAGACTCCTTCACCAGATTACGGTTTTTTCTATGGTTTCAGTTGTCACAACCAATGTTTGATGTCTTATAAATTACAACGACAGTCATTAGAAGTCCGTAGATTAGAGTACGTTAGATTACCCGCTGTAGCTGAAATGAGCCATTGGATTTTGACATCTCCAGTGGATTACAGTAATTATTTTTTATGCCTTGTGCATTGTGATGAGTCATTAGATTAGATTTGGTGCCTTTATTATTCTAGTAAGGCATGTTCCATATTCTGTTAATCTCTAGTACTGCGAATATCATCCTGGTTATGAAAAGGCAAAGGAATGGATGGAGAAGAACCTCACAGATGACTTGCGAGATGTTTATCTTGGTGATTGAAATGAATTTATTTGAATTTTCATTAGTTTATCAATTTATACATTAATTAGTAAAGTATTCGAATTAATTTCATGTAGTTATCATTTTCAAATTTATAATCCTGTAAATTGTTTTGAGTTTCTGTCGAAATAATACACTGAGGTGCCTACCTTTCAAGACCCTCTCAAAGGTGCTACTAACACACAAGCATACAGTCTGATGCACAACCAGACAGACAAGTACACAGACAGACTGATCCTTTGTCCTTTTTACAATGCATCACAGCTAATAATGGAAAATCTTGTACGTACATAATTAAAATTATATTTACAGTTATGGTTACAATACATTGCAGCTGACGATGGGGAGGCTGCAGAGGGTGGTGAGGGTGAGAAGAAGAAGCGCCAGACACGTGGAGGCCGTGGGGTTATCAAGACGAAACAGAAGCAAGATGTCGATAAGAAAATCGGGGTTGCAAGGTCATGTCGTGGAAAAAAGAAATATGTTACCGTAGTAACCGGGCTTAAAACTTACGGTAAATTTGGACAAGTAAAATTGTTTCATTTTACATCTGCTACAGTATGTATTGAATTTATTATTATTTTTTACCTGAGGTATACAGGATTTAAAAAATTATCCAGAAAATGAAAAATTCTAGGATGGCTATTATTACTATTATTAAATTATATATTATATTTTTTATTATTATTATTTTATGTCTGTATTTATGTAGCAACCTTGAGGATGTTCATGTGCATTTAATTCAACTGATTAATTGCTTAGTTAAATAAATTATTCTGTAATTATGTAATTACTTTTATTAATTTATCACACTTCATAGTAGCAGTGTCCAGTGTTTAATAACATTAACATATTATGGCTTGGTAGCGTATCTTACATGGTTTTGGTCATTGTATGTGGTCTGTCTGGAACTTGTGGATCTCAACCGGTACTGTTGTTGACAGTGATTTCAGATTATGACTTTGTTTAGAAGGAGCTATTGATTAATAAATTATGTATTTCTGTGATGGATCAAATCAGATTAGATTAGTGTGTATTGTAGTGCATTGTGCGTAGTGTACCTTAGGTTAGTGTATTGTCATGTATTTTAGTACAGAGTTGAATTAGTGTATTGTGTAGAATAGTGTAGCATAGATTGTGTTAATGTGTTTGTTTTGCAGTATAGTGGGGGTTAGAGTAAAATTTGTTCTTGTGCAGATATTGATCGGAAGGAAGCGAGCAAATTCTTTGGTGCACGATTTGCCTGTGGTAGCTCGGTTACCAATGACGATGAAATCGTGATCCAAGGAGACGTCAAAGATGAAGTTATTGATGTTCTGACGGAGAAGTGGCCACAGGTCAGGCTTTTTGTGACCATGTTATTCAAGGGCGTCAGCACAGGGGAAGAGGGCCATGTCCTCCAGGGGAAGAGGGCCATGTCCTCTACTTGAAATTTGCACAGTGGCTGGTCGAATTTTTGCAATTCACTGCCCAGTTCTGTTTGTTCTGTTGGTTTTTTAATGTCACTCAGGTCTAAACTTAAGACTCATTGTGGGGCACGGTAGCCGAGTGGTTTGAGAGCTTGGCTTGCAATTCAAAGAGTATGGATTTGAGCCTTCCCTGAGATGGTTACTGTGTAGCAACCTTAAGCAAGTCCTTCACTCGCAATTTCTTTGCACCTCAGATTCAGATTTACTGACCTTAGGCATGTAATAAATGCAAAATAATAATAATAATAATAATCTTTTCAACTTGCTTGACCACCATAGACTGACTTCTGGTATCATGGCCTATCAGATTTTGACCAGGTTTCTCCAAAGGAATGTAATTTTTGACTGCAGTTTTACCTAAAGCAGTCATAGGCTGATGCCTTGTGCATAATGATTATGGCACTGTAACAGTGATTAGATTATAAATCTTGGGGCCAGAAGAGCTTTGTGGCCCAACTTTTGGCAAAAAGAATACAATTTCTGATGTGCCAAAGTTTGAGTATGGCTAAACGCAAGTGCAAGAAGTAAAATATTTAACAAAAATTGTGAAGCAATGGCTTAATAATAATTAGCTGAAAGCAAACAAGTCATCAAAACTTTTGATGTCAGAATGTGCTGATGACTAAGAAAGGTTGTCAAAAATTTTAGGCAAAAGAAAGTTTGATCTAGAGTACTTGACCTCCTTTTAAAACTGTTAGATCATTACACTTAACTTTACACTTCACTTATGCATACCTTACATAACGGCGACCTTTCTTTACCGTTATCTAATCATACGGTTACGCCTGCCAACTAACATTAATTTTGTGATTTTTTTATACTTAGATCGATGAGGATACGATCTTTGACTTGGGTGATCAGGCTCGAAAAGCAAAATAGCAAGTGGTGAAGTGATGGCAGCTTGGACTGCAAGATCTGATGTGGTCAAAAATTGATTTAATGAATTTTAAGGGTTGTGTGAAGATTTGGGGCTGGGGACATTTTGGGTGTTTGGCAAGTTTAGAAATTCAGTGGTGGTCTGAGGTATTTGAAGATATTAAGTGGTTTACATAAATGTGTTGAAATGAGTTTTTCAAAGTTGAAAATAGATTTTTTAGACATTTGGGATTTCTTGGCTTCACTGGATTTTAAATATCAAAGATTTTTTGATGCTCTGGCTGCAATGGATTTGAAATTTTGAATGATTTTCTACTGTTTATAACGCATTATTTGCACTTTTGCTTTGAGATGGTTGTTAGCTAATTTGTTAACATCTGGAATTCTGAGAATAGCAAATATTTTTTATAGTAAAACTTTCACTGAATATAAAGGAATATACTTGAAATTTGGAGAACATTATAGTTTAGGCTGTCATTTCTTGGGCTAAATTATGAAGTGTGTAGTTTTTTGAATGTTCAATTAAACCTTGTCTGTCTTTCTGGGTGTGTGTGAAAATATCTAGCGGTTATTATGCCGGACTGTCAATCCAGGGATGGAGCTCAAATCCCTGCCAGGACACAGATTACTAGATTTTGGCTCGAGATGCGACCCCTAGCAAACTTGGCTATAAAATGAGTGCATTGGCTGTACTTTGTTGGTGGGAGGATGACACAGCAATGGAGAGGAATTGCCACCTGCCCTGATATGCCAAGGCTAGGAAAATGCAGTTGCTAACACTTCATGCTAATAGCTAGGTTTAGGGACTAATCTTTTTTGTTTACTGTATATATACAGTTTCCAGAGACAATCTGGCCTTGCCCTCATTTGAATTTTCCAGAGATTTGCAACTGAGTTGCTCCCAAACTGTGCATGATTAGGGTGAGGCTGCCTACTAAACTTGTGAGTACATCCTGAAATAACTGGTCATAAACAAGAAAAAGTGATAAAAATTCTCACAAACTAATAGAGGTTAGTTTAAATTTATTCCAGAATTCCACAGGAAGCCAGTTCAGCTGGCTTAATAGGGTTAAGGAATTTGTGTGAGGAGGTGCGTGCAGCACCACACTAGCCAGGAAATTTTTGATGCATTGAAGCCTTTCAGTTCAAGATCTGAGATACCTGTAAAAGCCGACTTGGCATAATCAATCGATGGCATACCAGAGAGCAGGCTATGGTTTATGACATGTCTTTGGTAATTGATGTGATGTAATCCCCTGATATGATACAAACAAGATTTGCAAAGGTTGGTAATGTGGGTTCGAAATGTGAGATTGCTGTCCTGAATTACCCAAAGTGTTTTGACAGTGTTTGAAAGCAGGACATCAATGCCAGCTAGGTCAGCACAGGATAGAGGGAGAGAGAGTGCAAGCGTTTGTGTGAGCCAGACAAGATTGCCGCAATTTATCTGGATTTATGGCCAAACCATTTAAACGAATCCATGCACGGATAGAAGAGAGGCACTGTTTTAGATTTACCTTGCCTGACTGATCAGTGGGCAGAGCAATGTAAAGCTATCATCAGCGTACTGCTGTAGGTAGACTCCAAAGTGGTTCGCTCTACGGTTGACTGGTGAAGTAAAAATTGTAAATAATAAGGGGCCAAGGACAGATCCTTGTGGGCAGTGCAGAGAAAAAGGATCAGACTGAGCAGAACCAATACCCACTAGGTGAAACTGATTATAAGAGATAAGAAGCTAGCCAGCTAAAAGGCTGTGACCTTTAGAAACCAGCAGTGCTTGGCACAAGGAAGAACTGGAGTTCATCTCATCAGAGTTAGGAAGCTGGACAACAGATGGAACCCATAATCTGCTAGAGACCTCTGACTTGTTCCAGAAGATTTTGGTGGCTGTTCAACAAGGAAACAAGATCTGTCTTTCCAGAACATTACCATCGTGTTTTGAGTCCTCTGGAGATGGTGCTTCAGACATTATTTAAATAGCATTATTATTATTAAAAATCAAAATATATAATTTTTTATTATTGTAAGAAGCACCACCCCAAGAGGTCTCATAGCATGATATTAATATACTGGAGAGGCAGATGGCATTCCACGCTGAACAGTCACCAAAATCTTCTGGAACAAGTCAGAGGTCTCTAGCAGATTATGGGTTCCATCTGTTGTCCAGCTTCCTAATTCTGATATGAACTACAATCCTTCCTATACAAGGCCACTACCACAAAGGCTTGAGTGCTTTTTGATGAGGCTGAACAATTGCCGGCTTATGTTTGTATATATTATGTATGTATATATGTGTGTATTATTTTTATTATTATTGAAGTTAAAATAATTATCATAGCCATCATCATCATCACTTTAAATGAATGCTTGTTGCTTTCAATTTTAGACAAAAACTAATATTGAATGACAAATTTTATAATAAAAATTATTCATATTCAGCTGTTTATATTTTAAGTGTTGCCAATCTATTCCCTAGATGACGCGGTTGGCTTACCTTGTGAACACATGTTGGTAATTTACTTCTAATAATACTTTTAGATAATTTTATTCAAATGCATCATTTTTCATAATCGTCGGTCAAAATGATTTCGTCAAGCGCGAGTCGAAAGATGGCGGAATCACATTTGATGAGGCTAGTTACTCGGCAGCTAAATCGATTCCCAGTAAAGTTTAGATCTGTTAACGCCAGTTTATTCGCCAGGTGGCGATAGTCTCAGTCTTTCGTTAGGCTAACGTTGCTCCTTGAGGTGCTTTTCTTGGAGGCTACCTTTGACTTTGAGGATGTGCGACTTATGGCCTTCTTGTCCTTCTCGCCGGATTCTAAGGCTGCGACCTGCTCCTCTGCAATGTATTATTTATTTATAATTTAACTACCGATTGATTGATTGACTGATGGATTTATTTATTTAATGACATGATTGATTGACTCAATGACTGACTTATTTATTTACTCTGAGTGGGAAATTATGCTTTTGAATTAAAATAATATTCAAGAGAGTGCATGGAACATATTTATTTACATACATGTGTATATATGTGTATAAATATATATGCATACATACTAGGCTTTTGAGGGGTTTCTATAGAGGCGTTAAGCAGTTCTGTTGCATGTGACTGTGACCTAGAGGCACGATGCGTTATTCAAATAGCTATCATGGCGACCTACCGTCCAGCATATCAGTCATCGATTTGTACATGAGATAGAAGTTTCCGATTAAAGCAATGAAGATTAGAACCGCACAGACAGCTGCGATCATTGACTCCGACATCCTGTGACTGTGTTTGTCCTTTTCTCTGTTTCTGTCTTTGCCGCTTTCCCTTTCCTTGTCTGTGTCTCAAATCTGCATGCGCAAAAGCCTGAAACAAAGTAACACTCCGCAGTTTTGATACTTTTTAAAACAGAATACATAATTGTCTAGCGGCTAATGTACAGGATTATCATGTCAAACGAAAGGTCGGGGTTCAACCAACCAACCTCCCCAGTGCATATACATGTTTCAAAATTTCTGTTCCATAAGCGTCCTCTAGCGAACTCAGCTATACAACCAGGATGCTGACCGTACACTAATCTAATTTAAGAACTTCTATAGCTCCACTATAATAATTGCTCAAGGCATCAGTCGATAGTCGCTGCTAAGTAAAATCGTTGTCCAAGTCAAATTCCATGGTGAGTCTGAGTCGAAAAGCCAAGTGGAATCCAGAAGTCACAGAGACAGCCTACAGATGACATAAGTCCTGGAAGAGGTAAGTTTTTAGTCTAGAGCTGAAGGTCAAAACAGACTTTGCCGAGCGAACATTTGCCGGAAGAGAGTTCCAGAGTCTAGGGGCAGCGACAGAAAAGGTACGACTGCCGAGAGCTGTTCTTGTCCACGGAATAGTCAGATTTAGACAAGCAGAGGAGCTGGTCGAGTGGCCTAGGGACAAGTTTTGAAGAATGAAGATAGTGAGGATGGCTAAAATGTAGTCTTGTGAGATCAGGCTGCGAGGGAAAGGAATGGCCACCTGCCCTTATATGCCGAGGCTAAGAAAAGGAAAAAGCTGATAATGCATACACATGGTTGCCTCTTGGAGTTAGCTCAACGGACTCCTCTTTTATGGTTCTGTTTGAGTTAAGCCATTTGGACTGATGTTAGGGTAATCTATCATAATTTCAAACCAGTTTGATACAAGTCAGGCGACACTACTAAGCGGGACCCTCTCGGTCTAGCCTTTGTATCACAAGCATTTTTTCATTGCTGCGTTTCATAATGCTTTAGCGGGAACAATAACTAAAAACGAAATAATTAATTAGCAGTCATGGTGCAACTCACATTAAACCCGAACTTTCTCGATGCAAACTTTGAAATGATTCAAACCATTTCTATGATGGTGACGTCATAAAATGGAAATTACGTCGTTAAGACAGGGTTGCTCGAGTTTTCGGGTTGTGCACAAAGTTTACACATGTCACACCTGGAGGCACACACAAGAAAATTTCTTGTTTGTGTTAGGGTCTAGTGGCTGCGAGGCGATGTTTGTGCAGCAAAATATGCATAATGTTTTTTATATATTAATAAAGCAAAAAAGTAATGTATCTACAATCATCAAAATGCTAAGAATTTCTTAAAATTATTTATTATTCATATTTGTGTATTATATAAAATTATCCAAACTAGTCTCTTTCTGCCTTTCTCTATTTTAGCATTAGTTTGTGTATCTGTGTGTTCAGATGTATGTGCCTGTCTACCTATATCCTTGACTTCTTGTCCGTCCGTCCGTCCGTCCGTCGGTCTGTCTCTCTGTCTGTCTGTCTGGACCAGTTGCTAATGAATAACACTGATAGCTTGAATTGGAAAAAACGATTGTCTGCCTTACCTTATACCTTACTTTAACCATATGTTACCTCAATTTACCGTATATTTCCTTATCTTTTTCATTCTACCTTACCTTAGGTTACCTTATCTCAGAGGTGAGTGGTGCAGCTGTCCATGGCAGCATTGTCCAAGGGGAGGCAGAGAGGGTGGCAAAATGAACTTTCTAAAGACACATTTTAATCACCTGTAACCAACAGTTCAATGGTTATCGCATAAAAACAAAATCGAGCCTAATTCCTCAAGATCCCCGGATTGTGCCGCTGAAAACGTTATACTCGATATGTCTACAGTACACATTCTGGAGTTGAATTGACCTAGTCTCTCGCTCTCTCTCTCTCTCTCTCTCTCTCTCTCTCTCTCTCTCTCTCTCTCTCTCTCTCTCTCTCTCTCTCTCTCTCTCTCTCTATCTCTCTCTCTCTCTCTCTCTCTCTCTCTCTCTCTCTCTCTCTCTCTCTCTCTCTCTCTCTCAGGTTCTTAGGTTAACATCACTGGCTGCTTGCTTTATCATCGTCTGATCTCCTTGTTTAAAAGCGGCAAGATCCTCGGCAACGATATCGCGAGTTCACCTTTTGATCAACTCAGCTATGTTTCACACGAAGCTCAAAACTAATGCCCCTTCCGCCCTATCTCTTTCCCGTAGGCCTACTGTTCCCTGCTGGTCGTTTTCAAAGTGCACATACAAGCTAATACAGAGGATATCAGATTATGAGATTTCGGGTGCATTACACCACACTGCGCTGTATTGTATTATATTGTTTGCATTGCATTGTTTCGTATTACATTGTATTGTACTGTAGTGTATTATATTGTTTTGTTTCTGGTTATTTCTCCGTATTCTGAAGATGTTTACAAAAGCTGTCATATTAAGTGTGCGGATATAGACCTGATACAGATTCGTAATCGAAGACAGTGTATGCAAGCATGTGTCAAGGCACTTAGTATAGTGCCTTTTCGTGCTTAACAGAAGCCTGCAAATATGACTATGTAATTGATTTATAACAAGTGATTCTTGAGGTAGGCAGAAATACCGGAATCTTTTCCGATTTTTTCTTTATTTATTGCAGAAAAACTTAGAAAAAATCAACAAAAATTATTATTAATATTAATCGGTTAACAAAAGGCGTTATAATTATATTAATTGCTAATTAAATATGTCGATGACGGGTCATTATAATACTTCCGGACAGTAAGCTAGCAGTAACTGTTGGAGCACTTGTCATGGCAACAACAGTGGTAGGTATCGTCGTCAAGAGAACGCATGCAGCGATCGTAGGTTCCACAGGCGAAGTCGTCTTCTTCGTTGTTATCGCAACTGCAATCCAGATCCTTGACACGAGGGGGACAGGTGAGGCGGTCGCTGTCCAGGCATCCGCAATTGTCGGCTACCAAATGCGGTGGTTCTTGCGATACGATGGGGCAGACAGGGCAGTCGACTTCGCAGCCCATGATATCATCTGATCGGTGGAAGCAGCTCGCAGAGGACAGCTAGAAAGACACAGGATAAACTGGATAGAACTGGATCATACATGGAAACGTCTAGAATCTCTAAAATAAAAAATAGGAAAAACAAAACCCGGATGTGGGCATAAATTTAAAGTTATAGAAATAAATTGAAAGAATTGGAAATAACTTGAGAAATGGAAATAACAAAAGTACAAAATAAAAATTATTCGAAAATTCACATATCTTGTAAGAACGAAAATAGCTTGAAACAATGGAAATAACTTGCAAAAAGTGAATAAGTTGAAAAAACTGTAAATAATTTTTTAATGGAATTAACAAGAATGAATGAAATTACTTGAAACAAATAAAATTACTTGAAAGAAATGAAAAGTATTCCAAAATGGAAACAACTTCCAAAACGTAACAATACAGAACTTGAAAAAGGAAAATAACTTTAAAAAAATTGAAAATAATTTCAAAATGAAAATAACTTGAAAAGTAGGAATAAATAAAAACAATGGAAGGTGGAATTTACTTGAAACATGAAACTAGCATGTAGGAAATCGAAATAACTAAAATTGTGCTTCTCTGCGATTGCGCAATAATAATTTTCAATAATCATGACAAATATGAACGGCAATAAAGAAGTCAACGACTAAAACTTAAATGAAGATACCGTCGTCGTCATTATAATCAGTAATCATTGTCATCATCTTCGTTACCATTAATATTTCATCAACGATCAGCATCAAAAATCATCGTCGTCTTCATCAGTCTGTATGATTGTCATCATTCTCTTCAGCAGCAGCAGCTGCATCAACTATTACTTTTCCAATCATCACCATCATCATCGGTACCGTCAGCAAGTTAGTCCATCGTCATTATTAGCCTAATTTTCGAAATCATTTTCACCAACAACAAACATTTTCATCAATAATCGCCGTCATCATCATTAGTATCATCATCATCATCATCAACAACAACATCATCATCATTGTTACCGTCAACAATTTCAGCAATGTTTATCGACATAAGTCATCATCATCATCATCACCACCACCATCGTCATCATCATCATTTTGCGTCATTAGTATCTTGATCATCGTCACCATCGTCAAGTTCTGGACGTTCAGTGATGATGCACAACAGTCGTTGGATCCACAAGCGTTCTCGTGGTCTCGACAGCAGTCGTCCCTTGGCTGAAAGGTGGCCTCTTGAGACCTTCTCTTCTTGTCCCTCTTCTCAGAGCTCTTCGACAGGCTGACCTTCGACCTGATGCTGTTGATAAGACTTCTGCACGAGAAGCGTTCTCTTGAAGCGATTCTGGACTCAGTGCACCAGTCTTCGATTTCTTTTGAAGTACCTGTGAAGCAGTCCCTGTCCCCGTCTTTGGCCTTCTTCTTCTTCTTCTCGATGGCCTTGGCAGCGGCGGCCTTCGCCAATTCCTTGCACGTGTCCTTCTCTATCTCCTTGCACTTGTCTTTCTCTTTGGCCTTCTCCTTGTCTTTCGACTTCTTCCTATCTTTGTCCTTATCCTTGCTCTTTCGCCTGGCCTCTTTCCCCTCACTGGACTTTCTTTCTTTGGAGTCCGACGCCCCTCGTGATGATTCTCTCTTTTTCTCTTGGCTGAGCCGATCCTGCGTCGTCCGCTTATCATCTCTGCAAAGAATGATGACACAGGATGTAGACCTATGAATGTATATATATGTATATATATGTATGTGTGTATGTATGTATGCATTTATGTATGTATATATGTATGTATGTATATATGTATGTAAGTGTGTATGTATGTACATAGGTAGGTAGGTATGTATATACATGATTATGTATGTATATATGTATGTATAGTATGTATATGTGTGTATGTATGCATGTATATATGTATGTATAATGTATGTATATAGGCCCTACGTATGTATATATGTATGTAAGTGTATATGTATGTAGGTAGGTACGTAGGTACGTATGGATATGATTATTATGTATGTATATATGTATGTGTATATGTATGTATGTATGTATGCATGTATGTGTATATGTATGTATGTATGTATGCATTTATGTATGTAGGTAGGTAGGTATGTATGTATGCATGTATGTAGGTAGGTAGGTATGCATGTGTGATGGCGCTGAGATTCTGTCGGTCATGATGAAAGTTCTCATCTAGATTGCACTGCAGAGCTAGCGACTTTAGTCTATACGACAAACCTTTAGATTACTCTACCCATAACTATTACTGTTGCGCCAGAAGACGCTAGTCTATCTTCTCTACATTCTACTACGACCTTTCTGCATGACGTCTGAACTCCGACTGCTTCTCGGTGTACTGCCCTCTTCTCTCTCTGACGAGATTCACGTGCAGTTCTCCCAGTCTGCACCTTCGTCTTAGTCAAACGGCCGAGCAGCCCCTTTCTGTGCATTCTGCGAGCTATTTGTACCTGAATCCTCTGGACTCTGGGCGCATTCCTTCTGAGCCGGTCAGTACCCAAGACCCGAGCTGACATCAGCTTTCGTGTGCCTTTTGGTTCAGATTCCCCGGTGTCAATTGTATACCTGTGGACATCCATCTGGCTATCACGTGGATCTCTCGTGCTTAGTTGTAAAGCTCCGTGATGAACCTGGAGATTGCTACCTGTGGATTGCTCAGCTTACCCCAGCGGAATCCTTTTGACTAAGCTACACTCCTGCATTCCATAGCTCACCTGCACTGCTACCAACAATAGCCTTTCCACTCAGTGTGACTTGCAGCCCGTCCGTTTCTAAGAATCTGACCTCTGTAGCTTAGGGCTACTGGATAGCTGTGTTGCTGCTCTGAACTAAGGTCCTAATAAATCATTCGCCTCACTGCCTACGCGTTGGCCTACTTATCTTCAACAACTACTAAAATGATTAAGGCTAGTAATCTACTACGACAATTATAAACTTTCATACTTACTTAGTACGTACTTAAATTAACTGGGTTATATATGTATGATTATGTATGTATGTATGTATGTATGTATGTAGGTAGGTAGGCAGGCAGGCAGGCAGGCAGGCAGGCAGGCAGGCAGGCAGGCAGGCAGGCAGGCAGGCAGGCAGGCAGGCAGGCAGGTAGTTAGGTAGGTAGGTAGGTAGGTAGGTAGGTAGGTTGGTAGATATGTTTCAGATGACATTAGATATTTTTATTCCTGAAGAAATATGTACCCAGAGAGGCATACAAAAATTATATTATAAATTAAATTATTTACATTAGGCTGGATTTCGCTGGATTATTGTAGATCTAATGAAATCAGATTAGGTTAGTTTTTATTCCTGAAGGAGTGTGTCCCAAAGGGAGCGGTATAGAATTAGGCCCTATATTAGATTAAAGTTATTAAAATCAACATAATTACTTGGTGATAAGCAGCATAACAATCTAGCAAATTCTGAATTTAAATAAGAAGCTTGTATTGTATTATTAAATTAAAATTTATACTAGATTAGATTAAGATATTCTAGACTAGATTATTAAGTAGATTGTATCGGAATGGTGTGGGACGTGGCGGTGCAGTGGTATGGTCGGTGTCTCGTAACCGGAGGGTCACGGGTTCGAATTTGCCTCAAGCCACTGCATAGCGACCTTTGACAAGTTGCCCACCCACAATTGTCTGTGAGGAAGTGAGGAAGGCAAACGGGAAACAACCCTGCTCATTTTTCAATGAATTTATCGGGTGAGATCCTTCATCACCGCTGCCCGTTTGAATGGGCGCCACGCCATTTAAGGTCCCCGTGCACGGACCGTAGGCCTATTAGCCCGAGATTTAAATCTCTGAAATAAGCCACGACCTGGACGCGAACCGGGGATCCTCAAGCACAGAGGTTCCTTGGCGTACGCATTTACCGATGTAGCTAACTAGGCCAGTGTACGTAAACAGATAAATTGAGTGTGACTACATTATCTTCGAATCTAGCTGAATAGTGCGACGTTACTCTGTAACTAGTTTTCCTGTTTTCAATTTCTTTCGGACGATGTATCCTCTGTACGTTGCCTGGATGCGGATTGCTGCTTCGTTCGCCCGAGAATCCCTCCTCGGGTCGAAACTATAGGAAGTTTCAGAATAAGATTCCCCTACCTGAAAAAACAAAAGAACAGCTAATAATGCTATTTTAGCAACAAAGGTCTTCAGCGCAGAGCTAGTTCGGCAAACTATCCCGTCTGGGAAATATTCCTGACACTCCCGGTTAGCTACAAGACTTGATGGCAATTGCCAAAAACTGTCCCAATTATGAGAAATTTACCAGCATACTGTCTTTTCTAGCCCACCTCTTTTGTTCTCATGGTATTCGCCAGACAGCGCCAGCGTTCATCATCTTATACATACATCTGAACCACCGAATTAAAAAAAGGAGTGTCAGCCTCCGCGTCGGAGAGTTCGTCGGCCTCCACCCTGAGATGTACTCGATCCTGAAGGCGACCAACTAGGGCAAAGCGGAGGGCATGCAGAAGACTGTCATGAAGAAAGACCTGCGGAACGGGATGTACAGGTATTTCTGGACGAGCGAAGGGAGATGAGGCAGATGCGGGTGGTCGGTCATCCGTAGCCGTTTACACCAGATGTGGGTGTGCAAGCAGATCAAATCCGGCCTGAGCCCTTTGCATACGAGTAAGTGGATAGCCCAGACGGAATTACTATAGGCACCGCCAATTAATGCGTGAGGAGCATGCACCGGTCGTCGAGGTCATCATGGCCGAGAGTGCGGACTGAGAATACGATCAAGGGTCAGTTCAGTGCCAACAGGCACGAGTAGTAGATCTTCGCCCACGAAACCACGAACAGGCCCTTCCATCAGATAGTGCACATCCGGCTGGCCAGTCTGTCAAACCACGTTAGAAATTGTTTGAACCGTAACCGACTGTAGAGGGTCAGGCGTGCGCTGACGTCCACCTTCGAGCTCATCAAGACCATACAAGCAGCGGACTAAAATATCAGGCCCAAGAATAGGCTCATCCAGGCAAACCGTGCGACAGGTTAGCGCACGCTTTGGTGACATCTGTTAGACTTTGATCGCTTCAGCCTGGTGCCTCCCAGCCAGACGCGTTGGTTCGTCGTTCAGCTCTACCATAAGCTCAGCCAACTGACGCACCCACTCTGTAGACCTCTGTGGAAACCTGCGAGCGGCAAGTAGCAATTTTTTTCAGTTGCATTTATTCAAGCCGGAGATTCGTAAATACCGCTAATTCGACGCTCTGACTTTCGTTGTGGCCCGAACCAGAATTCTCAGTTGCTGATCCAAGGCTCTGGAATTTGTTCTCTGTTTCTGCCCACTCTACCGGTTTTCTTATGTCGTTTAGGTCAGTGCTCACATTTGATCTTTTCAAACTGCGTAGCTGTCTGCCAGCCATCGATCGGGATCATGGATATCGTGGATTGTTTCAAGGAATTCGTTCTGTTTGGAAGCGACCATCGATTGAAGTCTCATGCATTAAGAATAGGCGCTGTAGATTCTACAAATTAGATTAGAATAGATCAGATCGGAGTAGACCTGATCGGATCGGAGTTAACTGTATTTAATCAAATCTGATTTGTTCTGAACTGATCTGATTTGATTATCGATAAACAGAATGATCGTCTTGTCTTGGACAGATCGGAAGTTGAACTCCCTACCTGTTCACCAGGAGTCGAGTCCTTCTTAGGTTGACCGGAAAGAGAGACCTTGTTTTGCCCGGAAGTGGCGGCCTTTGCTTTACCGGAAATGGAAGCCTTCGGTTGGCCAGAGACAATTGGTTCACCGGATAACGAGTCCTTCGGCTGACCTGAAGCCGAGGTCTTTGTTTGGCCAGAAGTCTTGGCTATTTCACCCTTCTCGTCTGAATCTATCTCTTCAATACTAAAACGTTAGGAAACTAGAATGTTAGATGAGATTGAATTAGATCAGATAGAAACAGATTAGATCGGATCATTCGAACGTATGTATGTATGTATGTATATATGCATGTATGTATGTATGTATGTATGTATATATGCATGTATGTATGTATGTATGTATGTATATATGCATGTATGTATGTATGTATGTATGTATGTATGTATGTATGTATGTATGTATGTATGTATGTATGTATGTATGTATGTAAACTTAGTGTTATAGGCCACACTGCTAAATCTGTGGGACTGTGGAATACATATACATATATATTATGTAATAATAATAATAATAATAATTATTATTATTATTATTATTATTATTATTATTATTATTATTATTATTATTATTATTATTATGATTATTATTATTATGAAACAAATCTATTGTGTCACTTCAATTATGATACAAATCTATTGTTGCTGGAGCAACTAGAGCTGCTGTGGCGTCCTGGTTGGCACACTGGAAACAGGTCGACTAGTTTTCCCATGCAGCTTGATCTTATTATTATTATTATTATTATTATTATTATACCAAGTTCCAATTGAAAAATTTCTGCGATTCACTTTACAACTTCAATAAAAGGCCGATATTGATAAAGTTTTATGAGAGCCGAATTAACCAGTTTAAAATATACAATTGGATTAATAATAATAATAATAATAATAATAATAATAATAATAATATTATTATTATTATTATTATTATTATTATTATTATATGAATTATATCAACAATTATGTATATATAGCTTTTTACTAATTAGATTAGATTAGATCAGATCGGATTATATATATATATATATATATATTGTAAACATAATAATGGCTCTGTTGCTCTCTCTTTCTTTATATATAATTGTCTGTGTCCGTGTATGTGTGTCTGTCTGTCTGTCTGTCTGTCTGTCTGTCTGTCTGTCTGTCTGTCTGTCTGTCTGTCCAGATAGAAAGTTCACACACCTTTTACCTTCCTTAAGCTCCTCTTCAGAGTTAGACCCCTACAAATATAGCAAATTATGATGATCATAATTGTAATGATGATGACGACGATGGAGATGGAAATGATGATGACTGCAAAAATCACCACTGAAAGTGTCCCGCGTTCATGTAGAGCCCAACCAATGGAGTCCCACCCAGGGTTAACAGCTGACCCCATTTGCAGAGATGGTGGTCCATGATATATTGAGTATGATGAATAAGTCCAAAATGATAATTGTGATGATTATGGTAATAATGATAATGATAATAACAATAATAATAATGATAAAGACAAAACTACAAGTGTTGGAAACAGAAAACAGAGAGAGCGAGAGAGAGACAGAGCTCTCTCTGCCTCTCTTTGTCTTTCTGTTTCGAACAGAAGAGAGAGAATGGAAGAGGCAGAGTGACTGACGGTGAGAGACACACATGGCCGAGATCTGACCCTTCACCTAACTGTCTCTGCGTAGACCGAGAGAATGGATGCATCTATCCGTCCGATGCATAGAAACAGACACACAGACAGACAGGCAGGAAGAGAGACAGACAGACAGAAAGAGGTGACGACCCACCTCAGTTATTTCGGCCGCGCTACCTTCTTGCTGTTTCTCCATCTTCTTGGACGGGTTTGAGGCAACCTTGTTCTCCTCCTTCGACTCCTCCGCTCCTTTAAAAGTGCCAAACAATTCATGTAGCGCTGACTTTTTGTATTTGAGGTATGAAAATGTCTTAAAAATTCCAGTCTCTTTCCCACTTTTGTCCATTTTTTCTGCTTTGCTTCATCGGTTTTTCCGTTTCCCAGGAATCTGTCCTTAGGCCTATTTCTCTCCGTCTCTGTCTTTGTCCTCCTTTGTCTGTCTCCCTATCTTATCAGACAAAACATCTATCTTGATATACAGATGTGCCATCGACTGATATGCAATATTATAGCGTCGATATGGAAGGTTTGAAAGTAGATCTTTTATTCATTTATATATATATATTCATATATATAAGTTAAATTCTATATATATATATATATATATATATATATATATATATATAATTTAACTTATTACTAGCGCAAGGTTAGTAACTCTGAAAATGATGCGCGAGATAAATTAAATAAGCGCGAACAACTGGTTCAGGTTCATTACATGAATTCCGCTGAGCAGAATCGCTCCTGAAGTCGTTGGATTACAGAAGCAGAGCGCTACCGAATAGACGACGTTGGCGCATCTGTTAATTTCTCGGTGTCAGTCTTCTCCTCTGTGTATGCAACTGTGCATGTATCTGGTTCTCCGTCTCTGCCCCGTCTGTCACTTTGCTTTCTGCAGGTTCTGCCCTGGCTGTCAGTTTATCTGCCCTTGTCTGTCTTTCTGTCTCTCTACGTGGCTTTACCTGCGTCACTACCTATGTCTCTGTGTTTGTCTCTGAGTCCTTATTTTTGTCAGTGTATCGGCCTCTGTCGTATATATTAGTCTGTCTGTGTTATTCTCTGCCTCTGTCTCTGTGTCTTTCTTTCTCTGTGTTTTTCATTTATGAACAAGACTCGTGTCAAGCAATGTGAAGATAAATCAATAAACTACTTCCCAAAATCAGTAGCAGAGACAAGACAGACAGATACAGATAGACAAACACGCAGAAAGACAGAAAACGATTAACTAACAGCTAATCTTTGGTTACTTGACTCTCTTTATTGATCCCAAATTCAACATATCAAGTTACATACACATTAAAGTACAGTTTGCCAGGATACAAAAGGCAAACCCAGAAGGGACCAGGGTCCCGCTTAATTAGGGTCACCTATTAACATCAGTAACGTAAGGTGGCAATCGAGATGTTAACATAGCAAGTATCATTTTATAAGCAAACTAAATAAGTTATGTACAATCCGTGCACAAATGAAACTAAAAATAAAACTATACAGAAGTCCGCTGCATTACACAGTCCTATATAACAAAAAAACTCAGAAAAAAAGAAGCAAAAAAAACTAATGGTTTGTATGAACAATTCAGTTGGCAGTCAAACAGATGTTATTAAATAGTGACGCATCTGCCTTTTGGTTCATTTACCATATCACATAAAACTGGTGCTTGTGGTGACTGTTTATAATACTATGCATGCTTACGGTTGAGTGAACGAACCTGTTAAGAAAATCCTGGCTCCGTTTCATGTATAGCTTATTCACTTTATTAAATATTCAAACACAACTCTATTTACCGCTCTACAGTTTTAGCTCTTTTTAAATTCGCAGTTCTCGTACTGCTATGTCTAAGTTTGGACTCCATTTTTTCTCACTTCTCACCCCTCACACACTCCGCTACAGTTCGTTGATCACACACAAGGTCAAGACTAGTACACACTAGGCAAAAACCTCTGATATATCTTAAAACATACTAAAGTCACTTCAGAACATTTTGTGACAAAACAAATGAATGAATGAATGAATCAATCAATCAATCAATCCGAGAGTCACTTCAGAACGTTTTGTGACAGAACAAATGAATGAATAAATCAATCAATCCCAGAGTCACTTCAGAACGTTTTTTGACAGAACAAAATAATGAATGAATGAACGAACCAATCAATCCCAACCTCGATCAATCGTGAATTAGCCTATCAGATGAGTAAATAAATAAACGAATTAATCCGATCAAACAATTACCTGGTTGAATGAATTAACAAACGATCGAACGAATGAATGAACGAACGAATAAATGAATGAAAGAACGAACGAAAGAACGAATAAATGAATGAAAGAACGAACGAAAGAAAGAAAGAACGAATAAATGAATGAACGAACGAATAAATGAATGAATGAAAGAACGAACGAAAGAACAAAAGAACGAATAAATGAATGAAAGAACGAACGAAAGAACGAAAGAACGAATAAATGAATGAACGAGCCAGCCAACCAATCTATCATTACAGCTAACTGCCGAATGAATGAATGAGGAAATGTACGAACCAAACTGTCATTCAATCACTCAATGAATCAATGCACGAATGAACGAATGATCAATCAATCCATCGATCAATCGATCAACTACCTTTTCCTTGATCTTCAGGCGTCTCTGGCTTCGGTTTAATGCAATTACCCATCTACCATCTGGGTTCGAGGGAATCTCGTCTTCTCCCGAAAAAAAACCGACAGCTGTAGGGCAGAACTCTACGCAGTCGACGCCCTTTGAACCCCTTTAGGCGGAGGCATTGAATCTTTCCACTTCCGAGAACTACTTTTCCAGACCCATTCCAAAGGTTACATCATGATATTAGGCGAGATTTACCGCATCTGATTACGATGTTACGACAGTTGCGGACAATCTGCGCACATCTCATCAAGGAACATCCGCTGCTAGACAACGAAACTGAGTGACGTCACAGACAAATTTACACGTTTACGCTTATATAATATTCTATGCTGTAATATTCTCTGCTTCTGTAATATTCTATTAATCTATATTATATCATTATATTATTATATTCTATGATATTTTGTTGTGCAGTTCTATTATATTAATATATTAGCCTATATTCTATATAAAATTCTATATTTCTATAGGCCTAATACTAGTAATAATGTCATTTTGTTTTTTTCAGCACTCATTAAGGTGCAGAGCCAGGGAATCTGAATCTAAGGCGCTGGTGAATGTTCGGGTTTGTCGAGAACACAGACGCAACGGCCGGAGTAAATTAATTAAGTCGATTTAAGAATCGATAACTAGTCTGGCTTTTTGATAATTGATTTAATTAGGTATATGAATTAATGACTGAATATTGGTTTAATGAATCCATTATATATTGTCTCTTGTCGACGCTTTGGGTTTCAGTACGGGCTCTGCAACAGGATAGATCTTTGCCTCCCTTATTCACCTCAAGCAGAAGCTACAGCGGTCCTTGTATTGCCTCCTTATCTGGAGGGATTGACACTCGACTATATATGGCCCTTCATATATTTTTACCTACATTATTTATCTCTTTCCTCCCTCATGCATTCGATCTGAGCCAACATGTTTTCCCCACTCACAAATGCAATAACACTCTTGATTTAGTCATCACTTCTGCTATATCTGGCTTGTCATAAATCCTCAATTGCGAACTCAACTCACTCTCTGATCACTTCCAAACTCAGTATCGAGCCATCTCCCTGCCCCCACCCAAACTATGTTCAGTACATCGCATCAACTCTATTGCTCCCCTCTTCTCCTAAACCCACCAACCGACCCTGATGATCTGCTGCCCGCGTACAATTCCATCAATCTTCTCGGGGTCGTTCATTAACGACGCCCGCAAAGAGAGACAGACAGAGACAGAGAGACAGAGAGACAGAGAGAGACACAGAGAGAGAGAGACACACAGAGAGAGAGAGAGAGAGAGAGAGAGAGAGAGAGAGAGAGAGAGAGAGAGAGAGAGAGAGAGAGAGAGAGAGAGAGAGAGAGAGGTCACCCAAATGCGGTCAATGCGGGGTGGGTGATATACCCAATGCAGACGTCAGCATCTGAATTTGGCACATAGTTATTTTTGTACAGCCTGTGCCATTAACACCGATTTCAGTCAGACAGACAGTCTGTACTGTATTTGATCTAGAGTCTCTTACCCCACCATGCGGCAAAGATAACCCTGGAAGATTACCGGGATAGCCTATTCTAGGCCTTTTAAAAGTGCTTTATGGACGACGACCCCTTAAAAAGCATGCTGCAATCATCACTAACTCTGAAACTCATGCAAAAAGTCCCTGGTTTAATTCTTTCCTTCAAGTCCTTTAGGAAGAGCCATTCAACAGAAACGGTTCTGCTGAGGCTAATCTGCGACTTTTGTGACGTTAATGACGCAGGACACGTCACGTATACCTTGTCCTCCTGGATGTAAGCGCAGCTTTTGACTCGGTAGACTATAACATCTTCCTGACCAGACTCAGAAGTTTGTGTGGAATCGCAACCTGTCAACCTCTAGAATGGCTTCGCTCGTTTCTGAGTGGACGAACTACGATGGTGGCTTTCGACTGCAGACACATCGGTATGGGCACCAGTTCCATTCGGTGTCCCACAGGGCTTGTTGGTTTTTGGACTGCTTCTAAACATTCTGTACACAGCCGACCAAATGCAGATCATCAAGGCCATCGGAGCTCGGGTTCGCAAATAAGTTGAAAACGTTTACATTAGTTGTACAAATCATGTCATACGTCAGACGCTCTTGCGTGTATGTCTCAAATGCAAGCAACTGTGACCGAAGTAGGCCTACAGACCTGGATGTCTTCTAATCGTCTGAGGCTGAATCTGCTAAAGACGCATTTCATCTGGTTGGGGACACGACAGGCAGAAGCAACAGTGGACACGCAGACGATAGTGGCGACATTCCGAGACTGGAAACCACAACACGTCGCCCAGGACCTTGGCGTACTCCTGGATGAAGATATATCTGTGGTGGCCCATGTCAATTATCTCTACAGGTCATGCTTTACCAATTGCGCCAGAAAAAGGTAGTTTGGCGAAATTTATCGCATGGTGCAGCTGCGACTCTTGTTCAATCATTATTTCAGCATAACTCGCCTGGACTACTGCAACGCTGTCCTTGCAGGCCTGCCAAAGTTTAGAATTCGCCATCTTCAGCTTGTGCTGCTCGGGTCTTGACCAACATTCCAAAATCTTTGCATATCTTAAGCTACTTGTAAGACACTAGCACTGGGTCCCGGTTGAGGTTAGAATTGCATTCCAGATCCTCCTCTTCGGCCGAGCACCTATTGTTGGTTCGACCCCAGAATACACCAGGGAGCTCTATGTGCTTGTGCCAGCCTGGTCGACGAACTTTACGTTCTTCAGCACGTGGGGACCTGTTGGTTCTGCGCTACGGTACAGCAATTCGGACACATCGGTCTTTCTCTTGCATTGCACCATCCTCATGGAACTGTTTTTTTATTAAAAGTTAGAATCTCACCGTCTTATACAGCTCAAGAGATATTTTCAGCTTATATTAAGACGCACATTTTAAACCTGTTACACAGTCGAGCCACAAAGGCTTTTGTGAGGTTCTTAAATCGCGCTATATAAGTGTTCAGATACACATACATACATACATACATACGTGAAAATAAATCACTAATTAGATTCTGGTGGGACGGTATCTTTTGTTTATCGATGCCATCATCAATCATATATATATATATTTATATATATGTGTGTGTATATATATGAAACCCATATATGTGAAACCCACATATATATATATATATGATTGTTGGTGGCATCGATAAACAAAGGATACCATCCCACAGGGATCTAATTAGTGATTTATTTTCATGTTTATATGTATGTAGTATTGTAACGTTTTTCTGGGGTGCTCACTTTTCTTTCTTGGCAGGTTGTGGCCTCCTGTCCGCTGTGTTGTGGGTAGGCCTCCCGAGGTTTTCAGTGTGAAAGTCAGCACACGAAGAGTTAACGTTTAAAACTTATTCGAACAACAATCGCAAACAAAAATTAATCCGTTTATTCGCCAAACTGTCAGTTACGACTTCTCTACCACCGCTTTTCTAAGAACTACTAGGCTCAAGTCTCTCCTACGAATTCTCCGGGTATGTGTGTCCTCCGCACCCTACGACGAACTAATTCCGTGTTGGCCTACGACTGCCTGCTTACAACTGCTTAACTACTCCTTAAACACTCATGAAACACAATACACGATACAGGATACGCGATACATGATACACGATACGTGATACATGATATACGATAGTTCAAAATGGGAGCCCAACGGCAACGACTAACATGGGAGGGGGTCCCTGCATAAACAAAATAAAGGGGCACAGAGGCGTAACCTTAACAGTATGTAGGCCCCTATGTGTGTGTATCTGAACACTTATATATATATTTATATATGTATATATGTGTATACATGTGTGCATATATATATGCTTTTCAGTTGGAGGACTGACTCTGTTTGACTTAAATAAAAGTCATAATCGTCTGGCGAATGAAAAAGAAGTTGCCTTTATCAATTTGAGAAGGAAAGGAAGTGGAAGATAAGTAGGATGAAAAACAAGGGGAGGAAGGAGGAAAGAACGAAAGGACGACAAGGAGAAAAGAAGAGGAAGATGAGAGGATAACGCGGAGGTGGAAAAGATGAAGAGAATCAGACGGAGGAGGAGTAAGATTAGAAAGAAGAGAAGGAAAAATAATAACAATAACAGTGGTAGTAGTGGTAGTGGTAGTAGCAGCAGCAGTAGTAGTAATTTTTAATAACACTATTTTTAAATGCTGAGGGATCATATCTAATTCGGGAAAAGGCAAAAATAATGTAGGTAAAAATATATGAAGGGCCATATATAGTCGAGTGTCAATCCCTCCAGATAAGGAGGTAATACAAGGACCGCTGTAGCTTCTGCTTGAGGTGAATAACGGAAGCAAAGATCTAGCCTGTTGCAGAGCCCGTACTGAAACCCAAAGCGTCGACAAGAGACAATATATAATGGATTCATTAATTTCAATTTTCAGTCATTAATTCACGGGTGATGTCTTGATGTCTTGATGACTAAACCAGGTCGTCTTGTAGGTAAGTGATAGGACTTTGTACTCGATTCGTTCAGGTATTTTAAGCCAGTGTAGTGATTTCAGAACAGGAGTTATGTGATGCTGCCTGGGGGGGGGGTCTTGGTGACAGCACGAGCAAGCTTGTCCTGGATGAAGTTGATAAGGATGAGGTCATGAATGGCCTTGCTCGTGTTGTCACCAAAACCTCCAAACACCATCACATCACTCCTGTTCTTAAATTACTTCACTGGCTTAAAATATCCTCCTGGACGAATCGAGTACAAGGTCCTATCACCAACAATATACTTCAGTCCTCCTAACCCTCCTATCGTCGTCAATTATTTACAATACAACCGCTTCGCTCAGCCCGCTCCTCTTCTGCCCTAACACTTCTCCGCCCTCACGTCACCTCATCCGTAAAATTAGGTAATCGCTCCGTAGCCATAGTTGCCCCACCACTCTACAATATAAACTCCCTCCGGAACTGCAACAGTTTTCTGACCCATCATACAAACTCATAGATGCTCCACCACTTGCAATTTCTGCATCGACCTTTGACTCAAAGCTGAAAACATTTCTCTTTCACAGATCCTACCCTGACACCCCTTCTTCCTCTTATCTCTCCCTCCTCTACAAACCCAAGCACCATCCCCCATAGCTGCCACGCTGTCTCTCTGTATGACTTTTGGATCTTGACCCGGAACCGAACCCTTTTGCCTATCGATTTTATTTTGACTGAGCGCCTGTGAATAAGCTGGTCCCCGCGACGTGGCTTTCGTTGGGCGCAGTAGAAATCTCGGAATTACGATTACGATTACGATGAAAAGGACATTGTAATAGCGCTTTACAATTCCCGTAACCTATAAGGCTATTGACCATTGTTACCATTGTTACTCTTCAAGCTATCCTATCCGGCTTTTGCTCCTGCACCATCTCATGACAATTATCACCATCGATTAACACCGTAGCACTGTGCTGTCTCCCCAGCCTAACCCCTCCCAAGATTCCTACCTGGCCCTGAAAATTGACCAAACAACCTAGCTCTTGTGGGCTTGAGTTGATATAACGCCGGTGTTAACCTGGTCTCCCTGACGCGGTTTTTGTAAGACGTCGAGAAATTTTGGAGGATGTAAAGTACATTAAAGTACATTTACATACCCCTTCTTCCTCTTATTTCTCTCTCCTCACCAACCCCAAACACTACCACCCATAGCTGCCACGCTGTCTCTCCGTCTGACTTTTGGATCTTGACCTGGAACCGAACCCTTTTGCCTATCGATTTTGTTTTGACTAAGCTGGTCCCCGCGGCGCGGCTTTCGTTTGGGCGCTGTAGAAATCTCAGAATTACGATTTCGATTACGATTGTTACAAATAGAGACCGAAGTTCTTGGCATGCTGCCAATCTGACGCAACTACGCCTCGAGTTACTGATTGACAGATGAATTTATTAAATAGTCCTCAAATATTTGTTTTGTATACAAATACAAAATTAACTTTATTGTGTAAATTATATATTTATTTATTACAAATAATTTTAAGTTAATTCTATCAAAATTTTTGGAAATATTTAGAAAATTTTGTTTGTGTGGGAAAAAAGTAGTTCGGCGTGTAAACGTATATGGGTGTTCCCGAGTAGGAAGTCAGCCATTTTCTTGTCGCTACAAATGAATGAAGATACAGATTTAGAAATTTCACGATTTAAAATTATAATGGAGCTATAGCTGCGATAAGCATTTGCACAGTTGCAAGGCACAGAAACCGCTTTGCACGATGGCGTAAGTTTTTTGCGCTTTTAAGGAAGTTTTTGATAGAATTTCGGTGATAACGTTTGGAGTTGCTTTGTTTGACGGTAACATACGGGACTGTGGTAATATGTTTGGGCTGTGAAGTTGGGCGATGATTTGTGGACGGTTTTATAAATCTCGGAGTTCATAATTTAAAATCACACGAACTCTTGCATGCGAAACACATTTGTCATATAAGTTTTACGGACCGATTTTATGTACCAAATATATCGAAATTATATCAATTTACAGACGATTTATTTAATAAGTATGATTCAGCCCCTTTGTGAGGTTCTAAAAAGGCGCAGTAGAATTGTTTAGATACATTCATGTAGGATTAAAAACTAGAGGTGTCAAAAGTTTGGTAAATCACGGCCGTGTAACTGGGTCAATTCTGAGCGGGTACCAGACTACCCATCAGTCCATCACTGCGATCCTTGTTCATTCCAAAGGGCCGAGCGGTAAGTCATCTGATCACTTAGGGCCGTACTTGCAGTATAGGGGACCAGCCTATTTTGGGCATCACACGCCGCACAACGTAAGTGAAGCTTTAAGTTGGGTGTGGATTGACTGATTAATCATTGTTCATTGTAGTTTTAGTGCTGCCGACAACATGAATCTGTTTGAATTAAACAAAATTTGCAAAGATCAGCTAAGAATTTTGACATATTTACAAATGCTAGGACATAGGACGTGAAAATCAAAGTCGGAAACATAACGTTTGTCGGAAAATGGGATGCGGATATGTTACTGCTGACAATCAAAAGGGTTGTGCGCAGTTGGGTAATGGTATCTGATGAGTGAGCAGCATACAGGAATATCACGAATCTGCCAAATAATTATACCCATCAAACTGTGAACCATAGTCGCAGTTTAATTGACCCGGAGACAAGAGCCTTTACGAATAACACCGAAAGTTACTTTTATTTTATTAAACTTTTACACATGTCCTTATTTGAGTGATTGACAGAAGCCATGCCTATGATTGACATCATGTGAACAGAAGATACATGGATAGCGACCAAAATAGGCTGGTCCCCTATACTGCAAATATGCCCACCTAGGCCTAATTCAGACTAAGTCAAGCAGTTATGGCACGAGTCAGGTTTTGAAAATATCCTATCATTTCCAAAAGACATGAATAAGCATGTTTGATTACTTATGTTCATAGCTATTGGGTAAATTTGATGGGACCTGAGACTCGTGTGGCAATGACCTTACCCACAAGGCCATGATATCTTTCAGCCCACTATTACTGCAATGCTGTTGGCATTGAGTCCCAGCGACTAACGAAATTTGTTATTATGTATTTGTTATTTGTATTGACTCTCAGAAACTAAAGAAATTTGTTATTCTATATGCTTCATTGTTTGATAACTCTTGAATGCAACCCAATACCTCCTACTTCATGCTTCACTGGCCACCAACAACTGCATTGTTAGCCATGTGCCTGTGACTAACACTGCAGTCTGCTTTAACTAATCGTGCTTCTATGGCCGAGTTTTAGGTTATGTAATTCACTGCCCGGGTGCCACCCTTTGGGCGGTTTCACGGGCCTTTGGGTGCCTGCTTACAGGCCTCCTAAACACTATAAATATTGTCATGCCAGCCCCTTTGCTGTTTATTATATGGTTGCCATGTCCACCACTAGTGCTTATGAATAGCTACCTTGCCAACTACATGGCTGACAATCCACTCTTGACTGCCATTTGTATGTATATCTGTCCACTGTTGCAGTACTGATACCACCTATGCTACCGTTATGATCACCTTACCGCCAAAGTACATTGGTGTAATTTTACCACAGAAAAGTGGTTGTGTCCATCCTCACACTCCTCCCCTCCCATCCAATGTGTCCTTGCCTCCCTCTCTTCCTGCATTCAAGCAACACCCCATACTAGCCAGATGGAATAAGGAAAACTATAAGTTCTTCTATTAGGTCTTGGGTGGAGCAGAAAATAATCTTGGTGATGTTTTTTAAATGCGTATGTCACAAATAAGAATGCATTACTAAAAGTGGTTATGACAGAGTACTACTGTCATTACAGAAAGTTATGCCAATTCCAAAGTGGTTGCCATTCTATACTTTCACTAGAAGCACCAGTAGTGATGATATACATATGTATGAAGACAATATAGCACATTTTAAATACCTTGCAAAAAGTGCAGCACACTTGGCTGTCTGACTGATCTAAATAGAAAATGTATGTTTAACAGGGTCAGATAAAACTGATGATTTTAGACAATTAATTTGATTGAATTTCAGGCAAGAAGTAAAGATGGCTTCTCTTGCAATCCTTGATATCCCTTCAGTGGAAGACCATTTGGAATTAGAAGATCCTTGGTATGAGTTACATGGAATCATTTTCATACTGGGACTGGCCGCTTTCGAGCGGTCAGCTGTCAACTGGGCTTGATGTCCCGTTGCCTGGTAGTGACCTCCTACTCCCCCCTGTGGATGAATACCTGGCCGACCCAGCAACCACTCTGGTTCAAGAAACCAAAAGCCAACCAGAGGAAATCCAGCCACTAGACCTTGGCCCAGATGATGACTGGAACAGTAAGATTATTAATATTTATTATTATAATAAATTATGCATGTATTTGACCCAAATAAATACCTAACTTGTGTGCTTTGCGAGAAGTGTTGAAGGCACTGGAGCCTGCCTGTCTAAAGAGCTACAAGTAAGAAAAGCTGAAAGTTATAGTTACCGTAATTGGTTTAAAGTTATAATAATTAAGTTACGAGAGTTAGTTGTAATAATAAATAATGGTGATATATATAAACATATTATGTAACATTCTTTGAAGAAAAACTAATGTGGCATGATTTTTTCCTAAAGTAATATTGAGAAAGGGTTTTAAATGCCCGTAAACGTTTGAACCTGCAGCAAGAAAACATTGGTTGAGAACATCTGTGGAACTCTTGAAGAATATGTTTTAGAACTGTGTAGCCCAAGTCCAGCTGATTGTTTGCTGTTAGCATCAAGACACCAGCAGTTCTTCAGGACAACCTACTTACAGTTGCAATGGTGCTACTGCAAATGTATAACAGTGTTGTATAATATTTCTGGATATTGAATCTGAGACACAACTGTAGTTATTATTATCATTTAATCTGTTTTCTTTAGGTCTTGACAACACAGTTACTCAGAATCCTGGCGAATTGTTTTATGATGGCTATGGATTCGAACCAGCTGAGCTCCTTCCATCTTCACCCGAAGGTGACTGCTTTGATCTTAACATGGTCAACTTTAGCCAGTCCAGCTGGGAGTCGGTGGGTCACTTGGCAGCTCCAGGTGAGGCTTTGGAAGCTCCGGTTGTCTACCCAGGTTCCGTTTCCTCCATGGGAGCCAGCCTTGAGGCCCCTGTAAGTGTTCTTGAGACTGATCCAGTCGACATCTTTGATGATGCTGGTCATTTTGATCCAGATTTTGATCCAGAGTGGTTGCTGTCATCGTCCTCCATACCAGTCCTGCACCCAGTGTCCCTTGAAGAAGTTGAGTCTGTCTTGTCATCTTCTCCCCTTGACGTTGCCACCAGCTTAGAGGTTGAGAGGTTTCCTCCAGTTGAATTTAAACAGCAGTTTACCACCATTCCCTCGCCCTTTGAGGCACGCATCCAGCTTTCAGCAAGTCCGCTGAACGTTTTGCTTGCTCCTGTTGTTCCAGAAAATCCTAGGCTCGCTGTTGCGCAAGTTCCCCAGGCTGTAACCTGGCTAGGGAATGGTGTAGCACCATATTTTGGTGGGCTACAGGTGCCCGAGAACACCCTCATCATGGCCACCAGTACAGTGGATCTCTCGTCAAGTGACTCCAATTCATCCAGTTCCGTCAGTTCCCCCGTAGCCTTTAAAGAATGTGGGTCTGATTCGGTGGGGAAACTTTCTATTCCTGCCCGGGGTCCGATGAAGTTTGAGCCCTACCCTGGAGCAAAGCCGGAACGGCGTGAGAGAAAGCGTGAGCAGAACAAGACGGCAGCAAGCAAGTACCGCCAGCGAAAGCGAGCTGAGCAGGGCGTCTTCCTCTCAGAGCATGAACTGCTAGAGAGGCGCAACGTCGAGCTGAAGAGCCGTGTTGACGAGCTGACAAGGGAGATCAACTATTTGAAGGGACTGATTTCTGAGATCTATTCTAGTGAAGTTGAATAGCAAGGATCATCCAAAGAAACCAATGTGTTATTGGTCTCTGCGATATCAGTATATCTACATTTAAAACCATTATATGCTGGAATCTCCTCATAATGATGTCTTTGGGCTGAATCACAGTATGGTGTTATAGCAACGTTGCGCTGTATCGTGGTTGTTTTCTAAAGCTGTGTAATATTTGGGGTCTACAGTTCTGATCATTTTCTGTTTTGGGGGTGTGCATTAACAGGAGGTTCCTGCATATCTATGATGCAAAATAATCTTTGTGTCTGTATATTTCTTTGAATATGTATGTTTATCAACATAGGAATTGCGGTAGCTTGTTGCTTCAGTCAGCATTGTATTCATTATTTGAATATTAGTGCATAACTAAGAGAAGGCCAGTTGTTTGTTGGATTGCTGTTGTCGTGTTTGTGCTTCAGCCAAGAGATCCTTCAACCCCAGTGGCACTTGCCTTTGAGGACTTCTGTTGATAACGGCTTGTGATACATCAGTTATCACCGTACATTGCCCATGTACATACATATATTTTTTAATGTGTCAAATCGTGTATGCTTGCATAGTCGGTGTCTAACTTTAGGTGAATATTGTTGGTGTAGCCATTAAGTTTACCAATTATGTTTTATTGTTTAATTTGGCAGGTATATCTGCTGATCCTGCACATTTTCTGTGCATATCCCAAACTCAAATAGCTGTCATGGTGGGTTTTATGAGAGTTGCTGAGGATGACACACCAGTTTTGTGGCCTTTGCATATAAGCATGGATTGACATTGATCTCGCTTTGTAACTTACTCTTCTCACTGTATCTGCTTACACGTGTACTTTGTACTTTAGAGCTGAGCTCACTTCATGGTGCTAGTGAAAGAGCTGTAAACTTTATTGGCGGCTAACTGAATTCTTTATCTGGATTGACAGTTGAGAGAAGCAACTTCCACACGACCAATCCGAGAAACCAAATTCCTTGCCGACTGTAATTACTGCATTGTGGCGCTAATATATTTGACCGGACATTGGCTGCACCAACATATTCTGCTCTGTTCTAACACACATTAACCAGACATTGCAGTGTGAGTATTTGGGTGAATTTTCTGGAGCATAGCAAGTCATGATCTATGAAGACATTCATTAACAGTGGATGGCAAATATATTAAATTACTAATGGTGAAAGTTTTAAATGATTTATCTGTGTTTGTCACTTTCCTGCACACACATTTTATAAAACTAAAGTCTTGCATAATAATCGGCAATTTGTTGAGTTCCGGGGTGTAAAGCACAAGGCATAGACAGATGGCACACCAAACCGTAATCCGGTGAATACCTAGAAAGTTGATCCATATAAGGTAATGTCGAGAAACGGCAAGCACTAATGTAGCAGGGATGCTCGGACGTAAATTGGTAAAGCACGCTCACAATTGCCCGTAGCAAGCTGTATTTGTGGACTTTATAGTACAGTACGTGGAACAATTGTATGGCAATGGCTAACCTGCAGTTAATTTTTGAAAGCGCAAGCTACTGAATGTGCCATCTCCTGCCAGCTTGTGTCTGTACAAGTTTTCTTGCCACAGGGTGTCTGCTGCTACCAAATAGTACTGTTGACATCAGATATTTGGTATTAAGTTATGCTCATTGTGGCAAAACAATTGGTGCAGGTGCTCAGTCACCAAGGGCAAATTACATAAATACTCATCTTGCAACACTTAATTAGCGCCTTTTAGAACCTTCATGCACAAGAAAACACTTCGTCCAAAGTGGTTCAGAGAGTTACTCTTGCAAGCTGTTGCTGCACTCAAATCTAATCTACTGAAATGACCGCTATAGCACCATTATCATAATGTCCAAGGCATCAGTTGATGGTCACTTCAAGTGAAATTGTAATGAACATCATAACCCTGGAGAAACCAGGTCCAATTCCCATAAGTCAGAAACCAGAAGTTAGGCTACGGTGGGTAAGCCAGATTAAGTGGACGAGACTAGTTTAGACCTGAATGACACCACAGAACTGGAAGAATGAATCAAACTTGTCAGCAAAGGACCAACAACTGGCAATGATCTGAAACCCAACACTGTTCTGGTACCAGGGACAACAGGAGTCAGTGTCCAGTGATCGAGTGCAGTATTTGTTAGTGTGACAGTTAACCATAGAACAGAGATACATGTAGGTTGGCTGATTTAAATGTAGTACTTGGTGAACTATAAGACAGATTTTAAACAGGATTCTTTGCTTGGTGGGCAACCAATGGAAGTGAAAGAAGCTGGAACATTAATTTTACAACACCATGCATATTTGGCAGTGATGTTAATGAGGCAAAGACCAACAGTCTAGTTCTAGGCTCACGAAAAAATTCATATGAAGTGACGATGATAAAATTGCACAAGCATGCAAGGACTTCTGTTCAATGCAAAGCCTCGCAGATACAGCCAGAGTGATGAAATGTTCAAAATTGAGAAAATATCTTGAGCAGTGTTCTAGCCATGGCCTAACTCCACCAGACATGTTTCTTGAAAGATCCATCAGTTTTTTCTTTCTAAGTCCTTGGGAAATTTCAGTAGACTTGCACATCTGTTAAATTGCAGTCAATACACTTTACAAGTGGTGATCATTTTGCAACAGGATTTCTAGTTACATGTATTGAATGTAAGAAGTTATGGATGCATCGAGACATTTCACATGGTGCCTTTTAAGCACCTCTCAAAACATCCTCTAATAATTAACTGTATACAATGGCATTGGCAGAGGAGTCATGGTCCTCAACTAAAATATCTGGGATCAACTGAGATGCTTTTGGCACCCACTTTTGACCCAAATGAGAAATTGTTGGCTTGCTCAAACTTGACTTGCCTTTGAATAGATGGAAGTCTGTAAAGCCATCCACTAAATGGCAGAGAGCAAAAAACAAGGTATTAAAATTTTGACAAGAAAATGGTCATTAAAGGAGTCCTGTCACAACGACTAAATAGATCATCAAAAATTTTCGGCAAAGAATGACTTTATTGGCTCCTTTCAAAACTTCCACATCTGTATCGTAAAATATTTCTCATTACGTTTTTCAGTCATCGGGACTTTTCGTGACTGAAGATTGTTCTCTTATCCTGAAAGCAGTTTAGTTTCCTCCTTTATTTCCTTGAACAGTATTATCATCGTAGTTTACACCGTACAATTTCTTGAGGGGCACTTGTCGCCAAAACCGGTTTGGAGGCCAACTCAATGGCGTGACTCCCAAGTCAAATGAGGGCTTTGGCTGGGTTGGTCCACCTTTGCCAATGCATACATATATATACATATCCAATCTTGTCCAAATCAAGCACACCATGTTAAGGTCCAATATGTGTAACCTCCCACAGTTTCACCTGCCCATCGTCACTACACGAAGCCAGCTGACCAGCAACAGACGGATTCCAGCTAAGTCCATTCACCTCCTGTGCATGAGCCTTAGGTAGGCTGGCCACAAGACTAAACGACGGCTGATGAGTGCCACCATCTAACGATGAGTCTTCATGGAAGATGCGGATGGCATCATCACCACAGGCTGTTGCTATTAAGCCTGTCAACTTACACCTACGAATGGAAGAAACACACAAGGCATCAGAATCATCAGTCGTATTATCATCATCATTGTCGTCTTCACTGTCATAACCATCATCACTTAAGTGTTTATTAATCGTTTTAAGTGAGTTTTATTATCACTTTGTAATTAAAAAATTATTTAATTATTTACTGTTAAGCAAAAAGTTTTATCATTTCGTAATTATTTCTTGTAAATGTGGAAAAACAAAAAACAATTCTCATGCCTTACCACCGAACGTCGTAGATGGGTCGATCATGAAAACCAGAAAGCGTACAAACACACTTCCAGGTAGGATATTTGCCTTTGGTTCCCACACCTGGAAAAGCAACACAAAAATCAACACCACCACTATAAAAAACCTGAGCATAATGTCTAACAATTAATTTTTTGATAATTTAAGATGCCTTTTAAAATCAGATTACGTTTACTATAAGAGTGCATAAGTAGGATAAGGTAAGGTCAACCTCAGGAGCCTTGACAGCCACAAGATGTCATTAAACACTGGATGCAGCTACTAAAATAGGCAGATTCCATGTTACACAACAGTCAAACAATTACCTCAGTCCAATTCCTATGATGTGCAGAGTTCACAAATGATAACCAAGTGGGGCATAAACAGGCAAATTTTCAATCTTAAGCAATGTTGCAAAATTTGTTTTTAAAAGCATAATTTAGGACAGTTTTTGATTAAAACGTACAGCAAAATAGGCAGATTTTATGCATTATATATGGGTATCTTATATTCATGTCGATACAGCCTGGGCTTTTATGATCTCATTGCACATGAAGTTTAAAAATCTGACCTACCCTGAGCATTGCCAGGAAGGTATCGCTGCCATATTTTCACAGTCCGGTCATCGCTGCATGAAACTAATCGTTCACCTGACTTGTCAAAATCAATGCTCCAGACAGTTGACTTATGCGACTCTGAAAGAAAATCAACGGGTATAATATTTTCCAAAAGAAAATCAATGGATACAATATTTTCCATTATTTATTTATTTATTGCATTTAGAATGCACACAAGTTCAATAAATTTTTACTTCAGGTGCAATACATACATGTGTTAACAATTTTCCTATTCAGCAGGATTGAACACACAATCATCAGATTGCAGACCCACTGTGCTACCAAAAAGACCAGCACTGTGCCATTACAGGCTGTGTTATAAAGAGCTAGGATCCCAAAAACTATTAACTAAAATTAACTTGTACAAATTTATACAGCGCCTGTTTAATTTGTCTACTCATAAATATGGCCATCTCAGTAACAGTTAAAAATAGACAGTAATCAAGTATTGATGAAAGGTGCATGAAGTGTCACTAGCCAAGAAGTATGTAAATGTATATCTGTAATGCAGCATTTATATAGAATTTCTTGAGAACACCTCAAAGGTGCACAATTCAAGTTATACAAATTTTTTCAAGAGTAAGCTCCACATATTTCAAAAAGTTTCATATTTTTGCACACCATGTTTGTATTTATGTAACTATCTGTGTATCAAAGCATTTATATTAGAGTCTTTTAGGAACCTCTCAAAGATGCATAATCCAAGTGTTACATATTCTTCGAGACTGGATTTTTGCAATTCAGCTCTACCTGTTCATGAAAGGTTGAGGTCTTGCAACACTGCATAATCCAAGGTACAAATATTTTCCATGGTACAGATATTTGCAACATAGTGTATGTTAAACTGTACCTAGTGTGTTGCAGCAGGACCAATCATCTGCCTCTTCCACGTACATCTTTATTGTATTGTCGTAACTGGCAGATGCCAAGACCTGAAACATAAATAAGCATAATTAATATGTAACATTTTAAAATGGCTAATAATAAATGCTAGTAATTTAAGGTAAATTGTAAAACATAAACACATATAATGCAAATAAGCACAACATTATTCACCAGTAGGTGTAAAACATGAAATGTCAACAAGTCACATTTAAATAGTATAACACATATCATATAAATAAGTTTAAATTAAATACAATTAATTTAAATAAGAGTAAAATGTAAACACATATAAGGTAAGTAAGCATAACAAATAATATTTTTAATAAAATTAAAAGTGGATTTGTAATTCAAATAAGTGTGAAAAACAAAAATTAAACACACGTAATGTAAATAAGCATATAATGCATTGAGAAATAAGTCAACTATAATTTTAATATGAATTACATTTATATTTAAACATTAGCTTGAACAAAAATGAAAAATAAATGCATGTAACGAATTAAGTTTAAAACAATATTTAAAACTGGATAAAGTCAACATCACTAATGTAACTTAAATGTAACTAAGCACAAAAGGTAACATGTAAACACAGATGTTAACTATAATTTCAACAAAAAAATGAAATTATATTTTGATTTTAATTTCAATAAAAATTAGGACATAAATAATGTAAATAAGCTAAAACACAATATTTAAATGAAAGTTAACTGCAACTTTAAAAATTCAATTTAGTTTAAAGTTTGGTTTTAAGAAGAATTAAAAGTAAATTCATGTAATGTAAATAAGCATCGAATGAAATATTTAAATATGGTTAAAAATAAATGCATGTGTAGTATTTCTGAAAGTTAAACTTTACAGTTAACTTTAAAATTAATAAAATTTAATCTAATCTTAAGTTTAATTTTAACAGATATTAAAAGTAACCAAAAGTAATGAATGTAACTGTTAGTTAGCCACGCTTCAACACCTGCGAGGTTTTCAAAACATGCTATTCCAATGTTCACATAAATACATTCACGTAAGTGCAAATTGTAATAGTTAAAAACAGTCAAATTTCATTCAAAGTATAATTTTAATAAAATTACAATTAAATACATGAAATGTCAATAAGCCCCCAAAATTTTTACAAATTTTAATCGATATTAATAATTATAAAATACAACTTAACTCTAATTTGAATGAAAATAAAAATTCAATGTTGAATTTGTTTCAATAAAAACTGTAAAGTAAATACATAATAAAAAATGACCATATAATAATACATGAATGCACGTAATTAAGTATAGGTCTATTAATTCAGAAAACAGTTTAAGCAAAACTGCCTAATAAAAAAAGTAAATAATAAACTAACCTCATCTGTCGGATGCCACCTGACACATTTAACATCCTGTGTATGAGCACTGATGACACTTGCACATTCAAAATCCTCGCTCTTTTCGTCAACTAAGAAACAAAAAAAGTAAATTAACTGATATATACAGGAAAAGTTGCAGATACCATAAAAAAGGTGTCAACTACAAATGTTTAACACAGAAATAGGGCTATTACAAAATAATTGCATCTTCCACTTCCATCCCTTCTTCTTCTTCTTCTTCCTCTTCTTCTTCTTCCTCTTCTTCTATCCCAGGGTTTTAATGAAAGGGCAACAGAATAGAAGTGGCTAGCCACTTACGCTAATTCTATGATTCACTGTTTTGTTTGTACATTACATTACGTCACATCTCTATTTGTAAGCAACCAATAGATAGAAGACCTTCCCAAATCCAAACGCTCTTGTCTCGACTGCATGTCGCCAGAAGCAACCCACTCGCTGACCAACTGGTGCATTTCACTTCATTTTCATGGCCCTCAAGTGTTGCAATGCACTCAAACTCTGAGGAGGACTGGTCGTTTTTCCATATGCATGTGGTTCCATCGAAGCTTGCTGATGCGAACATCCTTCCACATGGAGACCAGCTCACGAAGCGGACTGTACGCCGGTGGCTTCCATCGAGAAGACTCTTACAGACCCAGCTGTTACCTGCAACCAAAAGGATCAAAGTGATTGCAGGTAGGTTTGTATTCTACCATGACAGTCCAATACAGTTAATGCTAAAATACTGCATAGATAGAACATAAAATTAGTTTCAGTTTTCAGTTTCAGATACTTTACTGCTCACCTGAAATGCAAATTGCATGTACCAAGATATGCTGAAGGACAGATATAAAAGGGCGAATCTACAAGGATAAGTGTTCTGCTAGCAATGTCACTCAGAGAAAGGTAAAGCAGGTGTATTAGGGTCAAGGTAAGATGAGGCAATGGGTACTTTACAAGGGAGGTAAATTAAGTATGGTTGATAATCGTAATCTAGTTGGTAAGGTGAAAGCTAATTACAGCTTAGCACCTGTAATCAACAAATGCCACAAGGTCACATCAAGTGTGCAAAGGTAAGGCAGGTCTCATCCAAGTCACCTAAAAAGATTTTTGTATAGTAAAAAATTACAAAACAATTAGGGCAGTGGTCTCAAACTCTTGGCCCACGAGCCATGTTTGGACCACAGTCCGCATATGTTAAACTAACTACAGATTAACTGGCATTTTCAGTAGTGGTTGACAATAGGACAGATGCCACTGACACAACACAACTAACAATGTATTTTTGAGTGAATTGCCACTTAAATGTTATGCAACACTTACTGGCTTTGCCCACTGTACATAGCACAACCACACGTAGATATCTTTAGTATGCATGAGGGAGTAATGAAAGGGCAGAATTACTCTTGAATAAACCAGTGGTTAGCCTACTGATGGAGCTCCAGCAGTGTGCTCAGAAACAGTTGGGTGGCTGGTCATCTTGAGGCCAAACTTAGTAGCTTCAGTGCCTCCAAGTAACTTTCACAACATTCATTGAATTTTATAGCAATAAGCCCTATAACCAGAGTCTCAATCTCAGTGACGCTGTGGATGTTGTTGTATAAAGTGTTAATTTTATTTGTGCTCAAGGCCTTCGCTATAGGCAAATAACATCTTTTACAGATTTTAAATGTGGAGAATTGTTGTTGCTTGCAGTACTCTATATTCTCTTCCAGTCTGTGGTGGCCATATTGTTCATATGTGATCGGCCACTGGTGGGCCAAAGTCAGCTCTGACCAAATATTTTATGCTTTATCAACGTATACCGCTGATGTTGAATTTGGGACGCCAAAGTTCAAGATCACTCGGTCTAACGATGTGGAATGAGTATACCATACCTCAGTTCGTAACACTCTTCTCTCTCTCGTCTTCTGGCAACCGGACGTGGTTCTTGACATGGCATCTTTGGACAACCCCACTGACTTGACGCCACGCTTGTAAATAAGCTGGTACCCTGCGCTTAGCTTTTAAGTAGCGCTCTAGAAATTTCTAGATTACGATTACCCTTCGCAACGACCCAAAACAATTCTAGTCCTTTTATCGCTGAAGTAAGTAAGTAAGTAAGTATATTCTTTATTAACCAATAGCTAATCGCACATCGGTTTACAAGTAATTAAGAACACAAGAAAACTTAATACAACATCCTAATAATAAAACATTTACGCATTAAATTGTCAGCAGGAGGAATAATACGATAATGGGTGTGGGGCCGCAGGGAATAACTGAGTGTTTTAACTGGTGGGAGTAGCTGATGTAAGACATAATTTGGGTTGTTCAAGATTGCTTTAAAGAGGCATAGCCGATCGGCTATGCCACAGAGTTCATCGAACGTTGGGGAGTTCCCAGGAAGACAGCGGAGACGCACAAGTCTCCGCATCAAAGCCTGAGCCGAGCCCTAGCCTGTGCCCCAGCATAGCCCCACCACACGGGAGAGGCGTACAGCATCCTGGCCAGTGTTGTGGCTCGGACAACTTCGTAGAGCCGAGGGCCAGTTAGGCCATGTGATACAAGAATTCGTATGGCATATAAAGACTGACGCGCCTGACTATGAATCTGATCAATATGAGTAAGTTACGCACCTTCCTTTCCCCACAAACGCAGGGTCTTATCAGCTCCACAAGAGGCCAGAATATTTCCACTTGGGTTCCATGCCACGCTCCAGGCACGATCCCTGTGTCCGTGAAGAGTTTCCAGTAACTTTATTTCGCCCATTTTACGTCGTGTCCGAAGATTCAACTCTTCGTACGGGTTGTCAAGGGTCTACGATTAAGCCGCCAAGCGGTAACTGCAACCCATCAAACAATAATTACTCGTTTAGTAAGAAAAGCAATTAAACGGTAATCTCGAGATTTCTGCAACGCCCAGCAAAAGCCAAGTCGAAGGAACCAGCTTATTCACAGGCGCGCAGTCAAAACAAAATCGATAGGCAGAAAGTGTTCGGTTCCATGTCAAGATTCAGGAATCAAGCAGGAAGTCGGACGGCTACGGTGGCTGGTGTTTGGAATTGGAGCGGGAAGATAGATAAGGGAAGAGGCAGAATCGGGATAAGATTTTTGGAAAAGTAGCCTCATGTTTTCAGTGTTGAGTGATAGACCAGCGCAGAACATGCAAGAGCTCGTATTGTAATTGTAATTTGAAATTTGTATAGCGCCTCTTCAAGATAAACTCATCAGAGGCGCCCTCTGCGCTAACTATGTTAAATGTCATTAAAACGGAACATTCGTCCACAAGTAAACATTGGTCAGAAAACTAGAAGAGTCACCAGTGGCAAGCTCGCGCACACACGCAAAGCCCAACCAACAGGTTCCCAACTAGAGTTGAATGATAACAGCATGTTCGGAGTTTCTGAAGCAGTTAGCAGCGAGGATGAGGATCGACCATGGGCGATATGATGGGTCTGTCGTAATTCTGGTGTAAACTGGCAACTTTGTTCTCAGCACACGACTCAACAGTTGTGCGAGGCTCAGGTTGGAGTCAGCGATCGGTGCCTTACGATACTGTAGGACAACAATATTATTCAGATCTATACGGCTCTCCTCCGCCTTTTTCATAAGGTGACCTTTTTGACCGTCTGGATGTCACTCTCAGATTGCCCATTCGATTGCGGATAGTAGGAACTTATTGTGGTGATTATGAAGTTCCATCCTTCCGCGAATGTGTTCATGGCGCCGCTGGCAAAGGCATCTTGTCAACTATCAGTACTGTTATTCTGCTATGCCATGACATTCAGATTTCAGATTGACGATAACATCTTGCTCGCAAGATGGCGTACTTCAGGAAACTTTTACGAATTGTCCACGACCAGTAGATTCTCTTTGCCTTTCAACGTGAAGATATCTGCTCCGACCTTCTCCCAAGGACGCTCTGGAACAGGGTGCAGTAGCAGTGACCCCCTACTAGCTGCTTTCGCTGATATCATATGTATGTCTTATCACATATCGTGCTACCATGCTTTCGATGTCTCGTGACATTCCAAGCCAATAGAAAATTGTCGTAGCCAAGGCTCTACGCTTGTCCAGGCTCAAGTAACCTTCATGAATGCTTATCAGCATATCAGGGCGTTGCTCATGCGGAATAATTACTTTGCTATGCAGGAAAAGGACACCATCCGCTTCATAGATGTCTGAGGCTACTATGCTGTAGATCTTAGGCATGTGTGAAGGAGTCGATTTGTCAACACGCTCGCCTGACTGCAACAAATAACGAAGCTTTGATTGTTCTGCATCTCTCTGAACTGCATCTCGGAACACGTTGAGCGTTCGGTTGGTGATCGTAGCATGCCTGTTGTACAGGATTGTGTGCAGAGTAACCTCAACGTCCTCGTTGATCTCGAGCTCAACGTTACTGGCCTATTGAGATACCCGTGTGATAAAGTGTCAGCTAAGTGCATGCGCTTGCCAGGCACTTACTGGAAGCTGAAACTTTTGGATCTTGACCTGGAACCGAACCCTTTTGCCTATCGATTTTGTTTTGACTGAGCGCCTGTGAATAAGCTGGTCCCCGCGGCGCGGCTTTCGTTGGGCACTGTAGAAATCTCGGAATTAAGATTACGAAACTTCAAGAAAATTAAAAACAACATGCGCTTTAACGGAGGAGTTGTAGCACTGAAGGGTTTGCGATATATTGACTCAAGTGGTTTGTGATCATGGTTTGTGCTCACGCTCAACGATTGTTGTTTGACCGTAGACATAATGGGGAACTTTTCACAGGCGAAGACAATGACAAATAGTTTGTTTTTGATCTGCGCATAACGGGCTTCTGCGTCTTTTACTAAGGCTCGTAAGGCGTAGCCTATCTTGAAGCAAGAAGAACCCACACCCGTGGACGGGTTCGAAGAGGCATCTGTTTGGATAGGGAGTATCGCAAAGCGTAGAACAGGTGCTGAGACTATTTGCTTCTTCTGTGATCCAAGTGTCGACTAGCAGTGAGTTGTCCAGATTCAATGTATATTTTTCTTCAGCTATATATTTCTTCAGCAGGGAACGTACAGGCACTGTTTCCGCTTAAAATGTTGGCATAATTTTGATAAGTAAGCATGCCAAGAAAGTGAAGCAGTTCTTTCTTATCATTTGGCTGCTTCATATCTACTAAAGTCTTGACTGTCTTAGGATAAACACTAATGCCTTTTTCTGACAGTATGTTTCTCAGTATTCACGTTTGCCGCCGTCTCCATCCACATCCTTGTAGCTCTCCAAGATAATACACCTGTTCTTAAAGTTTAGTTTGGCCCTATGAACACAGTAGACTAAATATACCACAGTTAAATTTAACCTGATCTTCCCACCAAAAACGTACATCGAGAACCGAGAAATGCGCGCCATCTTGGGATTATATCAATGATGAACGATTCTAAAGCATATCTTGGAAAACATCTACTGACTTTTTGAGTGTAAAATATCCGTGGGTAAATGACTGCGGATGTGACAGAGGAAGTCAAACTGACTCCGCTGGAACAACCGTAGCCCACAGTGGCCTACCATTCATGGCAGTTATCGGCATATATGTATGTATCTATGAATATGCATGCATGTATGTAGCCTATGTATGCTTGCATGTATGCATACGCTTGCATATAAGTACGTAATAGAAATATGTACATAAAATATATGTATAAGTGGTCTTCATACATGTATGCATGTTTAAATATAGGCAATATATGTGATATCAAAATACTCACGCTATGTTATATATATATATATATCGTGATATATAGCATGTAGGGGAAATACAAAGTGCATATTTTGTTTATCTCCGGTTTTTATCGGTGTAGGAAGCGGGTCCTTTATCATTAGAGATAAGCCCCGAGGAGAGGAAGCAGATGTCTGCTCTATGGTGCCACATATATATAAACATACACGAAAATAGCTATATGTGTTTCTATATCTGTCTTTCTCTCTGTTAATGTTTCTGTCTCTCTGTTGTTCTGGGTGTTCGTGTGCTTTTCTCTCTGTCTTTATCTTCCTTTAGGCATGCATAGCTATATGTCCTTCTTTCTGACTGTGCAGATCTACCTTGAAACACAAGCAACAACAGTTCCACGAAATTACAATTATCTACACTGTTAGAAATTGCCTGCAACCTTACAGGTAGGCTAAACGAAACGTCAGCAGAGTTGCCAAAACTTTCACCCTAAAATTGCGGGCTTTCTTTTTCTTATTTACGGGCTGCCCGTTACTTTACGACTAGTCCCTGGTTTTTATAAAGGGAACTTCGTGTGTTTTTACGGCAACTCTTCGAATATTTACGGTGATTCCACGTTCGTTAACGGCAGTTCAGTGTATTTTTACGATAAATGACCGAATATTAACGGTTTTGTATACCCTTAATTTTACGCTGATTAGCAGTAGGCCTACTTTTGCGATGAATGGCCTTACATTAGCGGTTATTTGGCCTTATATTAGCGGTAAATTGAATTTAAAAATGGCTAATCGCCTTATTTATAACTTGTGTTAGAACATTAAAATCTGTGCAATCAAAAAGAAAATCAGTAAACAATGTTTCAAGATTCAAACAGTTTAGCAAAACAAAACTTCGTGCATTTCAGATGCCTATATCAATGTATTGTAAAAAAATACTAAAATAATTAATTGTCTTAGAGTTAAAAACGGAATTTTAGTGTAACTATACGCGTAATCTGATATTTAAATGTATGTAGGCCTATGTGTGTATATGTATTCCATGCATATACTATCTGCGTATAAAATTGTATTCTTTCGTATACGTTATATAGCTGTGTATTCCATTCAAAAACTATAGCGTGTACTGTGTAGCCGAAACCCATTAATATAGTATAATTATTATATTACAATATACTATTGTTCCATGCATCGGCTACATAGTATTCCACGCATACATTATACATTCTGTATTTGCACACAAATATATGCTATGTTGACCTACATATCGCATATTATTTGACACCTAGGCCTATATATATATATATATATATATATATATATATATATATATATATATATATATATATATATATATATATATATATATATATATATGTGTGTGTGTGTGTGTGTGTGTGTGCATAAATATATATGCTTTTTATTTCTTATGCTTATAAAAAGCCGGTCTGTTGAGTGCGAATTTAGTTGTTCCATTCCTTATCGCCAACGCTGGACCTCTGATGTCCTCGTTTAATCTGTTCGTATATATATATACAGCACATATATACATAGGATCTACGTATGTGCATTTTGTTATGTGTATATAATGTAGAAATATAGGCCTATTTGTAACAAATAATGCTCTATATTTCTACATTATATAAATTTGCTATTAATAGGATATGGCCTGCAAATGTGAACTCAATCTGAAAATCCGAGACTTGTATGCAGTAGAGGTCTAGTCACGAGGTGAAATATGTACCTTCAACCCTAATTTGTGTCTCTAAATATATATAAAAATACAATATAAATAAACTATAAAAATATAAGAGGCCTAGTTACTCGGCCAAATATATACGTTTAACCCTAATTTCATTTATCATGCTGCATATAATTGTACATGTATAATGAACCGTTGCTGATTTGGTAAGATGTTGGTCGATATCAAAGAGGGTTAAAAGATGCTACTTCACAAGCAAAAGTAATTTACTTAAATTATTTATTATTAAATTCATTTATTTATTTAGTCATTCAGAATTACATTTATATAGAGACCAGTGGCATAGCTAGCCTTCCGAGGGTCTTTGCAAACTGAATGCTATGGGCCCACCCCAACCTCTCCCACCCTCCCCCCAGTTTCCACGTTTGACTTCTCTAAATTTTCGTTGTATCAACTTAGGCTATTTTGCTTTAAGTATTTGGCCCCTTGGAGGCCCAGGCGGCCCCTGGCCCCTTGGGCCCTTGTGCTTTGCACAGCCTCCATAATCTATTGCTACGCCCATTAGATTTATATATCCAGAGGCGCTCCCAGCCCATGCAGCCCAGCTCCGACAAAAGAGAATAGTTTCAAGTGTTGGTGAACAGGGTATAGAGCATCCCTAACCAGAAGGACACGCAGAGGGAGTCCATTCCATGAATAGGGCCAAACTGATATTTTACCCGAAGTCAATAATCAGTCAGGAATATTAAAAATTATGACTGATTGACTGATTGATTTATTGATTTATTGTCTTATCGATTTATTGATTTGTTGATTTATTGATTTGTTGATTTATTGATTTGTTGATTTATTGATTTGTTGATTTATTGATTTATTAATTTATTGATTTATTAATTGATTGGTTGGTTGGTTAGTTGTGTTTTACATCTCTAAGTGGAAATACGCTTCTTGCAGGATTTATCTAATCACAACTTAGCCAATCAGCAGCCATGTCTTGCAGCGAATATTTCCGCTCTATTTTTAACACAAATCAATGCCTTCTCTCGTTCACTGACGACGATTTCTGCGTGCGTGCAGCCACCAGACCACCTGCAGGGCACCACCGTCTGTAATTTTCTGCGGCGCCCGAAGAGACAAGTTTTTCCAAGGCAACCGGATTTCGCAGTTTTTATTATTGCTTTTGATCAGCAGTTTCTTTTTTGATACATTTGGATATATTGTACACGAAATACGAGCGACGTATGGGACGTTTCAGTGAAATTTCTGAAAACAGAAAGCTAAGGTTCTGACTTCTGAGTACGGTTTTTAACACGGTAGGGTGGATTCTCTTGAAGATTATCGTATATAACATCGTTTGACCGTTAATTCATTCATCAGTATTTTGCACTTGACTCTGTTCCTGTCGACTAAATATGTCTTATGAAACCCATTGAATTTCAACTGATTTCGATTCTTGAGTATACAGTTTCACTTTATCGATTGATGCTTTGTGAATTATGCTAATGGCGCTATAGAAGTAATCAGATTATGTGATTTTATGTGATGTTCTGTGTTGCATTGTGATGCAATATTGCCTCCTCTTAAGCGTCGTTTTATTAATGTCAAAACTTCTCCAGTTATCGTGCTATTTCCAAATTATGTTTCTTATAATTATGAAACATTTGAGAAATATGTGTCGATTCGTGCAGCTTATAGGCCTACGTTATTTTAAGGCAAATTCCCTCAAACCTAAATAAAAGTCCGAAAGTTCCAATCCACATAATCTGTTCTTTCCCGCATTCTTGCTGACACATTTGGGGCTTTTGACCGGGTATATGTGGAATACCTTCTTTGCTCGTTTAGACTTGAATGTGGCCATCGAGACTGTTGACCATGGCATTCTTTCGGAGTGCTTGAGATGTTGCTTTTTTTGTCGTAGGTCGTGCTCTGTCGTGGTTGCGTACATTTCTCCCTTGGCGTATACCCAGGCAGTCGTTTTTGAGTCAACACGGTCCGAATGGTCCATGGTCTCATTTGGTCTACCATTGGTTCCATCTTAGAGCGCCTATAGTCTTTCTTCCTTTGGGTTACGGCTCATCAGTAGCTGACGACACTCAGGAATATGTTTACGGCATTGTCGTATAGGCTTCCTCATTAGAAGAGAAAATGTTTCAGACACCTAAAGTGCTTCGTGTCTGGATATCGTCCAATTGATTCCAGTTTACCTGGTTTGGTGGCCGTGTGCAGATCTCTAACACCGAAACGCCTAACACATAGTATTGCTTTCCAGATGTCTCTTTCTTCACTAATATGCGTGATCTGGGTGCTACATTGGACCAAGATTTGACTTCATCTGAGCAAGTGAGTATACTGTCGAATGTGCTTTTAGCACCTTGCCTCAGATTCGAACAGTGCGTCGCTCGCTTAGGCCTACAACTCAAGATACCACAACCCTGATGTTTTCAGAGCTGTGGATGAGGGGTCGTTATGCATATATGCACCAGTGTTGATTATGACAACGCTATTTATGCATATACAACTGTTTCCCACAGTAATCAACTGGAATCTGCATTAATTGTTGCGGCTACAGACTGATCGATGATACAACTAGGTTTAGACATACACCCAGCTTCATGCTGAAGGAACTTAATTAGTTGCCTCCGCAAAGACGCATCGAATTTCAGATAATTAATTCTTTTGCATAATTGTCTTGCATGCAGTGCTGCTCCATCATATCTCAAGGTGTTATGTGTCTCGGTCTCATTTATAACTGACCGCAGATCCATTGGCTGTCCTGCGCTAGGTGACCTAGTTGTTCCGCCGTCCCAAACTTCCACAGTCCACCATAAAAAGGTTTGCTGTGGTCATTCCATCGCTCTGGAACAGGTTGTCGAGTAATTTACAATATGAGCTCCTTAGTCGTTTTCTGGCTGTTTTCTGTAAGAGCTTGAAAGCATTTTGTTTGATTGTAGTCTTGTGTTGCTGGGTTGGGAGCTCCTCTGAGAAGTTTATCTTGAATTGGTGCTATATAAATTCGTGATCATGATTACGACTATGCGTTTCTATGTGCTGTTATATGAATATATATTATGCTGTTTTATGTAAGACTCGTGATGTTATTTTATTATTATGTATGAATGCTGTTCGTCGCGTCGGCTCAGAGTATCAAGGGCAAAGGGGCTACTGCCGCACTCGGAAACCTGGGACAAAGGCCCTTTTGGACCCGCTTTCGAGCCTAAAGATTCGAATTAGTATGCAAACCAACCTGGTTACTCAGTTACTCACACACTTACTATGGCCCATTCAACATATCTCCGATGTCTCATTTTTTCAAGAAATCTCACCCTGATCGGTCTTCCCATTTCTCTCAGCTTAAACGCAACCCAACCTAGCCCTCGTCTTCCCTTCTCTCTCCGGTTTCTTGGCCACCGGACTTGGTTCTTGACATGGCATCTTTGGACAACCCCACGAACTTGACGCAGCGCTCTTGAATAAGCTGGTGCCCTGCGCTTAGCTTTTAAGTAGCGCTTTAAACATTTCGAGTTTACTATAACGATTACGATTACGATTACAATAGAAGGTTCAGTTACATCACATTACATTACAGTATATTACGCTACATTACACTGTGTTTTTTTATTTACTAGCGAATGAATTCTGACGACAGAGGTAGCAACAGCGTCCGCAAAAATGGCGAAACACACTTCCGCCGCAATGGATTCTACCGCTTCCGCCCTCAACCCTTCCAGCTGCCGTGTTTTATCTTTCGGCGATGGTGACGATATTTCCGGTTTAGAGTCTAATTCCAGTTCAGATGCTATTTTGTTCTTGTGCATCAACAGCTCCAATTTACCCAACGAGTGCGATTTTGCCCCTGGTCCTTTATCCCACCACGCACTAGTGCTATTCATATTCACCTACCTCCTCATTATCGTCTTAGCCCTCGTCGGTAACGTGCTAGTAATAGCGATCATTGGCCTTGACCGGAAGATGAGAACAGTGACGAATGTCCTGCTCTTGTCCCTCGCCGGGAATGATGCCCTCATCGCTGGCCTCAACATGCCGTTCCAGCTGAGGTTTCTGGTGCAGAACGAGTGGACGATGGGAGAGGGACTGTGCAAATTCACCAACTACGTCCAAGGGGTCGTGGTCGTTACGAGTATTTTCACCCTATCAGGGATCGCCATTGACAGGTTACACACTCAATCGTTCGTCATGTTCTCCGTTCGTTCATTCTTTTCTTCCTTCTGTTCATTTATTCATCTATTATTGGTATTTATTTATTTATTTAATACACGCGCAAGGTCAGTAAATCCGAGCCTAAGACGCGAGATAAGTGCGCCAGTAGAACTTGTCCATGGTCGTTACAATGAGATGCTCAGTGTTAGCGCTTCGGCGTGTGAGTGCCGGCTGGGTAGCGTCTGTGAGGAGTCTATCTTGAAGTGGCGCTTAGAAATTTTCGATTACATTTCATTACATTACTGAATCCGCTCAGCAGGCTCAAACCCGCACTCTTTGGACTGCGGACCCAGTGCGCTACCGAATAGATCACCGTACCGAACTATTGTTTCTTCTTTCGTTCGTTACTTTCTCCTTTCGGTTAATTCAAACCATCAGTTCTTTCTTGTCATTATCAAGTTACTCACTCACTCAATCAATCAATCACTCGCTCACTCACTCACTCACTCACTCACTCATTCATTCATTCATTCAATACTTCTTTCGTTCATTTCTTTATCCTTTCTTATTAGATCTTACATTAGTGTCAGCTGTTTCCACACATTACTTTATTGTCTGCTAATTCAAGTCATTACATGAATGTTTGCGATTTCCAGACATTATTGTCAGATAGCTCCAGGCATTGCATCGTGTCTCATATTTCTGGAAATTGCATTAGTGTCTGATATTCTCACCAGACATTACAATAATATCTGATGCTTCCAGACATTCCTTTATTGTCTGATATTTTCAGACATTATATTAATGTTTGCTATTTCCAGTTACATCAGTGTGCGATATTTGCAGACATTATAGTAGTGTTCACCATTTCCATACATTTCTCTAAGGTCTCTTGTATACACAAGTCCTTTCAGACCGTAATTTAACAAAAGCGACAGCCAATATTGTTTGGTCAAATGTAGAGAAGTGGAAAACAGACGAGTGTCCCTAGGTCACGGAAGCAGGAGGTCTTTTTATCTGTAGCTATTAAGTGTTAATTAACGAAAGCAGCATTGGACACCTCTTTTAGATCAGTGTTCCCTCTAAGTTGCGCAGGTGCGTGCGCTCACAGCTTTGAAGAATTGCGCGCACAACCATTTGCTTCTAGCGCACAAATTTGTGACTGTTCATGTTATTTCAAAGTTATAATTACAGCTAGCATATTATTCTACTATATCCAGAGGGCCAAAACAAGGTTTTCATACCGCGTGTCGCGAAAACACATAAAATGCCAGCCTAAGTTGTGAAGTGTCCACCGAGACGTAGGCTACAATCAGGCCCACATAATACACTGGGCTACTGAGGTGGTCACTAGTTCCCACTGGTGCGCATACACTGTGGACCTTATGAACGCGGCTTTCTGAACTCCAACCTCCATACGATGGATGATACTTCATCTATAAGTCTGACTGCTATCTCAAATAAGAGCGTACAGCACGATTACTGTAGAGAACAGGTGAATGAGAACAGCCACCTTGTGTACAAGTATTGTTTGAAGCGTTTAACAAATCCTCAGTATCAAGTTGCAGTAACTGTCCTCAACGCCGTTCTTGAGGAGTTATCTGACCTCTGTAAAATTGGCCATAAAAGCTGCTCCCAGAAACTCTGCTATTTCCGGACTCGGGTGGTGCAACTCTCAGTTCTGGATACAGGAGGAAGGCGATGCTAAGCAGTGGTGATGTTAAACTGTGAACTACTGCGCCCCGGGTCTCTACTGCGGAGCTTGTGACGCTTCACAGAGCCCCAGTAAAATTTTTACAAATCCAATATTTTTAATAATAATTGTGGTACTAAAAATAATTATATCTTTGGCATTCGAATTACCATTATTGTTTATATTACTGTGAATTTTATTGTTTCCATTATTGTTCGAGTTTTGTTTGTTATATAGGCCTGAATATGTTTGCTTGTGTTGTTTATAGTTTGAGCAATAACTCTATTCAGATATAGTTTCCCTTATATAAACATCTATTTACAATGTAGCCTATATCGAGCTAAATATAACCAGTATATATATCCATCAAACACGTGTTTAATTCTTGCATTAAATCCGCCAATTCCTTAATCTCGTTTATGTTCAGTTCTGGTTTTCTTTTGTAACCGCCTATACCCGAGTAATCGTTTTTCTTCCTTTCGCGTGTTGTTTATACGATAGCCATCTGTCGCTTTTCGGTTTCACGAACATGGCTAAAAAGCCCACGCTCCCTTCATGATCTTTTAAGTATATAGTCTGCTAACTTCAGGCACGAGGCGTTAATATGCAGAATTTTGGACATTTTTATAGTTTAGAATTGTTTGCTATAGATAAGAGCGACAGCCCGATGCGGGAGCAATTGATCATTAAGGTAAGGTCGACGTCAACGGTCCTGGCAGCTATATGATGTGGCTAAGCACTAGATACCAATACTGGGAAGCGAGTTAATTCTATTGGGTTTAGAATTTTAGACGCCTTTTATAATATACGAGATGAGGTACTGGCAGCCATCAGTGAAACGAAAACTAAGAAGTCGGGGGAATTGGCGACATCCCAGCAGAGATACTGAAAAGTCTGGAAGAAAAAGCAACGGCTAAACTGGTAAGACTGTGCCAGGACATGTACAACACTGGAGTACAGAAACAGCTTAAAGAACTCCGAAGCTCTACCGGAAGCGGATGTAGATACGGATCACAGCTTGGTAGTCATGACAGTTCATCTACAATTAAAATTCATCAAGAAACAGAGGAGAGGAAATAAGTAAAGAAATAGGATCAAAAGAAACAAAAGACCAGGAATAAAGAACTATCGGAAAAGATCGAGGAGCACAATGTCATAGTAGAAAGAATTACGGCCACGCAAGAAGAAAGATGGAGAAGGTTGAAGGAGATTAGTACTAAGGAAACATTAGAAACTGTGGGATATCTAAAAGGACCATATACTCGAAAGCCATGGATTACGACGGAAATGCCTCAGGATGTAGGAGTAGTGAAAATGGAAACTTCGGAGTACGGAGAGAGCTGAAAACGAATATAGGAGACTATATAACAAACTACGAAGATCAACAGAGAAGGCCAGGGAAAAGTGGTGGGAAGAGCAATGTGGATTTGGTAGAATTATAGAAAACGGAAAGACATGATCAAGTAGACTAAAAATGAAGAAGATGACAAAGGGTCAACCAGGGTAAGGGGAATAGCAGCAGAAAGCAAGAATTCTAGGATCCTACAAGACCCCAATGATGTCAGAAGACGGTGGAAGGAATATATAGAGGACATCTACCAGAGCAAGATAGACCAACGCATCTTAATCAGGACTCACCCCCGGAAGACGGGGAGGATGTGGGATCAGATGTGCTGAAAGATGAGATACTGGAACCCACCAGCAAAATGAAAAGTAACAAGGCGGGAGAATTGACAACATCCTGGCAGAGGTACTCAAAAATCTGGGAGAAAAATCAATGGCTGAATTGGTCAGGCTGTGCCAGGACATATAATCAGCATTGGAGTATAATATAAATGGTTTCTGGTGCAGTCCCAGTTACTATATGAGGTTTCACGTCCAGAGCTCGTTGTTCAGTTTTCTTCATAGTTTATTGTCGTTCTTCAATGTCTGACAACGCGAGTATGATTCTCTAGTTCAATCAGAGTTACTCTGCGGAGCGGGCATGATAACATTAGCCTACGACGAACCTTAAGATGTAATTCTACCCATAAAGATTGCTATAGCGCCAGAAGACGCTAGACTTTATAAGAGCCTACATTTCAACTGATTCTAGCTAGCTCTCACAGCGAACCCTGAGTTCGACCGTCTTCTGTCGCGTCCAGAGATCGACTGACCTCTCTCGAGTCTAAGCTGACTCTTTACTCAGCGTGGTCTTTCTGCGTATCTATCCCTGTATCTGTACCCGTCTGTCTTCCTGCCTGTATTGCAACTGGTTGTGCAATCATTTTCCGTGTGGACCGGTTGACTCATTACCAGTTATCAGTCCCATCTCTCTGTCTGAACAAACCAATTAATCAGGCGTCCTACCCCTACTTCGTTGGCACGTCCAGGCGTTGATATCAGTTGATGTTTCTGCACTAGCTGTCCCCTCTCTCCATCCTAAACTCCAACAAACTTCAACAACTACTAAACTGAGTGAGTCTGGTAATACTTTCATACGTACTCAAATTAACTTGGTGACAGGAGTGTGGCCGGAGGACTTCATACAGTCCATCATGATCATCGAACCTGTAGCCTTGATACAGAGTTCCCTGATGTATTCCCAGTCAGCCATCGATGCTCGACTGAAGAAAATCTTGAGTGTAATTTTATCTTCAACCGGGAGCCAGTGAAGTGTCTGTTGCATGTAGTTTGAAACAAGAGAGAATTTTAGCATGCTGGCCATGCATGACTCTGAAAGAGCAGTTAAGACGGCCTGAAGCTAGCGAATTCGAAACTTTGGCATGCCTGCAAGGATGTCGTTGCAATAGTCCAGGTGTATTATGATGAAGGAATGAACGAAGTTCGCAACTGCATCATGCGATAAATTCCGCCGAATGGCGCAATTGGTAATAGCAGGACATGAATACAGTGCAGATAGAGTTGACATGGTCCACCATCGATAGATTTTTATCCAGGAACACGCCAAGGTCTCGGACGACGCATTATGGTTTCAACTTGGGAATGTCACCAGTTTCGTCTGCCAGCTGTCTATTTTTGCTGCTGTACTGCCCCAAATCGCAACGTTATAGTAACGATCAATTGTGTGCTGTGCTCTTCCATTCGCTGATCTGTCGTTTGTTATTTGAAGCTGACCGAGTTCTGTTCGAGCACGTAAAATGCTCATTTTGTGTTCATTTTGCAACTTCATTACCAGAGCATCAGTCGAAGAATGTGCGATTCCAACGGAGTTATTGAACGCGTTGTCTCGTGCTTTACGGAGATGCTGCTTCGAGATAGATCATTCAATACTCGATAATACTGGTTCTGCGTACGAAATAAACATCCAAAAGAAACATTTCCAGTTCTTCGATTTCGTCGTATGAAGCTATCTTTAAAATAATGCTAAAAGGTCCAGCTCACGGTACTCGTCTAGGCTTAGACGAGATAGGCCTACTAGGAAAAATGACCCATACTTATACCTTGGAACATTTGTCCAGGACATATTAGCCTGGAACATTTTGTCCGGGGACATTTAATGCTGTCACGGCGAAGGAGACGACTCGAGACTTGAGGACCACGTGAAAGACGGAGAGTGGCCACGCCGTCGTGATCCCGCAGCCGCAATCAAAGATTATGCAGATTTAGGGTCATTAGTTCTTTTGAAGTATTGAAAGTTGAAACTTGACTAGTCTTGTTGATTTAGCCTCCTGATAGATCACGGGAGCCTTGCACACGCGGACGACGATCACGGGAGCCTTGCACTGAGCCTGACGCTGGTTATGGTCATATTGGGTGAAGTTGTCAGTTATACCAGGCGGCCCGTTATGTAACAATACATTGTATAATCACGCATTCGTACACAAAATTTACCAGTTGGATTCATAGTTGAAACTGTCGTCTCAATCAAGGTAACAGTACCAACTGTGCAGTACAGTTTATTTCAAAGTTTGTGTTCGTAACCAAATATTATTGCATAATATAGTAATATTATGTGAATGACCTTATGTACAGTAAAATTAAACGTGAATTTAAGTGGTGTGACTCATTTTCACTCTGATTTCTATTAAATATTTGCATGTCTTGTCTTAGCCCATCCAAACTTCAGCCATTTAGCCATTGACGTAATGCTACAGAATAGCATAGTTGCCACATGCTAACATTTAATTTTTTAAATTTTATATTAAAAGTCACGACCACAGCTGAATAGTTAGCATGTAGAACACACACGCGCTCGCACGCGCACGCGCACACCGGCGCTACGTGAATACCAAAGCCCTCATGATCATGTGATTCACATTTAATCGTAATCGTAATCGTAATCGTAATCTCGAGATTTCTACAGCGCTCAACGAAAGCTAAGTCGCGGGAACCAGCTTATTCACAGGCGCTCAGTCAAAACAAAATCGATAGGCAAAAGGGTCAAGATCCAGGAGTCAGGCACTCAGACAGTCGGACGGCTACGGTGGATGCTGTTTGAAATTGAAGCGAGAAGAGAGATAAGAGGAAGAGGAAGAATCAGGATAAGATTTCTGGAAAAGAAGTAAATGTTCATGGAAATTCATTTAATTGTTTATTATAAAATGTCTGATTTTGTTTCTGGAGGACTGTCGCGACACCTATTAACCATTTTTAGAACTAGGATGTCCGGATTAAAGATCTTAATAGCTCAGTCAACGCCTTCGAGCAATTCGTTAATCAGCAGTAATTAAATCAAATAAAATTAATTAGCAAATATCAAAAGGCAAAGTTCTACCTAAGGGACTTTTTTATTGTCTTTAGGCCTAAAGCTGAAAGTCCACCAGAAACGAATAGTTTATGTCGACCTCTTTCTCACTGTGTATTTCTCACGCCATCTCTCCCTGTGTCTATGTATCTGTCTGGCTGTGTATGTCTTGTGTCTGCCTGTGTTTCTGTGTCTGCTTGCATGTCTGTTGGTGTTTATCTGTCTGACCGTACTCGTGTATGCTCAATGTGTGTCTCTCTGAATTTGTCTGTGTGCACCTACCTCCCTTTCATCTATTCTTAAATCGACCCATCCATCCATCCACCCATCCATCCACCCATCCATCCACCCATCCATCCACCCATCCATCCATCCATTCATCCATCACTTCAGTCAGTCAGTCAGTCAGTCAGTCAGCCAGTCAGTCAGTCAGTCAGTCAGTCAGTCTGTCGTTGATTTGTTCGTTAATTCGTTCGTTCGTCCAACCATCCGTTCATCCACGCAATCATTCATCCATTCGTTCATATATTCATATATTCATATATACATTTGTCTGCATTGTATACATATATATATTTGTGTTGTGCGATAAACACAATGTACAGAATATATATGTATATATATATATATATATATATATATATATATATATATATATATATATATATATATATTCATCCATTTATCCGTTGTATTTTTGCAGGTACTACGCCATCTGTCGTCCTCTCCAGGCGCGCCATCTCCACACTTCAGTTCGAGCGTTGATCCTTATCAATGGCTTTTGGCTGATATCACTGATCCTGCTCATTCCCCAGCTGTTCATCCAGCGCCTCGAGCCATTTCTTCTGTTCGACAACGAAGAACAGCGCTTTCAGACGGTCGAGATCTGCGTCGAGTACTTCTCCGACTACCGTCTCAACGTGGCCTACACTCTCTTCTTCTACGCAGCTCTCTACCTCCTCCCAGTCACTGTCATGTTCGTCGCCTACGGACGCATCGCCCTCACCCTCTGGCGTCGGTCACCGCTCACCGAGGCCGAGGTCGAGACGGCGACCGCAGCCACCCGACGATTGACGGAGAAGAAACGCGTGGTGCGCATGCTCGTTGTGATCGTTTCCGTTTTCGTCGTCTCCTGGTTTCCGTTCTTCACGGCGCAGGTCTACCTGCTGGTCGAAGCAGGGGAGTGCCTCCAGCAGAACGGAGTGCGCGTGACTGTCGCCATCTTGCAGCTGGTTGCATATAGCAATTGCTGCATCAACCCGATTGTGTATTGTTTATTGAACGATAGCTTCAAGAAGGGCTTGCAGCGGGCGCTGGCAAGCGCTTGTCCGAAGCCCCGGCTTCGTCGGCTGACGTGGTCCGGTCGTAGGTCTACCCTGACCGACACGCTGCGAACCACAGCGGGGTTATTACAGTCCAGTATGCGTCGAGGCAGTTACGACAATGAGGTGTTGATGCACCACCACACAAAACCGGTTCTTTTTCACCCTCCAGTTGAAGAGGAGGAGGAGGAAGAGCAAGAGAGGTTATCCGAGGTGGCATCGGCAAGGCGTTGCTATAGTGAAGGTTGCAATGGTGACGGCTGGTATGGTGACGGGTCGCTGATGTCAGGTTTGAGTCCTGGCGCTGCTGCGCTTGGAAAGGTTAAGCGGAAAGGATCAGAGTCTGCTGAGGAAATACCGAAGAGCTCGCGAAAGTCGGCGTTTGCGAGGAATCGATCAAAGAGTTTTCCACTGGCGATTTCCTCGAAGGAAAGATCTGAGAGTTTTCCACCGCTGGCTTTGTCAAATGAAAGATCAGAGAATTTTCTTTTCACAAAGAAAAAATTTACGACTTTACTGACCACAACTACTTCAAGGGAAAGAGCAGAGAGTTTTTCATGGGCGGCTTCTTCAAAGGAAAGATCAGAGGACTTGGCGACGTTGGTTTTTTCAAAAGAAATGCTAAAAGACGGTTCCAGTATCGAATCTTCGTCAAAAAGCCTCAATGCTTTAGAATCTGCATCTTTACTAAACGACATTCTAAAGCATTGGTCCACATTTAAATTCGATGAATTTGTAAGAGATTCGGTTTCAGAGGATATATCAAAAGTTCGCCCTTCACCTGAGTCCGCTTCACAACTCTCACCGTGTTTAGCGTCGGCTTCATCAACGGAGAGCTCAAACGCTCGGACAATATCAAAAGAAAGATCGAAGAAGCCGTCTGATTGCTCTGAATCACCGAGAAAGAAGAGCAAAAATTTCACTGAGGAGCTCTTTCCCGAAGATTGTGACCATTGGGGCGCGTGAAAGCCCGTGAAACAATCGAGTTCTAAGTTCTAACCTGAACCTATGCTAAGCTAAGCAATGCTGACCACTGCGAGTAGAGGTCAAACCTATAAAATATCGCCCACTAGCAGATCCAGAGGGCATGCCTGCCAAGGTCCCTTCCATCCGAGCTTAGGGGAAAAGACATTGTCAGAGCCGCTGCTTAGAACATCCTAGTCGACAATAGGAGAGGGCAAGTGGAACAAGGCCGCATTTTTGCAACTTTTTCTAGTTTGCTAGATTTTCTGAGGACTTATTTCTTCTCTGCCAGTTTATATTCCTAGTAGCCGGCGCAAGGTTCTCGATTTCGCTGTCTGTTTGAGTCTGCTCCGCTGGCTCTGTGTTGACTTTTAAGTCAGGACTGAAACCTCGCCGTTTCGAATTGCTTACTGAAAACTTACGCTGGCAGCTCTACCGGTTTCAGAGACCTCATGGATCTTGACTACACGGCTCTGTCAAAGGATTGTGATTGTGGAATGCGATTTTGCTTTGAAGTGAACATCGATTGATGCCCTGTGCAATGCATAAACGGCGCTTTAGAAGTTTCCAGATTAAACTAGTTTACCCTTTTTACTTTCGAAGTTTAGTAACCAACCCTCTTCCTAACTGTAACAAGTTTGGAGGCCAGCCCAATGATTTTTGTTCCTTCCAAACGCAGATTGGAAGCATGACTGGATTGCCTCCTCCTGGATCAACCCTCGCACACGACCTCTTTGTTCTATTGCTTTCGAGACTCATGTGCCCGGCGTTTTCCCCAAATGGTTCCACCCTTGTTGTTCACTATGCTTACAAATAATCAGTGAATGTAAATGCAATTTATATGTAGATCTTCGAAATTTTGCAGCCCCGCATTAAAGCTGCTTCAAAGAGAACTGCTTAATTTCCCGGCGACCAAATCAAGTCGCAGCTTGTGTCACAGTCACGATTGATGTGGTTTAACTTGGCGAGTACGAACAGTTTCTGTTGCCTACAAACAGACACAACGCGTCGTGTGTGTGTGTGCTAACCAGACCAAAGACAGTTTCGTTCAGTAATTACCAACAGCCTCGAATGTTATATTCTTAAAAGCAGGCTAAATGTCCGGAAATAGCCTACTGACGAACCCAGATCACGCCTTTGTGAAATTCTGTATCAGTGGCCATAACAGACCTATTATGCATGCGTGCATCAGTTGTCTGCTAACAAAACACACTCACTGTGGCCAGTAGCCAGGCATTTGTTGCAATTAGACAGGACTACCTTGCAATGAAGACGACACCAGACAGTTCATTGCAGGCTATCTGTATCTATAGCCTAAGTATCTATAGCCTAAGTGTTACGAAACAGTGCTTATAACACCACGCTTTTCGACGAATCGATTACACCTTCGCGCTTGCGTTTTCTTACAGCAATGCGAATCGGCTTTAAAATGCACCCAGACGACTTCTTTATTATGACTGCATGTGTTGTTTAATAAGATGTCTAAAAATCTGTTCCGATAAGCTAGTTTTGATTCTGTTTTAACAGGTGTATAAAAAATCTTCTATTTAGCCCGCATTTGTGCCTTATGGACACATTACTGTTAAGTCAATGCAACGTTATGCAATGTAATTTGGATGTTGCATTGAAGATATAGGCGCTACACTCCTAGATTTCATTACTGTCCATAGGTAGGTCTATTTCCCCACTGATCGAGAGTATTTACTGCTGAGGATACACTCTCCCAATACATTTTCGTAATCGTAATTCCGAGATTTCTACAGCGCCCAACGAAAGCCACGTCGCGGGGACCAGCTTATTCAAAGGCGCTCAGTCAAAATAAAATCGATAGGCAAAAGATTTTGATTCCAGGTCAAGATCCAAAACGTCAGACGGAAAGACAGCGTGGCAGCATAGGGGATGGTGCTTGGGGTTGGAGAGGGGGGAGAGATAAGAGGAAGAAGGTGTGTCAGGGTAGGATCTGTGAAAGAGGAATGTTTTGTTCCTCCCCCATGTGTTTCCTTCATCCTTACCTTTTAACTGTACTTCATTTTCTTTGCCTTACATAAAATTACCTTACCGTAACTAACCTTAGTCAGTTGCATGAAAAAATGCCAGTAATATGACCGGTAAGTAGAATTACATATTTTTAAGTTAAGGATTGAAGCTCCTATGTTCCTTTCGAAACGTGAGGGAGGCTCTCTCTTCCCGACTCTTCGGCCTTTAATATGGTAATGGACGAATCTTAAGGTTCCCGGACAAGGAGCCAGCGCATCGCAGCATTTGTCGTTTACTTCCCAGCAGTACCAAAACATAGGTCTAATTCTTAGTGACAGAGTCACATGTAGACCTACGCAAACGACTTCATAAATTTAGATTGATTGGTGGCCCACCATTGGCATAGATTGCTGTAGTCCTGGAACCGAACCCTTTTGCCTATCGATTTTGTTTTGACTGAGCGCCTGTGAATAAGCTGGTTCCCGCGACTTAGCTTTCGTTGGGCGCTGTATAAATCTCGAGATTACGATTACGATAGTCTGCCCCATGTGCACGACGCCACAACTTCCGCGTGTACGTAGTAAGGCCTTACATGTAGGGGCCTACGTTACTTACTCTAGCCCAGCACAGACACGTACTGGATGTTATTACTTTTCAATGACTGACGGGGCACATAGTAGGTCCTTGACATAAGTCGACATAAAAACTTTTAGCAATGTTACAGAATGTTCAGTAAACGAAAAATAATATTCTTGAGGTAAAATACGTACTTTCGGTTATCTCGGTTATTTTTCAGTTTTGGTTTTATTGGTTTTTAAATATCAATTTTCGGTTTTGGTTTCGGTTTTTCTAAATATCGTGCATCGGTTCGGTATCGATTAAACCAACCCAGGACTATCGTATCGTAATCATGGAGGTTATTCTTCTTACAGTATATATCATTGATCGTAATCATGTCGATATATCGACAGCACCCAACGAAAGATAACACTGGCCAACACATAATTTGTTGCCTCAAATGTTAGAACTGTTTCTGGGTATATTTGACCTGCTGATTCCAGAAAAGGCACCAGTTTTCTCCCAGCAGGTCTAGTTTTCGAGATATAGAACATTATGCCATATACCAGTCCTTGCCTCTGCTCGCCCATAAAACATAAGGCTATAGCTATAATTATGTAGTGCTCAATTTATTATGTGATACACTAAATAAACATAATAACACAAATACTTAAAAGAAAATGGTAGTACCTGAAACTGTACTTATATGATACCAAACAGAACAAGTTTGTTATAAAAATTTCAAGTCATTCGACACCGAAGAAGCTCCTTTTGTACGATTTCCGAGTGTGGCATCTGCCGGAACAATCGCGCATAATATTCCAGCAATAGTCTGCCATCATGTGTGCATCCCATCTTCCTTGATATCGATTTTCCATTGTTTTGATGTCTTGGTGAAATCTTTCACCTTGCTCTTCGCTGAAGTCACCAAGATTCTCTGGAAAGCGATCTAAGTGACTGTGGAGATAATGGACTTTAATGCTCATGTTGCAGCCAAGCTTGTTGAAATGAAGAAGCATATCCTCTACTAGTTGTGCATAATTGTCTGCCTTCTTGTTGCCAAGAAAATTTTTAGTTACAAGAACAAAGGAAGACCAGGCACAAGATTCGATTTCATTCATTGATGGTATGAAAAGTGGGTCATTCATAAGTTGCCTGATCTGTGGACCATCGAAGATTCCAGCCTTCAATTTTTCCATTGTAATTCCTGGTAACTTGTGTACTATGTATTCGAAGCATGAACCTTCTTTATTCAAAGCCCTGACAAATTGTTTCATCAGGCCTAGCTTTCTATGTAGTGGTGGCAGTATGATCCTATCTCGTGCCACCAAAGATTCCTTGATTACATTTTGAGCTCCAACCACCATGTCTTTCCTCGAAGGCCAATCTTTTCTTGTCCAATGTTCATGCTTGGCTCTACTGTCCCAAAGACACAAAAAGCAGGGATACTTTGTGTAGCCACTTTGTTGACCAAGGGGGAAATTTACCATCTTCAAGTCTACACAAATTACCCATTGATGTTCTTTGTATTTTATCTTTTCCAGTACTAAAGAGATGGCATTGTACTCTTCTTTCATCCTGGTGTAGTGACCGATTGGAATAGAACCAAATTTGTTGCCGTTATTTAAAAGCACACATTTCAGACTACGTTTTGAACTGTCGATAAAAAGACGCCACTCATCTGGGCTGTAATCCGACAGACCAATTTTCTTCAATAAGTTGCTGATGTCATTACAGAATACTAGGTTGTTGTCTTCGGTAAAGAATGGCAGCAAATCCTTTTCTCTGTTTCTATAAATTGTAATTTTCGTTCCAGGCTGAAGTGCATTCTTTTCCTTTAGTCTGGACGCAAGCAATTCAGAGGACTCTTTGGAAAGATTTAAGTCCCTGATCAGATCACTCAACTCTTTTTGGCCAAAACGTTCACTGTGTGAAGTTGATTGGAAATCACTGTCACTGCCCCCACTTTCTTCACTTTCGTCATCTTGTCCGATATTGGACATGCAAGTCTCATCGTCTGAGAGCTGAGGTAGTTCGCGAAAAGGTGGAACTGGTACAATATCCGAATGCGGAGCAGGTCTCCTGGCTGAAGGTATATCAGGGTAAGACAACTTGTGACGATTATTTCGATTGATGCCTATGATATTAACCATACAAAAGTAACAGTCGTCGAAGTGGTTTATCTGTTCCCTCCAAACCATTGGTACACCAAATTTCAGGCAGCTTCTCTTTCCAATTGTCCAGTGGCGCAATTGTTCAATACAAGTTTTGCATACTGTATGAGGAGCCCATTGCTTATCTTGATCTCCAAGTTTGACACCAAAATAACCTACATATGCTCTTTTTACAAACTCAGAAATCGGTTTCCTGTTTGCTTTTAGTGTGTATTCCCCACAAATGTAGCAGAATATGTCTGGATGGTTAATGCAGCTCCGTCTGGAAGTAGCCATAACCTTAAGGATGTTCGCATCTGAGGAATTAAATGACTAACCTAAAAAATAGTAAGAACATGTAGTTATTTAATGCTCACATTTACAGATTGTTCTTGCGACCAACTCTTAATATGCCCTAAGACGACTGCGGCTGCTCTAGCTTTCAGGAGGCGGTTTATATAGGCTATAAATGCTGACTTCAGCATAATCTATTTACATAGTTCGAAACCATGAAACGCTGTATAAGCACAAATAAATTCTAAATGAGGCCATGAATTTAGTGCTGAGTAAGCTGTAGGCTACGGAATAGTTATTTCGTTGAATCAGCAATATCTCAGCACGCGGCAAGATATGCTGATTTTACATTATAAGGATGTAGGCATTATATGAATCAGCAAGAATTATAATTAGCCATAAATAAAGCTTATTATGACATTTTAGTTTTGCCAAAGACATCGTTTAAAGAGTGGACTGGGTTTTCTTTACAAAATCGACGATATCTCAGAAACTAGACCTGATGCACTCAATCCAATGACATTTTCTGAATCAGCGCCCAAAATTACCCCAAGAACAGGTCTAAAACCGAAGGCAACAAGAAAAAAATTTTTTTCTGTTGGCCAGTGTAATTCGCGGGAACCAGCTTATTCACAGGCGCTCAGTCAAAATAAAATCGATAGGCAGGAAGGATTTGGTTACAGATCAAGATTCAAGAGTCATGCAGGCAGACAGTCATACGGATATGGTGGATGGTGTTTGGATTTGAACCGGAAAGTGAGATAAGGGGAAAAGGGAGAATCAGTATAGAATCTGTGGAAGAGGAGTGCTTTAAGTTTTGAGTGAAAGTCTCGCACAGAGATTGCAAGAAGTGAAGTGTTGGTGAGTTCGTATAATGGGTCAGATTATCGTAATCGTAATCTCGAGATTTCTACAGCGCCCAACGAAAGCTAAGTCGCGGGAACCAGCTTATTCACAGGCGCTCGGTCAAAACAAAATCGATAGGCAAAAGTGTTCGTTCCAGATCAAGATCCAGGAGTCAGACAGTCAGACGCCTACGGCGGATGCTGTTTGAAATTGAAGCGAGAAGAGTAATAAGAAGAAGAGGAAGAATCAGGATAAGATTTTTGGAAAAGAAGTGTTTTCAGTCTTGAGTGAAAGACTTGCGCAGAAATTGAAAGAGTGGAGTGTTGGTGAGTCCGTATGATGGACCAGATAATTGTAATTCTGACGGGAGTTTATTCCAAAGGGGTGGGGCAGCTATAGCAATGGAGCGATTTCCAAATCTTAAGGATGAGGTGACGGGAGGGCGAAGAAGTGTTAGGACAGATGAGGAGCGGGTTGAACGGAATGGTTGGATTGTAAATAATTGACGAAAATAGGAGGGTCGAATATTACACCTAAATTGCGGACAGGAGATTTAGCATTAAAGGTGTGGGTGGAGGCAGAGTCCAGGCTGAGGGAGATAGAGGGGTCAGGAATTTTCTTGAGCTGGTCACGTAGGCCTATAAGTATGAATTCAGTTTTAGATGGGTTCAGGCATAAGAGATTAGACGTCATCCAGGAGGAGATTTGTTTAACCACACAAAGAAGATGATTTATAGAGTCGTTAAAACAATTTGGAGAGAAAGAGATGAATAGTTGTGTCATCATCATAGAGGTGATGGTCAACGGAGGATGCTTTAATAAGTGAACTGAGTGGGGTAGTGTAGAGGATAAACAGAAGAGGTCCAAGAACGGAACCTTGTGGAACTCCGCAAGTGAGAGGGCATGACTGAGAAGAGGCTTCCGAAGTTTTAACAGAGAAAGAGCGAGAGGAAAGATAAGACTGTGTCCATATATAGGAGAGCAGTGTCAGCAAAACCAAAGCAGGTTGAAAGTCGGTGGAGTAAGATATTGTGATCTATGGTGTCGAAGGCTGCAGAGATGTATAAAGGAGACAGAGGCAAGAAACCTGTTTATGAGAAATGGCAGAAACAAGCTTGTTGTAGAGAGATGTCAGCAGAGTTTCGGTTGAGTGGCGTTTAGTAAAACCAGACTGGTGTGGGTTAAGGAGTGAGTTAGAAGCTAAATAGTCATTGATTCGAGAGAGGACAATCCGTTCAGTTAATTTGGAGATGAAAGTCAGGTTAGAAACAGGCCGGTAGTTCGAAAAGATTTCCTTGTCAAAAGATGATTTCTTGAGAAGAGGGGTAACAAGAGAGTGCTTGAATAGGAGGGGGAAATTACCAGTAGATAAGGAGAGATTAACTATTTTGGTAATAATTGGGACACGGACAGCTGCACAGTCTTTCAGTAAGGAGGTGGGTATAGGGTCAAGTTCGCACTGTTTGTTTGGAAGTGATTTTGACAAGTGTAATATTTCAGACTCTGAAGTAGGTTGAAAGAAAGATAATGAGAATCGAGGTGGGGAGGTTGGGGAGTCATGAGTGGGGGGAAAGAGCATAATCAGATTGGTTATTGGTGGTTTTGGGAAGGAGAGATTGAAGAGAAATACGGAGGGTACTAATTTTGTTCGAAAAGAAAGAACAGAACGAGTCGGCTATTGAAGAAGACGGAAGAGTATTTGGAAGTGAGCTGCATGAGTTTCGATGGAGGAGTTGGTTTATGGTTTTCCAGAGTAGGCGAGGGCTAGAGGATCGAGAACGAACTAGTGAGGAGTAAAAACTCTGTTTAGCTGCAGTAAGAAGGTGATGGTATTTATTTTTTGGCAGATTTAAGGGCAACTACTGGATCCCTGGTGCGTTTGTAAGTGCGCTCAAGGCGTCGCCGGGAAGATTTGAAGGCCTGGAGATAAGAATTGAACCAAGGGTTGTTAGAGTGAGAGCTGGATTTGGTAATAATAGGAGCATGTTTGTCAAGGATGGTGGAAAGAGTGGTGTTGTAGGAAGACAGAAAGTCACCAAGGGAGGAGGGTGGATTTAAAACGAGGTCAGAACATGAAATATCTTGTATGAAGGCTTCAATATTTTTTTATTACTACGTGTAGCTTTTCAAGGATGGTTATATAACCCATAAATAAACATCACTAATATTAATATTCACAATGTTCAACACTCATTTTCCTGGAGGTTAATTAATGTGGAATCTAACCTTGGAATTTTACCGTGATTCAGCCTGAACGCAATCGTATAGTTGCGGCGTAAATGCACGCGAGCGATTGGTTTGAGGAAAGATGGCGGCTGTTAGCGAAGGAGTTACGAAACATATTTTAAAAGAAGGAACAGGGCCTCAGGTCAAGAAAGGCGATGAAATAACTGTTCACTGCACGGGTAGCCTGGCCAATACAAACACCAAGTTCTGGAGGTAAATTAATATTTTATTAATATATAATTTGTGCGAAATTTCTCAGCGCCACACAAAAGCAGCGTCGGGAGACCAGCCAAACACCAGTGCTGTAACAATTTAAGGCCGCAAAGAGCCAGATTGTTGGTCAGTTATGGTGCTAGAGTGGAAATTATTGATAATCGTAATCGTAAACTCGAGATTTCTACAGGGCATACTTATAGTATCGGGGACCGCTCTATTTTGGGCTATTTTAGTCATGGCTTTTGGTTTGGCTTCTTCCTACTGTGATTGGTCGTAGTTGCCGTTAAGATGAATCTCTTCAAGCTAAACGCTGTTTGCAAAAATCAGTTAAGCATTATTCAATATTTACAAAGCCGAATGAACCCTAACTTTAACCCTAACCCTTATTTAACAGTAGGCATTAGAAGCCATGTTTATTTACTTTAGTCAGTAACAGGACACTTACAGAAGCCACATCTATAATTAATGTCACAACGGCCAAAACAGAGCGGTCCCTGATACTATAAGTATGCCTTCTACAGCGCCCAACGAAAAGAAAGCTAGGTCGCGGGAACCAGCTTATTCACAGGTGCACAGTCAAAACAAAATTGATAGACAGAAAAGGTTCGGTTCCAGGTCAAGATCCTAGAGTCGGGCAGGCAGACAGCCAGACCGCTACGGTGGATGGTGTTTGGAATTAGAGCAGAAAAAGAGATAAGGTGAAGAGGAAGAATCAGGAGAGGATATGTGGAATAGGAGTGTTTTTAGACTAGAGCGAAAGACCTGCACAGAGGTTGCAAGGGTGAAGTACTGGTGGTCATGGAATGGTGCAGGAGCATAAACAGGATTGGATAGCTTGGTAAGATTTTATTGACTAAAAAGCTGAAGAGTAAGCACAAGAGTGCTCAGATTGACAGGCTAGATAGGGGTATGAGTGAAATGGCGGAGGTCCATTGAGAGTTCGTTCCAAAGATCTGGGGCTGCATATATAAAGAAATGGTTGCTGAATTGGAGAGTGGAGGAGACTGGAGGCCGAGAGAGAGAAAGGCATGAGGAAGCACGAGTAGATCTTGGTGGTTGGATAGTGAGTAGCTGGTAAATGTAAGAGGGTTGAGAACCTTAAAGGGCATTTAAGATAAGAGATGCAGTTTTGTAGTGGATGTGCTGAGGGACCTTGGGCCAATGAAGTGATTTGAGAACTGGAGTTATGTGGAATATGTGGTGGTTGTGGGAGTTTTGGTGACTATTTGGGCCATATGGGCATTCAGGATTCTTTGTAGTTCTTTTTACTTGAGACAAGTTGATGTCATAGAAGAGGGTTTCCAGTGAAAAATTGATGTGTATATTGTGCAGGCAGTTTCATAATCAAGTATGGGTGAAGTCGGAGGAGATCACTAATGTGCATGTAGCAGGTGTGGGATAACTTAAGTGATGTTATTGGCAAAGGCAAGGTTTTTGTCAAAGGCAATTCTGAGATTGCAGCTGGAGAAGAGTAAGGGATGGGTGAAGTGAGATCCTTGTGAGAAAGGTCCTAAGGAGAGGTTAATATATTAACTGTTCACTGAGGCCAGTCATGAGAAGTTCTGTGTATTTTTAAGGGTTGGTGCATAGAGAAGATCAGTGGTCATCCAGGTTGATATTTTGGTGATGATGCTCAGCAGATATATTTAGTGAGTCCGAAAGGTAGTGTGTAGAGAAATATGTGAAGAGTTGTATTTTGTGTACGTAGAGATGATGAGGAAGTGAGTTTGCTGAGTGTGGAGGTGTAAAGAACGAGGAGGGCAGTGAGAACAGAACTTGGAGAACAGATTAGAGTGTGAGGATTAGATGAGTGTCCAGTGAAAAAAGTGGGAGGAAAGATATGGCTTGATGCAAGATAGGGCAGTACCAGAGATTCCAATTGCAGAGGATAGTCGTTTGATGAGGATTTCATAATTATAAGCTCAAGTTTTGTACAGCGCTCCAAAAATGCTGAGGCAGCAGAAATGTCTAAAAGACATCCATGTACAAGAGACAATTAATTATTCACTCTGACACATAAATCATCGCAGTTGGCCAATTACGTCTAGGTAAAAAAAACGCACACAGTTCTTGTAGCACTAATTTTTACAGGTATAATGTAAACATTTCTTTGATTTCATTTTTATCTTAAAATCAGCAATCTAGAAATATTTTAAAATGTGGAACACTACCAGTGGAGCATTATTTAATACAAAATCTTTGCCTACACGTTTTAAAGCTTGTTTAGTTATTATATTTATTTATTTACTGAAAGCTCATATTACTCATGCAAGGTCAGTAAATCTGAATCTGAATTTGTAAGTGCTTCATTTTCTACTTCAGTACAAAAGATCCAGGCCAAAAGGTGTTTACGTTCAAAGTTGGAATGGGGCAAGTAATTAAAGGTAAATAACTTGTTTCCGATGTTGGATTAAAGTTGTCAGTGTGTGTCACTACTTAAACCCACTACTGTAACCTTGAAAACAATGAATCGATAAGCCAGTAAACTTCCTTTTAATTTGTTATTTTTTTTCTTGTCTTAATTCTGTTGAGTTGTAAATTAGCAATACTTTTGCATTATGTTAAGTTGCATGCCTTTTGTTTTGGTATTACCTTTCCACTTACATTTCTGTATAGTTGTTTGTTACCTTGCTTTCCTCACTGAGTCTTTAAGAAAGATTATGATTTCAGAATGCGATTTTGTTTAGAAGTGAAGTTATTTAATTGAATTGAAAAATGAATGTAGATGCATAATTGTGATGATGCCAGAGAAAACTCTAAAAAAATTGAAAAAGTTCATTTGTGAAAAACGTGCTCAGAAGACAAGTAGGCATAAAGTGGGTCAAAATGAGTTCTTTGCATGGTTGTATTTCTTATTATGTTAGCTATCTATAACTCAGCCCTTATACAAAGCTTTGCTGTCATCGTATTTTTATTTTCAGGTTTATCGTAATTCCCTGTAACAACAAAAACTTAATTTAACAAGTCCCTTGGTACCCTAATTTGAAGTTTTGTGCATTGACTATTATTGTAAATGACCAAGTCCTATAAATATTCATTGTAGCCAGTTTATGGAGATTTTCTTGATGGCAGCCTCAGAGGCATGGGAATATGCTCAAATTTACTATGCTCATAAACATTAGGACTCCTAAGCACAGTGACTCGGATCGGGTCATTGTTATGGTTAACTTTGACTCACAATTTTTCAAAAGTAGCTGTGAGGGGACCAACATATTTAGGAAATTTTATTATTTTTCACTATTTTGTGATAGAAAAATGTGATTTACACCTAATTATTAAGAAATTTCAGCCCAATCCAGTGCATATTCAAATCAAAGTTTTGATTTGTCCAACTTCTTGAAGATTTTGTCAGGCTTGGTCGCAATGTTGTTAAGGTGCATGTGAAAATGTCAATTATAACACAGTTGTGTGCTTTCTGTCAATTCTTTAGCGTAATTCATATCTAAATGTAAGATTTGTCTGTTATAACTTGCTTATGCACTTTGTCATTTCCCTGTCCTATTATCTGGGCTTGTCTAACCGATTACAATGTTTTACTATGATGTCATGTGAAGTGACTGTCGACTGATGCCTTGTGCATAATCATAATGGTGCTATAGATTTCGTTAAATCAGATTTTCTGCTGACATGTTTGCTTTGTTGTAGGCTGGGATGAGGGCTGTCTGACGATGCGGAAGGGTGAGACCTCACTGCTGACCTTAGCGCCTCACAAGGGTTATGGGGCACAGGGATTTCCAGCATGGGGATATCCTTTCTGTTTTTCCCTACATGCGTAAAATGCAAGATAACTCTTGAAACTTGTCATCATCATCTCTTTCCATAGGCAGAAAGTCGTAGGTGACCACTGCACGTTCAATTGTTTTCCTTTACACTATTGTGTCATGCTGCCAGATTCAAGCTGTGAACGTTTGTTTGGCACCAGTCCTCTATGCTGTCAAGTCATTCTACCTTTTCTTGTCAATGCCATTCATACTTCCCAACATCACACTTTTCGTTTTCTCTTTCGTGGCTCATTCTGCACCATTTAGTCACCTCTTACAATTAGCAAAATCTTCAATCTAGCATGGGATATCCTTTCTCTTGTTCTCTGCGCACTTAAAATGTGTGAAAAATCTTAAAACTTAGACACTTTATTAACATTATAAAAATGTTTAATATCATAGATTTAAAAGATCTCTTCCAAGTTGCAAGTTATCTCTTAAAACTTGAAGCATCTTTTTAAAACTAGCAGGTTGTACGGTACAGCATGTCCTAAACTTAGGGGCTGACCTTGATGTAGCTACCATGTTGCACTGTGGAAGTAGCGGATGAGGAAACAACCAAATCTGCTGCAGAGCAGCGATCTGGGACCAGGTACAGGTGACAGTAAAATGCATTAGGTCCCTGAGATAGGCTGAAGCCCAACTGACCTGGCCATTGCGCTTCAGCATTAGGACCTTTACTTTCAAAATAATGGTAATAACATGTTTACTTACATTTTGATAATTGGACTTCTGATTTCCTTAACTGTTAATACGATCAAACCAAATGAAACTCTAAAGTTCGAGATCGAGATTGTGAAGATCAACGGACAGTAGCCCGAGCATTCAGGAAACCAACCGTAAAACTCCTCAAATAATTTCATTGTCAAGATGATAGTGGAAATTTTCAGGACTTTCTTTAGCAGTTGCCAGTTGCATAAATTTCCAGTGCATTCCTAGAAATACAACCTACTTTACACATATATTAATTGAATCTGTATATGGGCCATGTTATAGTCTAGTAGTTAGCATGCTGGACTGGACTTTGTGCTGGTCTTTGTCAAGCCTGTGGTTCAAGGCATAAAATAAGTACATCATCTGTACGCTGGGAAGATTAGGTGGTACTGAAAAGGATTATCTGGTCTCATGTGCTGGGGTAAGAAAGTTAAGTTGCAAACGCTTTATACCTATGGCTGCCTCTCGAGGTTGGCATGTGGGACTGGTCTACCTAATTAAATCTGTTCTTCCATTTGTGCCCACTAGTGACTTTGGCCATAGAGTAAGACAGTAAGTACATTGACTGTTTTACATGATGGCAGATTGCTGTGTTTGCCTTTTGTCTGTATTGGGGGTTCCAATTCTGGACCATCAAGAACAGTGTGTGTGCTGTGAGATTCAAAATTGCTGACATTATCATTATGTTGTGCATAGCAGCATAACTACTGTATGCTGGTAGTAAGAGTGCTGTACTGTTAGTCTAGAAGTCGGATATTCGAAGTCCTGCCAAGGCAGAAGTTTCAAGATTTCCCACTTGTACCTTCTAGCAAACAGCTATAAAGTGAATGTACTGACCCTCCACAGCTGGCTTGAAGATCAGACAGTTATGGAGATGCATGGCTACCTGTCTTCATAGGCCAAATCTAATAAAGTGAAGTAGCTAACACTTCATACCCATGGCTGCCTCCTGGAAATAACTTTAGGAACTGCTCTTCTGTCATTAGATAGTGGCACTATACACTTGTAAAAAATAATTAAAGAAGGTGTAGTTAGCCGATGATATTTCAGGGAGTGTATCGTATCGAGACATCTTGTGTTGGTAGATTGTGGATGCATGTCTGTTGTGTGTGTTTTTTACAGTAAACATTGGAATGAATTTTAAGATATCCACAATACATGTTGTGTAATCCTTTTGATACTGTATTATTTCGAATTTTTAAAGAAAATCATTTGGGCCTAATATATAAGTTTTGATAAATTAAGAAACTTTCATTTGTGTGCTGTTGTTTTTTGTCCTTTATTTCTAATATTTTAATATATCCCCTTGTTAATAAAAAATTAAGTTAGATAGAGAAGGACACTGGGAAATTAGAACTCGTCACTGTGTCGATAATGTTGTATTGAACAATATTGAAGATAACTTTGATATTTTTCATAATTATCTTCAATATTATTTTCAATTTATATAATCAAAATGTGCCATGTAGCATTTATATCCAAGTTATTTCTTGTTGTTATTATTATTATTACTGTATTATTATTTTACACAAGCTATGTGTTCCCCAGGAATAAAACAGTAGGGCTGGAAGAAGAAAGTTTAGTTCTATTCACAGGATTTTGTTCATTCAGAACTGTGAGAATCTTCTCTGAGTATAAGTTATAATATTCAGGTTTACATTTATTGCTCTGGTAAAGATATGCAAGGTTCTGTGGTTAATGACGTAATTCGTAATCTGTGTTGATAGAAGTGATTTATAGCGCAGTATTAAGTTGGGTGGGAGGCAAAGGTTAGGCTTGTAACGTTATCAATTTTGGCCAAATTATAAACTTCAGTGGGCCGATGACGATGCGTTACTCCGGCGGCTTCAACTGCCATAAGCCAATACACGGCAACGCTGTCTCTACTTCGATCACATCGTTGCAATTATGCATACTACAAACTCATACACTACGCCTCTTACAATCTCTGCTTACGTCTTTCACTCAAAACTGAAACACCCTTTTCCACAAATCGTATCCTGATTCCTATTCTTCCCCTTTCTCCTCTCACTACTCGATTAATTTTCTTCTGGCCTTGATAGCTGCATTCGCTAAAGCGTCGCCTACGTCAAGGTACATGTAAGTGCAGTCATGCTGCGTTTTAGGCTACTTGCCACAAATGCAACAGCATGTATCGCGGCTGTTGCGACACTGACGAGACATTTCTGCTGTAACGAATAGTCCTGTAGACAAAAATGCGATTGTTAAATATAGGCCTACACACTTCAATCTATGCCTGTAAAACATGTGCATCAACTTCCATACAAATTGATATCAACGCGATGCGAGCTGCTTTTGTAGCCTGTTCCGCCAGCATCCATCCACTTTGTGGACAACTTATTAGTGAACTGAAAAAGTGAGGAATAAATCACAAAACACAGGCGATTCTGACAGACGGAACGTGATAGGAAAATCTGAAGGTGATTTTCGTGATCAGCAGCCCGAAATCCATAAGATACATCCAAAAGTGTTCAGAAAGCAGAATCTTCGTTTTTCGGTGTTACCTGTGAATAGGCTGGTTCCTGCGATTCAGTTTGTTTTGGGCTCTGTAGAAATCTGGTTTATGATTACAATGCGTTCACACCACAATCACAGAGTTGTATACATTAGAGCGTGTAGCAAAACTCTATTATTGTTACCGGTAACTTTCGTCAATTGCTTATGAGGTTTCTGTGAGAAATGTCTGGTTTAAAGATGAATCACAATGCAGACGATTATTTATTGTGTTTATTCAAATTAGTTTTAAGAAATTCATTTTTAAAAGTCGTAACTGGAAGCACGGTCGACTGCTCTATGTCGATATACGTCTATGACAGAAGGCGCGTGGAAAACAATGGGCGTTGTTTTTGATTGAACAATTGGAAGAATTTTTTATTAAAATCGGGACAAAAGAGGCCAGAGAGACAATGCACGCGGGAGATTAGCCTTCCATCGAAGTGTCGGATTGATTTTCGAAAGCGCAAATTGTCTGGAATCGCCTGGAAAGATGGAATTGTCGGAGGTTGGAAAGCGAGTCTTCGCTGCGGAATGTATCGTGATGGAAAGATCGCGAAAAGTAAATTTTAATATTTTCTTCATAAACACTGACTGCAGAGACTGAAATCTACAGCTAAATGTTCTTGTGGACTCAAATATAAGTTTGCATTAAGAAGTGGAACGTTTTACTGTTGCTGATTTTTTTGGTCCCTGGAAATATATCCCAATTAAATGAAAAATTATATGGCGCTACTATTTAATTTGCTAGTTATTGCCCACTTGTTGTTCATTACACACACGGAATAATATTTAAAATTAGGCAGTTTCGGCATACTTTAACCCTAACCCTTACTTAACAGCCGACTTTAGAATCCTTGTTTATTCTACAGAAGTCACGCCTACAATTAAGGCCACGGTGGGCGACGCCGAAAAGCAACGGCCAAAACAGCGGTCCCCGATACAATAAGTATGCCGGCAGTATCATTGTTGTTATTAGATATTATTACCCGAGGTGTGTATGATCCCTTATTAGGAAGAAATTACGCAATAGTTCCTAATCGTAAGCGAGAGATTTCTACAGCGTCAAACGAAGGATAAGTGGCGGGAACCAGCTTATTCACAAGCAATCAGTCAAACGAAATTTTTAGGCAGGAAGGGTTTGGTTCCAGGTGAAGACCCAAGAGTCATGCAGGCAGACCCTCAGACGACTTTGGTGGATGGTGTTTGGAATAGAACCAGAAAGATAGGTCAGGGGCAGAGGAAGAATCAGGAGAGGATTTGTGGAAGAGGAATGTTTTCAGCTTTAAGTGAAAGACCAGTGCAGAAATTGCAAGAGGTGAAGTGTTGGTAAGTTTTTAAGATGGGCAGTAATACTCCTAAGCATTAAAATTTGATTTGATTCAAGCCAAAAATAAAAAGTCAACTGAGTTGCAGAAAAAAATAAGACTAGTTATAATAATGAAATTAATAAATGTAATAAATAATAATAAATAGTTTTTAATACAAGTACAAATAAAACTTTAATTATTAGTAATACTGCTACTATTGGGCATAATTGCCTTATCGGGTATCGGGCTATTTTGGTTGTTATGGGCATAGCTTCTATACGCCTGACGTCAGTCATTGGGGGGGTGGCTTCTGTCAATCATTCGACTAAGGACATGTGATGCCAAAGGTTTAATAAAAGAAATAAATGAAACAGTACTTAGCACGGGAAACGTTCGGAAATGTGACACAAGATATTTAAATATGCTAGTTCAAACTTTTTTCCAAAAAGGTTCATGCCACATGAATTCGTCCAAGTAGCTTGAATTCATTTATTTCTGCATGCCATTCATCTTCTTGAACATTGACTTTGCCCATTTGTAGTAACCTTTGACATTATTCTTATGGGCTCCAGGGTGCAGGTAAACAAAATTCATCTATGGTTCGCAGTTTGTTGGACATAATTATTTGGCAAATTCATGATATTCCTGTATGTTACAACGAATAACAGACTAGGCCAAAACCTCGCCCAAAATGGAGCATTGGTGCTGCAGTGCGGTGTACAACATCCAAAAGAAGTCCAGAATAGCCCTATCCCCAATGCTGGAAGTATGCTTACGATGATCTCTAATGAGTTTCCATTTGAGACAGATTGCAATATTAGAGTTGCATTAAAATTTACATAGGTTTATGTGGGATCAGTAAAGTGTTTGTTCAGTTCAGTTATTACAGTCTTGTTCTGTTATTAGCATAATTATTATTATTATTTTAATAATTTATTATTGTTATTATTAGTAGTTGTAAAAGTAGTTGTAGTAGTAGCAACAGCTGGAGTCATAGGAATAGTAATAGTAGTATCAGTTTAATAACCTGTCAAAGACGTCATCATCATCATCATGACTTTGCTTGCCATTGCTGTTAGAATTCAAAAGACCCCAAAATGGCAGATATTGTCTAGTCTTTGTGCATAATATTTGATGTGTTGTATTTTTCTAGGGAAAAGTCGAGTACCTTGTCAAGTGGAAAGGGTGGAGCAACAAGTAACACTGGACAACAAATTTTTACAAAAGTCATGTTACTGAAATGAAATTAGTCAGTTCTTATCAATTTGTATGTGCTGAACACGAATATGACAGTGAAAATGCCGAATTGGCTCTAGTTTTTTTGTAATCTGAAATGAAGTAATTTTATATCGCACAATGCATGCCAATAGTGATACACTTACAGTTAATATTTGTAAAAACCAGGTCATAGACTAGTTCTTAGATTTTTTTGCCTGTCTCTTGTACAGCTGTTCGGGAGCATCTCTGCGGAGTGTCCAGCAGTAGTCAGCCAACATTGTAGTGGACCATTTTCCCTGGTACCTTTGCTCCATTGTTGCGATATCTTGATGAAAACGTTCGCCATGTTCGTCACTAACCATACCACAGTTGTCAGGGAAGAAATCCAGATGGGAATGAAGGAAATGCATCTTCAGAGACATATTGCAGCGAAATTTCTGGTACTGCTTGAGCATGTCTTCTACTAGTTCCTTGTAGTTTTCTGCCCTAACATTCCCCAGAAAGTCTGTAGACACTAGACGAAAAGCATTCCATGCTTGTTTCGCATCACCCTCCAGCAAGTTGTTGAAGCGGTCATCTTTGAAGAGTTCTGTAATCTGAGGACCCACAAAAACTCCCTCTTTAATCTTTGCTTCGCTGAGTCGAGGGAATTTTTCATGCAGGTATCGGAAAGCTGGTGAAGTGCGGTCCATGGCTTTCACGAAGTTCTTCACCAAACCTAGTTTGATGTGAAGGGGTGGTAGTAGGATTTTGTGAGCCTCGACCAGAGCTGGGTGTTGGATATTCTTCTGTCCAACTGCCTTGTTTTGTCTGGGAGTCCATTCCTTCCGCACGTAGTGCAACTCTCTTGCTCGGCTATCCCACTCACACAAGAAACACATATATTTTGTATATCCTTGCTGCAGTCCCATTAAAATGGCAACTACCTTCAAATCACCACACAGGTGCCATTTGTACCTGTTATAGTCAATGGAATGCAGTAGCTGTTTTAGGTTATCGTATGTCTCTTTCATGTGGACAGCATGCGCTAATGGAATAGATGGAAGACGGTTTCCATTGTGCAAAAGCACAGCCTTAAGACTCAGTGTTGAAGAGTCTACAAAGAGTCTCCATTCTTGTGGGTCATGAGTGATCTGTAAGGCATTCATGAGGTCGTCAATATTGGAACAGAATACCAGATTACCTTCCTTCATAAAGAAAGGTTCCAACTGCTGATGGCGCTTTCTATATGAAGTAATTGTGACATCTTCTAGAAGATTCCATTGTCTTGATCCTAGCAATTCTGCCTTGTTTTTGGATAAGTCCAAATCACGAACAAGGTCATTTAGTTCTTCCTGTGTTATTCTGTGTGGGGTTGATGATGCACCACAGTGAAAATCGGGATCACTGCACGCTGACGGACCAGGAGAAGAACATGTCGGCTCACCCTTGTCCTCATCAGATGAATCAAGGAAAATATATTCTGCTGAAGGTTCTGGAATAGGAAGTCCATCACCATGTGGAACTGGTCTCAATGCTGACGGAATGTTTGGGTAGACTATTGTCGACTTCTTTTGCTTCGTTATTCCACCGGAAAGAGGAGGAACCAAGCAGAAGTAACAGTCATCTACGTGGTTGCTTTGCTCTCTCCACACCATGGGAACTGCAAACGGCATTGATGGTCTTTTGCCATTCAACCACTGTGAAAGCTGTGTTGTACATGTAGCACAGCATATATGCGGGGCCCATGGCTTGTCTTGGTCACCAACCTTGCATTCGAAGTAAGCATGATATGCCTTCTTGACTTGATAAGTGATACTTTTCTTCTGGTTGGCAAATGTCACTTCCCCACAAATGTAACAAAAGTTGTCCACAGTATTTACGCACTTCCGAGGCATTACTGTTCTGTATTGTATCTAAATGGATAAAGTAATAATAGTTTTATAAAACAGTAACTTAAACTGTCTCGCACAAAGTCTGTAATATTGTAAATGCTCAACCGTTCCGACTCGCTTTATATAGTACACTGCTGACGTCATCTTACGTCAGCAGCCGACTGGCTGTAGTTTTACATTGCATCAGAAAATGACGTAAACAACTGTGCATGATGTGTCCATGATGGGATTATGCAATGAGGTGGAATATTACATCATTCTAGACTTATTTAGGATATTGTCGCAGTCCTACTGCATAAATTTACATGGTGAAACATAAAAAATGAACCATATGAAATATTTTCAAAACGAGAGCCAATAAAAAAATTTTATGGTTATATTCGTGTTCAGCACACCAAGATGCTACACATTTGGGCCTTTTCCAGTCAGTAACGATTTCTATGTTGACCAGTGTAATTAATTATTTCTTGTATTTATATGATGTGCTTCTGCCTGCCTGTCATGCTTTCGTAATCTTCTTGGAACAGTCTGAACATACGTACTGTTTCATTTGAGCCTGCTCAACATACGTTTTCAACGTAATCGTAATTGTAATTCCGAGATTTCTACAGCGCCCAATAAAAGCCACGTCATGGGGACCAGCTTATTCACAGGCGCTCAGTCAAAACAAAATCGATAGGCAAAAGAGTTCGGTTCCAGGTCAAGATCCGAAAATCAGACAGAGTGGCATCTATGGGGTGGTGGTGTTTGGGGTTTGAGATGAGAGAGAGAGAGAAAAAGGAAGAAGGGGTGTCAGGATAGGATCTGTGAAAGAGGAATGTTTTCAGTTTTGAGTGAAAGGCCGATGCAGAAATTGCAAGTGGTGGAGCATCGATGAGTTTGTATGATTGGTCAAAAAACTGTCACAGTTCTGTGGGGGGGTTTACCTACCTTCAGTTGCATCTGTTTTAATAGGTTACATAGTCACATGTGCAATGCTTTTTAGATGTCTTTAACAGCACTACATTAAGGGTCTTGATACATGCAGATTTACTTACAAATTACTATGGCAGTCGATTTGAAGGAAAGAGCAGCAGAGAAAGAACACAAGGACAAAGCTTGTTAGAGAAAATGTAAACGAAGACAGTAAGACTTGGTATAAACATTCGTAAGAAAAACAGCCTGCTAGATTTCACAAATGGACATCAAACATGGAGGTTGTTTATTCGCACCTAACACTGCTGATTGGGTGGAGTTAAAACCTGTTGGTGATGGTCATGCTGCTGCTGCTGCTGCTGATGATGATGAGCTTTACCTTACCTGTAGTGATAGGCTTATTATGAGAGTTTGCATTTATATTTAAGCCAAGCGGGTTGAATTCTTTTCAGGCACAACACTTGGGAACCAGAGAGGAACATTCTGGACAAATGTCTGCTTCAGGAATATAGAGACAAGTAAACAAGTTTCTTTGAAAACGGTTCGTGCTTGAAAGGAACGGTTCTGAAGTGTATGAAGTGGTTGGGATATGTGAAAATCAAGGTGGTGTGGTTAAGATGGCAGTGGTGGTAATGTTAATGGTAGTCTTATTCAGTGGTAGTGGATTTACCTAGCCTTACCTTACATTGCCTTAGTTACCCTAACATACCTTCTTCTGTACTGTACCCTAGTTACCTTGATGTACCTTACCTTACCTTAGTTGCTTTGACGTACCCATAGCTTCATTTACCTTTCTTTGCCTTATGATGACAGTGAGATTATTTTTAATTTGTTTAGAATTCGTAGGAGACACTTGAAACTTCAGGTCTGTTTACATTTGTAATTTTTATTCAAATAATTTTTTAAGAATCCTATAATTTACTGTAATTATATATTTGACACTGGTGTTTGGTGGTATTTGAAATATTAATAATTGTATTATTAATATTATTATTGTTGTGAGATTTATTTTCTTAGCAATTATTTTATTTTCATTTTTAAAGTTAAATTTTAAAATTAAACATGGAATATAACATTTCATCATGATAATATTAAATTTACATAATGATAATATTAGGAGTATTGGTAATAGATAAAGTATTAGTACAAATTTCAGAATTTTATGATTTAACACATTAAAACATATTTCGCAAATTTTAAATTAAAAATTGGCTTGATGACATGTAAACATTGGTAAGCAATTTTATTTGCCTCTTCGTTGGGGCTGTCATACCAGGAGTGCCCCTGAGTAGTTTTTTCTGTAAGTGACACACTTAAGTTGACCAATACAATAGAAGAAATATAAGAAAAGCTAATTTTGTTTCAGCGGTCCAGGTTAGCATCTGCAAAACATGCCTCATTGCGTCCCACCGTCTCCTTCACCAAACCAACTGACCCACCCAGCACAATGCGGAACAGACCTGCCGCAAAACTGATGGAGTGTCGCGCGACCCAGTCAAAGTTGAAGCCAACGGCAAACGCTGTCGCAGAATTCTCAAAGTTCGACATGGAGAAAGCGATTTTGACAGAGTCAACTTGTGGCAGCTCAATGCAGAAGTCTTTACAGAACGGAACTGTAGATTCAGACCGGCCAGTTGTTCTGACAATGTGGAAACCAGCACAGAATGCAAAGCCTCTTTTTGACAACATCTTTGTGACAGACGTCACGTCGAACATGACAACTATCACGATCAAGGAATGCATGACAGAAGACGGTTTCTTCCGGAGTCACGTGACAGTCGAGAAAGAATGATGAAGACATGACAACAGTTGTCGTTATAGCAGTTGGCTATGCAGCTCAAGAAGGAATTACTATAGCACAATAGTGGTTGCTATACCATGTTGCTATAGCAGTGGCTTAACTAGTTGGTACAATATCTCCTTCAGGTACTGTACCTGTTGCAATGGTAGCTGAGTCACTATAGCTATGGCTTGTTGTCCAGAGAAAGTGTAAAGGAAGTGATTTTATAGTTTTCGTAACTAGACCAGCTGTTGCTGTACCAGTGAGGTAACTATAACAACAGCTCACATGGCAGTTTCACTAATGTGTTCATGGCTAGGATATTGGAACTTTTGGCAGTACTGTATCTGTAATAGCTGCAAATATGGTAACTTGCCTCACTTCTCACTGCTACAGCATTATTTCGCATTAGCACAGCTGTTACCTTGACATCACTAAGCATCTTACATTGCACTGCAAATAGTATGTTCTGTGTATAAGTAACCATGACAGCAGTTTCTATAGCAACGGAATATTTATGCAGTGCAGCTATGACAGACTTTGCAAAATATTTAGTTAAGCAGCCTAATATTTCATTAGTAATTTATTACTTGGCATGATTTTAAATTTACAAATCTATCATTTCTGAGACTTTTGGAAGTTATGTCTGGAAACAGCAGATAGTAATGGGCAGAATATTCATAGGCATCAGTTATCAAATTTAATGTAATATGGCAACTTCTATAGAGCCGTAATCGTGATGCACAGGGTAGCAATAAGTAGTTGCTTCCAAGCAAAACCACATTCTGAACTCGGATTTCTTTGGACAGAATGAATTGGTATCCATGAGACACCAGAGATGTAAACTTAGACTTGTCTGTTTCAGCCTGCTGACGAACTGTAGCCTGGATTCTGGTTTTGCTGACCTATCAGTTTCCCACTGGAATTCCCTAATGGATTATTTTTTACTACAGTTTCATGGACAGTGACCATCAGTTGATGCTTAGTGCATTGTGATAACGGAGCTATAGAAGCATTAGATTATATTGGAACAGGAAAAGAATTGCCTCTGGAAATAAAGCACCACTGCTGTGGCCTGTTGCTAGATGTTGTTGTGGCCTTTTGTAGTAATTAGAAACTGGCTTCTGCTGTTTTCAGACATTTTTTAGCATTTTGCTTTGAATAATTACACCAGTTTTATAGTTTTTAATAGGGTCATTGGTACTCGTAAATATTGAAGATGGTACTCTGCTGGGACTGGTAGATATGGTATTCATAGATGTCGAAGATTTGTGGAATTTTAAAAGGTATTTAATGTTAGTTTTTCTGCCATTAGTGTCTACTTTTACTAGACAGTTTTGTCATCAGTGTTTGTATTTTTGTGTTTGTGTGTCTGCATGTATTTATTTAGCAATTTTGGAGAATAACCTGTATTACATTACATGTGTTTTTGATCAATTTTGACTACATTGATGCTTGTTATGTTTAAACTTTACTTCTACACAAGTAGCTCTATCTACACAAGTTGATCTATATTAAACTTATATAAATCACTGTCTGCTGAGTAATTTAAATATCTTTTATATGCTACTTCATTATACACGATCCTCTTACATATCTACACGTATGTATACAGGAACCTTCTTACGTACGTTTGTATATTATATATACTTGTATATACATGTATATATATATATATTTATGAGTCCACTTACATGTATATGTAAGCATTTTGATTATGTGTATCACATTTATTTATTTATGCTATCTGTAAAGTTACCTGGTACATGCATATATCTATATTTGGATGTAATCTAGACTTTTTTGTGGTTAACTATATATGTATGTGGTGGTTGTGTATATAATTTATATATTTGTCATGCTTTTCAATTTATCATGAGGTTACTATAAAGTAAGTATCAGTCGTGTTTTCATGAATTACATTGGATTTTCTTTATGATGAGAGTCAAATCTTCAATCAAGTACTATATTGTCAGTGGCAAATCCAGAAGTTTAGAAGATGGACAAGCCAGCAAAACCAAACTACTTAACTTGGCAGATTTTACGTTTAATATTATTATTACAAAAAATTTAATGTGCACAAAGTCGCACAAATGTGAACCTGAGGTGCAGTAAGTCAGTTGAAGGTGATAATGCAGTTAGATATCCAGATGTGTGAAAACTGTTGAGAAAGCGAGTTTTGAAGTGTTCTTGAAAGAAGAAAAACCTGAAGTTTCGGGTTTATTAAGCTGAACAGTTTTAATTATGATGACTTGTTTTTAGTTTTAACATATTTTCATGGCGTATTTTAGCTTTAGATTTTTTATTATCTGTTTTTAGTTTTTTATAGTTCTTGTGACTTGTTTACAAGTTCAGTAGGCAATCCTCACCCTAAGATAGGAATGTGGCCAGATTGCCCCTGGATCTGCTTTTGCACAATATAATGAGGATGTTGTAATGACGTGTTGCATTTTCTCTGTCTAGCTGTCTTTCTGTTCTTGCCTATCTGTCGCTGTAACTATCTGTATGTCTGTCCATCTCTTGATCAGTCTGTCGATATATCTATCTGTTTGTCTATATATACATCTGCATTTCTGTCTATCTTATCATTTATGTAAGTAGGTGAGTATGTAAGTGTGGAAAGACTTGTGAACATCTAGTACTGGTTATTTATTGCAGTTCTGTCAAAGGCATTACTAATAAAAAGTACTAAACGTCTGTTTCTTGTATTTATATAATTAATAACTTGATAACTGTAACAAATAATAGTTTCTGATTTAGGGCTAAATGTTTCAGGTTGCTATGGTTATGAAGGAATTCTAACTGCAAGGTAACTGTTGCTATGGTAATTAAGGAATTGTGGGTGCCTGGTAAGGGTAACTAGGATGACAAAGTATTGAAACTGTCAGGTTATAATGACAGCTTTAATCCTAACTAAACTAAATAACATTATTTTAAGGAATTTATTAACAATGTTTAACAAAAACATCCAAATCACACACTGATACAGAATTACATTACTGTTTAAAAAATAACAACCAGAATAATAATTACACACATAAGTAACAATAATACCTCATCATAGAAATTGCAATGTGTTGATTGATAATAAATATCTATAACAATACTAATAATTTTAGTGAGAATAATAAAGGTAATTGTTCATTACTTTCAACAGTTGCATGACTTCACAATGAAATGGTTTATATATATTTATATATGTATATAGTAAATATATTTCTGTATTCAAAAATACAATGATGTTGGGAGACACAAATTCATAATCAGCTTTACAAAGCACATACAATATATCAAGTCATCACCATCATCAGTTCCAATGCCAGCCATTTGGTGGCAGTGGGTGTAAACAATCTCCATTCTTTTCAGACACTTGTCACACGGAGGCAGCAGAGGCTGTTGAAAAGTGGGTGCTTGACAGCGAGGCAGGTCGATGGTGTGCAGCACCCGAGTGCTCAGCTGCCAATGATTGTGGAGCACAGTGTCTAATTTTACTGTATATTGAAAATCAACTCTTTGCAGCAAATATGAATATTCTGGCTTGAGTAAGATGGTAACAGCACAAAATGTGGTTTGCCACCCTGTGACAGATCCTCGTGTTCTCATAAGTGGTGCATAATAACCCCGGACCTGGTGGCTGCGCCACTTATGTTGCCATATCAAGCGTATTCCTCTTGTTTAGTCACATTTTGCCATGTCTTCATATAAGTTGCTATTCAGCATTCTCACGGTCTTCCTGTTTCTCTTTCATTCAAATCTTGCATGTAGCTGATTGTTTGCGATTCAGTCAACTCATTCTTTCTAAGTGACCAAACCATCGAAGAGTTCACAGACGTTTATCCAGTAGAGTTGTCTGCATATCCAAGGACTGTCGTTATCAGCAGTAGTCCACCATTATGCCTATGTTAAGGTAAGATAATTGCTTCTGTCAACATCAATCAGGTATGGTAGGGTGAGGTATTAAAAGCAAGGTAGGGTAAGGTAACAGAACATAAATGCTTTTGTAAGGTGAGGTACAGTAAAAGATAAGGTAGGGTAAAATATGGCAAAGTAATCCTTTCACACCTCCATCAACAATGCCAGTAGTCGAAGAAATGTCCCGTCCTGGGTTGAAGCATCTTTCGATTTTAAGCACACACATGAAAATCCAACAATTGGAAAACCTTTCCTTGAGGGTTACAAGGCTTAACCCCAAATTGTCAATTTCACAACAATGCACCGGGATTTGAAACCCCGGCTAAGAAAAGAAAAGATCAGTGCTTGAGCTTTCATCAGAATTCATGTATCATAACTGCACACTGGTGGCTCTACAAGAAAATTGGGTTCATGCCTACTGCATCCTGGGCTCCAGATGCTTCCCAAATTATTATAGACAACTTCTTACCCATCTGAACCTTTGGCCCAAAGTGCTCCCCAAAAAGTATAGGCCACTTCTTTACATTGTAGTATGTGAACTGATCTGTTATTGCCCCCTTGGATGCTTCCTAGCCCTCACGTCAGCAAATCTACTGCTGCCAGTGGTCATAAGGAACAAGAAACCTGATGAAATTCTACCAAAAAAATTTTTTTTAATAATTTTTACCTAATGTTCTGAAAATTTAATAGAATTAAACTTAATTCAGAAAAATGTAGAAAATTATTGAACCAGTGCAATGACCAATTTTCTATCCACATCCTGAAATTTATTATAATCAATCTAACAATCAATCAGCTGATTAATGAATCATTATAATCTATCAATCAGTCAATCAACTGTTCAACCAATCATTAGAATCAATCAACCAAATGATCCATTGATTCTCAAATAACGTACTGCTACTGGTTACCTTAGAATGTTACACTGTAGCTTCCCTATAACATGCTTCATCATACAATAAAACCTAACCCTGCGGGGCAGCCAACTCCAAGAGGTAGCCAACGGCTGAAGCGTTAGCAAATTCATGTCTTAGCCCAGGCACGCGAAGGCTAGTACTTTCCCTTTCCAATTCATCTACCTACCAACAGTGCACAGTCAATGTATTCATGTCATAGCTTAGTTTGCAAGGAAATGCAAGTGGCACAGAAATCTCGAAACATCTTTCTGCCCTGGCAAGTATTTGTAGCCCAATCTCTTGGTTGACAGCAGAACACACTAACTGTTAAGACTATCATGCATTCTGTCAGTTTTAGAAAATGACCCCATTGTAACGTAACCTTGTTATATTAATGCAAATTGATATGGCACCAAAAGACGGTGTCATACAGAAGTACTGGTGATAACACTGTTACAAAAAAGCACTGCAGCAAAGTTACAATTAGTAACACCACAGAATTTACTAAAGAAAAGCGACGACTGCTACAACACACAACAAAACCGTTTATTATGCAGCTACACAACTACAGACCACAGACAACAACAATGCAATCTACACAATGTAGCCCAGCTGCTACATGAAACTCATGGCACTACATGTAGCAGAGCAAGCACCTTTTAGCAAAGCCAAGACTACAGTTACAGAACAGACAGCTGTTATTACACACCTCTATCAACATTAATCCTCAGAGGTGGGGTCCTGGACAACATCTAATCTAATCTAATGATTTCTATAGTGCCGTTATTATAATGTCATGGCATCAATCGTATGTATGGTTACTTCAAGTGAAATTGTAATCATAATCCATTGGACAAGCCGGGTCAAATTACAATAAAAGAAACCAGAAGTTACATTAGAGTGGGTAAGTTGAAAGAGCTGAGCCTGAAGTTTAGACCTGACAGAACAAGTAGAACTTGGCTGCAAATTCCAAAGCCTTGCTCCAGCAATGCTCAAGAACCCAACACTGTCCTGGTACGAGGCACAACAAGAGTCATAGCATTTATTGATCAAGTGTAATTAATATTTGTGGTATGACAGTTGAGCACAGAACAGAGACAGGTTGGCTGATTTCAATGCAGTACTTATGTAGTACAAACATATTCATACATGTATACATGCATATATTCACAGATAAATACATACATACATACATATGTTTACACACTCCTCAGCACATGGTCCTTTATGTTGAAAGATAATTCAGCTGAACCCCAAACATGACAATAGCAATCCAACAACCTGTCAACCTTTGCTTATTGGTCTACACTGCTAGACAATGAATTCTCAATTTCACATCAAGACACACCAGGATTTGAACCCTGGATCACAGGGAAACCAAAAACATCTGACATTTCGGGACCTGACCAGGGTTTGAGCTTGTAAAACAAAATATCATATTCGCACACAATGGTGGCTCTACAGGGAAAATCGGGAGCACAGCCAACTGCACCCTGGGCTCCATACCTGATTTCTGAATAGACTGGCTGTAACTGCATCATGTCCCGTTCCACAGAAATTTTAGTCACAAAGATGAAACACTGCAGTAAGCACCAATTCTGACAGACAGACAGAAACACACACAGTACCAGACAGACAAACAGACAAAGCAACATACACAGAGACACATTTTAAAAAGGGCACACATAAATATAGGGACACAAGGAAACAACAGCCTGACATAGACAAGAAGACAACATAGCACATGTGGTAGTATATTAGCTATAGCAGTTAGCTAAGAAAAACATTTTGTCAGTTTCTCTTATATTAACAAATTACTCTGCTTTGATATAAATAGCACAATACAAAAATATACGCCAGGCAGTTCTCGTTTAGCAACCCGCCAACACAAGTAGCTTAGATTGAGGGTCTTTGGTGGAATTTTTGGAAGAAACGGTTGAATCGTTGATTTATTCATATTCCAGAATCTGTTTATGGTAGAAAAGGAGATAACTAAAACAGAAACATAAAAACCAAACACTGACATCGTTCTTGATGAAATTAATATGATTTAGCCTAGCATAGGCAGTAACTGTACCGTATTAAGTAACTGTAGAACCAAAAAACTAACTAACATTGTATTTGTTAATGATAGCAAATAACAAGTAAACAATAATAATATATAATAACTGTAGGGTAATAACATAAATAATAAATAGTAACAATTTGAGCACCACAACTCTCAAAAAACTATAATATTATGTAATAATATATTACTAAATATAATAACATAATATTATTATGGTATATATTATATGCTTAAATATTACCACTATAATCTGTATATAATAGCCTCATATGCATGGCCCATTGTCCATTCAGTACATTTAGAAAAGGCCAAATACAATGCCGGTGCCATTTCACAAATAATATCAGAACAGAAAAGGTTATAGCTAGTGGGGAGCAAAATGAGATTTTCCCCAGACAGGACATTTCGCCAAACTAGCTCGTGAATGCTCTATGTAGAATAGGCTGGTCATTAAATAACACTGGTGTCCTGTTACCCTTCGCTGCGTAGCACATCCTGGATGCTAGCCTTAGTGATGAGGTTGTCCTCGCAGCGGAACCAGTGGTCCTTGTGCTGTCGGATGAAACACGTATAGTGACCGGAGTCGGCCGTTCCGCGATGGTTGACAACCGAATACAGAGAGTATCTGCAAACACACTGACAAGGTTACTTTGTCAACAAATGTATCTATGCATGTATCTCCATTTTTATATATTTCCATTTTTTCCGAATTTTTCATTTTCATAAATTTCCATTTTTTACAGCGCCTTCTAAGAACTTCTCGAAGGCAGTCGTCACTAGCTTATGGGGTCTTGGACAAACAACAGTTTGGCTGATTTAAGTGGTCAGATGGTAAAGAATTCTTTAACCTGCCTTTTGATCAAGGATGTCAGCCTGTGGCATTTGTCTCCTCCAAGGTAATGGCACCAAAGTAAAGGAGGCTCTGCAGAGTTAAAAGGGTCTGACAGAATGCAATTGCTAACATTTGTTAGCAGAACACTAATGCTTATTCTAGTAGCATTAGGAATATATTTGAGTAGTTTATTATGTACGGAAGGATGTTGGATTATATCCTGAAGAGTGTGCAGGCATAAACCAGGAGTGTCTGTGAGCAGGATAGAGGCTTTAGTATGGTTGGTTCCATGGAAATTGACCACACTCAAATCATACAAATTTTATTTTTATTTTTATTATGATTATTAATTATTATGATTATTATCATCACCTACTTGTTTTCACTCGAGAGGCTGGACGCCGATTCACGGATGACGGACTCCCCATTGGCAACATTGTGACTGTGCGATGATGACATGAACGGCGTCATGTCAAGGTCTTCCGGGAACGAAACAAACGTAGAAATCTTCTTATGGTAACCAGTGGAATGCTCAAAACGCTACAACATAACCACTGTCATCATCACAACCATTATTTATAATTATCATTTTTTATGCTAAGGTCTTACACACCCAAAGGCTATGTAAGTTCAATCTATAGGGACATTTGGAGATGTAGGAACAACTGAGAGCAAATGTGAGTTTCTGAGGTATTATTTAATCGCTCTAAGCCTTAGATAATTTAATCTTTCGAAGCCTTGGTTGTGCGGGTTTCCCTGCAATCAAAGACCCACCTGACTCTCTCCAGAACTTATGGCAAGAGACTCAATGGGTTTATGCTTATTCCATGTCGCAGTGTCCAGTTTGATTTTGGATGTTATCGTAACTGTTACCACAGCTGCTTCATACTTGGCTGGTATCCCTGTTTTGGCTAGTGGAGCTGCTAAAATTAGTAGCATCCAGGAAAATGTTAAAATATGACCCACTCCTGCACTATATCATTTTGTTCTGCTGACCTTTGAAACTCTGGGCTTTATTAACAGTGCTTGGCTTAATTTCATCATAGAGCTATAGAGCTAGGGCATTCACTAAAGCAGATATCTGGAGCTGCAAAAGAAGCATATGCTCTTTTCCAGCACCTATCAGATGTGATCCAGTGCTTTAATGCTGTTGCTTTCCTCAGCACTTAGTCTCAGCCAGAACTTGACAAGGTTTAGCCAATACAGCAACTTTAATTTTTCCGAAGCATTTATTAAATCTTGAGGGATCATATCTACCTTGACTAAATTTTAAAAGAATAATAATATTAAGTTAATGCTCTAGCACCACCTTGAGGTGAAAGCAGGCGACGAGAGGTAGTTTCTTCATCGTCAGTTGCTTTGTTGATTCTTCGTAGCTGAGGCAGCGACTGCATTTGATCTTCGCCAGGCTACCAAGATATTCTGGGCGAGTAAACCTACAGGCAGATCACCATCAATTAATCAATCAATCAAACAACCAATCAATCAATCAATCAACATCGTCGTCATCATCATCATCATCCTTCATTAACATGGTTAGATATCATATAGTACAAGAAATTATTATATTTTTAAAGCAGACTGTAATAAACTCACAAATAAAAATACAGGTTGTTAATTAACAAATTATGGAAAATAATTTATTAACCACCTCTTCAAACAATTGGTCAGTGATGTCAGTTCTTCATATCTCTCAGAATTGCTACCAAGGTCTACAGAGACAATAAAATAATTATTACAAGAATGACTGATTAATATTAATTTATATGACAGATACATTAAAACTTAATTTCACATATATTAAACTAGATCATAATTTTAAATCCAATGAAAAGTGATCAGAAGTCGTTATTCTAGATTAATGAGTACATCAAAAGTCGTTACTAAAGATCCATTGATATAATCAATTATAAGATCAACAGTCTTTAAACTAAATTCACTGATATGATCAAAGGTTAGTAAACCACAATCAATGGTTTGATCCCATATCAGTAATCTAAATCCAGTGATTTCTGCCAATGTAATGACCTGACTCAGGTGGTCCGAGATCTAATGATATGTCCCAGAAAGGATCGATTGTCGTAGACACATTGCTGAAAAACAAAACAAAAAACACATGAGAACGAAAGACACTTGGAATCACATCAACCAGAGTAATCAAAAACTGACTGTTTGATTGACTGCTTAGATAACTCATTGGTTGATTGATTGGTTGACTGGTTATTTCCCTGACTGATTGATTGACTGATTGGACACTTGCTTACTGGCATCTCTGACATGTGACATCTGACTGAAGTCCTCCAGTGAAGATCTGATCAATGATGCAGTTGCAGTGAGGAGACGTACTTGAAGACAGGCCACTGCTCCCTACCAAAACAAAAACAACATCTAAACATTATCAAACCCCAGGGTTCAATATCGAACCTTATACCTCTGTCAGCCCAAACAACCAAAATACCAATTAATGCATCAATCAATATATCAATCAATCAACTACCAAACAAATCAACCAACATATTAGTACATAAACAAATCAATTACTTAACCAAGCAGTAAACCAACCGATTGATCAATCAGTCAGTCAGCCTACAAATCAAGCCAACAACAAATTAAACAACCAAACAACCCAACAAACAATCACTCAATAAATTGATCAAACAACTGATACCTTTACAGTGCTGATGGAGGACATCTAGCGTGGCGATAAGGAACTCATGAGCATCCTGTTGCTCATAGCCAGCCAAATGGCGAGCGTGCGTCCAGACGAGATGCAAAAGACGATACGGAGTATGTGGCGTACTTATGCCCGAGTAGAACTACAACCACATCCAAAACCCAAAGTAAGGCAAGGATAGGACGAAGAGAGGAAAGAAAATGTAAGGCAATTAACTGATTATTTTTATTATTAATAATAATGAATTCACCTCTTGAAATAGTCGTGCCATCTCGCAGACGAGGCATTGCTGCCGGTCGTTCTCCATTTGGCATATGTGTCGATCTGCTAGGAAGTAATCCCTTAGCAACGGAGTATGAGTCAGCGCCTGGACAATGCAGTTCATGAAGCACGTGTTGCCAAGGTTGATCAAACCACGGAGACCTACGTAAGAACATCATCCAAAATTTATACAGCACTAGTTATAGAAGTTGGTGCACAACAGTCTAGTGGTTAGCATGTTGGACCGTCAAACACAAGGTTGGAAGTTCAAATACCTGCTAGACAAATGTCTTGACATTTCTGCTACACTTGCACCCCTAGTGAATTCAACTGTAAAATGAGTCCTCTGGACATACACTGCTGGTGGGAAGATCAGATGGCAAAGGAGAGGACTAATCACCTGCTAAGGCTAAGAAAATGGCATCACTAACACTTATTATCCATGACTGCCTCTCGAGCTTAGCTTCAGAGACTGCTCTGCTTCTCCAGAGACTCTACATAGCAGACCAACTAATCTAATCTGATAACTTCTACAGCACCATCGTAATGATGCTCAACTGGGGGTTGCTGTTAAGCAAAATCAGTGTGCATGCTAAATTCCATGACAAGTCCAGTTGAAACCCAAGAGGGAAATCTGAGAAAACATGAAAACAGGAAATCAGTCCAGGATGGAGAAAAGTTCTTTATTGAGATCTGAAGGCAAACACAGAGCATGTTGTTGCACGTGTGTGTGAGCGTGCCACTGGTTACTCTTCTAGTTGTCTGAGCAATGTTTACTAATGGATGAATGTTCTGTTCTTTATGATGTTTAAGCATGTATGTGCATATGTATACATGCATGTACATACATATGTAAGTATGTATATATGTAACTTAGCATTCTAAATACCTCATGAAGGTGCTGCTCACCAGTTTAAAGGATGTTAGAGTTCATTAAGAACTATTAGTAAATTACAGTAAACTACAATAACCTATTGTGGAATTTCCTGTCACTTTCCTTCGTTTTGGATTCTCCTTCAGCAGTTGGATCTCCTTTCTTGTTGGCTCCCAGGGAGTAAACAGCGTCATATTTCCTGAGCACCATACACAAATATCAGACAGACTGTTTCACAGATTAACTCACACCATTAAAAACAGTCTTAAAACCCATTAAAAATCATACATCTTCTTAACATATTCATAAAGCACTCTTCAAATATTCTTAAAAGGCACCATACCAAATGACACGAAGAGAGAAATGGCCTTATATTTCCTTTATATTTCCTGTACACAATGCAAAAATATCAGGTAAACAGTTTTATAGATGTCACACAATTTAAAACATTCTATTAAAAAAATTGAGACAGAAGAGAATTTTCATAACTGATGACAGCAAAGTCAAACCTAAAGAGTGATTTGCTCGCTGGTGTTCACGCCTCGCAATTTCATCAACCTCCTCATCATAAACATAATCTTCGCAGATGAAGCAAAGTATTACACCGTAGGTCAAATCTATCGCTACAACGTAAAAAATGGCTAATAAAGCTCACACATTATTTAAGAATTTTACCTAAATTATTGCTGATTCATTTATTTATTACACTCATCAGATGCACAAGATCATTAAACCTGAGGCACAAGATAAATATGTGCAAAGTACTTCTTCAGGGTCAGTATGCAGAGTGTGCTCAGCAAGCACAACCTGCAGTCATTGGATGACAGACCTAGCACACCACTGAATATACCACTGATTGTTAAAACACACATAAGCAGAAGAGAAGTCATTACAATTCAGTAGTTTTGAATCAGACTAAATTGCAAAATTTTATAATATAACACAAAATAGTACAACAAAGTTACATTAGAACAGCAGACATTAAATTCAATCATATCAGACCAGACCAATGTATCACATTCCCTATTCATTTAATAACTTAAAATTATTACTGTGGTTCTACAATTTCCTTGAAAAATTTGATTTCACATTATTCAGTGTGCTAATCCCATTTGGTTAACTGTAATAATCAAAGTTGATCAAGGGCATCAATTCAATCAATTAAACTTAGTTGTTGTACTAATGCAGCCCTTAGAGATATGAAGGTGCTGCACTTGTGCAATCGACTCAAGCACATTGTGCCTTCTACTGTTTTGGACCTTCCACAAGGAACAGTCTTCCATTGAATAAATGTACTGTTGTATTTGACTCTGTTCAGCATACAGTCCTAATGCACCTGAATAGGTCAGATAGATAGCCATGTGAACAGCACTTTTGAAAGGTACTTAAAGGGCGCCATGTCAAGTGCACTGATCTATACTATATACTTAATGAAGAGTTTCATTAAATCATTTTAATCACCTAAATTGTGATGTTTTGATTTTGAGTGTTCTTGGATGTGTTTGGAGCCATAGCAGCCAAAGTAGACGCAGTAGAGACATGAATGTAGCCTCGGCGTGTGTTGCCTGCAAGTATGACAGAACATCGAACGTGCCTAAAGGAAAAAACACACAATGTGTGACAACATCACAGCATCACAACTCAAGAAACACTTTCATGTTATCTTAACTTGCATCTACTAAGATCTTAGACATAGTGATCTCGCATCCTGCGTCGGGTAAAACTTCATGCGATTTGGTGCTTGTGGGGTAAAACCGAGTCATACTAGATACTGTCATACACAATTAGACATACTTTAAGAAGACATAAATTGCCTATAAGTTGTGCATTAATGCTGACATTAGTATGCTAAAATGCCTGTAAGAAATCATCCAACAATAAACACAGACACTTTGGCCAAATGTTAAGCGCTATATAAATTAACATTAAATAACGCCAAACAACAATCGCAAAACATAACTTCCACGTTGATTTCATGTGTGATTTTTGCTACCTTGCGTTTCTTGGACACTGGCGAACTACAAGAAATGAAATGTCGGTGGATAATTCTGAAAGGGTCGGTCCCATGCTCCGACTTGAAAGACGTTACGTGTGGACAACCGTTAACGGCGCTCATTGTTTTCTTCAGGCTGGCTTTCCAAAACCTAGACGAACAAAAGTCTCAACTAATACAAGGGCGACATTTTATTGACTAATATAATACGAGCCTTGGACGAAAATGCGAAATTTAATAAGAAAATGTCAATTTTAAACAATTATTCTAAACCGGAAGTCCAATCAACGAGAGCGGCCATTTAATTCAGGAATAGAATGGAAACCAGATTAAGCGCTAGTATTTTGAACAGATGGCAAGAAAAGCATCGTAACCTCGAGATTTCTACAGCGCCCAACTAAAGCTAAGTCGCGGGAACCAGCTTATTCACAAAATCGATAGGCAAGGTGGGTTCGGTTCCATGTCAAGTTCCGAGAGTGAGGCTGCGTATAAGAGGAAGAAGAGGAATCAGGATAGAATCTACGAAGCAGAGGTGTTTTCAATCTTGAGTGGAAGACCTGCGGAGAGATTGGAAGGGGTGAGTGAAGTGATGGTGAGTTCGTAAGATGGATCAGATAATTGTCGTAATTCTGACGGGAGTTTATTCCAGAGGGGTGGAGCAGCTATGAGCATTTTTCAAATTGAAAACCATCTGCCAGTCCTATGACCATTTGAACTCTTTTTAGATCCTCTCGCAGTATCACGGCTTCTTCTCCGTCACCTACTGATCTAAATAGTTTAGTATCATCCGCAAAATTATAAATTTTGGATACAATTCCATCATCTAAGCAGTGATCTTTGTGACACTCCGCTTATCACTCTTGTCCAGTCAGAATATTTGTCTCCTATGCCAACCTTTTGTCTGATGACCGTCTCCCTAAGGTAGGATCGTTGGCGTAGCTGGCCGGGGGTTCAGAGGTCCGGACCCCACTGGGGCCAAGACCATCACTCTTTGCATTCCTGTAGATGTGAAAAGAGGTTTTAGGTACGTGTACAACACTCTTCCGCGATCCTTGATTGCTCTATGTTTACGATACTTCTAATACCCTAGTCGTTAGAGTTCGCGCCTTTGGTGTTCTCCGTCCTAAACCACGGCCTTCTAAATAGGAACAGGCCAGCTACAACTATCTGTGACGTCATCAGCGGAGGCTCAGAAGGCCGTGGCTCACTGCTGTGTTTATTTGTTCGATAGCAGTTACCATTATACTTATTTATTTATTTCTTTATTGGTGTAGACAGTTGAAATTGACAGTGTCATTTTAAAAAAATGCATATTGAAAAATCAATAATTTAAAAAGAGAAAACAAACCAATTAATGGATGATGTGTTTTAATGAGAACATTTAAATCATTTTAAGGCTAACAAACAGTGCACTGGAAAACCAATAACCAGAAAAAGAAGACAAACTAACTAATGGATAATGTGTACAGACAAGTACATTAAGAACAATCTAGAATAATTTAAAGCTAACAGAAAATGTACATAAAATTAACGATAATCCAAAAGAGTGAAAGCAAGCTCATAAATAGAACTAATGGATCTATTTGTGAACTTGAGTACATTGAGAACACAAGAATTTAATTATAAGCAGGAACATGTACTGTACATTAATTTTCACAAGTACACTTATATTATAATGACAAAAATTATGTAACATTCACTCATCCCAAACATAATATTGAATAACTGTCATAAATATAGTTTTAAATAAAAACGTTGAATTTAACTCGTGCTTCTTAGTATAGGTCATTTTCCAACAAGTGTTGCCAATTTCCTTTTACTTTTTTCCGACCTTTCAGGCTTCTTTTTGTCATTCACAAGTTTGTATACCGGTAGTTATTCAACATTATGTTTGCAGCAGTGAAAACAGATCTATATAAAAGTTTTGATGTTGCATTGTGATTGTTTTGTGGCTTAACAACTGGGAAACAATGAAGTGCAAGGGCAGGCATGGCTCTCTGTTGCAAGAGACTCATTTTGCTCTTCTACATACTGTCAGATCTATGCACTTGTGATCCATTATTTGCTGGTTCCAATCCCTTCCATAAATTTCAGCCGTTCATCATCAACAGATCGGAATGGGTCACTGTCTCTGTCACGCAAATGTCGCCCTTTATGTGGATCTTTCACATTGAAAAGTTTCCATAATTTCAAAATTATTTAAAGGAATGTCTTAGTGCCATCAACTGATTCACTCAGTGCAGGAAAGAAGCTAAGTGCTGCAATAGTCTTTTCATTAAACACTTTCAAAACCAAGCTGACCTTTTGACGTTCAGTGCTCGATGGGTTTAAAGCCTTATGTGTTAAATTTGGAGCCAGTCTGACAACCCGGGTTTCTTCAAAGTTATGCAATTTTTTCAGATCTGCAAAACAAGCTCTGTGAATTAAAGATATTTTATCAAGATCAGGAAATGTAAATGTTTGACTTGCATCAGCTTGGTTTATCCAGTTGTTCCTAATGCATTTAAGTAAGTGAACAGAATCAAACAAGAAAAATAGTTTAATGTTGCTGTCAAACGGGTTATCAATAAATGGCTTCAGCTCGTTTCCACCACACAATAGTGTAAACATGTTTCGATTAATTCGATTATTGTCAGAGATAATACACAACACTCTGTAGCCAGCATCATGTAAAGCATGCAACACTTTCAATGTAATTTCCTTCAAATATCCAGCTGTCATGTTAAGAACTGGAACAAGAGATACCACCTCTCTGTCCTTACCAAGAACAGATGCAATCATGAAGGCCTGCACTGTTGTTGCATGCTGTTGCGAGTTGTTGCTGGCAAAGCCTTGAATACTGCCACCTTTAAAAGTTGCTGTAGGCTCAACATGTATCTCATCCAACATCAACAAAATTTTCTGATATGGCTCGAGATAACGAGCCTTGTTTCTCAAATATGCACTATGTACATCAGTTACAGAACCTGCATGAGATGATGACAAACAAGATGTCAGACGTCGCAAATATGACTCATGAGGCAATATTAAACCACTTTTCCTAAGAAAATCATATGGTTGAGGAGAAAACAGAAACAATTTACAAGCCCAAAGCATCATTTTTGCACTGTAAATTTTACGTGACATCAAACGAATGTGCAGTTGCTCAGTCAAAAAGTTCAAAGAAAATGAACTTTTATCCAATTGTGTACTGTCAGCTTCACCACATAGCTCCTGAAGAACAGCAACAGCATGCTCCATTCTGGACTCAGAGGTACACTTGAGATCACCCTTCATAAAATGACTTATCAATGAATCTAGTTTTGACCAACGGTCAAGCAATTCACCAGATCCCAAGATCCATGACAAACGATCACCAGATATACGAACATTATCACAAAAACAGAAACTTTTAAATTATTTACAATTTTAATAGCGACTTTGATTTTAGGACATTCAGTAGTATCAAGTAAACATATACACACATGAGTGTCTGATGGAATAACAACAAAATCAGGTTCACGTCCAATATGAGCATTAATCTCAGAATGTAGCGTGTCAAAAGAATCAATGGTGTCATTTTGTTTCCAGTCCATAAATACCTGTTGATCCCGTTTAGCCAGTTCTGCGTGTCTGTCTTCTGGTGTTCGACGCTTTTTTGGTGGCTCAGTTGAGAGGTAAGACGGCAAAATTGGAAAAATACATGGATATGCCTCTTCAGCAAGTTTAGGACTAGTCCGCTTAACACTTAAAACTGATCCATCTGGACACTTTACACAGTCTTCAGTTACTATAAACTCTGCTGAAAAATGTTTTATGCATACGACAGCATCTTTGGTAGGAAGGAAATCCTTCTGTGGAATTGTACGGATCCATTTAGTCCGCTGCTTCTCATCATTTGGAAATTTGAATGCAGTGACATAATCTGTTCCTCTGTAATTTGAACAGCATTCTGGAACACAACACTTTCTAGGCATTTCCTGCAACATCAAATAGATAGCTATACAGTAGAAATAACAAAAACTAAACATTCCTACTGGCTATTGTATTATGACGCTTACAGCAACAATGATTGTGTACACTGTCTTGTTAACAGTATACACTTATACACTATTATATGCCAGAAACAATGACAAGGTAATTTATTATGATTACATTATAATCAATTAATTAATTAAAATACACATAAGTCAAACTTTAATTTCAATCTCCTTTCACGCCAACTCCGATTTGCAGTCTCACTTCAAGTGTTCTAATATCTTCTATTATCGCCCTCTGCTCACTCGGAACACAATATCGTAATTTATCACCGATCTGCTTCTAAAAATTTTCTCCCTCCTGATGCAGAAATTTAGTCAGCACACTCCACGTTAGCCCCAGACAATTTTTAACTTCGAAATTAACTTTTAGAACATAACTTTTCACTTACATGAACAATCGACCGTCTCGCGCAACTTACCACCACTTTTGGAATATCGAACTGCTTCGTTTAATAATATGAATATATTCAAAAATTCTTAAGCTAGCTAACAAAAAAGACAATAATAGACCTATTAAACTTATGACAAACAAAAGTACTCACCGCAAGTATTTTAAATAAAGCGCGTTTTCTGTTGTAAATCTTGTACACACAAGCTGCATGCATGGGCCTCCCTTTGACACGTCACAGCATAGAGATTGAATCTAGTAGCAGGCCTTCTCCTATTTAGATGGCCGTGCCTAAACCCCCTCACTTTACAACCAGGTCTGAATCCTAATCAAATGACGTATAACGCCGTTTTCATCACAATGTCCACGGCGTCAATCGATGGTCCTCTGGCAATAAAAGTCGTCAGTGCTAGTAATATCAACCGAAAAGACTAGAATTGATAAAATGAGCCTATTCCATGTCGAGGTTCGCTTGGCAATATTTCCGAGTTCAACAGCTGCCTTCGCAGATCTAAATGAAACTGACTCGCTGTCAATTACTGAACATAAAAACTGGATTTCTGTGCTTTTTGCAACATTTAAACAGCTTTAGGTTTACTTGAAGGTTCCATGCATGAACAGATTAACTAGATTAACTTTGTAGCGTTAATGGTGTTTAACAAAATATAGAATTCTGGTGGCTCATCGTTGCAAGTTAGCAACTTTAGCTTATCAAATATAAACTTGTATGCTATAAAACAGTACAAACGTGTAGCCCAATTTGTGCTCAATTTTATACTAAAGATTTTAAAATGCGTTGGCTTCCGGAGCCCCGTCCTGGATCCAGATGGGGCAGCTAACAACGCTCCCTCAGACCCCCAGTCATTTGGAGACTTCGCGCCTTTAACACCCAATCTCCCGAAGCCCCCAAATTTTCAACCAGATAAAGTGGACTAACCCTGGTAAAAAGTCGCTTACTTCGCTGGATATATAATGGAGCAAAACCTCGCAGCCAGTTACGCATCAGCAAATGCATCTTAAACTCTGCGCGTCTTCTCATGGGCAGTCGTAACCGTTAATTCGAGATTTCTACAGAGCCCAAAGAAAGTTAAAGTCGCGGAAGCCAGCTTATTCGCATGCTCTCAATCAAAGTCGATAGTCAGGAAGGATCAGATTCGGTTCCAGGTCAAGATTCAAGGGTCTGGCAGGCAGTCAATGCAGCTCGTCATGCATTTAATTAGACAGGCCTATATGTCCAAACTAAGTTAGAAAGCCACTGATCAGAGGATCGACCTACAGCGTTAAAAGCAGATTGAAGTTGGTTACTGCGAAAAAATGAGGCCCATATAAATGGAATTATTACAGTCAACCCTAGAGCATAGTATTTGGTGCCTATCAACGCACGTATCGCGGTAGAAGCAGCTTCGGCTCAATTCAACTCAGCTCAGAAGATTTGCCCAATTTTAGAATTCTTTTAAACCAACCTCTGTCTCTCTGGGTGCCTTTATCTCTGTTTATTTGTATGTCTGTCTCTCTGTGCCTGTGTCTGTATATCTATTTGTCTGTTTCTCTCTGCACTTGTCTTTCTATTTCTGCTTATATTCCTTTCTGTCTCTCTGTGAGTCTCTACCTATGCTCATTTTGGTTTGTTAGCTTGTCTGTCTGTTTGTCTGTCTGTTTGCCTGTCTGTTTGTCTGTCTGTTTGTCTGTTTGTTTGCCAGTCTGTTTGTCTGTCTGTTTGTTTGTCTGTTTGTCTGCTCGTCTGTCTTCCATCTCTTCCTCTCATTAAATCCATCCCCGTGCCTGCCCTCTGGCCCTTTTGACCCAATCTCACAAAATCAAAATCCGAGTTTACGACCTTGTTCAATCGACCCGGGAAAATCAATGCACCCAAAACGCCGAAAACTTCGGCTCTTTAGAAGACCCCGAATCAAAGCCGTGTGGTGAGAAAGTGGAGCTGTCGTATTAAAAAGCTAACGAGAATGGTCGCGCCCCCTAGTGGGGTCGTAAAACGGCGAGGGTGAGACAATATCAATCGGGGACAACCGCAATGGTACGGTAGGAGGGCAATACATTAAGCCACGGGGGCGCTGTAAGGGTGTACCGTCTTGGGCCAGGTAGGCTATAGATGAATGGGGTAAACGGCACCCCGGGTTCAGTAAGCGTTTTACTAACAGTTATGGGGCGTCCTATAGAGTGATGTGGATTTGGTTCTTGGACGTTGGAGTAGAAATTCCGTTTAAGAAGGTGCGAAGGTTCCGAGCCACTTCAACGAATTTCAAAGACAAAGAATTAAGGTTGCCTCAGGCATCAAATGGCTTCCTAGAAATTTCAATCGGTTAAGACGCTCGGTCTCTCACTCTATTGAAATCACTCCGTCTTCAAATGTATGTTTATATCACTCACTCGCTCGCTCACTCACTGGCTTGCTCGCTCGCTCACTCACTGGCTTGCTCACTCGCTCACTTATTGAATCCCCCGCCCACCAGCCCACCCACTCAGCCTTCAAAATAATGTAAGCTTATATAATTTTATTGGTTTATAATGATGCCGCAGTTTAAAAAAGTTCCTCAATCTGATCATGACTGTAGTAGGGAGATCAGACGGCGAGGAAGAGGACTGGTCAACCGCCCTCATATGCCGACGCACAGAAAAATGAAGCCGCTCTTATTCTTCCTCCTCTTGTTCCTTCTCTTGCTCCTCTTCTTGTTCCTCCTCTTACTCTTCCTCTTCTTCTTCCTCTTCCTCTTCCTCCTTCTCCTCCTCCTCTTCTTCTTCTTCCTCCTTCTACTCCTTCTCCTCTTCCTCTTCTCCTTCCTCTTCCTATTCCTCTTTTTTTTTTCTTCTTCTTCTTCTTCTTCCTCCTCCTTCTACTCCTACTCCTTCTCCTCCTCCTCTTCCTCTTCTTCTTCTTCTACAAAGTTTTTCAGTCTGCTTCTCTGTAATGATGTTGCAGTTTGAAGGAAATCCACAATCTGATCATGGCTAATAAACTTTTTGAATGAATAAAGAAACATTTTAAAATATGTTTGAAATGACAAAATCCTAAAATTATGTGGATTGTGGTTCACTAGAACTGAGCAGAAAATGTGTCCCTCCACACTGTTAAGTAGATCGTTCGTCTCTGGGGAATGAAGGAAGAAATGAATGAGTGAACGAACGACCGGAAAAACGAACGAATGGATTAATGATTAAATTATTGCGATGCAGAATCTGTAATCAAGATGATTACATCGTATGAATCATGTTGTCATTGAAAGGCCAGATATAGGCCTACTCTATCTATATAAATATCTACAAGCACATTATTATATGGCCTGTATACATAGAATAAATATGGGCCTTACAATACCCGCTCATTGAAGACTAATAACAGGTGAATTATTAGAGGAAATTATTTAATTAGATTTAGAGTAAATATGATACAAATTTAAACAGGCTATAGCGTGGTCATAAATAGAAACAGAAGACAGACAAAGAAACAAGAGACACATACACAGATAGACAGAGACAGAGAATGTGACGGAGACAGAGAGGAAGAACAACTAAAATATTCATAATACAACGGCCTCTTTCTAATATAATGCAGCTAGGAGATTGTTATTATTATTATTATACGACCGTCATTTCACTTTTCCCGCCCCTTTCTCCACCTGTTCCAACGCTTCTTCTATCTGTGTATCGGGCATCAGAAAATATATGACGCATGTTATACCTACAGGGTATACTTCTTTCTGTGAGCAAGGCATTCTTCATGTTTATGACAAGTTCCAATGATATTCGTCCCTACAGTCAATTAATGAACTCTCAGGCATTTAATAGTTTTATTACAGATGAAGCGTTTGTCAAAGTAAGCAAGAAACCGTCTCGCCATTTCTGTCTGTGTGTTTGTGTGTTTGCGTGTGAGTGTCTGTCTGATTGCCATCGTACAGAGGCAGAGGTAGTTAAAGATGGAAAAAGACAGAAACAGACAACCAGACTACAGAGAAGAGGAAAGACATACAGACAGAAACCGACAGTCATAACATATGCTTTGCTTCCTCCAATTTTTGAAGAATTAATTCATTAAATTCAGGAAGAAATCGACTTATAACAGCTGAAAACAAATGCCCTGGAGTATACTCATTTTTGCAACAAAACTTATTTTACTCTTGTTTTGCCCTTTTCACGTAACTTAACAAACATGGGATGCATAACAAAGATGCGACGATGGAAAGGGGCGACGGCAGTGAATTAGGGTCTGCAGAGGGCGGCACAGTAGGGTGAGGGTTCTTAAATAGGGGAGGGAGTAAGCGGACAAATATCAGTGGGGAATAAAGTCAGCCCCGCCTCCTGTTATAAAATCTCAGTTACGAAGCGAGGGTAACAAAAGATGGCGAATATCCCATTAGGGCGAAGTCCTTCAGCCATTGGTCATCATAGGTTTGTCGAGTCTGTGATGAACGTGTCACTGAAGGGATATTTAACTGGAGATCAGAGCGGAAAGGCTTCATGGATGAGTACGAAGTAAACATGGATAGACAACAGCCAAGTCATCCTACGCCTGGAAACGTCATTGTGGAAAGACAACTTCTGGAAGAGTACTATGGAAGAGTTGCTTCGACGGTAGCCGGACGAGGTGATCTCGTGGTCCCCTGCAACCACCTATGTGGCCTCGATTGGATCCAGGCTTACCAGGCTTTCTACTCAATCCTGCCCTTCCAGGTGGGAAAGTCTTCCGACAACAGATGGAGGTTCCACCCAGTAGCTGGGCATTTCGGGTCACATGAGGTCATGTCCCTGGGTAATATTCAGCGGCTAGAGACGATTGCGTGGAACAGGGAAACGCAACCAGTAAAGATGGAAAACAGGAATTCACCTGGAAGAATTACAGGTAAAATATCCAAATAGTGTCCAATCGCGTTTTTCAGCTTCGCGTTGTTGTTGTTCCTCCTCCTCCTCCATCACCTCCTCCTCCTCCTTGTCTTCTTCTTCTTCTTCTTCTTCTTCGTCGTCGTCGTCGTCGTATTCTTCTTCCGGACCTTCTTCCTCTTTCTCTTCTTCTTTCTTTTTCTCCTTCTGCTCTTCCTTTTCATCCTCTTTCTTACTTTCTTCCTACTCCCTCTCCTCTCTTCTTTTCTTATTCGTCTTACTTCTTATTATTATTGTTATTTTTATAATTCAATCAGTAATATTCATTTAATAAATTAGTAAAAAAACAATTACCACACTTATACCATTTCGCTTGCAATGCACCGAATGAAAAGTTAAACTTGCGCTTAAGACTATGTCAGGTTTCTGGTCGAAACAGGATCGGCGAATGTTTCCTGCAGTATGGAGTCCGACTAGACTGTTTCAAATCTTAACGAGTTAGACCTGGTAACACTTACTGATTGAATAGACTAAACTGGACTGCTGTCAGTAATGCCAGATCTTCATTTATTCGCTAGGCGTCGCGGCAACATACGTTCACATACACGTAGAAGATTGGCGAAGGCAGGGTTAGATAGGGGAAACTTTAGCCCGTTTTATTCTGATGGGCTTTTACACTTTATATTTTAAGCTATCAGACAAATGATGACAAATGTTTTTAAGCTAAAACGTAATCGTAAACTCGAAATGGCTAAAGCGTTACATGAAAGCTAAGCGCAGGGCACCAACTTATTCACGAGCACTACGTAAAATCAGTGGGGTTGTACAAAGATTCCATGTTAAGAACCAAGTCCGGTTGTCTAAAGACCAGAGAGAGAATGGGATAGGCGCTGTTAGGTTGGGTTGTGTTTGAGCTGAGAGAAATGGAAAGGCAGCGGATTCGATGGATCAGGGATTTGTTGAAAAGGCGAGACTTCAGTTTTGAATGGAATGCCTGCGGAGTAATAGATAGAGGGGTTTGAGACGGATGACAGTGGGTGAACGACAGAAGGGGTAGAGGAACAGAGAATTTGCGAAATTCAGGAAGGAGATCGTTCCAGAGTCAAGGTTAGAGAACTTAAGATGAGTAGTTACAGAGGGACGGGTAAGAGTGAGGCAAGAGGTTGAACGAGTAGAGCGGTCTGACTGGATGGTAAAGAGTTTGTGAAGATAAGTAGGTTGGGAAAACTGGAGAGAGTTATACGTTGGCGAAAGAACTTTGAAATGAATGCGTTCAGAGATTCCCTATGTTCAGCAGATTAAGGCTACGCCACTAATATTAATAATAAAAATTTACACCTGTGGTAGTACTAATTTTATTATACCAATAGTTATATACTATAAATTATATTAGTCACAATGACAGGTAATTTTCTTAATTTTTAATACAGAACTTGAAGTAAACAGAATTGGTGGAAACGAAATTAACGCATCAATCGCCAGAGGGCGAAAAGGACGTGCAGCTTTCGCCAGGTGGCAGCAGAGTGAACTGGAAGAGGCGTTTCTTACAGGACACTATCCGGATCCAATAAAAAGACGAGAACTATCCGTTCGAATCCAAATAGACGAACCAAGATTACAGGTAGAACAAATAATACAATGTCTGTATTTGTTAGGAATATGCTAAAAAAAGTAATGCGACACCTGCAGTAGCGAAGCATCCTTTAGGATCAACAAGCTACATGCATAACAATGGAAATATTACATTAAAGGAAAATCCACATAGTTACATCTTCTAAATACATAAAAGACATTGGACTCGCACAATTACAGTAGGCCCTATGTCGGTTTTTCGTCAGCAATTTTAAATTGTGTGGTTCGATCAAAAAAAATGCTAATTAAACTTTTAACCAGTGAAATAGAGAATGCAATCATACATAGCAATTAATTTATTCTTGCTGTATGCATAATGTAACAATATTTGTACCTTTCCTAAAAGTAATCAGTTTGGACATGCGCGCCGTACTGATCTGTGAACTATGAAACCCGACGTTTGATGACTAAATGAATTGTTTATTGACTTATTATTTTATAAATATGTTAGCTCGTCGATAACTTATAATTAAGTTGCTAACTTATTTCATTATTAAATGCATGGCGAACGAGCAGCCATTGTTGACTAACAGTAGTGGACAGTACAATAAAATTAAATAAAATCATCAATTATAATACTTTGTTACAACTATAGATTGTTAAATAATCAGTCGGTTGATTTGGTGTATGTTGGTAGGTATGGTTTCAGAATCGTAGAGCCAAGTGGAGGAGGATGGACAATACCCGTAAAGGTCCAGGGAGACCTTCCCTCCGCCAACCTCCCTCCACCTGCAGCGGGGTTCCCATTCCTCGTCAAGAACTAGAAAAACGACGCAAGCGCACTGACAAACGCAACCGGAAGGGCATCGTCGTGTCGTCATCTGGCGTCGAAACACAACCGGCTGTTCTGTCATATGCGATACAACCGAAAACTGACGCGAAAGTTAAATTCGAAACCGGAATTGATTATAGGAAACCGGAAGTCAGCTATAAATCCGGAAGTCTGATGGAGAAAACGGAAGTAAGGAGAGAGACGTGCGACTGCGGAATCTACATAAACGACGATGAAGATGATGAAAAAAATTTCCAGATTTCTGTTGACATCCGGCGATGCAGTACACCGATTGACCCCAGCAGCAGGGACAAATATAGCGCCATGAACTACATTCCCGATTTACGGTCACCAGATGGCCAAGAAAAGGCGCTACATAACGAAATATCAGAACAGGTCTATGCAATCACAACGTCACACAGTCAGATGAACGGACTATTCATTAACGGCAAAAGCCACGAGAAATTAACATTTAGCATAGACAGTATCTTGGCACGATGAATAGTCGTTTAGATGAATTTGAATGCGATGTAAAGTGAAAACCTAAAAAGAAAATAAACTGACGTTAATTTTGCTGCGTACGCGGTCTGTGCATAACTTAGCCGGGCGGGGGTGACTCCAACCCAGTTCTACGCCCAGAACTACCCACATCACTAACCCTTCTACTTCAAATGTAAAATGGCTGTGCCGTAGGGCCTATATCCAAAGATCTTAGAGTCGTAGACTAAGATATGACACTCAATGTATCTGAATGTACACACCACCTACCTTGGGATGTGTGGCGCCACCATACGATTGGGTTGATAGAGTTTGTAAACATGGCTTCGAAGCGAGGAGGGATCCGTTGGGCTGCGATTAATTGCAGTGTAACGACGTACAATGCGCAAAAGATTTCACAATTTAGATTTGATGCCGAAAAGTATGTACAAAGTAACGTATAAACTATATTATTAAATGTTCGATGACTGCTGTCGGTGATACACATAACATACATCACATCACACCCGATAGATCCATTGAAAGATGGACAGGGTCGAGGCCATACTGTCGGTATACAAAATCCCGAATACATCACGCTCATCTGTCAGTCACCGCTCAGGCTTTTCACTCCTAAAGGTATTATACGTGATCAGGGGCCCACAAACAAATGCCACTTAGAAACATTGGAAAACGTTTCGGTTTCGGTTTTCAACCGAATATGTCACTGGAGATGTTGGCGACCTGGAAACGTTCTCTATGCAAAGTCTGTTCTGGCTTTCAGATCTTGTCTAAGAACGCATCTCTTCCTAGACTTATTTCCTCCATAGGTTGTTTCCGTGTTGTATCAATATGTAAATTTTGCTTATAACTTGCCCGGCAGCATTTTATTGTAGAAAATTAATAGTTATTTGCTGTTACTATTTTATTATATGAGAACAGGTGTAAGAAGTGGAGAGTCAACACGCAGCTTTCAGACCTGGACTGCAAAAGTGTTGAAGTGCTGAACAAAACCTTCCGACTGTGCAGTAGGCATTTAGAAGATTCACAGTTCATGAACACCAAACATGACAAGCTTACTTGGAATGCAGTTCCAACACTGTTTGATATTCCAAACAAGCCATCATCGATCACACAAAAACGACGACACATTATCAGGCATACACCAAAGTCGAATGTTTCTGTCAAAAGCAGCAAATTACAGCTGCTCAAAAACGTTCCTAACGAACACAATGACAATGATGAAGTTCTTGTTGTGGAAGAGTCTCTTTCTGCAGCTGTGGCTGTCAAGAGTGTTTTGCCTATTTCATCATCTGCTAACCTGGAACTTCTAAGTGACCAGTCTGAAGGTTGCTCCACGAGGTCATCATGTAACTGTTCAGACAAGAAGAAACTTAAGAATGAAATTGTCAGACTACGAACTCGACTGAGGAGACAGACAGGAAAGGATCAAAGTACATCAAAATGCAACAGTGCCTTGACACGGAAGCAAGAAGCTGCTTCCTGTGACCGTTTGATAGCAGAACTGTGCAACCATCTTCCACCATCTGCTGTCTCTTTTCTGAAGACACAGATCAATATGGGTCTTGTTTCCAAACAAGGTAGACGTTGGACAGTTAATGAAAAAATGTTTGCAATGTCTGTATTTTATCAAAGCAGAAAATCTTATAAGCTGTTGCAAAATATTTTCTGTATGCCATCCAAAAGGACTTTGCAGCAAACGCTCCAAAATTCAACCTTTATCCCAACTTTAGCAAGCAATTTGTTGGTACTATAAAAATAAAGATGCAGTGGAGGACACAGGGACAATCCTGATGTCACAGAATTTTGCTCCAGTTTTAGATATATCGCTGTCGATAAATTGTTTGTTGATAATTCTGGACGAAACTGTGAAAATGATATAGATGATGTGCTTATAGATATATCGTCATTGTCGAATCTTTTGAAGTCCAGGTTACATGATGATGAACACTATGCTTCCGCTTCACATATTGATCATGAGATCACTTGTGAAATGACATGTGAAGATGACTTTGACCTTCAAGATATATCAGATATTCCTGATTTGCCACTGGAGGTTGACAGTGTCTTGGCATATATGAGTGGCTATATCTTAAGAAAGTGTGGCTTTAATGATGGATCTGTCATGTGCCAAACATGCAGTGATTTGTACAGAAGTGTACACTTGTCTTATCCTCAGTTTCCTTTCTTACAGCTAAAGGCATTTAAAGACACTGGTTGTTTAGTTTACCCATCCATGTCGTTTTTGGCTTTCACCAGGGAGTTGGAAAAACTGTTTAAGAATTCATTTGACAAATTGCAGCATAGTTCTGGTATATTAAAACGACTGTGCTTATTTGCCCAAAAGAATTTAGATATTGCTGCATGTGGATCAGCAACATGTGGTGCCCGGCTGAAATACATGATGAAATTGTACATGACAGTTCAAATCCACAGTAAGATCAAAATTCTTAACCAGCAACTTCAAAACTGCTGCAAACTTAATTAAGATTAAGCGCAATCATAAAGCAAAGAAAATTTTGCATGAGTAAGCAGTTCAATTTATTTTTTTCATTTGTCTGCCTTCTGTTGGTTTGGTCATGGATACAGACTTCTGAGGCTTTATTGTTGACATTGTTTCTTTACTGAAGATGAATGTGAAACAGATCTTTGTGTAATACTGCTCAGCTCCATACACGTAGTTCAATGTTAATGTTCTTAATTATGTATATTTGAATTATGTAAACTGTGAGGGAATTTTATTTACAATAAAAAAAATTATTCACTTTACTTGTATATCCAAATTTCAGGCCGAGAACGCTTACCAATAGGCTACATTATTTGTCTTACAGTATATAGTAGTGAAATGCCGCGTCTATCTTTGCTAAGAAGCTATCAATCCAATCACTACGTGGCGCCACGGTTTGCGTACATTTGACCACCACCAGGCCGAATACACAGCGGAGATAGGAAGTGTCATATCTTAGTCTACGACTCTAAGATCTGTGCTATATCTCTGCCCATGTTGTCCGTTCTCTGCAAGAAGGGTTCATTCTCTATGACCTCTGCTGTTTGAGCACCGATCTTCGTCCCGACCTACACATATAGAGCCCAACCCCACATTTCATCCAGTTCTCTGAACCGCGTGCTGCAAAAATTTGTTTCCGATAGGTCGAATAAATAAGTAAGATGAAACGGATATCGGCAGAAAAACTGGCAGCGATTAAGAAGTTTGGCACACAGCGGCTTAGACAGGACTCGCTTAAGTATGACTTGAAAGCTGAGCAAATAAAAGAGTTTAAACATATTGTTGGACGTGGTAGGTAAAGATTGGTTGATTGGAGAAGGAGCGGAAGCTAGTACGGTGGTGCTGCAGCGAAACTAGAGAGGGAGACAGTGGAGGAACTGTTGTTACATTAACGATCGAAACATTGCTTCAGCTACCGGAAATCGAATGGAAACAAAAAGACGGAAGCTGAGCAAAGAAGACTAGAGGCCGAAGAAAGAAGAATAGAACAAGTGATTGAGCTACATGTAAACAGAACAAGACATCCTGAATTGCAGCCGCAGAAGCAGCAACTTGAGGCTCATAGTATACAAAAAGAAGCCGCAGAAGAAACTAGTCTTGCAGAATTAGAAGTTGCAAAGAAAGTGAGACAGGTCGAACTGGAGATGCAAAGACTACAGATTGAGATGTAGAGACAACAGCTTAAGCAATTAAGCAAGAGAGTCAAAAGCGAACAGAAGCCAAGCAAAATAGAGTTTAAATCAAAGGGATAGAGCTCCGAGAGATGGTAATGGAACGGCAGGAGTGGAAAAAGGAAATGGATATGATGCAAATGAAGCTAGTCCAGCAAGACAGGATAAGAATAGAAGAAAGAGATGATGTAACAGAGATATGAGGAAGAAAGGACAAATAGGTTGGAAGAGAGGGAACGGCAGAATAAAGAAAGAGAAGAAGAAAGCTGAAGACTGAGAGCAACTAACAGCAAAAATGAAGAAAATTGGAGTTTAAATGAAACAAGTTTAACCCAAGATGCCTTACAATTTGTCATAAATCTCTTTGTACATTGAGACGAGGAGAATGCTTTTAATAGTTTTGTGTTGAAAAATAATTTTAGGTTAACTTGGTGTTACTCTTAATAATTCCGAAAACTAGAACTGTTGAATCGTTTAAATTAGGGCCTACGCCGATTTTGATGCCTATGATTGTGTCAAAGAACACAGTTTGAAAGAGTTCAAATTAATGTTTTAAATTAACTTTTCTTTGAGACAAAGAAATTGCCAGATGAATCCTTTACAGATCGTTGGAAAGAATTATTGCCACCAGGACCTTTGCAATTTGTTTTATATAAAGAGGGAAATGAGTGTTTCTCCTCTGATGTGATTGCAGATTTAGCAGATATCCATTTGAACCATCGCGACAGGACTTAGCACTCTATTCATTCAGGTATTTTAAGCCAGTGAAGTGATGTCAGAACACGAGTGATATGATGGTGTTTGGGGTTTCGGTAACAGCAGGAGCAAAAGTATTCTGGATAGCATGAAGGTGGTTTATTTATATGGTGTTTACATTCAGGAAAAATGAATTACAGTAGTTTAGTTTTGCATGGCCTATGCAGTTTTGAAGTCAAGCATAACGGGTATTCTGCGAAGGTAAATGGTATGGTACCCATTCAAACAGGCACCGATGGTGAAGAATCTCATCCGATAAATTCGTTAAAATTGGGCAGAATCGAGGCCATACGGTCGCTATAGGAAAAGTGTACATTTACATTGTAAGAAACGCTTTTACTTGCTAGCGCACAGGTGTCGCCATATATAAATTTGTAAACAGGATGTACAATTATTTTACACGGTTGTCCATTCCTTCTGATGTAAATTCCTTGCCTTTACGATAGTAGTACTCGCTGAAACTGATTGTTTCAGATATTTTGGTAAATTGAAATTATAATTGTTTTCTGTGGAGTTTGGAGATATTTGTGATTAACAGTGATGATTTATGCACTTGTATTATTAGAAGTTGAAAATATTTGTGAGATATGCGTCAAAATTCACCGATCGTTAGTTGTTGCACAGTTAGTGTGAGGGTACAAGCGTCATCCGGTTTTTATAAAGCGCGGAGTACTTTATTATTCAATCAGAATTACAGCAACAAAATTTTTAATTTTTGACGAATATTTGGTCCGGTTATTGTACACTGCCGGTTTTGTTGACTTTTACTGTTGATTTTTTTAATTTTTAAGCCGTGAAAATCACGGCTTAAAAATAAAAAATCAACAGTAAAAGCCAGATTAGCCCATTATGGAATTAAAGGATTGCGCTATATAAATAATACTAGTCAAACACATCACTATGCGTCCCAGAACTTTCGGTTTACTAACGTGCAATTTTTAGAATCAGTATGTTTAAATTGAAAGCTGCTTATAAAAATTCTGCAGCTGCTCTAATCTGATTTCTAACTTCTTATTTTGGGTCGGTTAAGTCCAGCTAAGTATCAATAATATGGCCATCCTGCATTGCAAGATAAAATAGAGCACTGCAGATTCAGCAGCATTTATCCAAAAAGAAGTAAGTAATCAGTTACTGAGCAGTTGATTGTCATGAAAATCAATGAGAGTAAATTCTTTCACTGGAAGTACCACAGATGTTGGTGGAATGACAGTCTTTTGGCCTTCAAAAGGGCTGAAAGATGATCTGGAAAATGCATTGAAGTTGAAGTCAAGAACCTAATCGGACTGCTGCAAACGTGGAAGGCATAACATGACTTCCTTAGGAGAACTTGTATATTGGCATATTCTAATCTGGACAAGTAGAAATGGAATTTTCATGCATTTTGTTGTTGTGCATGAACAAAACTTCGTAACAGCTGTGGACACAAATACTTAGATCCAAACGACAATATGGTACACACGCGCGCACACAGTGGAGAATATGTGGGTATATCAAGTGTAAATTGAACAGACAGTTTCACAGAATTGGGAGGAGTTTGTATAGTGCAGTGAATTTACTCACAAGAACATGTTTCAAACTTTCTTTCTGTATGCCACAAACTTGCATTCTATACAGTAGCATAATTATGGGCCCTCAGGGCTAGCAACTGTAAGAGACTGCTCAGAGGCTGATAATGAATAATATTTTGGAACAGGCCTCAGAAGGCCAGTTGAGTAATATGCAGGTGGCCCAAAATGTGAAGTTATGCGAATGATCATGTGATACTTGTTTTTAACAAATTAAAGCTCAGTTTTCTTTTGAAATCTGGAGTGGCATGTTGTTGATACTTGACTGCACTTAACCGACAGAGTGAGAAATTACCCTCGCCTAGAAATTTCTGTAGTACCGTTGCCTTATTGCACAAGGCATTAATCGATGACCACCTTTAAGCAAACCAGATTCGGAAATCGCACTTCATCTTGGTGACAGAAGCAAATGTGAGCAGAAAGTTTGCCAAAAATCATTACACTAGCTCCAAACCTCAGCATTTTCATTCCCATAATATGACAGTTTTCTTTCTGTCACTGTTGTGCCATTTTTTGGAAACCTAATTGACAGCGTATTATACACTGTTTTGCATTATGTCATGAGTTTAAAAAAATTTCTGTTGTTGCATTTGTGCAGCATGGTTGTCTATTCAGCAACACTGTCGGTCTGTAATGCAACAGTTGTGGGTCTGATGAACTGACCCTGCATAATAGATACGTGATACAACTACTTATTATTTTGGTGTATTGTACTTTTATTTGTTTTAAAAGTTTGTCTGTAATTTTCAGTTGAACACCATGGAGAACCTGAGCGATCAAGAAGTTATTGAGGTATCAAATCACGTCTGATCGTATCTCGTTTTCTCCACACCCTTTAAAGTACATGTAATCTCTACTAAAATCAGACTTCAGTATAGTTAGAATGCTCGCAGATGTAAAGAATGTGGAGTCGAAGCAAGTTTATTATCGAGGTCACTGTTGAGGTTACTTTTGTGTTTGTTTTCCAGTTTATGGTATTGTTTAGTATTATATTGTGTTCCATTATATTGAACCATATTGTTTTGTATCATGTTCTCTTGTATTTTACCATAGATTCCTGAGGATGAGAGTTCAATCTCACTTGATGGAGATGCTTTTAAGGATGGAGAGGACAGCTCTGGAAACATCGAAGCCAGTGCAGAAACCAATGCAAATGACCAGAAAGAGACAACAGCAGAGAAAGAGGAGAGATCGGAAAAGAAGGAAGGGTTGGACAAGAAGGAGGAAAGGAGGGAAAGCTCTGGACCAGAGGATTTTGATGATACAGAGTTGGATTCAGAAGCAGAGGATACAGGTTGGGCATCATCAGTATCATTGTCATCATCAATATGATCATCGTAACCTACATGCACTTTTAGGAGGTGTTCAGCGCTTTGAGAGGTAATTTAGAGGTACTAAGTGTCTTGATGTGCACCTATGTACGTATGTTTCATACTTATTGTGCCTTGTTAGTGGTTGGGCTATTTACCTGGAATAGCCTTCTTCTGGATCAGCATGTCCTTCTGGCCATGTGTGCTACCTGCATCTTTCATCAACAATCGAAAACTGTTCCATTTTGCCTGGCTGGGAAGGCCTTTGATTAGATCTTGTGAAGAGGTGCTAAATAAATGCTTTGAATGAATGAAGGAAAACATTTATATAGTGCATCTTTAGAACCCCTGAATAGTTTTGCTTGTACAGCAATTTATCTTGTCTAAACAGGTATGACTTAAGGCAAACAGGGAATTATGCTATCTGTTACATCATTGTCAATTATTATCATTGTAACTTTTGAATCATTATTGTTAACGTCATCATCATCACCATCATAATCAACATCATAAGACATTCTCATCATTCCCATTTGTCATGTTCAGTCTGCATTTGACAGATGTTTTTTGTTGATTGCTGAAGGTGAAGGAGCTGAGGATAGAGAGCAAGAACTAATGAACATGCCCTCACTCCAGTCTGTCATGTCAGGTCTGTTTGTTATTGACAAATATTCCTTAACTGGATAAATAGTTCATTTTAGTTTTCATGCAATATGTTTGACATATGCAGTTTATATGTACATATTTCTCAACTTATGTGCATTTTATTTTTACATACTTTTCAACAAAATATGAAAAATTGCAGTTTATTTTAACATTTTAAAACCAGAAATGCAATTTCTAAATTTTTATTAACTGGTTGTGCTCTTTATTTGTATATATTTTTCAACAAAATATGCAGTTTTTCTGTAAATATTTATCAGCATAAATGCAGTTTTTATATTGTAATGAACTGAATGTTTTGTACATGGTCATTCTTTGTCAACCCAACCAGTGGTCAGGTTTTGGCTGTGGAAAGTTTCACACTTGTGCCTGGAAAACATAAAAATACATTTGATCAACCATGGCATAGAAAATCATCCAACCCTGGGTGTGTTATAAGCTGCGTATCTGAGAAATTACCAGATATTAAGATCTGAAGTTTTGCAGGACGTGTTTCTATCTACATACTGGGCAGAATTGAACAGAATTGGATATGGTAAGGTGGGGATATTTATCAAAACTGATTGAATTGACATGGAATGATCCTATAGTTTTCTCAACCAAATGTGCAGTTTGTTTTGTGTGGTGTTATCAACTAAATGTGCAATTTGTTGTGGCCAGTCTAACTCGTTTTTCACATTTGTTGGACCATGTGTAACATACCTGGCACTGGCTGTTCATGATTGTTGATATTTACAGGTGTTTGTTATGGTTTTGTTTTAAAGTGTATCCAGATTTTTGCATTTGTAACCTGCAATGACGGCCAGTTGCAAATAATTTTGATTCAGTTAGATTAGGTGCATTTTCTTTGTCTTGCAGACCTCGGTCACCTGAAACAGGGTCGAAGGGTGATGGTTCACCCACTGAGGGTCCCAGAGTTAGCGCACCCCAACGTCCTGGAGACAATTCAGCAGGCGAGCTGTGAGGAGATCAAGCTCCACTTTGTCCGGCCACAGAACAACCCAGAAGACTGGAGCGGGTCATTTGAAATCTACTTCTGTTGTTCTAATGGTTTTTATTGATTGACTTATTGATTAATTGACTCTCTGACTGATTGCTGACAGAATGACTCTCTGACTGCCACGCTGACTGATTGGACAATACCATAAATAATATAGATATTACCATAAATAATGTAGATATTAAGGTAAGTGTAAGGTATGGTAAGGTGTATTACATGGTAATGTAAGTGATAGGCATGGGAGGAATAAGTAAGGTAAGGTGAGTGTAAGGTGTGTTAAGGTATTATATTACAAGGCTTACACAACACTTAACATGAAGCGGCTGCATAGCAGTTGTAATCAGCTGTAGTTTTGTAGCATACGTTTTCAAAGTAGCACTTGTTTACATAAGTTAGTTTGTGCAGTGAGTTTAGGAGGTGCTTATTGAATGTAATATTATGCTGCTTAGTAACAAGTTTTAAATGAGAGTTTGTGTGGGAAATTTTCGTGAGTCATTGGTTTATTGATTTGAACAGGCTTTGAATGCACTGGATGGTTTCTCAGCCTTGCGAACTTTAGCCTAGATATGGACATGGGAAGTGCCACCTTGGGACCTCTGGGACAGGATTGTTCCCAGCCTCATCCTCAAGGCGCATCTGCAATGGCCGGATGCTTGACATTTTAGGGGTTCGCTACTCCCTTAAGTGCTCAGCCAAGGCAGCGAAACACAAAAGCTTTTGCATGCTGGCCATCAACAAACTCAGCACCATCCACAGCCTCATTTTGAAAGCTGTCGAGGATGTAATGATCAGTAAATGAGGAGTACAAGCTTGTCCTGTATAAGTTAAGAAGTATCAGACCTACAGTTGAAATCTACTCATGTATATGTGTACTTGCATACATACTTACATACATCTGTAGCTGCATCATTTTCAGCTTCCTCCTGATGCACTTCTGTTCCACAAAAGCTGCCAAGGAAGCAGTGGAAAACCTCAAGGCCGTTCGAGACGATCTCACGATCAAGTCAGAAGAGGGCGCTGCATATGCAAGTATGTGTTGTCAAGTAGTACTTAAGTACTTGCCTATATGTGACTGTGCCTGAGAAAACCCTCACAATTTTTTTTTGAGTGACACACGCTCAGAAGACAAGAAGTCAAAAATTGGGTCAAAATGATTTCTTTGCACATTTATGTTTTTTATGTGGTAGTTATCAAATTGTAAGTCCTTAATTAGACTTTGTAGAGTTTTGTATAAATTTTATTTTCAGATTTATTATGATGCCCACAACAAAAACTTAATTTAATAAATCCTTTGGTGTCCTAATTTGAAGTCTTGTGCATCGATTATTATTAAATGAACAAGTCATGTAAATATTCGACTTGTGTGTATCTATTTAGGCATTTACTGTAGCACCTTTTGAGTCTTGGGTTGACCTTTTGACTTACGCATCAGTCACTGAATATCAATTTTTGTCTGATTATTGTTATTTGTTTTTATATGGTGTTGATGTCAAGTCAATTAATTGCTTCAAATAAAACAAATCAAATCTAATTTACATTTTATATTGCTTAAGGTGACAGATTGCTAATGTGTTTGCATTTCACCATGTGATTCTCATCTGTGGTGTTGTCTAGTTATCTTTTACTTTGTTTATTATTTTAATTTTTTTAGTTTAACAGTCTTTGGATTAATTTGTTTACAGATCGTACCATGGAACAGTGGATCCGTGATGAAAAAGGACAGAGTAAGTCTGGAAATTGTATTTGAGTGCTTTATAAAATAAAAGACAGCATACAAAAATAAATACAGAGGCGCATATATGTGCATACGTAAATACGTATATGCATGCATATATGCTTAAGTATGTACCAGTGTTAATGTTAAGTTAAATATATGTTAATATGTACAGAACATTAGACTGATTGTAATATAATTTACAGTAATTAATTTTTCTATAAGTTATTCCAGTAATTTTGAAATTAATTTTGTGTTAATGATATTTTGTTAAATGCATGCTCATATCACATTAAGATCATATGACTGAATATATTGTCAATTAATTATGTTGATCAATTTGTTGTGGTAATTGAGTGAATTAAGTTTATTTTAATGATATGTTAAATGGTGTGCTAAATGTATGTCTCTGCGTGTGAGAAATCCTAGCAAAGTCAGAAAACTTTGAAATTTAATCTAATATCGCATTGGATTGGGCTGCAGTGCTGAATATTTTGGTGAAAATTTTCTGTTGCAAATGTTGTAAACAAGTTACAGCAAATTAATATGTACATTTTTGAATGAAAAGTTTAGAATAACCTTGAGTTAAATCTTTCCTAAAATGCTGTAAAGTACATAGGTTTTGTACCTGCAGAAGTAAGTTTAACATGAGACCCTATACTGTGGTCTCTGTGCAAATTATACACAGAACTATTTCAGGCCTTTTTTATGTGTAACTGCCTGCTGATTTGATTTGTAGCATTGGGGGTTTTCTCTCGAGAATAGTGACATGTTAATTTTACCTTAAAAACGTTATAATGTTATTTATTTAAACATTTTGAAGTGTGTGAAGTGCATTTGATGTTTATTGATTTCGTGTTAAATCTATGTTAAATGTTATATTAAGAACGTTGGACTGACACGCTACTCTGGGTGAGGAACATAGCGGAGAATGTGACGGAGGAGCAGTTGAAGGATGTTTTCTGTGATGCCGAGGACATAGTGATGCGTGGGGATAAGGATAAAGACAAGAAGAAGGACGACCAAAAGAAAACCAAGTGAGGCAGTTAAGCTGAGTGTTTGGGGTTGAAATCCTGCAGAGTTGTTTTGATCAGTGTTAGAAAGATATTTCAAATTTTCTGCTTCACATGAACCCCATATTGAACTTGGCTTAAAGTGAGTACATTGACTGTGCACTGATGGTGGAAGTGTCAGGCGATGAAGGAGAGGACTGGCCTCCTGTCCCCATATGCTGAGGCACTGAGTCGCTAATATCTAATACATGTGGATGTCACTGGGTTTTTTTTAAAGAAATTGCTCTTCTTCTTGTGCTTCTTCTATTTTTTCGCTTGAAGTGACCGTCGAATGATAAGCTGTGGATTGTGATAACAGTGCTGTGGAAGTCCTCAGATTAAAGTAGATTTGATTAGATTAGATTTGATTAGATTAGATTATGTAATTGCATATTATCTGTTGAATCGAATGCATCATATGAATCTCAGTGCTTCATGTGAAACCAAGTGGATCACGGAAATCCCGAGTGAGTATTACCGGTTATGAATTTTAACTGGAATGTATTACAGATTGGGTTTTGGTTTTTTTCTCGGTTGAATCAGGGAGGCATACATTGTCTACCGGACAAAGGATGCAGCCTATGCAGCAGCCAAAGAATATTCAATCCAGACGATCGAATTGGACGAAGAGGTCCTCAAAATCTACAAGTACCACGTTCCACAAGACCAAACACCCAGAGGTATTGTATGATCTAATCCAATCTAATCTAAACTCATATAATCTAATCGAAAATGATCTACTCATATTATCCCAGTCTAATCTTATACATGCTATATATTAAACATTACTCATATTCTTGTTATGTGATATGTTCTGGTCTAATATAATCCAGTCTATTTTAATTTTAAACCCTGAATCTTACATTATCCGAACTACTGCACTCTAGCCCTATCCAGTATAATCTGATGATATGCTATATATATGAATCATTTTCAAACTGATCTATTCTAATGTAAGCCAGTCTATCTTAATTTATTGTTGAACCTTAAGTTAAATTTATCTGTTGATGTGTTTTGTAAGGTCTTCTGAAACTGAAGGAGCGGCGTCTCATCCTCAAGTACACGAAGCTATTAACGGATCGGATTGAAAGAGGGAATGAAGAAGAATCGGACATCAAAGTCCCCGACTGGTGCTCAAAGGTTTAGATTGTGATTGATTGTTTATGCTGGCAAGACCTTTTAACTTCGACATGTGACATAAATAGTCAGGTCTTGGATTACACTTGGCTTTTTGCTGGGAAGTAAAAGGCACTTCAAAAATATCCAGTTCCATGCACACATATGCATATGTACATACAGACAGACACTACATTCTGCTGCTCAAGGTACCTCCTTGTCCACGCTTTCATAAGGTAACTCATTCATGGTGCACGTTCTAGTCCATTGGACAGTCTTGGAACAGTCTTCTGCTGAAAATTTGAAATGTTCCCTGTTCCAGCTGATGCATAAGAAACATTTTCAGCCATTCTTAAGATGCATCTTTTAAAATGTGTTAAACAGCTTTGTTCCAGCATCTTTGAGAGATTGTTGAAAGGTGCTGGACAAATATTCAGATACTTACATTGCTATATAACACTGCTATATATATGTCATGTTGCTTGCACACACATCAGCTTTACCTTACATTACCTTTCCTTACCATTAGCGCCTGGAGACATGCAAGAGCCTAATCGAGAAAGATGATCGGGCAAGGAAACAGTTGGGTCTAGAGACGCCAGACCTTGATGAGCTGCGAGCAATGACAGGGGTGAGGGTGATCACTGGCTCTGATCGCAAGGAGACACTGATGCATCTCGGGGTTCTTGAAAGACCTCGACGCTCCTATCAGAGAGACAGTCGCGACTTCAACCGTGACTCACGGGATAGGAAGCGAAGGTAAGACCTTATGATTTTCAGTGTTGAAGCTGACTTTACTTTAGCTAAAATTAAATTTGGGTTGTATCAAATAACCCTGAACTCTTAACTATAATTAATCATAAGGGTTGTGGCTTCAGCTGTGATTCACGGGATTGAAAGAGAGGGTAAGACACGTGGTGAGTTACCTTGTTCAACTGATGTTATCTGAACCAATTTTAGCATAAAATTAACCATGCCATCTGAACTAATATTAATCAGAACCTCCGTGACTTCAACCACAACTCAGGGGATAGAAAGCAAAGGTAAGATGTGATGAGTTTTTGCTGTGTCGAAACATACTGTGCCTTTTTAAACTTAACCATAGCCCTGACCTATTAATCTTTCCTCTGGTCAGCAAAACAAGGCATACCGTGCACCAGGTCAGGTCTTAGAATTAGCACATTTTTTGATAGCCATTTTTGTCACCTTACTTAAATTTACATAAGCTGATTATCACATTGATTTTACTTTAACCTGCACAAACTTTATTCATGTTAACTAAAACTAATCTTATTCCAACCTACATAGTTTCTTTACCTGCATTATACTCACCTAAATTATTTGTAAACTAGGTGATCTTACTTTACCTAACTTGAACTTATTTACTTAAACTTAACTTACCTTGTTTTACAAAATCTTACCATGCTTAAGCTTAACCTAAATTGTTTTGTTTAAAATGTGATTAAATAATTTTGCCTATCCGTTATGCCTTATCTTAACTCAGATTAGCTACAGAGAGAACTCTAATATTTTGTTTTAAAGATTTTTATAATATTTTTACTGGATGTGCCAATATTTACAATATTTGTATTTCTTTCTGTAGCTATGATTCAAGGAGTTCGTCTCGTTCCAGTCGCAACAACAGCAGTCTTTTAGGGTCAGTGAAATTTCTACCTTTTATGGGCAACAGTATTATAAAGTTCTTCCTTTTTAAACAAAAATAATAATGAATGTCTGTAATAAGGAAAAAATACCATCAAGAAATTAATAATAATACATAAATTACTACTAGTAATATGAAGAAATTGATAGCATATATATGCTGTGTATGTATGGGGCAGACTAGCCGTTTATGCCAGTATTTTCCTGGCTTAACTGCACAGCTTCTGCTAAACTCCCAACGTGCAGGCTTCCAAAAATAGTTAGGCTATGCAGCACAAATCTCAAACACTGGTCTGCAGGACATGAGCTGACCATATGTAGCCAGCCTGCAGTCTATTCATATTTGTTAGAGGTTCTGTTGCGGTGTGTGTATACCTAAACCTGCTACCAAATATACAGTGCATATCTTCTTTCATATGGCGCTATCTCCTGTCATGCCATTTTACTATTATTCATGTCATGCTAATTTATGAATTCACCTAAAAAGTGTGTGAAGCTGGAAGAAGGTAAGCCTTCAGTTATTTTTAAAATGAGATTTCAGAAAGAATGGTTCTGCAATATTGGTGATAGGGAATTCCATAGCTATGGACTGGTATTAAAAGTCACAGAAACAACAAATCTTTTTGTGGTTGGATGGGACAAACAGTTGGCCAGAGGAAGCTGATCTCAAGTATATTCTGGTGGGATTAAGTCTGAGTGGAATGCTGGAGTCAGCAAGGTAGTTGGTTGCTATACCTTGAATAGTTGTGCTACATAAATCTAAGACGATAAACAAGTTACTTGTTGTTGTAGCATTCCACCAAGCCTAACGTCTCTCAACGCTGTACCATCGATGGCTATGCTTATGCAGCAAAACCTGATGGGGTAGGTGTTGTCTTGGACCGTTGCCATGACGTTCTTTGCATACCATGACACTTCCTATTGATTCTTTGGTTCTTGTAGGATAATGTTCAGTTGCCTTGTTGCTTTCCTTAGCAGTACAGCTGAATGTTGTCTGTTTCCACAGCAATGCTGTTAGTTACTGTGTTTTTTGTCATTCTGTGTTTCCGTACCAATGTTGCAGATTTTATGAATTCATTTTCTGATTTCATACCAAAACAACACAGTGTTGGTATCTTTTTCATTTGTTTTTTCCATAGCCTCGTGATGATACATTTCACACTCACTTTTTTACTATAACAACAGGATGATATATTGTATCTTTCTTGCTTTTTCATTGTTGTATCTTTCTCAACTTTCATTACTGTGGCAACATGATACTTTATGTCTTTCTCCCTTTTAGTTGCCTTAACAGTTTGATACATTGTGTATTTTTTGCAGCGGCACTGTGATAAATTGTCGGTGTTGCCCTATGCATTACCATAGTCACTTGATGATATACATTGTCAATATCTCCATATTCATTACCATAGCACATGATAATACATAGTCAATATCTCACCATTTGTTACCATAAAACAGGGTGATGGTGCATTACCATGACAACAGGGTGATGATACATTGTCAGTTTCCCACTATTTGTTACACAGTAACATGACATACTGTGTCTTACTGATTTTCTTTACCATAGCAGTATTATGATGTACTGTTATATATGTATATTATTCATTTTCATTATAACAGCAACATGATGATGCGCCAGCAGGCAGCCATGATGGGTATGGGTGGATTTGGAGGTGGAATGGGACCGATGGGCGGCGGCGGAATGGAGTCCCAACGCAAGATGCTACGTTTGGATGAATCTGGTTCCTTCCATGTGGACTATGACCGGTCACGCTCCAAGGGTGGCCGAGACTCCAAAGGCAGTGGTGGCTCGAGTCGCGGGTCAAAGCCGGCCAGTCTGCTCGACCTCTAGGTAAGATTGTTTTTTGTTTTTGATCAAGTTGTAGTGCTCTGTATTGTGTACTGGACAATGGGTTGGTGGGTCATCTGATTCCTAGGAAAGTGAGACAGTGATGAACATGTAAACAGTATGATCATGCCAGGTTCTTAATTCTTTGTGGATGTGTATGTATGTTTATTTATATACCTATGTACACTGGACCCTCGCTGTAACACGTGTTGATATAACGCATATTCACATATAACTCAGTTGCAGACATGAATCCCAAATTTACTGTATGCATACATGTGATCGTTGGAAGAGAACTTCATATAATGTGTACATATCTTCACTGCTCTGAGCTTTCTTTTCTTGGTGTTCGCCAAGCTTATAGTTGTCAAACAGTTGCATATTATAATTCCAAGTTAGTTACTATAAAGAATGGATGTTGTGGTTTTATGCTTTTGCTGATTCAGAACTCTCCAAGATTTGTATGAAATTTTTATTCTACCATAACTGCCGTTTGCATAGTTGCATTGCCAAAGTAATTTATTTAATTCTTTAGGACAATTGCTAGTCCTAAACCGCTAGACAAACGTAATATTAGAGAAGGAAGGAGATGAAGTGGATGACATTTCAACGTCTGCTGCAGTCATAGCTGGCTTATGGACTGTCTTGAGATGGTCTGAGGTGCAAGATATCAAGCCTCTACAAATCATGCAGCTATGTAGTCTGTTGCGTTTTGCTACGTGGAAGCAGCACAGCAGCAAGAAGCAAACGTAACACACCAACTTTTTAAGAAAAACTAGTCTAGACTAGTGTATCTGCTTGAATTAAATATCCAAATAAGGCCGAAATTTCTTATTATGCATCGTATCTTTCACACACAAGCTGATTTTAAAGTGTTGTATTGATCTAATTTATTGATCTAATTAATTAGTGCCACATAAATTTATCTACAGAGTTCCATATGCGAGGCCAGAATTTAATGGCATCTGAAAAGCAGAAAATCAAAACAAAGAATACAAGCACTCAACCGAATTTATATAAAAATTGCTTATATTAAAACTCGGTTTTCATATTAAACAGAATTTTCAGGCAGTCTTTTTAAGTCCAATGACGCCTGTTGTGAGTATCAGGGTGATTCATTTTTCAAGACCATACCGAGTTCTAATAATTCTGTTAGTACACTACAGCCTGCAAATACACAGCTCCATAGATATGTACACTATATGGTTGCAAAATGCCAGTGCAGCCTCCTCCGTGACACTGTACTTGATATGGATCCCAATTCCTGCATTATAACAAGGGTCCAGTGTATTTATATATGTTGTTTTTATATATGTATGTATGCATGCATGTGTATGTGTTTATATATGTATATGTATGTAGTGGTATGTCTGTGTGTCTGTTCTGTCCTTGTGTCTTGATGTGTTTCTTTGTCTGGCTGTCTGTCTGTATATGTGTCCATCTTGCTTCAAAGTCATGCCTGTTATCTTTTTCTGCTGTTCTCTACTTAACTTGTTACAGCGAGTATTATGGCGGATTGTGAAATGCATTTGTTTTCCACCTTTGTGTCTGGTTCGAATTCATTGCCAAGGCACATGAGCTGTACGATACTTAGCTTATAAGGTATGTAGTCTGTAAGGTACGTGACCTGTGAGGTATATAATCTGTAAGGCAAGATTGTCCAGTTGTTGGATTGCTGTTGTCGAATTTGTGCTTCAGCCAGATTGCCTTCAACCATACCTTCATGCCTCTTTGTTAATATTGATAGAGGCATGTAATAAATCGGAGATTACCTTAGGTTATCTTAAGCAAACAACTACTTTACCTTCATTCAGCTGTCATTATCCTCATCCCCAGTGCAACACGGACCAGGAACTCTGAATTGGTGTCATCGTTCAGTCCCATCAACTCTAGATGGGACTTCATTGGTGGGGCTCAACATGTATGTGGGAGCCCACTGGTAGTGACTTTTCCAGATATCTGGGCAGTATTTGCTTGCAGATGAATGTATATTGCTTTTGATTAAATTTGACACCATTTAGGCTAGCGAGCGAAACACTTCTGAGAAGTGCTTAAACGGTGATATATTAAATGTCTGGACGCATGCATACATACATACATACCTACATACTTACATTTGCTAACTGTTAATACGAACATTTTTCGTTGCAGATGGTAGCTAGAGCAGCCTCTGTATGGTGCAGGCCATATACTCTGGCCTTTGTCTTGAGCCATTGTCCTTGGACCTTGTGCTGTTTGCAGGCATCGTCAAGGATTCTAAACAACCGTCCTCTATGATGACCTGGCCTAAGCAACCTTGACCTGACATAATTTCCATTGATGATGTTATGACCTGTGTTGCCACAGGTGCTAGGTGACCTTCAGAGGCAACCACCTTCCCCTAATCTCTGCTGTATTTGAAACCATGTATCTGAAACCAACATTTGGCCTGACCCATTAAATGACTTCCATGCTGCATTACCCTAATTTTGACCACTGGCCTGACCTGCATAGTTCAGTGAGCATGACCTAAGTGTTCCAACTCGTAATCCATGGAGTCATTGGCCCAGACTTACCTGTTTATATGAATGATTTACCTTTGAAAAGGTGTCACAAACCATTACTCAGTTACCTTATCTGCCTGGACTTAACCTCACCTTGCATTACCTTACCTTGCCTTGTCTCTGCTTACCTTGCTTCAACTTAGCTTGCCTCAACTTACTTTACCTTAGCTTGCTTTGACTTATCCTGCCTTACCTCGACTTACCTTGCCTTACTATACATGGACTTGGCTTGTATCATCTTACCTGGGTTTTGCCTAGAAATCCAATTGTCTTGCCCTACCTGGACTTAGGTACACCTGAACTGGAGGCATCCAAACCATCATTCATCCAATGTTCCAGAACCAATTGTGTCCAATTCCTGTTTTGCATTCTGCAATGAATGCAGATTATGTCTTGATCACCTTTGTCCTAGAAAAGTAACCTCAACCACATGATTCAGCAGTGACTTGACCTCATTCTAGAACCAGTCAGCTACTCGGTGACTTGACCTTGTTCAATAACCAATCAATTACTCGATCACTCAACTTCATTCTGGAACCAATCAGCAGAGTTACACTGGTGACTTATATTGCTGCACATCATCATCCAAGGCCTGCTGTGTTGTCCGGCTCTTGCTGTGTCAACAGTGTCAGATTTGAACGACGACCCTGATAACCTCTGCCAAATTCAGTACTCTTGACCACGACAGACGGCCCTTCTAGGGTGCTCTGAAGAAAGCTTGTGACATGAAATTTTCCCTCATGGATGTCTTCCTTGGTCACCGGGTCAAAGGCTCAAAACAATAACCCTGTAAACCTCCGCTAACTGCTTTTGACCATTACAGATATTATGTCTTTCTCAGATACCCAGAACATCGATTTGTAGCCTTTAGTTCCCTTCTTAATGGATATCTATTGATCAGCTTCTCCAGAAGACCATGTCAAATGCCACGCTTGCCCCTAGTTTCCGCTGCTGTCAAAGGTACCTTGCAGTTCTTGTTGTCAGTTTCCATGGCCGAAGTTCGATGGGGTGTTACATCAAGGAAGACCAACAAAGCTCAAGATGTGTTGAGAGGTCCACTGGTCAAGGTGACAGGTTATTTTATGTGTACGTTAATGAGTTGTATGTTACATGCCTTGGTCAACGATGATGTGAATTGCCTAGTTTGCCAGCAGTTCAAGATGCCTCATCTATTTTCTCAAGTGACCTGGATTTCATTGTTTGTTTTCTTCCTCAGTCAGCCGTTTCAGACTTCACTTGCTCCTTATTATGCTCTGGTTTCTCTTCCAACCTTGCATCTAAGCAAAGAACATGGACTTGGTCAGTGATTTCATCCCTGCCCGTGTACCTTTCTAAAGCATGTGGGACCTTTTTGCACCGGAGAATGCTGAAGTAAATTCTCCAGTTCAAGGCAGTTGGAGAAGCTTTTCCTGGCAGTCTTTTCCAGCCTTGTTATTCCTGCCGTTCTTTGCCAACTACATGCTGTTGTCCAGTTTCCTATTTCAAGGAAGTAGCAGGCCTAATTCTGGATGTCAGATGTCTTGTTACCAATGGTTTTGTCATTCCAGCTTCGCAAATCAACAGTATCGTATACCTGTCCATGTGGTCCAGTGCTAGAGTTGTTATTGTGCTTATTGATTTGATATCTGCTGTCAGAAACTGCATTTTGTTTAAAGTTGCTAAATGATACTGGTTAGACTAGTTTTTTGTTAAGAATGTTGCAAGTTAGAAATTGGTATTCTTTTCATACTGGTCTTGGTAAATGTAATTAGTAATCTGCATGTCAGATTAAAAGATGTGGTATACAGTTATTGTAATATGCTGCAGTCAGTGTGCTCTCAGGGGCATAAGCCAAGTATCTGCTGTATGTGGGTTTTCGTGGGCAAGTGCACTGTGAAATGCTTCTGAAATGCATTAAGTCTTAGACATTTGTAGCAGAGTGTATGTCAAATGTGTCCTCTATATGTATTTGTAACAGTGTGCTGTCTTATCAGAATGTCCAAGGAAATACCTGATTAAAGTCTTTGCTATCTTGCTACTGTGATGTCAGATGTATCACTAAAGGCGACCTTGACTGAGTGTGCTGTCAAATGTCATATTAAAGTCTATGAGATCAAGATGATATTGGATGTGCTGTAAAATGCATAAGTCAAGTGTATTAACTCTTGAGGCTTCCTTGGCAGAGTACATTGTCAGTGGTCTCATTGAAGTCTGTAATAAAGTCTGGGCCATACTGGGTGATGCACTTTCGAAGGCACAAGTTAAATTTAAATGGCCATTTTGCTTGCTTGGCCTTATATGCTGTCAGTACTGGTAGTTACTTTTGGGTTCTTGGTTCAGTGTCATACGTGGATCAAAACCGTCTAACATCTGTGTCTTTTCTTTGTGATTCTGCTACTTATTCAAATTTTTCTGAATTTTAGGTGTTGCACGATGTCGTTTTCATAGCAGCCACGATGGCTGTACCTGTTAGGTAAATTTAGACTTCTTTTTGAATTATTTGAATTAGAACTATGCTGTGTCCAGAAAAAGGGAAAATTCGACTAACTTAAACAAAATTTACAAAATTTTAAATTAAAATGAACTAAAATGTTTCTTTCCTTTCTTGTTTACTTTTAATAAGTTTTACAATTTATGAACAGTTCCTTTAAAATGATTTTATTTTATTACATAATTATCTTTGCTAACTCTTACTCCTAATGGTTTTTAGTGAAAAAGACAATTGTTATTAAATTTTTATGCACTCACCCTTTTGCACTTGTCCAGACCAACAGGGACATTTCAAACAAACTATGAATGCAAATAAATGCTCTTGACTCAGCTACTATAAACATTTCAGATGTATTAACAGTGTTCCCTGTTTTCTGGACATTTCTGACATTTATATAGCACGGCCTGTAAAGAGCTTTTCGAAAGAGTTACTTTAGGTTATGTTCCAGGAATTGGATTTCTCCTAGTACCTGCAGCATGTCATACGTATCTCCAATTTTTTAATTGTGTCATAATGGCTTCTGATTGAATTTCATGATTAGCATCAAAGACATTTTCTAGAAAAACTGACAGTGCTGCTCATTCTGTGGAATTTTTTTAAGTTTTTAAAGTGAAAGTTTGTTAGTGTAATTTATTTTTATAAAAATAATTACCAACACTACTATTATTATGTTTTATCCTTTAATGTCATTCAGATTTAGGTCTCGCCTGTTTCAGCTTGCTTACTCTGCAGCCTGACTTCTGGTATCTGTAACTTATCAGATTTTGGTTGGGCTTATTCAACAGATTACAAATTTTAATGTGATCATTTGAAGTGACCATTGATTGATGCCTTGTGCATTTTTGTAACCGAGCTGAGGAAGTCATTAAATAAAATAAGATTCCAAAATAATATGGATCTTCACTGGACTTCTCTAGTGAATTAAGATTTATGACCATGCCTGAGAAAACCTGGATTGAAATGGAATTGCTGAATAATTAGGTGAAAATCTCATATATTTATTAAAAAATAGTTTAAAGTTACAATTTGTAAAGATGTCTCTATGTGAGGGAATTCATGTCTCTCCAGCTGCCATCGACGAAATCCCATAGAAACTGGTTAAGACAAAAAATTTACATGACTTGGTCATTTAAATAATATTCAATGTACACTTCTTAAAATTAGGGCACCAAGGAACCAGTCAACTGTTTTGTTCCGGACATCATAATAAATTTGAAAATAAAAGTAACCCTACATAAGGACCTAAAGCTTGGTACCTAACACAACAGAGAATATAAATATGCAAAGAAATTATTGTGACTCACTATGCCTACTTGGCTTCTGAGTGCATTTCAGATAAATTTCCTTTTCCGACTTTATGAGGGTTTTCTCTAGGCATGGTCACATTTTTTATGATGGTTTCTGTTGAAGTGACCATCAGTTGATGCCTTGTGATAACAGTGCTATAGAAGTCAGTAGGTTAGAGTAAATCCTGTTTCCAAATTGTAGTACTTCGTAATTCCATTAGATTGTTCCGAGTATGACCAGGGTATGATTTGTGATTCGGCAGTGGAGGGAAAGGACCTATGGGCAGGAGTGAATTATATGGGGAAATGTATTTTGTATGGGGGATAGTCTGAATGAGTGAGAAGAAAGGTGCATGGGCAGGAGCTAAATGTATGAGGACATGTATGTTGAATGGGAAATTGTCAGAACTACAATACAGTGCAACGAACAACAGATAAGCATTGTGAATTAGCAGTTTTCTAGTGAGTAACTGGTTTTCTGTTTCTTTGCAGAGTTTGGCACATCGGTTACACTGGACTGTGACTTGTTTCAAATGATGCATGGCGCATGTTTTGAAAATTTTAAAATAAAATTTGGACTGTTTTTGTTAGCAGTTGATGTTGAATTTAAACATTTCTGCTGGTAACAATTTTCAAAGAAACAAAATTGTGGTCTCTTGAAGCATGTCTTTTGCAGAAGCATTGAATGTAATAGTTTCAATTTGTAATATGTAGTCTCTTTTTAAATATACACTATGGTCGGGTTTACGCATAGTTGTTGGTAGCCAAAGTCACCCAACCACGGGTTAAGTAGGCCATGCAGAAATACAGTAGTGTATGTTTTAGGTAAGTCATAGTGTGGCTAGATAGCTCAGTGAAGTGAAGACAAGCGCCTGCTACCAGACGATTTAGTCCGATTATGTTGAAAGACCATATTGGTGTCTTGTTTTGGGTGAAAGTGTTTGTGATTTAATACCAGGCAGTTTATGAATTGGACATCAAATATTTCCAAATATTAATTTAAACATGAAGTCCTGTCAATTGGACTGCCAAACCTACTACAGGTGAACAGCTTCTTGAAAGCTTGGCTAAGAAAACAGACAGCAAAGTTCCTGCCTGGGGAAGAGCTGGGCTGCTGGGTTTGGGGAAGGGTAGCTATGTGCAGCTATATTATGTTCATCTACTTCGGAACGGTACTGCCCTCTGCAGGGCTTAAAGCCATCAACTGTTGTCACCCATTGAGACGGCTGTTGCAGCTGATAATTGGTGTCTAATATAATGACTGTACCGCGTCTTGTGTGTTAAATAGATATCGGCGGGAACCATGAAGTAACCGTGTGTGAAGCGGATTTGCGCATAAACTGGACTGCACTGTAATATACAGCAATATGAAAATAGCAGTACTGTATTTTCCTGACTTTTATTTTAGCCGGGCTTCTTAAACATAGCGTGATTTTTACTATGGTTTCCCTTGATATGCATTATGATTAAGGCACCAAAGAAGTCATAAGTTATGTAATAGCATCTACTTATCAGTATGTAATATTCAAGAATATATTATGTAATATATATATAATTGCCGTTGTCCCGCCCGCCTTTCTCTATTTCCCGTCACCCTTTTCTGTCCCTCCCTTGATATGTCTCTTCCAGCCGCCCTGCATCCCAATTTTTTTTTGAAACACACACGTATTCGCATTGGCTGTTGGCTAACCAAATGACTATGTAAGTCGTTGCCCAGTACATGCTACTCTATATGTCGAACTTGCAATGCGATGTGTGGGTCTTGCGTCTGCGCAGAAAACGCTGTTCATTGTTTACCTAAATATTGATGCGCTATAAGAACTTTCTGTACGAGATGGTCAAATAATGGTATGGACGTTTTATTAAACCAAGATTCCAAAGTTTGTCAATGGTGCAGTTTACCGTCATCTGGCCGTTGCTTGAATTCTCCATAATAAACCGTTCTATTATCGTAATCGTAATCCCGAGATTTCTACAGCTCCCAACGAAAGCAGCGCCGTGGGGACCAGCTTATATACAGGCGCTCAGTCAAAACAAAATCGATAGGCAAAAGGGTTCGGCTCCAGGTAAAGTTCCAAAAGTCAGACTGAGACACAGCGTGGCAGCTACGGGGGTAGTGGTGTTTGGGGTTGGAGAGGAGAGAGAGAGTTAAGAGGAAGAAGGGGTATTAGGCCTACTTCTTTGTAATAAATGCCCGTTAAGTCGATGAATAACGAAACGCGATTTAAAATAATGCCAGAAATTTATCAGCGTCAACCAATTCTAACGCCATTCACCATTGCTGTTTAGCTGCCTGACCTTTGGATATGTACTTGAAACCGAACCTGACTTTACCATAACTTTGAATTTTGACCTGGAACCGTGCCCCCTTTGCCTATCGATTTGGTTGTGACTAAGGGCCTGTGAATAAGCTGGTCCCCGTGGCGTGGCTTTCGTTGGGCGCTGTAGAAATCTCGAGATTATGATTACGATTATGCTACCTGCTTCATCGAATTTTGTTTTTTGTTTTCTGACCAAGCACCTGTGAATAAGCTGGTTCTTACGATTTAGCTTAACTTGGAGCTAAAAATCCGGAGGTTACGTTTACGGTTACAATAAAAGTGGAAGCGACTTAGCTTTAGTTGGGTGCTGTAGCAATCTTGTACTAACGAATACGAATTACGAATTAAAGCTGCTGAACTTCTTACTTATCACACACCATCGCGAACCCGGTCTGTCACGAAACGACGGCCACAAATTAAAATCTCTGGGAATGTATAATCTGTGCCGTAGTTAAAAACTAAGCTTAAATGGAGATTTATTCGTTTCTGTTGTCGTTTTCCGTTGGATAGCAATGTATTTCTGTCCAGATTAGAAAATTAAAGGTTCATTTTGTTGTACAGATCGAAGTTTAGGCGTAGAAAATGTTGCTAGCGGACGGTACCGATACAGTTAATACACCAGTCACTGAGTCGTCTGTTTCACAGATGGAAAAATTGAGAAATTATTCTAGCGCTATTACAGAAAGTTAACATGAAATTTACTTTGGATTGCTAATCCAGAGCAGAAAGAAACCAAATCAAAATTTATTTGGACGGCCATGTGATGTTTGTCGTAAAGCATTTAATGTTTTTCCATTCTTCAACCCCGCACGTTTGAAGTTGCATAGGGAATCCTTAAAATCCCAGTTGCTGAAGTTGAATTTCCACGGAAAGCTATTTTCTAAGTGAAAACCGGAGGTAATCCTCAAATGGGGTTTTGCACGTTTTAATCGCAGATGGCAATTTCATACGAAAATTATGTAATTTTTATGTAACTATTATAAACGGCCGCTTGCGATCGCCCTTTTTAAAGCAATATGTATGCCTCTGACTGTGAGAGAAATTAGAGCTCTACACGCTACTGGAAGGAATCCAAAAATAAGTGAGTAATCAGTAAGTAACAGACTAATACAAAGTTTTAAAATACTTTTATTGGTGTCAATAAATGAAGAGGTTGTACAGCAATAGTTTTTTCAGGCTACTGCTACTGGTATCAATAAATTAAGGAATTAATTAAGCATAATTCGACACTCATGAATAATTTTTATGAGGCTGTGCATGTTGTATTTCTTCTTGTTGTAATTCTAGCGGCTCACAGTTTTTTCAGGAAAGCATCGTAAACAGCTAATAGTTACATATAAATTACATAATTGTTCTATGAAATTGCCATCTGCGATTAAAATGTGCAAAACCCCATTTATACATTAATAAAGAGTCAAAATTTATGGGAAAGTTTAGACCCAAAGTACCATATCGACAAACCATATTTGCCTTGGTTAAGAATTCATAGGAGGAAAGTTGGGTAAATTTGAGAATTCATTTAACCTGTGCATTAAGGTCGTCCAGAAAATATTTGTTTAAAGTTCCATGTTGGAATACACCATTAAAGTCTGTCTAGTAAAAAATTAACATGGTGAAAATTTGAGCCAAACTGAACTATATTTAGTGGTTGCACAAATCATTCAAAGATTTCTGGGATTTATAGAATATTACACTGTGTTATGACAAACAAACAAGAATAAAAACACAAACATAAAAAATATGTATTTTAGAATGACTTAAATTGTGAATTAGATTACTGTAATAAAGTTGGAAGTCAGCAATCTGCAAGTACGGTGACAAATTTGCCAGCTTTGAACTAAGACATATTCTTGCCAGTGTTCAGTGTGGTAACAGCTCAGATTGTTTTTCTGCATTTGATTCAACTCTGGATACAAAGTATTTTTGGAGTCATGAATTTTGTGACAATGATCCTCAACAGCTTGCAGTAAATGTTTTGTTTGCTGTTCGTTGTTGTGAAAATTTAGTTGTAATCCTGGATCAGCTTAACTCCTGTCTTAGTCATGTCACTGAAAACCTAAAGCGCCATCATGATTTGCAGCAAAGCAAGGCAGTCCTTGCTTTTTCATCCCACCATTCTAATGAGAACTGGAGGAATGAATCCTTCAGTTCCAGGATTTGAAAAAATGTTCCTGTGCTGATGGTGACACAAGAACTCAGTGGGCTGTTAACATTAACATATGTTGAGTCAAGCCTCAAAAGCGGGTGCTCTAACCCTAAGACCTGGGTGTGTAATTTTATGGTGTGTAGGGATTGTTGGTTGTAAATCTCATAAGCAATCTCTTCTCACAGCTTCCTTAATCTGGCCAAGACATGCCTAATTTTTTATTTTGTGGAATCTGCTTTCATATCCTCAACAGCTACCAGCTGATGCACTGGTTTCCAGTCAGTTTGACTACTGTCATTTGTATCTTACAATTACAAGTTTGTACAAACTATAAATGTGCGCAGACTACAGACTCCCAATACTCACTGACCAGATTCATAACAAAAACTAAATTAATAATAATAATAATAAGGAAGGTGACTTGGGTAAGGTAAATTAAGGCTTTTGCAGCAAAAGATCCACTAAACTGCTTAAGTTGGAAGCCCATGATATCTGATTTGCATTACATGTTCTGTTACATTTCTTTATAACAGAAGTCTCGATGGAGCACTGGAGCAACATAAATGCTACGTATGGTCGTCTGTCATCTGCAAGTGGCATTCCAACAAATGCATCCGGCCTCAGTCCATTCGATCTACATGTCATGGACCAAAGAAGCTTTGGAAGTGCAGGTCAATCTCTCTTAAGTCAGTCACTCAGTAACTCATTCGGTCACTCCCTCGATCACTTAGTCATTCAGTCACTTTGTAGCTCAGTATTTGCTCACTCATTCAATAGCTTTTGCACTTGCTTAATCACGCACTCGCTGACTTCAGTCATTTAACTTAGTCATTAATTTATTCAGTCATGTAGTCAGTCATTCAGTCATTGTAAGTCAGTTACCTGCTCACTCGGTTACTGGCTGATTTGCTTATTCAGTCAGTCACTCTTAGTTGACCAGTCACTTCCTTACTCGCTTGCTTACTCACTTACTTGCTCTCTCACTATCAGTGTTGTATAGTTTCTTTTAAAAAGTACTTAATTAGAGTAACTGATTACCGGGCCAGAAAAGTAACTTATTGCTATAAATAGTTACTTTGTAAAACTAGTAACTAATTACTGATTAGTTACTTTTTCAAACTAACTAGTTTTAGTTGCTATATATAAGCCATGTTTGCAGCGCTTTTGACAGGTTCATAAAATGTGAACAACAAAATCCTAGATTCGTACACACACATACATTTAAAATCAATCTCTGTCAAATTTAAACATTTTATTGCCCTCTGCCGAGTAACACTGACATAATTATAAATTTGATGGTCTTGTTAAACTGACAATATCTGGAATTACTTGGACTATTTTTACAACTGATAAATTGTCTTGAACAGAATTCACTGCACTATTCATTAAAAGTGTCTAAATGTAAAAAATTCGACTTGTGACTCATATTCCCAGAACTGCTTACATATATTTAGTGAATTAATACATACATAAATGCAAAAATACATACATGCATGCATATATACATGCATACTACTTCCATACATACACCTTGCTTAATGGTACACTGCCAATGCTAAATGAATTTATCTTATGTTTCTTAGGTTTGAGCGGCGGCTTGGCCAATCCTCTTCCCGCCCATGCAGCCCCACTACCTCCAGCCCGTCTGGCGAGTATGACCCACCCTGTCAATTATGGCTCTCTTCACGGTTCGATGAACCCGCTGTTTGAGGGCTTTGCACCATCCGGCTTCTCAAACCAGACGTCCTACCGGCCCACGATGGGACAAGCTCTCTATTCATTTGAGGCTGTCAGTGGATCCCATGCCGACGCAGTGTCCCGCCTAGCATCCGTCATATCATCCCAGCCACCGCGGTCTTCGTCGTCCTCTTCAGCACTCTTCAGCACTGACCCCCACAACATGAACGACTCTCCAATCCAGGGTCTCGCCTCGGCCAGTGACGCAGCAGCGGTCGCAGCTGACTTCTGGTCACGGTCTGGCTTTGTGCCGACTGCAGCTGGGGTTGGCCCATTCCTGGGAATGCAACCATCATCAACAGGTAGTGCTAAGAAGGATCCCCCTCCTGCGCATTCAGGATCACGTCCCACACTTGTAGCATCGGGCAAGTCACGCTGTTACCACGAGACACCATCGGTAGCGCAGCAGTCGAAGCCTGACTATGTTGCAAGTCAGGCAAGCCGGGCTGCAGTGCCTCCATCGCCTCCGACAGCCCATGCCAACTCGCAGCGCTTCGAGGCACAGCGCTTCTTCCCTGGCCGGAGCATCCAGACAATGACTCCGGCAGCAGCGGCTGAGCAAAGGTACATTGAGTCTTCGCTCCAGATGGACCTCAACGACGTCATGTCAAGCGATGACACATCAGGATCTGTCGTTGGTCAAGGACCGTCATTTGGTGGATGCTCGCCACCAGCATTTTCCTCGTCTGGCTTTCTCATCTCCGGAAAACCACGGACCATGTTCCAGCCACAGGTGGAGCTTGCTGTGACTGATTCTCGAGTTCAGGCAACCAGTTATGGAGTGCTTGCTGCCAACAATAACCCAATGCTTGCCACCTACAATGAGTATGGCACTTCGAAGGGATATGCCACCAGTGCAACGGCGACACGGGCCCTCGGCCAAGCTGGTGGGGTTCTGTGTGGACGAAACTCAGATCGAGACGATTCTTTTGGACTAAGTGGACTGCTCAGCTGTTCGTCTGCTGCCCAGGCATCAGTTGCAAGTCTCCTGACGGTCCAGGCGGTTGCTGACTCAACCACAAAGCCAAAGAAATCAGCCGGACGTGGCAGCCGCACCCCAAAAGCGGCTCGTTCTGGTCGTGTGTCGCAGGGTTTTGACGGCGGATACCCAGTTGGGGTCGATGTGCTGACCGAGAGTCTGGGGTCGTCCGATGGAAGGCGTGGACGGACGTCGAAGGTTCGCAAGTCATCGGAGGGGAGAGACCACTTGGGACTCAGCGGGAAGGAGATGATGGACGGAGGTTCCGCAGAACGCGCCATCTTCGAGAATGTCGACAGATACATGCCGCAGTTGATGGTTGCTCCCAGCGGCAGCACGGGTGCACTTGGCTCTGCGGTGTTCTCCAATGGCATTTCTCCTGATATACAACTGTCTGGGGCATTTCTACAGGGCTCTGATGTCTACTCCTATGGACCTGTCAAACCGAACCAGGAGACGCAGGTCTTCCTGACGAACCTTTGTGGGAGCAGCTTTGTCAACCCTAATGAGCTTCTGATGAAGGAGAATGCTGCTCTAAACTTTCCAGGTGTCCAGGAACAGGCGGCATACGGTGAAACCACCGACTATGAAATGGCAGTGAAGCAGAGAAGTGACCTGCCGGCACCTCCAGTCATTGACGAGGAATTCACTCATCTTGCCCAGGCCCCTGTCATTGATGGCGAACGCAGCAAAAACACCACAACAATAAAACCCGCAAAGCCGGATGCTGGAAAGCCAAACGTGAAGGGCAATTTCCTTGACTCATTCGTCAACTTCCTCAGCGGCAAAAAGCAAGAGACCCTGTCGAGCGTCTCAAGTGCAGCAGTTGCCAATCGGCCCGTCCTCCCAAAGTACATCCCGGATACTCGGCCACGACGGACGGAGGAGGACGTGAAGAAAACTGTGGAAAGCCCCGGAAAGGAGATGCAGACCACTCCTACAGACCCGAAGAGTATACAAAAGCTGACACCAGGGGTCGTTGTTGGTGTTAAGGTCCTGGATCCAGTCGTTGCTGTAAAGTGCACTGAGCAGGTGAAAAGGTCACCAATGGGTTCCGTGCCAGCAGTTCCTGTGAGAGAGCGGCCAAGTGTTGTGCCAGTGAGGCCACAGCCAACACGAAAGGCCAAGACAGTTGTGGAGGAACAACGGAAGCACAGATTGAGTAAGTGACTGCCTTTCTGCTTAAGGGGACTAATTTTCAATGTATTGTCGTGACCATTGCTTGGATTTGCTGATTAATAGTGGTGGTGGTATGTTTATGGAGCGCTTTAGAAACTTTCTAGGAAAGTCTTCAGCACCTTTTACATACATAATGATCCATGCATACATTTCTATATGTACCAGGTATGTATGCATGTATGTGTTTGCATATGTATGTATGTATATATTTGTATGTGTGCATAGTGTATATGTGTATATGTATGTGTATATGTAGGTAAGTATATGCATGTATGTTTGCATGTACTTGTGTGTAAGTATTTGTATATGTTTGTCTGTGTATGTGTGTTTCTGCATGCATCTGAATATTGGTAGAGAAACTTAAACAAACATCTCTTGTTCTGGTGACTGACCAGCTGTATGTTTGTTCTTTTATTCATTTTTTGATTGTTTTGGGTTGGCAAAGATTAACGTATCAATTTGCGACATTTGTGATGCACTCTAACAAACTGAGTCTCAAGTCACCCAACACAGTTTTCCAGAAACAGGTTACAAAGGTGTTTTTTGGTGAATTCGTGCATATTGACTTTTTGTAATTTTTGGTCATGCGTAAAATAATACGTTTTTCGCTTACTTCTGACATTTTAAAGCTTATATAAGTCTTTAAATTAATATAAGTCTTGAAACTTAAATTTTATTGGATTGATCATGATGAGTGGATATTGAAAATCCAAATTCTTTTGTCAATTTTCTACAGCTATTTTGTTGTCATGTGCCAAATAACATACTGGTAGGCACATTATTCATGTCTTAAAGGTTATGTTCAGCCCATTTTAATTATTATCATTTTAATTATTATGTCTACTCCTATGGACCTGTCTAACCAACCCAGAAGATGCAGACATACTTTGAAGTTGTGTATTTTTTACAAATGTTGTTGAATGCTGCTCATATTTGTATGGCATATTTACCGTGCTGTTTGCAATATATTTGCGAACTATCATTTTCATTACTGGTTGAAGAGGAGATAATGCTTACAAATGCAACTGTGAATTTTCGCAGAATTATAAATGTAAATTTGATGGTCAGGATGTTTAACTGACAGTATCTCCAGAAATACTTGGAATATTTATATAAATGATACATCATTTTAAATGGAATTGAATGCACTGATTTACTAAATAAAAATCTGCAAATGTGAAAAATCTTACTTAAAACTCATTTTGTCAGGGCAGGATGACATACGATCGAACGATGGCATAAGACTCAATGATTGACAAACACAACCCACCCTAGCCTCCTCTCCCCTCCTCTCTCTGGTCTCCTGGCAACTGAACTTGGTTCTTGACATGGCATCTTTGGACAAGGACTTGATACAGCGCTCTTGAATAAGCCGGTGCCCTGCGCTTAACTTTGAAATGGTGCGTTAGAAATTTTGAGGTTATGATTGATTGGATTGTTGGGTCATTGTGTTTCTACTTCTGTAGACAGTGACGATTCAAGTGATGAAGATGTGAAATCAACAAGTGTTGCACGAAGTCGACGTGAAGTCCAAAACAACAAAGATGACTATGACTCAGACAAAGACCCCGCCTGGATGCCAGCACAGGTAATAATAATGAATAATAAGTAATTAATGAATAATTAACCTGAGAATTTCTAATGTGCAACATAATAATCCTCAAGGCATCAGTTGATGATCGGAACTAAGCAATCATTGTGCTTGCCAAATTCCAGATTGAGTCCAGGTGAAAGCCAAGAGGGAACTCTGAGAAGACATGCACAGTTTTAGGACCAGCCGGAATTAGGTAAGGATAGAGAGAGTAAGTTAACCAGTTGTTTTATTCATTCATTCATTTATTCATTCAGTCGTTCATTCCAGAGGTTTGCGTTAGTCTAGTGGTAGTTGCTGGACTGTCAACTGAGAGGTTGGGGGTTCAAATCTCCACTAGGACAGAAAGATGCTTACAGATTTTTGCACCCTCTAACAAATGCAGCTATAAAATCGATATACTGACTAAATGTAGCCTTTGATTTTGAGTTGCATAAATTTGTATTTCAGTCAAACCGTAAGAGGGTTCATCACCAAGACGAGGAACTGGAGACACTGGGGAAGAGAAACCGGAGTCGAAAACTAAGTTCAAAGTAAGTCATTTTATTGGCTTGGTGTAGGTCATGTTGGTTCTGTTCACTTCTGATTAGCCGTTAGATGCAGTTTTACTCCTGGTAAATTAGTAGGTCAGTGTGTTGGCATTTATGTGCTGCAAAGTGGGTCAGATTGATTTCTCATGTTTCATTGGATTGAAGTATGTCCATCCGTGCTCTTTGTGAAATATGATTGGGCAGAAAGTGGGTAATTTTGCTTGTGGTGCAGTTTGCTTGGATTTTAAAAAGTATGTCATTTTGCTAAGTTGTTGTATTTGTCTTGGCACAAAATAGGCTATATTCACTGTAGTTATATTTGATTGGATAAGAAATGGGTCAGTTTGATTGTAGCCATAGTTGATTAGATACAAAATAACTCATCTTGCTTGTGGCAATATTTGACTGGGCACAAAATACGTCTGTTCACCTGTGTTCATGTTTGATGAGATACAAAATAAGTCTGTTTGATTGTGGTTATATTTCATAACATCAGAAATAGGCCATTTGGCTGGTGGTCATATTTGAGTATTGTTGTTGTTGTTGTAATTTTAGTTGTAGTTGTTGCTGTTGCTGTTGAAGTTACTGGCAAACCTTTAAGTTTAAGTTCTCAGATATTTTATGTCCTCAGATCAGACGACTTTATGTATTAGTTCAAATTTATCTTTTCTTAAACTATTCCTAGAAAAAACAATATTTGTTTTTGGTAAAGCTCACCAAAATGAGTTTATTTGCAAGAAAGTGTTATATTTTAGCTGACAATCTTAAAGAAGTTAAGTTAGAAGTCAGACCTATTAATAAGTGCCTTTTACTTTTTTCACCATTAAATCTTCATGCACATCAGTCCACACATAATTATCCTTACGGTCTCCAGACCTACATAGTTTTCCATCTGACTTGAGGTATTTTGTAACGGCAGATATGTTTTGTAGTGCCAGTTGTGATTTTAAGATGGTGGAATGTAGGAGGCCTATATTGAAGAGATCAGAGAAAGTCTAAATACTAAAAGTCGACATAATTTACATTTTCTTCAATGCAAGGGAAATTTTTTTTGTAATATACCATCTAAGTCACATAAGTCATCTTTGAAAAGTATTTTTATGGTTTTCTAACAGAGTTAAAAATTATTGTTAGCTCGTTCAGAACTGAATTACTGAGGTTCTCAAATGCAGCAGAATTATCAGTAATGTTCCTATTTTGACTAAATTAGAATTGATATAGAGCAGGCTTTGTTCAAAGAATCTTGAAACCAGGGTTTAATAAATGCTTTTGATTCATGATATTTGAAGTAAATATTGTGGCTTGGCATGCTGCAGTTATATGGTTGATATTAATAACTTATGTTTAACGTTAGAACAAATGTATGATGTCACCTTTAATTAGTAAAGGTGCTTACAGTACAAAAAGGAGCAAGAGCCAATGCAAATATCCACTTGTTGATTGAATAAAAAATATGACACTTGGCTTCATGTGATCAGTGATTGGGCAATAATAGGTCATGATCTGGATTTCTATAGGTCAGAAAGTGTACGGGAAGTGGTATCTTGGGCTTTGCCTACAGTTGCACCGATGTCAATAAAGGCTGGTTCATTGCCAGAGACAACCGGTGTTACCAGTTGCCAAGCATTGCCTTCAGGCAAATCACCAAACACGGGTGCTACCCATTCATACCAGGTAAACAAATTGTTAATTGATTCAGTTGTTCATTCAGTCATTCGTGCAATCAGTCATTCAGTTCAATGATTCAGTCATTTTTTCATTCATTGCATTCCTTTCATACAGTCATTCATTCACTCACTCATATACTCATTGATTTACTGATTTATTTGTTTACACAATTATTTATTTACTCATTAATCAATTCTAGCAGTCATTTAGTCATTTATTTATTCATTGAATTGTTCACTTATTTTTATGGTGCTATAGAAGTTAATATTAGATTCAATTTCATTTGTATGTTCTTACCTTTATCCACTCTTTCATTTGTTCATATATTCATTCATTCATTCATTCATTGAAATATGATTGTAATATTTATCATAGATTCATTTTGCCTATTTCTTCACTCATTCATTTATTAATTAAAATGCCCCAAAGAAATTAGAATTAGCCTAGATTAGATTCAAATTTGCTTATTTTTGCTATTGGTCTTTAATGCAGACCACATTTATTTTCTGAAAAAAAATAATTTCTTTACTTTTTATTCATTCATTCATTGGTAGTATAGAAGTTAGGATTATATGAGATTCAAATTCGCTTTGGTGAATTGGTTATGCAATCGATCTTAAATGCAAATATATATCAGTAAATCAATCAGTTAATAAGCAGTTCAGTCATTTATTTAAACAGATGAATTAAGTCATTCGCAACAACAGAATGTAATGTAATGTGAATTAGATTCAAATGTATAATGTATATTTATATGTATGTAATGTAATGCATATATAAAGTGTGGATGCGTTTATGCTCAACCTTTTTACCCATGATTCTACATAACGTGAAGTGGTTTCGTGTTCCCCAAAGCTATTAGCTTAACATGCTGTCTTAGTTAACATTGCATACGAAGAACTGATGTCAAGCACCAAATGTCTAAATGTAAGAAGTAGGCTTAATTGAATCGCTTGAGCATGCTCTGTAAGGCTTAATATTTCTTTTCCTTTTCATCCCTTTGGGAAGATATGTTGTGCTTGTTATGCTACAGATACATTTAAATATTTTTAACATGCCTGATTTATTAATGGCAGTCAAATGACAGCATTTATAAATTGTTGAGGAAAAACCAGCTGCTATATATCGGTTACATGGTGATGAGAAGCGTGCCACAATTTCACAAGATCTTGGTATTGCAGAGCAACCTCTATGAGGATAGGTGAAATATAAAACAAAACTGCACAAAATTTATGAAGAACATAGTTTTGGAAGTTAGATTGGAGAGAATGTGTGCCATTTTGTGGATCTTCATGTGAAGAAAGGATTCCCCAAGAGGGAGCTAATTGCTGCCACCATCTGCTGAATGCTTGTGCAGTGACGATGTAAAATGAATGAAACAATGTGAATCAAATGTTACTTAAAGTCAATTGAATGTAGCTTACTGCGAATTGATTGTAATACAATTTGAATGATTATAACATAATGTGGATTGAATGTAGCAATGAATATAATGTAAACTAAATGTAATGCAATATGAACTAACTGTAATGTAGTACTTAAAGTAAATTATGCATAACATAAAATAGCCTGACATTTCTGGCAATCACTTTCTTTGCTTCTGCCAAAAGAAAGGTGATTTCGTTATCGAAAAGAAGGACCTAAAGAGCACAACGTACTCGATCTGGAAGATAGATACTGGGCGACTACTGCAAAAGTATGAACCGGTCGTCAGAGATGGACGGCTCGTCCACCAGGCTATCTCCACGGTCAGTTGCCTCAGTATTAGCAGTATAGTATTATCGTCATTACTGTTGTCATTATTATTTATTATTATCGTTAATTAGAAACTTCTGTAGCGCTTGTCTAATGCAATGGGCGTCAACCAGTGGGCCACCAAATTCAAGTCACAGTCAAGTCAGTATCCAGAAAGTCAGTCAACTGAAACAGATAGGCCTATGGCAGATAAGCTAACCGAGAAAGGTATGTCTTAAGTTGAGAACGAAATGACAGGAGACTGAGCATAATATACAGATGCAGGAAGCAAATTCTAAAGAATATTTAGGTTGAGCAATGGAAAAGGTTCATTCATGAACAGTTTTGTTTTTGTTAAACCAGAGAAAAGCATTCAGATGACCCGGTTGAATAATAAGTTTGATAAATGAGAACTGCTTTTAGTATTGTGATTGCCAAGAGTTCATTGTTTTATAAACTATAAACTACAGTTTAAAACAAATTCTTTGCTCAACAGGAAGCCAGTGCAAAGATTTAAGTACAGGGGTTATATGGTGATATTTTGAGTTATGGCTCTAACCAAAGAGTTCTGAACTCTTTGAAGTTTCTGCATGTTTAACTTTGTGATATCAGTAAGAAGCGGGCTACAGTAATCAAGACTATCGGAGACCAGTGCATTTGCCAGAGATATTCATCAAGACATAGGGACATAATGCCTAATTTTGCATGTATCACAAATGTGTATGAATGACGACCTACAAATGCCATTCACACAGTTGGTGAGACGTAGTAAGTTACAAGCAGCATCAACCAACTCAACAAACGAGTCACCCAGCTTTAAACATTTAAGCCATTCAAACTTCTTAAGGTGCTGTAGAGTGCTCAGTAGCAGAAATTCAGAACTAGAAATTTAGTTTTTGATGGGTTAAGGAGTCTATTAGCCACCCTCCAAGACTGATTGTCCTCAAGGCAGTTGACAACAGCTGCACCGATGATTGACATCGTTGTCATCATCAGAAGCATCAGTATTATTATCATTATCATCATTGTAGTTCTGCCATTAACATCACTCTAAGGATCATGACTTTATCATCATTGTCATTATTTTCACCAGTCGTCAATTTCATCATCACCACCACCATCGTCATCATTATCAATCTCCTCGGTAGAGGAGAAAATGTTTAAGATATCTAAGGTACTTTACGCTTGGATGTCATCCAACTGCCTCCTGTTAAATCCTGAAGCTTTCAGCTGATCTGGCTTGGTAACCGTTGGCAGAGGCAGAAGATATACATGACTTGCAGGTTCACTTTTCAAATGCCTCCTCAACTTACGTGCATGGCTTGGGTGTGACACTAAACCAGGAATTGACCTCTGACCATATGAAGACAGCATAATGAACATAGCTAATCAGCTTCAGATCTGCACTATGCCACTTGCAATGTTTCAAGGGTGATTCTACCCACAGGCTTGCCATTTACAGTATGTTGGCGTCCCTCTTTTTTGCATTAACCAACTTCAATCCATTTTAAGTGCTGCAGTGCAGCTAGCTGATGTGGTTCCAATGTTTTGGTCATATTATCTACGTGTAGGATGAGCTGCATTGGTTGCCCGTGCGAAGAGACATTGAGTTTAAAATCCTTATGCAGATCTATGCATAACAGTCGAGCCGGATATGCTCCTGTCTTAGGGACCTGTGCATTTTTTTGTCTTTCGTACATGGCTGCAGATCTCTTTGCTGTGCAGTGCAGAGTTATCTGGTTATTCCTCTGTGCCGTTCTTGCACTATGCATCACTGTAGCTTCTCTGTGGTCGACCCTTATTTCTGAACGGCTGTCATGCAATCTGCAACTTCTTTCTCTGCCTTGATTTTGTCTGCAGTTGAAGACCTTTTTTGATAATGGTCTTGTGTTGTCAGGTCAGAAATGCCTTTGAGAAGTTTTCTTGAAGAGATGCTATATAAATGTGCAGTTATGATTACAGTTTTCAAGCTTGTCATCATCTTAGTTATTTTGATCTTCATCAACATCATCATAAGAATCATCATTTGTCATCATCAACATTATCACTTGCATAATTTCCATAATTTGCTCATGCTTGTCATGAATATTTTGGGTTTTTGCTTGCTTTAATCTTTGCTGTTAATCAGTATTAATTGCTGGGCTGTGAAATACATATTTTGTGTTTGATTTGAGTCAGATAAATAAATAATGAAATAAGGCTGCATTGACCTTTTTCTGTCTAAGCCTACCTTCCCTAAAACTCACCTTGTGTAACTGTTGTCTATACAGATAAGAGTTCCAATAGGTAAACACCAATATGAATGTTAAAGTTCATTTTTTCTAAATGGGGCACTCCATAATTCAGCAGGATGTTGATCTTTTTTGATTATCTTTTGCTACAGAAAGTCTAAGTTTGCAGTATGCGATAATGTCTGTGATGGAATTTGTTGGCAAGTCAATAAACGGTTCATTTGTTTCACCTGAACTGACCTTGCGCATGTGTAAGTCTTATTTTACCTGAACTTGCCTCTTATATGTCATCTTGCAGTATTCCAGTTGGTCAGATGACATCAAAGTCAACTATGTCGCCATCCGAGTCAATGTTGTTGTCGCAAGTCGAGTCCAGGAAGTCGTTGAAGTAATGGAAGACTTTAGACCCAAGGACGCCAACAGGTGATTGGACTTTCACAGAAGTACTGTTCCTTACAATTGCTTACATTGCCTAGTGTTAATTTACTTTAACTGTACTTTTTACCTTGCCTTACTTTACTGTAACTTCAATACCTTGCCTTAGCTTACCTTAACCATTTCACTCTCTGACTTCAAATGGAATCATCGAATGCTTTAGTATTTTACAATTTATGATACTGAAATAAATTTTGTTTTATAATGAATTTGTTTGCATATTTTATGAATGAATGAATGAAAAACTTTATTGATTCCAAAAGAACAGAAGATAAATTTCATTGTTTGACAATTGATTTGTTGTACTTAATTGCCTAAATTTCTTCATATAAGAGTTTTTACAATCTTGGATCTTTGATAAACCCTTCAACTTTCTGTAAACTTGTATTTTGAAAGAATGCTGGAAAGTGTGAAAGGTGCCATATATACTCGCGTGCAAGTCAACATCGTGTATAAGTCGACCCCCTAAATTTTTGACTTTGGAGAAGGGAAAGTCTATGACCCACATATAAGCTGATGTGGGTTTTTACATTTAAATTTCAGAGGCACTTTTAACATCGGTGTATTCAGTGTAAGCAATGAGGAGCAAAGCTCAATGGGCTCCAATCATGATTCAGCACCTGGGTTACATCGTGTGAGGCAAAAGTCTCGGTGGGCCCCTAGGAGAGCTCACACTGAGATATTAAAAACCATAAAAGCACTTCTGATAAATGTAGAAGTTTTATAGCGCTTTTAAACGATGTGTTTTTAGATATAAATAATGCTTTTAATAGTGCAACCAAAAGCCTTTTAGTTTGGAATGTGCTGTGCAAACATGTGCTTATCCCAAAGTACAGTGGGATTAAGTAAACCATCTATCAGTAATCAGTGTCTAATTACAGTACCTCTACAGTTCTGGTTTGTGTAACTTATAAGTTAAGGTTAACAGCCTACAACAAAACAGTTTTCACCATTTAATGGTGTCATGCAAGTAATTGCCGACGTTATGTTTCCACTTTGAAACTCATGGCGGAAGTTATGGTGACAAGACAAGGAATCCGTAATATGGAGGAATGGAAAACATTATAGTGCTAATACAAGTTTAAAAAAGAGACCAAACTGCAGGAACCATTTGATGTTTGGAACATGTCCTTTTATTAACCTTACCTTACAGTAGGCTGCCTTACGTCAACATACATTGTAACCATCAAGCAACTGCCAACTGGCATTGCGCTTTTTATAACCGCGCTATAGAAGTCATTAGATTGCATTGAATATTTCATTAATTTGTTTTCTTCTGGTAGTATTGAGTCATTTGTGGAGCCATTCAATGTATTCATCCAGATCTTACTAAGTCAGTCACTGCAATCAAACTTTCAGGATGACTTACTCCGTAATCCCGGTAAGGCATAATTTCCTACTTGTAGCTTCTTAAATATGGCATCCTAAATATAATGTCCTAAATATAATATCCTAAGTATAACTGTCTAAATACAACATCTTAAGTATAACATCCTAAATACGACATCCTAAATATGGCCTTCTTAACGTCTTAAATATAGCTTCCTAAATATAGCTTTCTAAATTTTGCATCATAAATTCAGCTTCCAAAATACCTGTTTTAACAATACATTTGGCCAATTATAGTCTCTTAAACACAGTTCAGTTACACAATGCCATGACCCTTACTGGCCTGTTGTGTTACAGAACCCTACTACATGGATCCTTTGGGGAAGATTGAGGCAGCAATCAAGGCTCATCTTGACTGGATCAAGACGGCTTGCAAGTGGACCAAGGAGTTTGTGGTGAGTAGAGATGAAAGGAGATCAAGTCAGTTTTCTTTTTGTTTAGGTATTTTCTTTTGGCAAGTTTAGTTTTTCATTCTTGTCATTATATGAAAATGCTGCACTTGAAGTGTGTAGTACTGGTAGACACTAATACAGCTTTTCCCTTAAAATGATCTGTGGAAACCAGTCACATTACTATTATTATTATTATTAGTGTTATGGTCGTCGTCGTTTTCATCATCATCATCATTGTTATTGTGAATTTGCGGCACATGCATTGTGAAAAGTTGCAGTTGAGAGGTGTGACTGAAGTCTTGACAATAAAGCAGTGTGGATGATGTCCAGACAGTAATCTGCCTCTGCATAGAAAGTATTCAGAATTGCCTGGCGGTTTAGGCCTCAGCAAATGTGATTTGAAACCAGACACACTTTTGAAGGGGCACTGTATGAATTATCTCAGTTAATGAATGTTTGAGTTTGTCTCGAAGAGTTTTAGCCACACTAGAGTCTGCTGTTAATAGACATTGCTTTTAGATTTTCTTCTGTACTTGTTGCACAAGTATGTGGGCGTTTAACCATGAACTGCTCGAAATTTAAAGAACTGTTGCACTTAAATATGAATTGTACATACAGGATTTGACGTAGAGGAGATCTTGCCCTCTTAGAAGGGGCATTCCAGACACAGTCCAAATGTGGTCTTAAAACATTTACAGTTCTGAGATAAAATTGGCAGCATAGATGACTGTGTGTTTTCACACCTACACTCGCACATGCATGCACGCAAGCACATGTACACACACACACACACACCCAGTGTAGTCATCCTTAATCACATGGAAGAAGATCAGTTCCTTCAGCTAGACTTGGGAGACAGTCATAGATGTGAAGTATTAACGACTTTTCGTTTTCATAGGCTCAGTGTATGAGGGCGAGTGGCTAGCTCTCTTTCTTGCTGCCTGATCTTCATGCTGACAATGTACGGTCAGTGTACTCATTTTATAGCTGAGTTCACTAGTGGGCACCAGTGGAGCAGAAATCTGAGAACATCTTTCTGCCCTGGTGAATTGAACCTCTGACTGTCCAGCTGTTAACCGCTGGACTGTTGCACAGCCCAATATCATTTTTAAAAGGTGTCTTGCATTTGTGTTTGTTGTGCCTAGACATTTCTTTAAGAAGTTCATGTTACCAGAAACTGTTTTGTATGATAGGAGGTTGCTGACAAAATGTCGAAGTTTGAGATAAGCAATGGAACATTTGATTCCTTACACTGCCAGGTAAAGTTATATTAATATAACCGTATCCACCCTAATCTAATCTGCTCTGACTTAATCTAAACCCATCTTAGAACTTATATACCACTACTTTGTAATGCACATGGCATGACTAGAGGATGCACTGATTTGCAAATCTGGTCAAGGTGTTTTTAGATCTCCATGCACGTCATGCTGTTCCTGCTTATCTCTTACTTTCCTGCCCACCTGTCTTCCTGGTACTTGCCAGATTACAAGACCAGATTACAACCTACATATCATCCTACCTACCTGCCTATTCACTTTAGAACCTGTCTGCTTACCAATATGTCTAATTGCCAACTGCTTGCTTTGACACCAAACAGCAGATGGTAAGAGCCACACTAGAATCTGCTCTTAGTAGATATTAATTTTAAAAGTGTACCTATAGTCTACCTATTTACCTTCCAAATAGCCTTCCTGTCTACCTACCTACCTACCTATTTATTACAAAATTTAGCTAATTGCATTGATTCGTTAGATAGTTGTGCATGCATTGATTTTGAGAAGTTCATCGAAGGTGCTGTATAAATTCCTTGATACATACCCACACGTACATATGTAGATGGGTATTTTCATACGCATAGATTGTTTGATATGTAGGTATATATCTGTGTAGATACCTGTGCACATACATACATGCAAAAGTCATGCATACATGCATAGGTAAGTACATACCTGACCGATTGTCATTTCTTCTTTAGGCTACAGAGGGTGCCGTTGTCACAGCTGTGGCAAGTGTCAAGTTTTTTGGGAAAGTCTACAGTCGCAGCAACATGAACACTGTGGAAGAAGTAACAGAAAGTGAAGCAAAGGTTGGTTCAAGTCAGTTTAAAGTGAAATTAGTCACCTTTCAGCTCTGCATCCAGGATTTGAATCCAAGACCTTTCACATATGTGTAATGTCATATATATATATATGCAATATTATATTTGTGCATATATATATATGATGATGATGATGAGTTTTCTGCCCGAAGGCAGGTCCATTGGCTTTATGCCACCCGGGGATGATATGAGCGAGGTGGTTTCCCGTTGCCTTCCTCACAGACAATTGTGGGTGAGCAACTTGTCCAAGGTTGCTACACAGTGGATGGAGGCAGATTCGAACCCGCGACCTTCCGGTTACGAGGCAACGACCATACCACTACACCACCGCATCCTATATATATATATATATATATATATATATATAAGAAGAGCAGTCCCTTCAGTGCCTTAAGCTAGCCCCAAGAGTCAGGCTTGGATAAAGAGTTTTGGCATCTTCATTTTTTTAGCCATGGCAGTTGAGGGCTAGTGGCCATTCTTTTCTTCGCACCTGATTTGACAGTGACAGTGTACTCACTTTATAGCCTTACATGTAACAACAGAACAGCTTTTCTTTTGGGTTAATGAGTTGTCAGTTAATGTAGGGTGATGTAAAGTAAGGTAAGACATTGTCAGGTATTGTAAGATAAGATGGAGTAAGGCAGCTTAGTAAAGTAAATAATAAGGTAAGGTAAACTAAGGTAAGTTCTTTGGTAGGTTGGTCCTCGGAGAGAGGGTCCTGCCCTGCTGGAGTAGAAAGATCTGTCAGCTGAGGCAAAACATGACAGTATCAATCCAACAACAAATACTAATGGGTTAAACAACACAACAACAAAATTTCAATTTTACATTAGAACCACCGGGATTTGAACCCCAGACGCAGAGGTGAAAGGCAAATGCATTTTACAATCTGCCATAGCATTTCACTCAACATGTGAGAATAGAATCAGGTAATAATAAAGACTTGTACTTGGCGCCCTTTGTAACGACCTCTAATGACTGTTGACGTTGACCCTACCTTACCTGTTTTCATTGGGTGAATATATCAACCTTTGTCCTGCCTTTTTAATATTGTTTAAGATCCGCATGTATATCGGACATAGAGGTGCAGCATGTTGCTCAATATGACAGTATATTATGATGAAGCTGTTGGATTACTACATCGATGTCTTTACCGTCCTTAAACGGTTTCTAAGAACCAATTTGTATCCTATGCAAAATGTAAGAGAAGCCTTGAAACTGAGGCTTGGACTCCTTACTGTGGCACATTAATTGAGGCTAGATTCAGGGATGATCGACTAATCGATCAGTGGATTGATCAATGCATTTTCATGATTGGTGTTTGTGTTGTGTAGGAGTTGTTGGTTGGTGCACTGACGCGACAGCACCTCCCAGTCTACCACGGACTCAGCCACCTCAAGCTCACCCTGTATGAACTCTGTCAAAAGAAGGTCAGAAGATGAAAGGATTGGATGATAAAGCAGTAGGATGACAATAGAATCAGATGATAAGGGGATTGAATGACCAAAGGATAGAATGATAAGATGAGAAGATGATCCATGGACAAGTGCTTGATAACAATATAAGATAAGAAGATACGTATCAAAACTTCAGCATATTGCACCCATATTACATTCATTATGCTGGTTGCCCATTGACCAAAGAATCCAGTTTAAAATCTCTGTTCTTGTTCACATGGTATTACATTTCAGCAAACTGCCTTACTCTGCTACTTGCTCACCCCTCCTACCAGCAAATATTGCACTCAGTCAGCAGATACTTTGCTGTGCCTCACACCAGAGTGGTATTTGGCTGTCGGGCGGCATTCTCAGTGGCTGGTCCATAGCTTTGGAATTTACTGCCCAGTTCTGTGCCTTTTGTCCTTTAATGTCATTCTGATCTGAACTGGGATGATGAGGATAAGACGATGCTGACAGGATAGGATGAAGGTAATAAGATTATAGGTTGCTGTTAGATATTCTATGCTACTACCACTACTTTTATCTGATATATTACCTTAAATTTTGTCTGGTCAGTGTTACCATTTTGTTGTTTTCCCTCTCGACAGGTGATGGAAGTGAGACAGGACTTGGAGATGGAAGATAAGATGGAAGATAACCAGGTCCTTGACACCTGTCTCCAGAATTCATCCTGGGTGAAAGAGGTATCTCACCAACTTCTATTTACGTCAGGAATGGGTTTTGTTACCTCTTTAATGGTTGCTGGAGGTGCAGTAAGGTAAGGTAAAATAAGGTAATGTTTGCAAGTTAAGGTAAGTGTAAGATAAGGTAAATGAAAGGTAGTTTGTAAAATAAGGTAAGGTAAAAGTAAAGCTAAGTTGAATAAGAGAAGAGCAGTCTCTTAAGGTAGCCCCACAACCAGTGTACTTATTGGCTGGAGGGCAAAAATGGTGCCAAAATTTTGAAACAAGTTTCACCCCTTGCAGGGAGTTTTACCCCAGCCTTCCAGTTGACAGTTCAGCTTGCTAACCATTAGACTATTGTGCTCCCATTGCTAGGTAAGGTAAGGTAAATGTAAGGTAGGATAAATGTAAGTTAAGGTAACATCTGATAGGTAAACAACAACAATTAAGTAAGGTAACATATATAAGGTTTGTCATCTAGTCACTTTTCTTAGTTAACCTACCGTACTTTACCTTATCTTTCCTGACCTAACATGACATTTTCATACCCAACCTAAACTTGCTTTACCATATCTTATCTCACTTTCTGTTAGTTAACCGTTTACTGTTTCTTTCCGTAACCTTACCTTTCCTTACCTAACCTTATCTTTCTCTTACCTAACCTTACATTGCCTTATGTGTGCGCATATCAAAGTACTTAATATATGTATATCTCAGATGTGCTGCTGTTTTAACTTACTGTACTGTGCCGTACCTTACCTTTTTTGATGAGAGATCTTATGTGTAGGTTATGTGGTTTTCATTTATGTTTACGTTGCCAGCTGTTCAAGATGTTGGAAGTACTGTTTAAGGAAGCGAGCAATGCAGTGGTCGCCTGAAAAGAAGAACACGGACCAAATGACTACCCACTTACTTACTTTATTATGGGACGGAGAAAATGTTGACAATTTCGTCATTTGTTTGACTGGTTAAGCACTTAATTCATAAGGCGAATGGTGCTGGTTCAACACCTTGAGTTTATCACTACCAGCGTAATAGCACTGCGATCACCATGACTGAAAGAAATGATACCACTAAGATGGTGTTTGATCATTGAACAACCACAACTCTACCACCTGCAACTCTACCACTTCCTCCCAATTGACCATTAACACCACTGCAACACCACCATTAGCTTCACTACAACTAACACTAGCTTACTACTACCACCCCATCTGAACATCACTACCAGCAGCAACAACATTAACACCGTGAACCACCAAACTTCAACAATTGATGTATGCACTCTACTTTGCACTACACTCGCATGACCCAGTTGTAAAGTGGTTAGACGCACGTCTCGTCACAACATTGGTGCAAGTTCAGCTTCAGGCTGGTATAGGTCAATCAGCAGCATGCTTCTAATGCACAGCTGCATAGCGCCATCAAGTGATAGTTTAGTTTATAGTGGCGCTTTATAAATTTGTTAAAACTACATTAAATTGATGCTAGATAATGCTGGAAGTTTTCAATTTTGTTTGGTGGACATTTTTTCCTTGCCTTTTAGACGTCGTAGGAATTGTCTTGATTGTCAATTTTGTCTAATCTGTACAAAGAATCTGTTGAGCCAAGTTAAAAGCAGTGTCTGGTAAGAGTGGACACTAATGTGACCAGAGCCCAATGAATTATGCATAAGCATGCTGGGGCTGTAATCCTATGATTTCGGGTTCGAACCTGCTGAAAAGACTGTTTACTGATCCTGTTTGCATGTATGTCTCAAAACCCTGATTTACTAACCTCCATGCATCATACGTCCTGAAATAAATTTGATCCAGAATGCGATATATGTAAACTGGTGGCGGTAGTTTTCTGACAGATGGGTGGATACTAGGAGCTTCGAAAGAGGGATGCAACAATCTTCAGGTCATGACAGATTCCGTTGGCATATTGCATTGTAAAAGTGGCTTTAATTTTTGGGAGCCAAGGGTTCAGCTGAAGGCACTACATCCCTTGTAATGCAGTCGCTGCTTGTAGGGGGAAGGCAGGAACTTCTCCCTGATGGTTCAGACTGGTTCCATTGAAGATGCATCTTCCCTGTACATGTCGCTTGGGACTGCCCTTAGGACTTTTCTCCCACTTGTTACACTATCTCCTATTGAAGATATATTCCCCATAAAGTTTGCTCCTGCCCCTAATAAGTTTTCCTCCCAATGATACATATTCGACAGTCTAATCAGCCGACTTCAAACTAGATTTCAGCATCAATTTTAATTAGAAGTGAGAAATGCTTTTTAAAGATCTGAAAGGTGCTATATAAATGCCTTGTGTGCATGTTTGGTGTTGAAATGCTATACTGTTGTAATGGTGAAGACCTTTGCTTTGTACCCAAGCATTTGCATAGCACCCTTCAGGGACTTTGTTGCTTTATTACCTGTTGATGTCTGTGGCCACATTAGTGTCTGCTGTTAGAAGATATGACTTGGAGATTTAAGGATTTGCTGTCTGGTTGTTGGATTCCTGTTGTCAAAGTGGCCCTGGGCAACAACAGAGCTTTAGAGAATGGAGTTACGATTATTTAACTGATGTTATTATCATTATTTATTATTTTTATTATTAATACTATTGTGTAAACCATGGTTAGTAGTATTGCGTTATTATTATTACAGTACAGTCCCGTTTGTGTGTGAATCCACTTAGCATGTGGTTACGTCATGGCTCCTGCCAATACCTATTTAACGCACAAGACGCTTTACCGCACAATACAACCAATACACGCAGCATCGGCTGATATTCTGTCTCTTTATCGTATTTGACAGCCTGTTTCAGGAGTAACAGCTGTCTCAATAGGCGGCAACAGTTTACTGGCTATGGCTAGTTTTGAACCGTGCAAAGGGCAGTACAGTTCCAAAGTAGGTGAACTTGATACAGCTGCACATGTCTCCCCTCCCAAACGCAGCAGCCCACCTCTGCCCCAGGAAGGAACTTAGCTGCTTTCTGTCTCTCAGCCACAGTTACAACAGCTGTGTACCAATAGGTTTGGCAGTCCAGCTGACGGGACTTTCTTTAAAATGATGTCTGGAAACAGTCAGTGTTAATGTAGCCAGAAACATAAATTGTTTGGTATTAAATTCACAAACACTTAGCCTATAACAAGACAGCAATGTGGCTTTTCGAAGTAATTGAACAGTCGTCTGGTAGCAAGCTATAGTGCCAGAGCTTTCAGATCACACAGCTTTTATCTGAGCTTTCTAGCCACACTAAGACAAAAATGTACACCAACGTATTTCAGTGTGGCCCTCTTCATCTGCGGTGTCTTTGGCTCCCAATGACCGCTTGTAACTGGGACCTCACTGTACTAATCATTATAAGTGTTACCTTTATTCTTGTTATTGGTATTATTATTAATGTTGTTTTTAAAATAATTAGTATCACTATTATTTGCTGTTGTTATAATTAGATCTAACATTTTACAAATTTATGTTAAGTTCTGTTATGTTACAGTTTATTTTATGAATTTGTTTTAAGTTGTAACATGTTAATGTTACATTATGGATTTATGTTAAATTCAAATGTGTTACAATCATTTCATTTTGCATACAGTTTTCTTGAACTTGTTATATGTTTAAAAAAATTAGTAGAATTTTTATGTGAATAATGATGTATGTTATATAGACATGCTGCAACAGTCTGAAGCGTGATCAACTGTTTAAAAGGAGTTGAAAATGATGTAATTTGTAACTACTATATCATATAGAAAATTGATTTGTTTTCTTTTGAGCTGTAGATGCTAGAAAATGAAGTGTTTCAAAACACTATTCGACTTTGTGCACAATACAAATTTTTGTAGTATTAATAATAATATGTAGTAGTAACAATATTTTTGCCCAAAGTAGAAAGAATCCCTCAGCATCTAAAGAAATTTATTGTAGCATCGTTCTGGAATGAGCAATCTTCGCTGCTGTCCGACTCTTAATGTTCCTTGAAAAGGCAACTGCGCTGAAGCGCTGGGTGGCTATGCAACTGTGCAGGAAGTGAAACAAAATCTCCCTTGTCACTAGTTGTTTGGGCCAAACTCCTACGGGGCCATGAGTTTCAAAGGCCAGTGGAATGACTGAGTATGCTGGCCAGATGGTATCATGCTTAGCCACCTTTCTTTGGGCTGTGATATCAGCACGAGCACCAGTCTGTTTAGCACGGGTAGAGTGATGCAGGGTGAGAAGTTTGCCCCATTACCACACCACATTTTTAGTTTTAACCCCATTCCCATAGGCCCCTGTACCCATGCCATGCCCGTGGCCTTTATTCCCATACCCTTCCCATCCCCACATGATGGATTTTTATCTCCACATCATCCTTGCAACTTAAATGAAATAAACAAGTTGACTTGACGTTATCACTGAAAGCATATCATTAGTTTTTGAAAAGTCAAACACTAAATGCTGTACCTAAGTTAATTATTTGTTTAATCCCCGGATAAAGAGCACGTCGTCGATAGTGTCAGCACTTAGCTGCATTCCAGGACCTTCAATGTTTTGCACCACCAAAGAAAGCACCCTTTCTGATGTTTGTTGCCGACGGATGATGCAGACGGCCAAAAGCTAGTTTTGACAGTCAGTTCTTTATTCCAGAAGGCCAGATGATTTGGAAGGGACATGTAAGCATCAAAATGTAGCCTGAAAAGGGTTCATGGTGACTACCTTCATATTTTGCTTCTTACTCAAATGAGAAAAATCCCGAGTACGATCGAACACAGACACAATACAAACGTATTTACAGGTCACAGGAAACATTTATTTTACAATGGGTACTTAAATATTTAAACGGCACCACTGTTACACGACAAACAGTAATGTGTGGAAACAGAAGACACTAACGTATCCAAAACTCTCATAAACGTCATTTATATGATAAAGCCCACAGTGGCCTATATGGCCAGACATAATGGTGGACTTTTGCAGTAATTAAACAGAATTATAAGGCAGTATATGTAACATTAAACTTGATTTGACACTACACAGTTAATGTCTTGATCATTCTGGCCTCACTAGTATCTATTTGCTCTTAGCTGGCAACAGTTTAACAGCATGAGCTAGTCTGATTTTTCAACTTCTAAAGCACTGTCATTCTAATACACAAAGCAACAAACGATGGCGCACCAGCAACTATAGGTGGATAATATTCAGTGGAACTGAACTGGAGGTACTGACCCAAAGGTGTAGGGGAACCTCTGACAACCTCATCAGTTTGGCCCTCACTGGGCTCATAGCTGGCCACTAATGGTACAATGCGGGCCAATTATGAAGCCAATGAACACCCTTGTCTGGGAAGCGACTATTTCCCCGTGGAATTCATTTTCCCATAGGTCTTTCCAGCACACCCTTGTGGAGAATTTAACCTCTGACCTCTAGGCTGGTAAATAATCTTGGTGATCATTAGCCTCACAGAGTGGGGAGGAGGCAGAGGTAGTGCAAATGAGAGCCAAGGCTGTAAAAACTTTGTTGAATTTTGGGCAACATTTCTTTTCCTCAAAATTGTGTTTAGTTGTTGCCCTTGATCAGGTTTAATGAACTTTTTTGGCTTTAACAAATTTCGAATTTTGATAACTTGTTTTGGCTTCCATCAAATTGATAACCTTTTTAGCTTCCCATGTGCAATGATCTTACTCATACAACAAAATTTAAATCTTTTGCGTCAAGTGGGGTGGGGCAAAAGCACCTCTGCCCCTCCCAGATTCTTAGTGCCCTCCCACATTCTTAGTGCTGGGTCATGGCCCTCTGACCTCTCTGACCCCTCTGAGCTGACGTGCTTGATCACACACCCACATGCCAGTCTGGTATGATAATGCGGTGTCAGTCTAGTATGTGTCAGCTGTTAGAATATTTCTGTAGTGCCTTTCAAGAACTTCACAAAGGAGCTACAAGATTGTCACACATCGGTCTATTCGGTAACATGCTAGGTTTGTACCCTAACAATTGAGCATTTTGTTCAGACACACCTGTCTGTCACCAAGCAGAATTTGGTACCAGCAAAAGCTGATAATTAAACAGGAAGTCTGGCGATGTACTGAACACTCATTCACGACCTTCAGATTCCTCCACAGGCTGAATGAGTGCCTCCCATAAGTTCAACTATGGGACATGGAAGCTTTATGCTTACTTACTTTAAGATCACGAAATTCGTCGTTTACGTCTCTTCTCTAAATGAGGTGACTTTGATATCCCGAGTCCAACTCAAATTCATTATCACAACTGAAGTCCACTCCATGTCCTCCATTCGTTACAGTTTCCAGAACATTCCAGAGCCGCGTTGCAACCGTATGGGACCTATCCTTCTCATCGCTCTCCCAGTACCCAATGACCATGCCATAGACAAAAAGTTGATCCTCCAACTGAGGCGAAGGTCGCGAAAGCACCAGTGCCCCACTATAACCCTCCCCAGCGATCTTCTGATTTTTACCCTCTGCACGGACGATACGAAGAGTGTTGTAGAGATCGTCTTTCTTGAGTGTACACATTGACTCTGCAACTATGCCCTCGCTCGACGACCCGTTTCGAAGGAGGACAATGACTGGAGACTTCGGGGTTAGGTCCGCCTTGAAGATACTCAGGCGGTAACGTCGGCCGTTGACCACAACTGTGTTATCAGTTGGTACTACTACGTGAAGTAAGGCAAGGTCGGCAGTTACCTAAAGCACATATTTGCATTCAGTCACTTGTGTATTATTTAAATAATGTAAAGAAAAGTAGAGGTAACGGTAACACATTTGTAAGCACATCACTACAGAAGCTCCTCAGCAGCATAAAGGTAAATGTAATACAACTGTTTACATGCCCCTATATTAGCTCATGAATCAGAAGCATAAAGGTAACAGTAGCACACATTGTAAAATAAAAGGTGGTCTCATGGTAGGCAATTTCACTGTCAGTGGAATGGCTGTGTTAGGATGGAAAAATCCACTAATGTATAACCAGAGGGGACAAGTCTCGATTGCTCGTGGTAAAATGTGAAACTTCCCACCAACTCTGCCAAATTCATCAAATGAATTTTATGTTTCCAAATGTATTGTCAGTGCTATTATTGAAAATATGCTGAGTAATAATTGGAAATACTTGCTATAATAAAAGATTCTAAAAGCGCACGACACCCTATCAGGCATGACAGGCCTGGGATTCAAACCCAGAAGTGAAAAGCCAAAGCGCAGCTGATGTGCCACCTCCCACTGGCAAAGAAACCGGTCACAGTAAATTCAAGAAATGATACAGGTGCTATACAACAATTAACGGGCGCCCAGGAACACTCTAGAAGCTTGCTTATGCCTCACAAAAAAGTGCAAAGTTGTTCATGCTCGGAAAAGAGAAGCAAGCATCATATCTTTTATTTTCTGACAGGGTAACATGCGGCATTAGAATCTTTTATTATGGCAAGTCTTTAAAATTATTATTTAACATATTTTCAATAATAGCACTGACCATACATTCTCCGACACAAATGCATGCTCTTGATTTGTCTGTGCCAGTGGGAAATGCACCTAATCATTTAATATTTGACACCAGCTTTATCCAGTTGAATGTTTTTGCTGTGAAGTGCTAACTGAAAAGTTAGCAACTGATAAATTATTTAAAATTAATAGTATTTATTTATTTATATTTATTATCTGAAAACAATTTATTTATTATCAGTTTATTACATGTGTTTCTTTATGTAGCTATAACCCTCCAGTCCATTCACCCACCTAATACATCCACGGTCACCTCCAATCCACCTACACCCAATACACTCAACAATACACTCACTACACCCTATACATCCACCCTCCCATCCACCCAATACATCCACCCTCCAATCCACCTGCCCATTCCCAAATCCATCAATTCACCAACCCAAATAGTTACCTGTCCAAGAGACCTGTGAGTCACCGCTGCGTACTTCTTCAGACACCGTCCGACCTCCAGTCGATTCTCCACAAAGAATTTCTGCTCCACGTCCTCGTACAGATGTCCCACTGTCAGACCCACTTCTGCCCCACCTTGCAATCCGCCCAGTGCCCCACTGTATGTGGCGTATCCGGCCTCGGACTTTCTTGAAACCGGATCCCTTTCCATAGCGTCTGAGAATATCAGGGTTCCAGGTTTCAGGGTTGTGGTCAAGATCTGCCCCCGATCTGTGGGGTAGGGGTTCGAGTTGGGGCATGGAACATATCGACCTCTGGTGGGCGTTGTTGTTACTACAAATCGGAAGTTGGTTAGGTGTTGACCCTTGCGACGGATTTTGTCCTCAGCCCTGGCCTTAGCTATGCCCTCAACTCCAATGCGAAGGCCATTTGCGTCTTCACTGTACTCCATAACCCACTGAGTTCTGAAAATGAATAATAATCGTAAACTCAAACATTTCTAAAGAGCTACTTAAAAGCTAAGTGCAAGGCACTTGCTTATTCACTAGCCCTTAATAATAATTCATTGCCCAGAAGCAGTTTATTAATGACACAAAAGTAGGTCTTCAGTCATGGTTAATTTGTCCATAATTTTGTAAATTGTTGTTAACAGTAGCTACATCACTGCTAAAAAGCTAGGCAGAAGATGAAAGCATATTGTGACTTTTGAAGCCATAACATTCGACAGCTAAGAGTCAGCAATGCTGTGTTGGTGAGAAAACCTCAAGGCAAGAAGCTATCCACTGCTACGATAACATTCCACTCACTGCGACAGACATCATTCGTGGAACAATGATCAAAGCTGCTGCTATATAAGGACACTCAGTAACAAGAAATGAGATTTTCTTCAAGGTGGAGAAAGCTGACCAAGAACTTTGACGACTATGAACACGTCCCTCTTTGAAAATGAATGCTACCACTGTCCCCAATATGCACTGTAGCACCACCTCACCAGGAAAACATAGTTATTCAGCCACATTGTTATCCACAGCATCTGAATAGGCTACCCCCAGAACGATTCATGCCAGGATAAATGACTGTTGTTTTGACACACTGTTCCTACATGAACTTCTATAGTTGATTCTGTTATTTAGTGACTTCTAAAGAAGCGGGGGATGTAATATTGGAACATTCGAGATTAAGGGGATGGGCTAAAAATGATGGAACCAATAGGGCTAGGAGTCAGATGGTTGTAGTCTTTAGCATGAGAGTGTAATACAGTCGGTTGTTATGGTGTAAGAGGAGAAACACAAGTTCCTCATTTACAGACAGAAAAATAAAAAAGGTTTTCGCAAAAACACCAAGTACAAAACTATGCAAAGATTGCTAACCATTGCTGAGAAACACTGTTCTAGATACATAGGTACACAAATAAATATATAAAATGTAATAAATGTACTTGCATGTAAACAAATGTAATAAAGTGTAAATCAATTACTTAAATGTAGCAAATGTAATGCAGTGTAAACAAACACTGAAATCTACTTACTTGTTAAGCCAGCCAAACATGTGAAAGAGGCTGTAGATAGAGGAACAGACACTGGTCAAACTACTTCCTACAAGCCACATATCACAGAAGCTATGATCATATAAGTAAAGGTAAGTTAACTTAACCCATTTCCTACCAACTTGTTCTTTCTAAACAATACTAACATTTTTCAACACATCCTGATATACAAATAAGTACACAAGCTTGAAAATAATTTTTATGAATGCCTCCAATCAAAACTGTTGGGTCGAAGTGGTGCACCCTGGAAGAGTGTGCAAGTAGTTAGACAGTTCGCAATATATTTCATGGCTACTAAAACAATGCCAGTATTATTTGTCATTTGTCATGTTTATGACTACATGGTCAAAGAGGACCATGAGATTCACTGAACAGTCTCTCTAATTGCCATGAAATGCATTAAAGCAATGCAGATGAAGTCCAATATTACATTTTATATGCCGCTTTCTTGTGTTTTTGCCACAATGGGCACAGCAAAGTTGGGTGTTAGAAAAGAAGTGGCCTTGTCTGCCAAACTGAATTTCCACTGGAACATTGCAACTCAATGGTTGTGGTCTGTCAGGAAGTCCGACCCTAGCTGTTGAGCATGTCGCATTAGATACAGACGAATGACATCTCTCCAATGAAATTGTTCATTGTGACATTCTGCAGATTGTTCCCAAAACATGGTACGATGTGGCGTGTCACTGTATCCCAATATCAACAGAATCGCCATGAGTGTACGTATCTCGTCAGTGTTTGTGCCAAAGGCATGTACTCCTTTATCACGTCTTGCATACATCCTCATACTGTTGACAATAGATTCCAGGACTCCTTCATAAAAAAACAGCCCGAAGAGCACAATGGGTGTCTGATGCTCACACAAAACCTTTGGCAATTCTCCCTGCGCCCAAGGCTGTTGAGCAACCAACCACTAGGAATATCTTCTCTTTTCCAAATGTGGCTATGTCTTGGAATAGTATGTCTCTTCTTTGGCTGAGGTAATGATTTTATGTTGACTACTGTGTCATCGCTGTCACCCCTGCCATCATTGGCTGCTTATCATCACCTCTATCTTCATTCCTCTGCATCTGACCATCGGTAGACATAGTGACAATTTCAGCTGGAACATGAAGTCGACTGCCATTCGTGTTGTCAATGGTAACTTGATTTTCATCACCGCAGTCTTCATCAGAGCCACCGCTTTCATTTAGGGGAGAAGTGTACACGTGTGCACGGAGAATGTCCAAATCTTCCAGTATCATCTGCAAGGCTTCACGCAAAATGAAGTACCTACAAGAGTAACATAATATTTAAGAAGGCGAAGGACACATACTTTGCATTTCCAACACAACAAAAGGTCCACCTGACGGCTCAGAAAAATCAGTTTACTCTCCACCATTATTCTGAAACTTGTACCCGTTGCCTACTTGCACACCCTCACAGGGTGCGGCATTACTTTCATCTGGGCTATTCAAGAAATGGCAATTTCTGTTTAATATCACTAATTCCCATAAAAGATACTTAACTCTATTATATTTTATGCTTATAATTAAATAATTATAAAAACTTACCTTTTTTCTCCTCGCATTTGCTTATGGATGTGAGATGACATCATTTTGTCGATTAATCACCCTCTATTTTGGGATAAAGACAGTAAATCTAAAGAAACTTTACACAGAATATTCAGTCAACTCCATCTAAATGAGATAAGTAACTAACACATTTAGTTTAAGCCGGTTAGCAACAATTTTGTGTGAATTTTGGCACACACCCTCTCAGGTTGCGCTAGTAGAAAATGAGTTAAGTAAAGTAAGCATATGGCCGGTGTACTCATTTTATAGCTAGTTCGCTATGGGACATAAACAGAGTAGGAATCTATGAACATGTTTCAGGTCTAGCTGGATTTCAATCTCTAGGCTCTGGGTCTACAGTCAAGCAAGTCAACCATTAGACTATCATGTAACACTCAAAAAGACTGGAAGACAAAGTGCAGTTCCTATAGATTTTATCAGATTATATTATTTAGTTCTCCTATGTAAAGTCTCCTATAACTAGGAGAAGAGCAATCCCTTACGCCAAACCAGAGAGGCTGCCATTGGTGTGAAATGTCAGAGATTACATGTTTCTAAGCCTTGGCACATAACAGCGGGATGGCCAGCCCTCTCCCTCGCCACCCGCTCTTCCCACTGACGATGTACAGTCATTGTACTCATTGTAGCCGAGTTAGCTAGGGGGCACAAATGGAGCAGAAATCTTAAAAAAGTTTATGCTCTGGCTGGGATTTTTACCCCTGACCTTTCAATTGACAGTCCAGCATGCTGTTGACTAAACTATTGCGCACCTGTTGACTCACCAGAAAAACACTGAATTTCTGAAATGCCTGCCTCAGTGGCACAACCTGCCAGCGACAAATCACTCTTGAGCGAGATTGGTGAAAGAGCACGTTGTTCATTCCTCTCATCAAATACTTGAGTCTGCGATCGAGGCATCCGGGGTTCGACCTCGCTTATGTTCACCAAATAGGAGGGACATGACAGGAAGTCTGGAGAACTGTAATGCTTCGAGGGAGAATGTGTATTGGCATTCATGACAGGCAGGACGTAGCCATTCAGAGGTTGAAGGACATCTGATGCTGCATATCGAGTCACTGTCTCAGTAGTGTCCGGTGAAATGCCGTCTTCAGTGTTTTGGGGAAGCAGGCCTTGGTTTGACTCTGGAAGGTAAGGTAAACTTCAGATTAGATAAGGTGAAATAAGACAAGATAATGCCATATAAGCTCAGGTAAGAGAAGGTTAATTAACATAAACCAAGGTAAGTAGCCAAGGTAATATAAGGTAAGATTCTTAAAGTAATAAAAGCAGTAATATTATACGGTATAATATTATATGGCCAACCAGCCAGCCAACTCCCTCACAGTCTGATCTTCCCACCAAGAGTCTCTGGTCAGTGTACTAATTTTATAGCTGAGTTTTCTAGGGAACACAAGTGGAGCAGGAACCAGAAAACATCTTTTTCAGCTGCTGGGGATTTGAACCCCAACCTCCAGCATGCTAGCCACCAGACAGTAGTGCACCCCTGCCCTCAGGAGAAATCATTTTACACTTACAACATATGTGCAATAATAAATTTTCCGTTTTTCCTTTACCATGTTTTTCTTTTCCTAGAAGTTTAGAACAATAAATTATTTACGATCAGTTTGATGTGAAGTCATCAGTTTTCGACTCTTCGTGATGACAAGCGTTACAACAACAAGAGTCACGATTGCCAACAAAACAGAAGAGACAGCCAAGGCCACCCAGATGTCAGTTGCTTTCACGTAAACAGAAGTCGGTGTCACAGACACAACAGTCGTTGACGATGCTAGATAGTCAGCATAACCTGCCAATTAATACCATATAATATTATGACTGCTTAATATTGATTAATAATATCAGTAACAAAAAATTTAATAATAATAATAATAATAATAATAATGATACTGTGACTCCATACTTTGCTGAACATTCATTTACTTCACTGCAACGATATTATTTACCTACAACCTGTTTGGATTGTTGAAATCGGCAAATAAAGAAATTATTAATAATAATAATAATAATGATTATTATAGTTATTTTTTACCCAAGGTAAGTGTAATCTCTTAAGAAGAAAAACCTATTATTATTATTACTACTATTATTATTATTGTCCCTCAGGCATAAATATCTCTTAATATCTCTCTCATTAGAAAACGATTATTATTATCATTATTATAACTACTACTACCACTACCACTACCACTACCACTACTACTTTTACTATTATTATTACTATTATTATTATCACATATTAGAAATTATTTCAACAATTTCCATGAATTCAACAGTGCGTCTGGTGTCCATACCATGGCATTTATCTTCGCATTCCACTCTGTTGAGTCCATTTTGGCCGCAGATGTTGGCACAGGGCACACAGCTACGAACTGACACATCATAGAAGAAGCCAGGCCAACACAGAGGAGATGCTACAGCTTCAGCTGCTGGCTCTGCACTCATCATAGGACAGAGGGAGCAAACTGGCAGCTGACAGCAGATACCTAGAACACACACAAACATCATGTAGGATAAGGCAAGATAAGGTAACATAAAGTTAGGGTAAGAGAGGTAGGGTGAGATTAGGTAAGCAATTATTATAATTTTATTGACCCAAAGAACAAGGATAATGAAAAAATTACATTGAGACTTGTTTCAACTGGGATGGCTAATCGTCACTCATGTTTGAATTATTAATGTTAATATTATTTATAGAGTAACAATAATCATTTTATCATTATAATTTGTTATTATAATTTGTTATTGTTATTGTCATTGTCACTGTTATTATTATTTTTTTTAAATTTTTATTTATTTATTTTTTATCATCATCATCATCATCATTATAAAGTCATGTTATAACAAGTTTATTCCTAGAGGTAAATTAAGTTTGGGAGCCATGTCCCTGATTATTTGATATCAGAATTCATGTTATAGGGAAGTGTGTTAAAAAGGTCTCTGGTACATAGCAGTTTGTGCCTCAGTGTTTATTACCATTAAGAAATGCCAATAAGTTTCTTGTTGCTGCCATTATTTATAAAAGAAATCTGGTGTCAAAATGTGCACAAAATTACCTATGTACAATTATTTTACTTTAAAAAGGTGTCCAAACTTTGCTTATCCAATTATATAACCTGCTTTAAAAAGTTGTTGGGACCTTTCCACATGTAATTAATTAATGTGCTTTAAAAGTGTTCAAATTTTGCCTATATAATTACATAATCTATTTAAAAGATGTACAAAATTTTCCACATATAATTAATTTGCTTTAAAAAGGTATCTAAAACTTACCTCAGTTAATTACATAATCTGCTTTAAAAAAGTATATATGTTCCATAAAATGGGGTCCACATATTCTCCATTTGGTAAAATGTGGATGCCAAGTCCTTTGCTGTGTACAACTTTTTAAAATGTCAATGATTAATGCCTTATTTTTTGATTGTGGGGCCATATAGATATTACACAAGTATAATAATATCACAATAATATATTTACACACATTAATTACATGTTTTAAAAAAATATTAGAAAACAAAATGCAGAATTCTGCATTCTGCTTAAAACACACAAGTTATTTCCTGACTCCTCAAATGAATTAAGATTTTAAATATGATTTCGCTTGAAGCGACAATCGTCATAACCTGGGAAACCCAGAAATGATTATCAAAACATTGAAAATGCAAAAAACAGGTCATGTGAAATCCATGAAACTAAAAATGTCATCATGAAACTTTTCAGCTTAGACCAAGCATACCATTTCATATCATAACATAAAATACCACAGCACCACAACATAACATCATAACATATCATACCATAACACAAAATACCGAAGCATGACACAACTTACCATAACATTAACATAACACACCATACCATAACTTGGGTTGTAAGTGATTAACAAGGTGTTTGGTCGGTCGGTCGTTTGGTCAGTCAGTTAGTCGGTCAGTCAATCAGCAAAGCAATCAAACCAACCAAACCAGTCAAAATAAGTACACAAGTAAGAACCCGTTTCACCCACCGAAAGTCTTAAGCCCAGCTGGGTCGTAACAATCATTTCATCTGTGTTACAGCTCGTAATTACTGTAATTTATAAGCAATACTCAGAATAATATTTCTGTAAAAATTATCGTAATAATAATTTGTCATAATAATTCGTAATAAATATTAAACTTCAATTAAAAAACCAAACAGGTCAAAATACTGAAAAAATCTCAATCGACAACGCATTCGAACATAGAGAAATTGTCAAAACCGGAGTTAAATAATTTTATATGTCTGACTATACATACCTACCTTGGACAGTGCGTTGCTAAATGTAAGGTCTGAGTATTTTGACGCGATTTCGAAACTTCAAAAATTCTCACAAAACTCAAGAAATCGGCAGAAACTCATCAATACGAATAAATCTTATAGAAAATGAACGCAGTCTTAATAACAGTGTTACCTATGATTCCTGAAGCGCTTACTCGTGACAGTAAGGCAATCCTGACAAATTTCTTTTCCCAAAACCACGATGACAAACAGAAAATATTGAATATTTATACATACCTCTTGTATATTCATTTACTTGGCCAGGACATGAATAATTAATACCATCCTGCGTGAATTTGGCCACGCGTGATGTGCCAATCACAACGTAATCGTAAACTCTCAAGCGCTACTTAAAAGCTAAGCGCAGGGCACCAGCTTATTCATAAGCGCTGCGTCAAATCAGTGGGGTTGTCCGAAGACGCCATGTCAAAAACGAAGTCTTTCTGCCAGAAGACCTGAGAGAAGGGGAGAGCAACTGTTAGGCTGGGTTGTGTTTGAGCGTAATCTCTATGATTTCTACAGCGCCTAAAGTAATTTCAGTCGCAGACGTTTAGTCCGTTGGCTTAGTCAAAACAAAATTGACCAGCAGGTTGGCTCATGTCAAAATCTAACGGCCATGCAGTTTGACAGTCAGACGACTACGCATGGTAGATGGTGTATTCTATAGCACTGGAACGGGCAAGAGAAGCAATGGGAAGAGAAGAAATCACGATATTCGTGGAAGAGGAATGCTCTCAGTTTTGAATGGAATATCTGCATGGATATGGCAGGAAATGCAGTGTTGTAATAATGATCTTTAGATAGCCAAGCTTAGTATGTGTCTAGTTTGCATTAAATTACACAAAATAATTAGAAATCTGTCTCAGCACTCTAAAATCGTCTTATTAATATTTGAAATTTACATTATGCAAAGATCCAATCTCCGAGAGCGAAGAGGGCGGAGCGCTGTTTGCGTGTAAAAATAGTGGTCAATCAAAATTGCGATGACCTCATCAATATTAATATTAAGCATATAAGTATAACCATGGGTCCTGTGCAAGTCATTGTAAATTTGTGGTTAATTAAGTAGACAATTGTTCACCTCATTCACGAAATCTTTTTCTTTTTAAATGAGAAGGAATCAATTGCCCCATAGACATTATGAACACTAATAGACATAACTACTCATGAGAATGGGCCTGGCCCTGTAAACAAATGCACTCGCCCTCAAGCGCAGTCAGTACAAATACCTCTCACGGACAGTCATTGTGGTGCTGAAGCCCTTCTACCTGCGGTGGTTGTATGGTTACCCTGCAAACCGCAGCATCGGGCCAACGAGGTAATAGAAGAACTAGAGAAAGCGCTGCCGTGTATTGGGCTTACCGCGGCTGAAGCGGCCATTTGGTAGACGGTCAGCTGTCAACAACGCATCTGCCAATGCAATTAGAATGAGGAATTTGGCCAAATATATAACAAAAATAGGTTTTACCTTTGTGTCCAGCCCCATTGAATTTTGTTTGTTATTTCTAACTCATCTGTTGGACGCTAATTTTGTGTTTTCGTTACATAGGAGGAATAATTAGGATTAAGCATCGGGCCGACGTCAGTCCGACAAGTTTATGAGAAAACGTCCAGATTTTAACGACATCTTATGGCAGTTCCGATAAATTTATACGGTCGCTATAGAAAACATTGACATTTAGACCTACATTTGCATTTATCACATGCCGTAGTCGCTGACGTCCACTTTACCTTACCTAGCTGCCAGTGGAGACCGTAGGTATATATGGAGAGTTCCATATCCATACACTGAAAGTTCGGATTTTCAATGCCATAAACGTTGATAAAAAGCATCCCATATCCCACGAGTGAGACGTAGGGGAGGCGCTCATTTTCTTTTCTTTGGGCCCTTGAGCCGGCTTATCGCAGGACTTGCTGTTTAGGTCACCACCGCTACAAGCCATTTAAGGTCCCCGCGCACGGACCGTGCTAGCCCGAGATTCAAATCTTTGAATTAAGCCACGACCGGGACGCGAACCGGAGATCCTCACGCAGAGGCTTCCTTGATGTACGCGCTGACGAATGTAGCCAACTAAGCCAGTCTGCTTTAAACTCTACTTTCTCAGTCCAGCCTAACATTATGTTAGCTGGAAATCAAGCCTTTTCCTCGCCCTCTTCAGTCCTCGAATTTTCCACCGGATCGGGTCCGTTGACCGTCAAGCCTTCATGCAAGACATCATCAACTTCCAACTTATTCTAAACCTTCCCTCTCCCCTTGATGATCTCCTACTGTATCTTGCAACAACACTACACTTACCAACCTCCTCGATACTCATGCGCCACTCATTACCAAACACATCACACACGGAAATGACCCTTGGTTCACCTCATACCTTCAAACATTCAAATCATTTTGCAGACGCCTTGAACACGCTTACGCCCAACAAGCGTACAATTGATCCTGTAGCTAAGGCAGGCACTTAATGTTCTGGCGCACCTGTTTAATCCACATCCTTGACCTTCGCCATATTCGATCTATGCTCGTTTTTAAAACTGCTTCTACCATCGCTAACTCTATTGTCCCCTCCAAGCTTGACTACTGTAATTCCCTCTTCCTTAACCTCCAATCCACTCTAATTAAGCGTCTTCAACTCATTCAAAATTCACTTGCCGAGATGTCATCAGGACACCCCAGCGTCAGCATTTTACATCTATCCTCGAATTCCTCCACTGGCTGAAAATCCCCGAACGCATTAATTTCAAAGTTCTTTCTCTAACATATAATGCTCTGCAATGCTTCCAACCTACTTATCTTCGCAAACTTTTTACCATCCAATCACCCCCGCTCTATCCGTTCATACTCTTACCTCACTCTTGCCCGTCCTTCTGTAACTACCCATCTGAAGATCTCTAACTGATCCATATACCACATCGCACCTCGACTCTGGAACGATCTCCCTCCTGAATTTCACAAATTCTTTGTTCTTCTATCCCTTCTGTCGTTCACCCACCACCATCTGTCTCAAACCACCATCTAGTTAAAACTGAAGTCTCACCTTTTCCAGATATCTTACCCTGATTCATCCAATCTGCCGCCTTCTCATTTCTCTCAACCTAAACACAACCCACCGTAACATCTGCTCTGCCCCATTCTCTCTAATCTTCTGGCAATCGGACTTTATGCTTCTTATAGCACCCTTGGACAACCCCTCTGACTTCACGTAGCGCTCGTGATTAAGTGATGCCCTGCGCTTAGCTTTTAAATTTTCTAGATTACGATTACGACCGAAGATGCAGTTAATAAGTAGGACTGCTATAGTTGTGGCGGATCGGCCACAAGGCAAGCCTGTTGGGTAAGAGGCAGGAGTAGCTATGACTCGCGTTAGGTAGCCATTAAGCGTTGTGCTTATGTGCACGGTTCGGCCGCGTTACCTGTGTAGGATTTTAGAAATTAATTTTTATTAAATTTAAGCTTAATCTAATAATAGCCTTATAATTAGGCCGTGCAAACTTCTTAGTATAATTTTAGTAAAGTAGGCTAATGGATAAAATTGTTTAAATTTATAGGCCCAAAGCAAGTAATCGGTAACGGTTAGACACCTTTATTTACGTTTTATCGAGCGTGACACTATATAAGAAAACGCGTAGAAGGGGTTGAATAAGAGGTGTCGTGAGTTCTGTTGCTATAGCCGTGAAGGATGGTAGCGTGCCTTCAGATATACGAGTTACAGTGTTTTGATATCGTTCTGTGAGCGAATTCATAGCGTATACAAATATATATAAGGACGAGGGTGACGTCCGGAGAAGCCCGTGTTCGATACGGTCCCGGTTACGATACAAATATACGGACGAGAGAGTCCGCGAAAGACTAATCTGTGCGCTCCCGGCGGGACGACTGAGATAATCACTGTCTGGTTTCGGGCTGACGGCGTCGATCCGGTTAGAGCGAGGGCCCATTCTGCCGTAGATCGCGAGGCGGTCTGAGCCACGACGGTGGACGTTGAGGTTGGACAGAACCAGGGGAAAGACCCCGTTCGTAAGAAATTAATACAGGTCTGTGTAAAACAAGTGGGAAAGTTGCGGAAGCTACCCCTTTGACCGCGTAAGAGAAAAATCTGATCAGTGCGCTCCCGAGAACGTCGCAGCCGTTACGAACCAACCTGTCTGATTTCTGACTGGCTCCGTTGGTCTGGCAGGGCTCGGGCCCACCCTGTTAGGAAGTCGCTAGACGGTCTGAGTAAGTCAAGATAGTTGGAAGCTAAAGGTTGTGCAAAACTCGGGAAAAGACGCGGCCGCGGTTCTCCCGGTCGAAATTCAGACGGCGGAGATAAAGGGAAGACCCACGGATCATAACGCAGACCAAGTAAAATCCCGGTACGTAAGAGACCGGAAACTAACGCAGACCAAGAAAATACCCGGTACATCATAGTCCGGGTCGGTTCCCCGATAACACCGGAGTCGACACGGAAGATACCGACTCCTCTATATGCTTGTCTCCACACACTGCTCAGAGGACTGACTGAAGTGCGGGAAAGGGCCCCCTCGTGCGTAGGTCGGTACGAAGGTCCGTGTGTTTTACAGAAGGTTAGAGAGGGGACCTTCCCTTGAGTGTTCCACAGGGGTATCCTATCCCCTGAAGCAGTGTTGGGCGATAATTGCCAATACAGAGACTTGACATGGAAACTTGCTCCGGAAGTTCTCGGAAGTACCCGGAGGTGGAGCGAGAGACAGATAGTGATAACGGGAAGATGTCTCGCCCGATATCTATGTGCCTAGGGCGGAAAGACACAGAGGCTCGTCGTAAGACTTCCCTGTTCCCGGAACCGATAAAACGACTGGTGTATGAAAATATTGGTGGTAACGGGAGAGTTACAAGATGTAGAATGGTGGTTACGAGAAAGTCCTCACGCAGAAAAGGAACGACTATTGCCGATAAAGGAACTATAGCCAAGTTAATTTGAGTAGGCTATTGCAGTATATCACACTGCACAGTAAGTCTAGCCACTATAGAAGTTATTGAAGGTTAGGATGAAGAGGGCAGCTAATCGCAGAAAACTGATACCAACACCTGGTTTACATCATCAGCGGCCCCGGTCAGCGAGTAGTCAGAAGGGCGTCTGATTTATTACTTTGTCCAGAGAGGTAGAGGAATCTTAGATTTCATACAACTGACTCACCAGCCCACTCAGAGAGCTTTGCAGAGACAGGCAAGAATACATAAGGCCACACATGCACAGATACAGACGCAGATCGAAACGGAGTCAAGCCAGCGGACACGCCAAGATCAACAGAGCAGCACGGAATAAGTCTGAGAGAAGTACGCAGACAAACCAAGCTGTAGATTTCAGACAAAGAGAATCCTAGCGTCCAATCAAATAGACTATCCGGAATAACTCCATAACTATTGACCAATGGAAGTCCGACACATATCGCCGGACGAGAGAACCTCAGACAGGATCTATACTAAGTCAGTCTGGTTTGAGATACCATACAGATCAGTCGATTAGCTCTGAGATTCTACTCTCGGAGATAGAACGCAGTTAGAAATGTAGTCGGAGTAGTGTCTAGTGTCTTATCGACACTACCGGGTAAAATAGAGTAAAGGTTTGTCTTAGGCTTCTGGCTCGCTCCACAATTGAACTAGAATCGCGCTCGCGTTATGTCAAACAATCATTCGAAGAACATTCAAGTGCTGAATGACATTTCGAGAATAAAAGATGAAAACTGTACAATGCGAACTGGACGAGAATAATCATCATAATCGGTAGAAATGAACTCTACCACAGCTGGTGGAGAACTTGGTTCGATCTCCCCCTGCCTCTCCCTCTGCCTTTCTGCATGTGAAGCTAGGCCTAAATCATCATATAGGCCACGTTCCCTACGTCAACGCGAGAAGAAATCGATGGAGCTCCAATGCCGACATTAAAGCCAGACGAAACTCTTCATCTTTTACCTACAGCCGATGCATTCAACTGAAGTTCTGGGAAGACCGACATCATCATAACCACCACGTCTTCTGTTCTACTTTCGCTGTGAATTTCCACCTTCGCCAGACGACCGCCATTCCGTCAACCTTCATCGGTACTAGCCAGATCGCCGATTCAAGATGTCTGGACGCGCCATCTCGACTCATCCAATTCTTTCATTCTTCCATTCAAGGAGCAGACACTGCCTGCACGACGTCAAAGGCCACGATCGTCATGCAACGCTGCCGCCTATTCAAAGAGTCGTCGCCGAGTCTTCTATGGCATAATAAGGGTAACATATGGCGCCATATAATCATCCATATAATCATTCATCAAAATCATATTCATTCATGACTTCATCCGCTACCATAAAGCTTAGCGCTAAGTAAGCATACGTTATCTTATTCGCTGTTCATCAAGTTCATGTTAATTTCGGTAACAACCTTTCGAACGTAACCCCAAGTAAGTTTCGAACAATTTTGTAACGTAACAATGTCCATCAAGCAAGGTTTAACGAGAAAAGAGAATACTTACGATAGAGTCAAGTCTTGTTGTCAGTCAGTCTTTGTACATATAGTAGTAGTCTTTAACGAAGTGCTTCTTACATTGAATTTTTAACATTAGGCCTATAATCGGCGTAGTTTGTATTTTAATCTCTTGTGCTTATTATGTGTGAACGCTAAGCTTATCATATTTCGCATTAGCTTTCAGCAGAGGATTTTATACACTGTAAAAAAGCAGTACGCATGTGCACTTAGTAGAAATCTCATTTCACTTCCGAGCCAGATCACTTAACGCTGACTTTTAATATAACGACACAGTTCAGCATTCATCAGATTGCACAATTATAATCATACGCTGCATTTAAGAACGGTAAAATCTTGATTGTGACCGAATTTTAACGCATTATGAGCGATAGGCCTACATTGTGAATTAGCCACCGACGCAATAATAAATATAAGCAGACTATAGATCTGTATGCTGAAAGTAAAGCCTAACTGTGCAATGTCGATTTTGATCACGATATATTTGCAAATGTCATACGTCTGATTGAACACGAAGTCTGTATCAGTTTAACATGAGTAACGCCAGATTTATATAGCGCAATCGCAGGAAGTGTAAATTCCCTCATTGCAGAGATACGATGAATGAAGTTGAGTTCGCGCAGAGACGCACAAGCAGAGTCAAGTTAAGCCCGTGCCTACACGCACACTGAGCTTATAGAGATTAAGTGTTATTAAGAGTTTATGTGAATTATTATTTTATGTTATTTACGAGTCACTCATGTAGAATTGCAGCAAATGTTACGTCGGATAGTTCGTGATAAGAGTAAAAAATCGTGCCAGATCTAAAATGCACATAGTATGCATCAGCAAGTTTACGCTAAGATCAGATTATTATAGGCCTCAGTTGCACAAGCCAAGTAATGTAATCAAGTAAGGAAGATCAACTGCAGTCGCATTTCAGCAAATTCCAGTAATGTAAGCAGCTTAAGAAGTTTTCTGCAATTCATCCAGTCAGCCCAATAAGAGATTTGAATCTTCATTTAAGAGTGTGATCAAGTGCAAGGATCATTCAGCATTTCAGCTATAGCATTCTATTATAAGTTTAGCTTTCGCTATGTGTTTAGCTATCACGTTTGATTATAATTATATTTCTGTTAGTGCATGCAACTATATTTGTGTGTATTTTTCGGTTATATTTCATGTAACGTTGTGATGGAATGATCGCACGAGCTGAGAGAACAAGGCATTTCAACTGTCTTTGCCTTCGATGCTGTCAAGTTACACAAGCACAGCATTATTATCTCAGCCATGGGTCACGTCGGATCAGACCCTTTGTCAAGGACACATTCAGAACTCTGATCAAAGAACAATGTCGTCCTCAAAACTTATTTCATCTGATCCTTCCATCCTATCTTATTTGTGTTTCATGTGTATAACTGTTCTTAGATCTTAGGACTCGCATAACGTAATGAGACCAATTGAACATTTAGACCCTTTCGTTCCCTGGAGCAAGCCGGCCGCTTCAGCGAAAGTCTAGGACAATCTAGATGCCTTTTCATCATTTCATCCATGACTATTATCGCACATTCTCATTTGCATATCGCCATGTACCATTAGCTTTATTGCATACTTCTAAAGCGCTCTTGCTATCGAACGAGACGTTCGAATTTTTTAGAGCAGGAGGGGGTATAGCCAAGTTAATTTGAGTAGGCTATTGCAGTATATCACACTGCACAGTAAGTCTAGCCACTATAGAAGTTATTGAAGGTTAGGATGAAGAGGGCAGCTAATCGCAGAAAACTGATACCAACACCTGGTTTACATCATCAGCGGCCCCGGTCAGCGAGTAGTCAGAAGGGCGTCTGATTTATTACTTTGTCCAGAGAGGTAGAGGAATCTTAGATTTCATACAACTGACTCACCAGCCCACTCAGAGAGCTTTGCAGAGACAGGCAAGAATACATAAGGCCACACATGCACAGATACAGACGCAGATCGAAACGGAGTCAAGCCAGCGGACACGCCAAGATCAACAGAGCAGCACGGAATAAGTCTGAGAGAAGTACGCAGACAAACCAAGCTGTAGATTTCAGACAAAGAGAATCCTAGCGTCCAATCAAATAGACTATCCGGAATAACTCCATAACTATTGACCAATGGAAGTCCGACACATATCGCCGGACGAGAGAACCTCAGACAGGATCTATACTAAGTCAGTCTGGTTTGAGATACCATACAGATCAGTCGATTAGCTCTGAGATTCTACTCTCGGAGATAGAACGCAGTTAGAAATGTAGTCGGAGTAGTGTCTAGTGTCTTATCGACACTACCGGGTAAAATAGAGTAAAGGTTTGTCTTAGGCTTCTGGCTCGCTCCACAATTGAACTAGAATCGCGCTCGCGTTATGTCAAACAATCATTCGAAGAACATTCAAGTGCTGAATGACATTTCGAGAATAAAAGATGAAAACTGTACAATGCGAACTGGACGAGAATAATCATCATAATCGGTAGAAATGAACTCTACCACAGAACGAACCCTGTTCTGAGTAAAGGTCATCCTCAGGACGTTGCCCATCCGGCGACCGCGGAAGAGGCAAAGTCGGATTCCGAGAGTTACAGCGCTGATTCCCTTAAGGAAGCGACCTATCCTAGGCCTTCCTTGGAGAGAACAGACACTATTGGAAGAGATGATACGGGAAGACCATTGTACAGTGAGAATGCAAGGGGCGGTGAGGCGGGTGGCTCTGAGCTAGAGTTACCCCCACCCCATGAACAGTTAACCCGACCGAGAACGCCACATAGTAAACAAGTAACCCTAGTTGCTTAACCGCTAGGGGAATGTCTCTGAATGAACCGTTGACTAAGCATAATTGCTAGTGGGTCGCCAAGTGCAGCCGCAATCAGCAAACCCTTAGAACTATATTACTCAGTCACGACTTGGTCGAGATTTCATTGGCCTGCAATAATTAACTGACTAATTACCGCACAGCTGCGACAATGAGAGGGGTCAACACTCGACAATAACTGCTTTACAGTAACAGGGTCAGTTGTATGGAGGCCACCCGGAACTAAAAGCAACCACTTAGTAAACGCTATCTGCTCTTACAGTTAGTAGAACTCATTCATACATCATCTTGTATAATGCCTGTCACGGATCTGAATGAATTTCTTCCCGTTTTTATTCATGTCTCCCCATCCGTATTTTCCAACGGTGCCTCTCCAGTAGAACTCATTCATATAGCGTCTTGTCCCACAGCTTCTATTATGCCTGTCATAGGTCTGAGTGAGTTTCTTTCCGCTGTTATTAATGTCTCCCCATTCCTATTTACCCACAGGGCCTCTCCAGGTAGGCTGTCACTGTCTCTGGCAACCTTAGCGTCAAAATCCCCGTGATGATGATGTCTTGGAATTCAGTTCCACTAATTCATTACCACTAATCATGTCAATTCAAGGTCAAAATTCAAAGTTAATTGATTTATAAGAACTATCAAATAATTATGCTCAGTTTTGCTCAATGGACTGCTTCGATACTGAACATTTTGGAAGTGTTGTTTGTCAAGTTGATCGGGAGTGGGAGCGATCGTCTAGTGCTTAGCGTGCTTGGCTATCAAGCCGGAGGATGGGGATTCAGTTTAATCCCTGCCAGGATAAAAAAGGTTCTTCGAGATTGCTGTTGCACTTCTGCTGCCCGGCGAATTGAAATATTAGCATGAAAGGATTACAATGGCTATACACGGTCGGTTAGAAGACCATACGGCAAGGCAAAGGACTGGTCGCCTGCACTCATATGCCCGGGCGTACTGTTTAACAGCGTAACCTTAGCCTAATTACACTGGTCAACATAGAAATCGTTACTGACTGGAAAAGGCCCTAATGTGTAGCATCTTGGTGTGCTGAACACGAATATAACCATAGAAATTTTTTATTGGCTCTCGTTTTGAAAATATTTCATATAGTTCATTTTTTATGTTTCACCATGTAAATTTATGCAGTAGGACTGCGACAATATCCTAAATAAGTCTAGAATGATGTAATATTCCACCTCATTGCATAATCCCATCATGGACACATCATGCACAGTTGATTACGTCATTTTCTGATGCAATGTAAAACTACAGCCAGTCGGCTACTGACGTAAGATGACGTCAGCAGTGTACTATATAAAGCGAGTCGGAACGGTTGAGCATTTACAATATTACAGACTTTGTGCGAGACAGTTTAAGTTACTGTTTTATAAAACTATTATTACTTTATCCATTTAGATACAATACAGAACAGTAATGCCTCGGAAGTGCGTAAATACTGTGGACAACTTTTGTTACATTTGTGAGGAAGTGACATTTGCCAACCAGAAGAAAAGTATCACTTATCAAGTCAAGAAGGCATATCATGCTTACTTCGAATGCAAGGTTGGTGACCAAGACAAGCCATGGGCCCCGCATATATGCTGTGCTACACGTACAACACAGCTTTCACAGTGGTTGAATGGCAAAAGACCATCAATGCCGTTTGCAGTTCCCATGGTGTGGAGAGAGCAAAGCAACCACGTAGATGACTGTCACTTCTGCTTGGTTCCTCCTCTTTTCGGTGGAATAACGAAGCAAAAGAAGTCGACAATAGTCTACCCAAACATTCCGTCAGCATTGAGACCAGTTCCACATGGTGATGGACTACCTATTCCAGAACCTCCAGCAGAATATATTTTCCTTGATTCATCTGATGAGGACAAGGGTGAGCCGACATGTTCTTCTCCTGGTCCGTCAGCGTGCAGTGATCCCGATTTTCACTGTGGTGCATCATCAACCCCACACAGAATAACACAGGAAGAACTAAATGACCTTGTTCGTGATTTGGACTTATCCAAAAACAAGGCAGAATTGCTAGGATCAAGACTCCAACAATGGAATCTTCTAGAAGAAGATGTCACAATTACTTCATATAGAAAGCGCCATCAGCAGTTGGAACCTTTCTTTATGAAGGAAGGTAATCTGGTATTCTGTTCCAATATTGACGACCTCATGAATGCCTTACAGATCACTCATGACCCACAAGAATGGAGACTCTTTGTAGACTCTTCAACACTGAGTCTTAAGGCTGTGCTTTTGCACAATGGAAACCGTCTTCCATCTATTCCATTAGCGCATGCTGTCCACATGAAATAGACATACGATAACCTAAAACAGCTACTGCATTCCATTGACTATAACAGGTACAAATGGCACCTGTGTGGTGATTTGAAGGTAGTTGCCATTTTAATGGGACTGCAGCAAGGATATACAAAATATATGTGTTTCTTGTGTGAGTGGGATAGCCGAGCAAGAGAGTTGCACTACGTGCGGAAGGAATGGACTCCCAGACAAAACATGGCAGTTGGACAGAAGAATATCCAGCACCCAACTCTGGTCGAGGCTCACAAAATCCTACTACCACCCCTTCACATCAAACTAGGTTTGGTGAAGAACTTCGTGAAAGCCATGGACCGCACTTCGCCAGCTTTCCGATACCTGCATGAAAAATTCCCTCGACTCAGCGAAGCAAAGATTAAAGAGGGAGTTTTTGTGGGTCCTCAGATTAGAGAACTCTTCAAAGATGACCGCTTCAACAACTTGCTGGAGGGTGATGCGAAACAAGCATGGAATGCTTTTCGTCTAGTGTCTACAGACTTTCTGGGGAATGTTAGGGCAGAAAACTACAAGGAACTAGTAGAAGACATGCTCAAGCAGTACCAGAAATTTCGCTGCAATATGTCTCTGAAGATGCATTTCCTTCATTCCCATCTGGATTTCTTCCCTGACAACTGTGGTATGGTTAGTGACGAACATGGCGAACGTTTTCATCAAGATATCGCAACAATGGAGCAAAGGTACCAGGGAAAATGGTCCACTACAATGTTGGCTGACTACTGCTGGACACTCCGCAGAGATGCTCCCGAACAGCTGTACAAGAGACAGGCAAAAAAATCTAAGAACTAGTCTATGACCTGGTTTTTACAAATATTAACTGTAAGTGTATCACTATTGGCATGCATTGTGCGATATAAAATTACTTCATTTCAGATTACAAAAAAACTAGAGCCAATTCGGCATTTTCACTGTCATATTCGTGTTCAGCACATACAAATTGATAAGAACTGACTAATTTCGTTTCAGTAACATGACTTTTGTAAAAATTTGTTGTCCAGTGTTATTATTATAGAGTCTCATGTTGTATTGACACCTCAAAACGTGAAAGATATACGACGATGTGACAGAACAGTATATGTCACTGCCATAGTTGAGTAAAGGCCGACATGTTGTAAAATTTCTTAGGTTGTGCAGCATACTATTCATAAAGAACGATGGATCCAACATAACCCAAAATTAATGCAAGGAAAATACCCCAAATATCGCATTTCGTAAGAAAAACTGTTAGATTCCGAGGGGCTTCGTCCCGACCCCTTACCAGCAGAGCTCCGTGGGCCTATACGCTCGCGCTTCGCGCTAGCTATATGGCCCCTTTGGTCAACTCCTTGAGCCGCCCTTGCGTACAGGCAGTAGGCCCCTAAAGGCGTTTTCAATTCTCACCCAAAACGCACACATAAGGAAAGTATTAAACACAAGAAAAATACCAGTTTTAATTCACAAATGACACAATACTCTTAAATCATTTATCAACCAATTAATAACAACATACAATAATAAATGAAATAGTAATACTAGTACTACTTCTAATACTAATAATAAAAGCAATAATAATAATGAGGACTGATGACGTATTGTTCACTTGTTTTATGTAGGATAATAATAATAATAATAATATATGCGCATTATATACCTGAATATGTTCATATATATTATAGATACACATATTAATTTATATCTAGTGAAATCTTTGCCTAACAGTCTAACAGTAAGTTTTCATAATTTTCATAGTTTTCAAATTCATTGCAAACATACTTACGCCATGCACAACTCTCGCTATGCTATGTATATACGATCCATGCAAAGGGACCTTAAATGGCGTGGCGCCCATTCAAACGGGCTGCGGTGGTGAAGGATCTTACCCGCTAAATTCATTGCAAAAATGAGCAGGGCCAAGGCCATACGGTCGCTATAGAAAACCGTGTACATTTACATATATTTTACTTTCTGCAGCGCCATCTAACAGGCGCCAGTTATTGTTCACCTAACACAAGTCTGCACACATTTTACAACAGCAACGGACTGCCTTTCGTCTGCGTTCGGGATATGAACGCCGGTGCGTCTTTTGTTAAATTACGAATTCATTGCTGAGCCGTGCAAAGGCTGTCCGGTTGTTACATCGAGTACTGGTAACGTAATTACACTTCATACGAAAGACCCCTCCACCTCATGACCATGCCTGTCGGGACTAATGCTGATGGAGGCGTGTACTACGCAAGCGCTTATCTAACTGGAACATAAACTGTCTGCTTAAATTAACTAACTGTGGTCACATTTCGCGCGCATTCAGCGATAGCGTAATAAAGCTGTACTGTTCTAAGGGCAATTAATATAAATGATTCACCCTAAATACTTAATAACTTCTAAATTTTGAAGTAAAATCTGCAAAATTCTTGTAGCAATAAATCTGTCTCTATATTGTTCTTTAATAAATACCAGCCATTCTAAAATCAAATAAAACTATAAGCACTTTCCAAAAAGTTATTCACGTAATTAGAGAAAACGATCATGACGCAGTATAGGCGACTTTCAATGTGTCTGACACCAGTTTATGTCTATGAGCCTTCTAACCACACAAGTGTCTGCTTTTAACAAATTTGTAATTTCATGAGTGAATAATCATTATAATCATATACTACCTTTTATCAGTGTTTAAAACTTATCACTCTTATCTGCATCACCATTTGATCATATCAATACCATAATATCCTTTTAACAATAACTGCTTTGTCAGTCAAATTAACATCACAACAAGCTAAAAACAAAACGAGCAGAAAAGGAAAACAAACTGCTCCCTAACGCTGTAACCAGAAACAAAAACTTTAAATTGTCATTTCCTAAACAATTTAACCTTCTTATAATATTACCTTTGGCAGCCAGAATAATCTAATCTAATCTAAACTGGAAACTTCTATAGTGACTTCTCATCAACGGCAGCTATGTAAGGGTAGGTGGGGCCCATGTCCCCAAATGATCCAAAGGCTCTCCAGGTGCCCAAAAAATTATTTTATCTATTGCACTTGTTATGCATGCATACCCAGAAAATCTGTGGCACGAAACTAGTTTATATGACAAAAAGTTCATCCACAAATATCTATTCACACGACCAATTTTGAACCATAAAAAGTTAACATAACCAATTTTTAACCTAACCATAACCAACCTAAAATGCTTCAAGTTCACAAAACTACTTTTTGTTTTAACTTTAAAAGTTCACATGACGAATTCTGCATCTCACAATATGAATATCATACCATAATGATCACAGAATTATAGAAATTCACAAAAGTAGCTCTGCTACCAAAAACACCATAAATCTCAACATATTATTATTTACAAGAAACTTCCTATTGGATAATTCAGTGGAATGGTGATTAATGCAATATAGTCTGGGTTTCGAATCCCAATATGCTGTGCAATTTTCTTGTTTAGGTCTGCAACCTATATGAAAATATTCTCAGAATACTTTGTGTTTGTAAATAAAGTAAAGCTCCCACGTAGGGAGGGCTCTCACTTCCTGCTCTTGGGGCTAAGGACATATCGCATGAACGAACTTTAACATCATTCTGGTGAAGCACCTTTGAAAGGTTCTTAGAAGGTGCTATATAAATATCTTTAGTTCATCAGCATCGTCGTCGTCATCGTCATCATCATCATCTTCATCATCATCATGTTCCTGACGCCAGCCATTTTGCAGTGAATGAATGACCTGCATTCTTTTCATGTGTTTATCGTCTTATGCTTTTCTGATCTTAAACCAAAGTTCTGTTATGTCTTTGTTTATATTGTCCATTGATGACCCAGTGGTTGGGCCGTCTACCTGAAACAGCATCCCTCTGGATCTGCACGTCCTTCTGGCCAGGGATGTTATATTTACCTTTCATCAAAACTTGTAAACCCCTCTTTTGCCATGGCTGGGCTGGGAGTTCCCCTCAGTATATGCCGAAATGTTTCTACATTTCCTTATTAGCTCTGAATGAAAGGACAAATGAACATCCAGCATAATCTAGCAACATTACTTGTGTGCTCTGCAATTATCATTATATAAAAATTGTCAAACCAATATGAATGCTAAAACAGAAAACCGCCTGTAAAAATTCATTTTGTAGATGTGGCAATCTAGTATTCAGTGCAGCTTTGATCTGTTGGATTTCACTGTTGCTCCCAGCAAACCTAAGTTTGCAGTATGTGACACTGTCTGTGATCAAACTTGTAGGCAAATTAAATATTTTATTTCATTGCAATAAACTACTTCATTTCATTCAAGTTATATAATGCGTAAACACCTTATCACACATAACCTCTACAAAGAACCCCATTCTGAGGTAAAATGAGATGCACTTCTGCGATGAGAAAACACCCTGATCTTGACAGAGGGTTTGAATCAATCAACGGTTTGAATCAATCAACGGTTTGAATCAATCAACGTTTCTAGTAGATCGAGTCTGTGATGGTGCACCAGTGTCCTACAAGTAACAGCGGATTTGTATAATATATTGTTGCATACAGTGCAAAGGGGGTGTCCGAGTAGGTTCAGTCATTGTACGTTGTACACCTTCTGTACATTTTGTCGGGAAAGCCTAACAGTTGTTTTAATTTTCGCTCAGACTGGCTGTTGCTTTTGGTCCTGCGTGACCGTTGTTCTTGTTGTTACCAGTCTCTTCAACTAGTCGTGTTTTCGTATTCCTCCATGGATGACGTGTTTAGTTCTTCTGAAGCGTTTTGGTTCTTTCTGAGCAGTTTTCATCACCATCTGTGGGTGGATGTAGTTGTTTTCTCCACCCATCACATTCACAAATATTGCACTCGCTCACTGGACACTTTGAACCTTATGCACTATAAGACATGTTTTAAAATGGTTTCTTTGTTCAACAGGAAGAAAATGCAATGATTGCAGCATGGGAGTGATGTGTTGGAATTCGGGTGTTTTACTATAGCTCTTGCCAAGAAGTTCTGAAGTAATTGTAATTTATGCAAATTTGTCTTTATGATGCCATTTAAAAATGAGTTACAGTAGTCATGACGACTAGAAACTAGGGTGTTAGCTAGTGAAACCACAACATTCTAAGGAACATGAGGCATTATTCAAGAATATCTCGAATATAACAGTGAAAGGATTAACAAATGGCTCGAATATGCTCTAAGAAGACATAAAAATAAAATATTACATTCAAATTATGTGACAGCTCAGTGTGAGTGACAATTATTCACGGAAGTGAATACTAAAGTGAAGAAGCAAACCAGCTGTGTGAACTCATTAAAACAAACTTAAGGGGCAGACTCAAAGGTAACCTCAATATGGTAAACTTTAAAAGGTAAACTTACCTTCATTTCACGTCCCTTGGTCTCGATTGGCAGAAGAAGAGTCAAAACAGCCGCCAAGAGGCAGACGGTGGCGTACGTGTTTATTCCTAGGTAGACGGACTCCCGAAGCATCACCTGCACGAATCAAATGGCATTAACCGTTGCAGGTAATATGCATGGAACAGCTGGCACGTTGGTTATGTGGGCCCGTAAAACGAATTGACATCAATAGCATTGTCACTGTGTATAACCTCGGAATTTATTACTTCTTGTCTAGTGCATTCCACTCACGCTTAACCCTACCAGGACAAATTTAAGATCCACTTCCTCTAGCCAGCTGTTTGTCTTATAAGACTTACAGTTTCTGTGCTTTTCCGCACTGGTCCACATCTTTTGGAACTCACTGCCACTAGCTTTTCAGGACCCTTCTCTTTGTCCGATTTTATTTTACACACAATTGTAATTCAAATTGTAATTGCAAATTCATACAGTACCACTGACACAAACTTATAAGAGGCGCTCCCAACCTGATGACACAAAACAACAATTGAACAGAATGGTTCTCAAACTCTAGTAGATGAGAGGCAAAGAGAGGCCAAGAAGACCATGTCGCAGGTTGCAAGGCAGCTTATTTCCAGAAAGATGAGCCAACAAGAGGCAAGAGCAAAGCTTCTGTGCTGGAGAGTGGAAGTTCGAACCAGCAAGGCAACCAAGTCACATAAAATAGCAACGCCAGGTTCAAAGAATGTGGTTACTAAACAAGGACACATTCTATGCATAGGTACATGTTGCGATAGTCATTTAGGGTTTAGCAGCCGAATGCTGCCCAGAGCCGCTGAGCATGTTGGTAGTGTTTGTCGCCGACATCTCTCTCGATACACTGCCGTGGAATGTGTCCTTGGCAGCTGTGTTTCCTTGAACCAGGTGTGGCTGTCGATGTATTCGTATGGGTGGACACCCTTCCTCTAAAGCAGAGTTAACTTGTCTTTGGGATGTCTTTGGAAGCGCCTTGGCTGGTTTTCTTGAGATTTTTGGCCTGGAGATTGGCAGCCAGCCTGAACAGCAAGCTGCTCATAAACTACAGGTTGTCAATGAACTGCAGCTGGCCGAGGCTGAAGGTCATGTGTATTTCCATATTGTTTGGGATGCAGCTGATTTTCTTTTCTTGTGCATGCTCTGAAGCCTAGAAGCGCGAACATAATCAGATGTCCATCATAGTCGCGCAGGTTGTGGAAGACGACTGGGACCTTTGTTTTTGTCTGGGTAGATGCACAGTTCGAGGTTGCAGTTCTTGTGCACAGCAGCCACGTGCATTTATCCTTAGCCGCTGCTATTTGTGCTGAACAGTATATCTCAGTGATATCCCACATGAGACTTATCTAAATGGGTGTGCAAAACGTCATGCCTCCATCTAGGTGGGTGTATACGGTGTCATCCACTCCTCCGTCATATGAGCAGTGTGGGCAATCGGTGTTTTGCGACACGGGCGGGCTCGGCAGGCGCAATAAACTTGGCAGATGGTTAGCATCAACCCACCGCCAGCCTCACGGGAGTGGGCATCAATCCAAGCAGTTCCCGAATTATGGCTGGAAGGCGGGTTGACCCGAACTAAGACTAGGGGCGTGGTGGGGGTGATGGAGGCTTCGGCGGAGATGGTGTTGGGGCAAAAACATTTGATGTTTTCAAACCCCCTTTTACATCTACTGAAGAGGCAACCAATTTTTCCTTTCACATGAAACTGGATACATGCCCATACCTAGGTATATTGTGGATCATCCGACCCACAGCATTTAAAACACTTGAAGACATCTTCTTCCAACTAATTGCACTTTGAGGTGAATTAAAAAATTAGCATGATATAAATATCTGATTAATAATCATAGTAATAATAAAGGTAACTGGCTACTAATGTTAAAGTTCATTTCAAGAGGAAAGTCCGTTTCCCACCCACCTGTGCAAAGAACGGGGTGGCAAGAGCTCCGATTCGAGACATACCAGCACACATGCCCAGTCCAAGAGCACGCGTTGTAGTTGGATAAACCTAAACATAAACGCGGGCACATAAAGCTTGATGTAAGTACATGCTATAGAATATAACACAACCGAAATTTTATCATGGCCCCCATATAACAATACAGAAGCCGCAAAACAGGAAACATCTACTTTAAAAGACTAAAAAAGATGTGTTCTGTTTAGAGTGTAAGATAGTCTCAGTAAGAGAGTTGCCAATGTGAGGGGTAAGAGCTGCAAATGAGCACCGGCCAAAGACAAGACGTGCACTAGGAACAACATAAGCTTACTTTCCAGAAGATGCTCATCAAAGAGAGAACCACTCTTTAGCAGAGCTAGTTTTATTCAATTTACACAAACATCCAGTCTTAAAATCAAATAAAAATTTCCCAATCCTGACCTCTGGTGTGTAAACATAGGTTGCTTGGAAACCGCCAGAGATAAACGCACGAGCAACAAAGAGGAAAAATGTCAGAACAGTTCTACAATCACCACAACCAATGCGGCAATAATTAGTTTAGCATTTATGATAATTTTCTACAATAACATTTATTCATTCGGAGCATTAACAGAAATATACCATAATTTATTTCATTTGGAACATTTACAGAAATTTGCAATAATAAGCATTTTATTCATTTGGAGCATTTATGGAAATTTATAATTACTTATAATTACTCTATCCACTTATAGCATTTATAGTAAAAATTATTTTTTATTCATGTGGACCATTTTTTAGTAATTTGCGATCATTAATTTATTCATTCATAACATTTTCGGAAGGTAAGGGTAATAATCATTTCATTCATTCAGAGCATGTATATTATTTATAGAAATAAAAGGCTGACTCGTTAGCCATGGTTCTTGGTCAATTTAGTACAACTGCATTAGACGGTCGCTCAGAGGTCCATTTAGTCTGATGGCTTATTGCAACATTGTTTAAAGTTTAAAAAAGAAGCAAAAGCCAAAGTAATATAATTTTGTGATCAGGAAGCTTATTGAACAAAACTGGATATGTTCACATTTTTATTTACATTTTTCTTTGTTATTGGGACAATTTTATGCAAAATTCATAAAGATTAAAAAAATTTCCCTACCATACCATCTAAGAAATTGATGATTTTTGGTCAGTGTACAGTGCATTATAAAAGAGGAATATATAGAAAATTTTAGTTATTTATTAGAATTACTAAAATGCACGCAAAGTTAGTAAACCTGTATCTGAGGCGCCAATGCACGTTCGTTATGAAGCCAAGATGGAATTATGCAAATACCAGAATACAATAGTGAGTCTTGACAAATGATTTCAATCATAGTGATTTGGCAAGTTGAGCCTTATGTAGTAGACAATTCCAAATACAATCAAAGCAGCTCCTACATCTGTCCTGAACCTAGGTTCTTGCAACAAGCCAGTATCAGAAGAATGCAATATTTAGTCTAGGAGGACGATATGGTGTCAGGAATGCATACAGATATGATGGAAAGCTCGAATTCTTAGATTAAAAGGTCAACTTAGGTGGAACATTTCCAGTGAGTCAAGCAACTTCCTGTACTGTAATGGGAGGTAAGGTGCAGAACTCATGCTGGTACACGGCTTTGGAATTCATTGTCACGTTTTATTCATATTGTCAGTTATGTGATATCATTGAGGTCTAAACTTAACACTCGTCTGTTTCAACTTGCTTACCCATCGTAGCATAACTTCTGGTTTCTCTGACCTACGGGAATTCAACCTGGCTTCTCCCACGGATTATGAATTTGATTATAATTTCACTTGAAGCAACCATCCACTGATCGTGACTGATGCCTAGGGCATTATGATAACAGTGCTATAGAAGTCATTAGATTAGATTAGCCACCAGACTATTTAGTAGTTACACCAATGATCTTGGTTATACGGGGACAGTCGCTAGGTCAGGTGTTGGTTGATTTAGTCCAGTTAAGACAAGGAGGTGGAGGAGAGAGGGAGAAACAAAGCATTTTCTCCTGAGGGATCAATAGGGATTTTCTCCAGAAGGAACATTTTGCATAACTAGCACGCAAATGCTCTTGTTTGGAATAGACTTCATTATGGTAATGATTATTTCATTCACTTGGAACACTTTAACCTCTGGTCATGGAGCAAAGATGTCTGAAGCCATCAAACCTAAAACAAGGCAACAAAGCTCCTGCAAGAAGGCAGGCACATCCTGTAATTGTGTAACTTCTGTAGAATCCCTGTAATGAATGATTCTAAGAATGCATACGGCACCTGGTGACGCAGATGTTAACAAAGTACATGAAGACTGCGAAAATGAAGAACTCGAGTGCGATTGTTCTTCGCCGACCCAACCACTCAATGATCAAAAATGTTATGAAGAGACCTACAACACGATACAATTCAAATTACTACAGCGCTTAATAATAATAAATAAACCTAAGTTTTGAAAACATTGTTACTATGATTATGATTATTATTACTTTTACTATTACTATTATTACTAATATTATTATTATTATTAACAAACACTCATCATCAGTATTAATATCTATACTCTAATTTTTTTACCATTTCCATAATTGTACATTAACATAATTATATTAACTAATAATAGTAATAATAATAATAGTAATAAAAACAATAACATAACAACAACAAAAGCAATGTTATAACAAGAAAAATAAAGGCAGCAACACAAAATACTAATACTACTAATAATAATTAATAAAATTAGCACAATTAATAGTAATCAGTAATAGCATTGACCTGGAAATTCGGAGATGGTTGTCCAGAGGAGGTCAGTGTAATCAGCCATGGACAGTTGCTTACATTCAAGTCGACATGGCGGTTCTTCCACCTTTCCACCTGGCTCAACTACCCCACCTGGAAAAGAGCTGTTCCAATTCTAGTATATGGTAATTCTGCAGTTATGTAAAGTTCAGTACATCTATATAATTATAATGTAAAATATACATTTTATCTTAAATTATTTAAATTATATATTCATGCAACAAAATATGTATTTTACACCATATCATATATATTTTAAATGTATAACATATAACACACATACATATATTATAATTATATACAATTTATATACAGAAATTAACATTCAGATTTATTTGTTTTATCTTTCTCTTCATCTTCAGGGTGTGATTTTTAGAGGAGAACAGGAACTTCTCGACCACTGCTTCAGACCATTCTTCCATTGGGTTGTGGTCCAATATTCCAGAGGGGAAATCAGTTTTCCCGGCACTTTAAGATGACACGACGTAATTGTAAACTGAAGATTTATACAGTTCCTAATGAAAGCTAAGTCAAGGTCAGGCAGGCAATTAGTTCAATGGCTACAGTGGATGGTGCTTATAACTGAAGAGGCAAGATAGATAAATGGAGAGGAGGGATCAGGATAGGATTTGTGGAAGAGGAGTGTTTTCAATTTTGAGTGAAAGACCTGCACTGAGATTTTTCAAGGGGAGAAGTGCTGGTGAGTTCGTAGGATGGGTCACGATGTATGGGTTGGGCTCTTTTCCAATATCCCACCAACCTGCTGGCAGCATGTGATACTGACTAAGAGGCCATTAAAAGGATCAAAAACAAAGCAAACAAATATCTTAAAAGAAATCAAAAATCTATAGAAATTGCACAAAACAGTCATCAAAATATGTTTAAAAAAGATTGGCCCCTCTGGACTCATACTTGTACAGAGCGTTCCCAGTGCAACCCATGGTATGTTCTAAGTCTGCTTGAAGATGCACTGACCATGCTTCCAGCAAATAAGGCACACAACTAGAATATTTAAGCTGCTCACAGTAAGCTTGGTACATATTTGGAGTAGATACGGAGCACACCCATGTACTCACCATGACATGTGTCACCAACTTCAAAGAGCTCGGTTGTCATAAGAACAATGCCATAGTATGAGAATGCATTTGCCAACCTATACAGAAAGTCAATAATAAAAGTGTTCACATGTGATATTTTAAAAGCAAGGTTGTGCACTTAGAAAGCAATGTTGTAAAAGTTTCCAATGTGTCAGTAAAAGATGATATTTACGGAGCAAAGTTGTGCAAGTAAACTCAATGTTTCAAAGCATGGTTGTGCAAACATTTCCAAATAACAGTAAATGATATTTAAAAAGCAAGGTTAAGTAAATATTTAAAATGGCATTAAACATGATATTTAAAAAGCAAGGTGTTTAAAAACAAATCTCAAAATATAGTACAACATGACATTTAAAGCGCAAAGTTGTGTCACTGCTTGAAACATGTAGATAAAACACAATGGCCATTCCAGTGAGTGACCAAATCTGGCAGATTCCATTTGAGTCAGATTTTTTGCATTTTGAAATTTTTATTTAGTGAAACAGTACATTCAATTCTGCTTAAAATGGTGCATCATTTATGTAAATATTCAGAGTATTCCTGGATATATGCGACTATGTTTAAGAAAACCTTCACAGCAGGAAAATTTTGAAAATGAGTTTAATACTGCATTGAATTGGGTTGGAAGTAGAGGCTGACCGAAACCGAAACCAGGCCGAAAGTTAAAAATTACTTTCGGCCGAAACCGAAAGATATAAACTTACATAGTTCGTGTGTGTCCATGTAGACCAGATCGTGACCTTTCTAGGCATGTATAACATTGATGCCTTTCACTGAGGCGACTCTAAATGATACCCTTTGAAAAACGGTCAAAGTTGTTTGGATTTCCGCATCTTTTTCACCGAGTCCTAATCAAAACTCTCAATTTTATCGATAAACAAATAATTTTAAGTTTCGTTTTGGTATCTGTTTTGTTGTAAAGATATAATATAGCCTAAATTTGATGAAAACGGATCTTGCATGATATAGTCAAAATTCGCTGTTTTCTGCTTATTGCTCGTAAAGTAACGTTGCCGACAAGCGCCTAGTTTTGGGATGGCGGGTCACATATAACAAATCCTCCACCCACCCCTATATAACACACATAACAAAACCGGAACCCAGCTCTACCCAAGAGTGTTATATAACATGTGAACGGCCCATACTTCATTTAATTTACTACATGTCAATACAAATATTATCCGATTCTCCGCATCAACACGTAGAAACGTCGTGTTTAGATTGATCATTGAAGCGAAAGCACAGAACATACACAGGCCGCTACTAACGCTAGTTACATATATTAGTTACAGCAGCAGACAGACCCCATGTGAGCGTAACAATAGACTTTCGGTTGGTGACCGAAAGCCAAGATCACTTTCGGCCGAAACCGAAAGTAAACCGAAAGTTAGCTTTTCTCTTTCGACCGAAACCGAAAGTATGCCGAAAGTCGCCATATGGACATTTTCGGCGCCGAAACCGAAACCGAATTTCGGTCGGCCTCTAGTTGGAAGTGCTGAATATTTTGGTTAAAACCATAAGTTCTTATCACAAATACTAAAACGTTACAACTATTTCATGTGTATATCTCCACACGAAAAGTTTTGACAAACTACGACATAAATCTTACCTAAAATTTAGATGTCAGGTGTAAAAAGATTTTTCACATGCAATATTAGCAATATAGCATGAAGTTTTACATAAGACATTTTGAGTGATATATTAAGCATCTCGGTGAAGACTGTGCACATACATAGTTATTCTGGACTTATTTTACGCATAATGGCCCCAATTTCTTACTTATTGATTTTCTGACTTTGTTAAGGTTTTCTCAGGTAAGGTCAGATATTGTCAGTTAAACATCATGACCCAATTTACAATTTTGAGAAAATTAAAATTTTTGGTTGCAAACATTACCGGGTATCTTATCAACCAGAACTTATAACGAACCTATTCAAACGAAATTTGGCAAATATCTTGGAAGCAGCATGGTTGATATGTCATACAGATATGTGCAACATACACCAACATTTAAAACAATTACACATTTTGAAGTGTGCCACAATTTTTTTAATTAAATTGCTAACAACATAGACAAACATAAATAAATCACATTGCACCATAACCATTTGGTTTCAATAGCTGACCAACAGGTATGTCCAAGACATACCTATTTGTCACATAGGTATCTATCGAATACCTATATGACATGTTTATCACGTGCCTGTTTATCAAGACCTACACTCATAACCTTTCTCATTTGTTCATATAAGTAGCATAGTTGTGTCAGCTGAATATTTTAAATGGGCTGGACTTGACCTTTAAGACAATGCATAATATGCCTGCCTCACCCTTTGTCTTGACCTGAAACTGAATCTGACCTTATCAGTTTGTTTTGACTGAACTTCTGTGAATATGCTGGTTATCACAACTTGGCTTTCATTGGGCGCTGTAGAAATCTCGAGATTACGATTACAATATGCTCATGTTATTTGGCAGAGGGCGAAAAAATAGCTTCTGAAAACCGACAGAGAAATCAGATTTTAATCTCTACCCATCATGATAAATGCATTAAAGTCAGTATATTTAAACAATTATAAGCATAAAAATGTTAGATTCATGTGAAAATATATAGATTAGGTAACGTTTGACCAAAATATATCCAAAAGTCACCAGCTGCCACCAATCGTATAGTTTGGGGAGTTACGGGCCCAATAAATGTGGCTGTCTTAGGCCCTTTCCCTCCCTCTACCTCACCTTTTTTTGCTAATCCAGACCAGGCTTACTCATTTACATAGAGAAATGAGTGGCGCCACCTACCATATGAACCACAGAAGTCCCGTCGTTACACGAAGTTCTGGAGTCCAAAGGTCACGAATCTGTCCTCGCTTCACCAGCTCATCTGACTAAAAATCAAATAAGTAGACAGATAGGGAAGTAGGTAAAAAAGCAGGTAAGTAGGTAGATAGTAGGTTAAGTACTCAGGCAGGAAAGAAGGTATGCAAGCACATTATCAAGTAAATAAATAATTTAATCTAATCTGGAAACTTCGATAGTGTCATCATCATTATCGACAAGACATCAATCGATGGTCACTCCTATGCAATACCGTATTTCAAAACAATGCACTGGGCAGAACCACCCAAATCCATAAGACCTTTGAAATGGAAGACAGGCTACAGAGCACATAGGCAATCCAAAATAGATGGGACTTCGGCCCTGACCTTAATGATATCACAGAAATTGCAAACAGGTAACAAATTCCAGACTCTTGGGGCTGTGACTGATAAAGACTGAAAATCCAGTACTGTTCTAGCCTGGGGCACACCAAGAGTCAAATCATTCAATAAGCAAAAGAAGTAATTGTGAATCTGTGGGGTATGCAAAGAAAAAAGACAAGTTGGCTGGCCAATGCGTATTACTTTGTAAACTATGAGACATGCTTCAAACTGGATACTTCGCTCCACAGATCCAATGCAGTGATTAAACTATAGGGGTGATGTGCTGAAATTTGGTGTTATAGACCTGGTCAAGTAGATGGACATGTGGCGTGTTAACAAATAACCAAAGCCAAGAAGTTCTAAAGCATTTGTAATGTGTGCAAATCCGTCTTTGTAATGTCACTTATAAGCGAGTTACAGCCATCAAGACGACTGGAACCTGGAGCATTAGCCAGTGAAACCAAGGCATTCTGATGCAAATAAAGTCTTCTTCTACGGATGGCCTGAATACGTTCCACAGTTCCCGCCCCCATAATTCACACAGCAGTCATACCTCGCCATGTATGTCCATGAGTTTCCCGAGTGGCATTGGCTTGTTGTTGTCGGCTGCAACACGCTGCAGTGTCTCCAACGCTCTCTCCGTCTGTCCACGTGCTATGTCAAAACGAGGACTCTCTGGCAGCCACTACACCCACACACACCCACAGGCCTCTATAGTGTAATAATGTAAGGGAAGTAAAAGTAATGTAAAGTGAGGTAAAGTATGGTAAGGTAAGGTAAAGAGATTGCAGGGTAAGGAAAGGAAATGTAAGGTAGAAGGTGGTATGGTAAGATATGGTAAGCCCAAACAAGATAAGACAAAATAAGGTAAGAGAATGCAATGCAAGGAAAGATAAGGTAAGAGGATTAGCACTGCCCTTCTTCATCCAGGCTGGGGCTGGCACCACCTGAGTCCAGCAGTGGTGTTGTTTGCAGGGCCACGTCATATGGAGATTTTTCAAAATATTCCAACAATTTCTCTAGTATTATTCTAATATCATCTGACATTTTTTCTTTAAAAGTTTAAACATTTTTATACATTTTTGTGACAACTTGAGATTTTCTGATAATATCTTAATTTTTCAACATTTCTTAACATTTGTCCATTATTTTTGCATCCATTATATTTCTATTTGTAATGCAATTATAGAAGTGTTTTCGAAATTTTCGAAATTTTCTCTAAAATGTTCCAACATTTTCTCCAACATTTTCTCTAACATTTTCTCTGCAGATGTTGACAGATAACTCACAAAGCAAGCAAGGAAAAAGATGAGAAGAGGAACAGCGGCAATTCCAAGCAGATACCTCCAACCAAGAGCCGGCATCACAAAGATTGCGATGAATACAATGAAACATGTTCCAACTGCCCAAAATAACTACCAGAAAAACAATCTGGTCACTTTATTTTATAACTATTATTATTATTAACAATAATATTAATAATTAATATCATCGTCATCGTCGTCTCGTTTTCGTCATCGTCGTCGTCATCATCATCATCAGTTTAGAAACTTTTTAAGTTTCTTGTAGCCTAAAGTAATAATCACCCATGAACAAAGTAAAATCAATTCAGAGAGAAGAAAATGTATGTGGAAGCATAATTATTATGATGCTATCATTTTATTACTACTATTATTAATGTTATTTTTATTATTATTAGTGTTAGTATAGTAGTAGCAATAGTAGCAGTAATACTAGGAGCAGTAGTAGTAGTAGCAGTAGCAGCTGCAGCAACAGCAGTAGTATATATCTAATGTCATTATAAAATATTTTACCAAAGGAATCTTAAATTTATTAACAACTGTAATTTGATTTATATTTCTTATATTCTTATTATTATAACTTCAAAATACTAATTTTTTACTTTTCAATATTTGTTAATTTAAAAATAAACATAAATAGTTTCTATTAATTTTTTTAAATTTTATCATTGTACTCTGGATAAATCAAACTGAAATTGGACCAATTCCTAATAAAATCCAAGTGGAAAACAATCTTTATAAAATACATATTGGATTCAGTGTTGATGAAATCCAAATTGAAAGCATTGTGGATGATATTCAAATTTGACCCTATACTGATCATATTCAAACTGGACCCAATCCTGATCTAATCATAACTGGACCTCGCATTGACTAAATCCATGCTGGATCCATTCCGCTTTCATTTCAAATTGGACTCAATCCTGATCAAATTCAGTGTTACCTCAATCATGACGACACATTTCGCACGTGTTGCCGCTGGCAGAAACTCAGCATACAAAGTAATCCTAAAAAGCAGTTAAGGTTAAATTAGTTTCAGTTGCAATAAGATTCATATTTCAAATTTGAAATGCTAAAAATTTTTACTTAATTTACAGACATTTACAGAAAATAAATATAAAGGTCAGATAAGTTTCATAAATGAAATTATTATTACTATTGCTAATTTGTCATGAAATCCAAATTTAACCAAACACTGATGAAATCCATATTTGACCCAATCCTGGAAGAAATCCAAGCTGAATCCAATTTTCATCAAATTCAACCAGAACCCAATTATGATCAACCCCAAAGTTGATTCAATGTGTGTGAAATTCAAATTGGACCCAATTTTTGAAAAATGCGCAACCACAAATGGCACCTTGAGTAACATAGTAATTAAACCACATTTAAGAAATACCTAATACTGTCCACAATGCACAAAATCTAAACAGACTTAAGCACACACTCCTACATGCAGACTTGGACACAGCAGAAGTCCAAACACGTGAGAATAACCAAGCAAATTCCACACATTCCGAACCAATTTATCCAAATGAACAAGTAGCATAAACAATGGCCATGTTGGCTGCCAGATATGAGCAACCTCATTTTGATTTAACTTACGACTGCGGAACTCCACCAATGCCGAACCCAACAAGCCCTCGGAGAATGAGCAGCCAGATAAAGTTGGGCGAGAAGGCGCTCAACACACCGTAGAAAAAAGTAAACATGGAGCACATGATCAACTCCTGCCAATAGAAATCCAGATGTCACTCAATCAATTACAAAATCAATCAGTAGTTCCTCGACTAATGGCAAGGCACAGCAAGGTAGGGCAAGGTAAGGCAAGGCAAAAAATTAAGGTAATCATAATCCCGAGATTTCTACAGCGCCCAACGAAAGCCGCGCTGCGGGGACCAGCTTATTCACAGGCGCTCAGTCAAAACAAAATCGATAGGCAAAAGGGTTCGGTTCCAGGTCAAGATCCAAAAGTCAGAAGTAGAGGCAAGTTAAATAAATTAAGACAAAGTAAGGGGTAAAAGAAGCCAAGGCAAGAAAAGCGAAACAAGGCAAGCAAAATTATGGTAAGGGTACACCACTGCAAGAAAAGTAAAGCAAAGCATGACAAAGTAAAGCAAAGAAAGTCAAGGAAAGTAATGCAAGGCAGTGTAGACACAGCAAGACAAGGCAGGAGAAGGTAAAGCAAGGCAAGGTAAGATGATTAGTCTTTTACATCCCTAGCTGTCAGCTTTAGCCAGAAAATCTACACTAATCAGAAAAGACATCACACTCTATGCCAGACAGTTTATTAAGTCATTGCCATAATAGAAGTTGCGCAGAATTGCCTTACCACTCGGCGACCATACTTGTCAGAGATTTTGCCCCAGAAGCCTGAACTAAGCATCATTCCACCAAAGACAATCTGTAAGAACAGTAAACAGGTTTAAATATCAGATCAGAAATGACTGAACAACAAAGGATTTGAGAGAATTAGAAATGATCAGATGATATCACATCTGAGGTTTCTTGTGGTGCTTACCGAAGTCAGCAATGCCTGTTGCCATGGTGGCAGATTCCAATCACAGTGAAGAGCAGGACCAAGGATGCTGAGAATCATCATTTCCATTGCATCGGCCATCTAAATAAGCAAATAAAGAACTCGTCAAGCAAACTGCCTTTTCAGAACTTCAAAATGCTATATAAATAGCCAAATTATCTATACCCTAAAAGGAGTTCACCCCATTTCTTGTCTAGGCCCCAGTTTGGCTCGCTACCACTGGAACCAAGACCATTAGAGAAGTTTATCTAATCTGTAAACTTCTGTATGTGCACGCTTCTAAGCAAAATCACATTCCAACTCAAAAATCCACATGAGAATCCTAGAAGGGACAGTTGTGCCCCATCATATGGAGATCTCAGGGTGGCAGTTGCCCCTATATCATACAGGAATTGCCCTCTAAGTGCAAGCACTCATGGTAAGCAGAAAAATGTTTTCAAAGAGTATACTTATAGATTGCAATGGCTTTACCTGTCAACATTGAACTACTTAAACCCTCATTACATCGTCAATTTGCTTAAGTAACTGAATGAGCAAGTGAGGAAGCAATCATGTAAGTCAGTAAGATGTTACCAGTAAGTGAGAATGACTTACCAACCACATACTGGTAATGAAATATGGAAGTAAAGTGTGTTTCCTCAATTAGACAAAGTAAGAAATAACTAACAATGACTTACCAAATACAATTTTCTAGTGTTGATTAAATAAGCAAGGAAAGTGCTTTTCTCACCCTCACAAAGTAAGTAAGCAGTAAGAAAGAATAAATTGTCAAACATATAGTGTTAATTAAATAAGCAAGTATATGGCTTTTACTCACCCATACAAGACCAGTGAAAAATGAGAGCTTAACTTGAAACCATCCAAAGCCAATCATATCAACTGCACGGTCCACCGTGAACGTATCTGAAATGTTCATTAAATCTGATGAACGCCCAACAGTGTACAACTGTACATGTAAATTCATGAATATTAACATGTGCTGAACATTCAACAGTGCACAAGTATATACACTAAAATTAACATCTGATCAATATTCAGTGTACATGTATAAAAATGTATAACATATATAATCAGGAGTATTAACATTCAATACAGTGTACACATAATGTTTATGAATATTCAAAATTGGCAGGGTAACAGTTAGTCAGCACATTACCTATTTTATTATTGTTATCTAATCTGTACACTGTTGATTAAAATTAATGCCTGCACAGCATACAAAGCAGACACTAGTGTAGCCAAAACACTCACAAATAAACTATCTGGTGTCAATATATATTCAACGTCACCTATCTCTTAAAAATAGTGTAGAGAATCGGTCTACAAGTGTAGACTTCTATGCAACACTTAATGTTGAGGTCTGGCTCATCGGCAATGTGTGGACCTCTATGCAACACTTTTTGTAGACGAGCCGGCAGTCTACACTAGTGTAGACACAAATTGCAACACCTTTGTAGAGAACGAGGTCTACATCGGTGTTGCATTTTGGCTACATTTATTTAGCAAGAATGTCTACATTAATGTAGTGCTATCTCTACATTTATGTAGTTCTCCATCTACATTTATGTACTAATAATGTCTACATTTATGTAGTGCGGAATCTACATTTATGTACTAATAATGTCCACATTTGTGTTGCGGCATCTCTACATTTATGTACTAGTAATGTCTACATTTGTGTTGCGGCATCTCTACATTTATGTAGCGGTCGTGTCCACATTTATGTGGCGCTGCAAATACATTTTTAGTGGTTTAGGAGCTAAATTTATAGATTGGAATTTGCCACATTTGTGGAGCTGCATATAGTTATGTTATACGTTTTCTGCATTGATTTACTGTTGTATCTACCTATACGCAGCCGTGTTTAATTATTACTACATGGACGTACTAACGTGCTGAACTCATTACATAATAAGCAAATCATTAACTACAATTTATTAGGCTAAATGACAACTTTTAATCACAAATTAAGGGTTATCACAGTTCACATAAAGCTTAAAAACAAATCATCAATCACTGAACAGAAGTTGGTCCATTTGAGGTAGTAAAATGAATGTCACTATTATATCATCATCATCATCATGATCCCATGGGCCGAGAGCCCGTACTATTATATAGTATGATGCTTATTGGAGATCACTGCAAAGTAAGTAAGTAAGTAAGTAATGCATTTGTTAACACGCCATATGTCCATCGACTGAGCGAGGAATCGTAGGCGTGGGTGGGTTGCATGTCAGACAACAAAAGCAAGACGATACAGATAGGTCTTTAGCCGCTTTACGAATGTGTCCTAGTGAGATATTGTCGTGAGTAATGTAAACAGGAAGGCTGTTCCAAATGGCTGGTGCTGAGTTGCTGAATCCGCGTCGTGAGAAATCAGACCGAAAGTCTCGGATGTCAGGGAAAGACAGAAGGTTTTGTGTAGCTGATCGCAGAGACCTGGATGGTAGGTAGCGATGTAAGGATGATGACAGGTAAGCTGGTTGATTGGTCGAGAGTCTTGCGTGTGAGGAGAGCTATCTTGTAAGCGATTCTGGAGCTGACAGGCAGCCAGTGTAGCTGCCGCGATATCCATCTTCACATAACAAGTATTCTGTATTCGAAATAGAGCTGGCCGAGGTTTCCCTTCGTCGGCCATTTCTCTCAAGTGCACCATCCACTGTTTCGTCCTACAGAGACAAGAGCAAAATTACAAAATCATATTCTAAGTAGTTGTTCAGAGCCAGTGCAGTGACTGTAATGCAGGGATACTGTTTTGGTAAGCAGTATTTGTCATGGCCCTTGTCATGGAATTTGGAAATCAATTAAGTTTTTTTAGATCTTTCATCGTGATACCTTTGAAAAGTGAATATCAGTAGTCTGGCCAACTAGAAACCAGGTCCACACTTGCCACAATATACAGCAATTGAAGCAACACATGGAATTTGGTGCTCAGCCAGGGTCAATTATTTATAATGTAAAATATCAGATTATTTATAAAGTAACATCTTATACTGTATTAATTTTAAAAAATTGAAAGATTCACTTTGTTAAATATTTTCTTCAGTCTCTCTTGGATGCAGTGTGGTAGGTAAAACTCCAGAAATAAATAGCCCCTTTTATGTAAATCAAGGCACGATGAGTTTGTAACTTACAAGAACCAATAAAATGCTAATTTCAGCTGCAACGAATAAAACAGAGCATACAACCAAGAAACAGGTAGCATGTGAAAGAATACTCATCCAAAGAATGGCCAATGCATTGTGAACTGGATCAGTGCAGAAATGACAAGTATGTCTTAAAACACAGTAACATGCCAACTAACTTAGGATAGACTAAAAGAGACTGAAAAGCATGCTACATTGCAAATGGCAACATTTATTAACTTTAAAAGGAACTGAGACATCAACATACCTTCATCATAGTCTTTAGTAATGTTGTTAAGAAGGTCCCGAGTTAAAGTCGATGAAGCGGCTAAATTTAGTATCCTTTCCTTCATCTGCTGAAATTCAACTGTCAACGACTTTTCAGCAGAGGTTACAGCCAAAATTCCTCTCCAATCTAAAACAGCACAGTCATGCTTGAGAAATAAGCATCACAAATTGCCTTATTGCCATTTGCAGCAACTGACTAGTCAGTGCAACTGGCCTTTGGCATTTTAAAAACATGCTCTGTGTAACTGAAAGAAAAGCAGCTAAAGTTAGTATCCTTTCCTTCATCTGCTGAAATTCAAGTGATGGATGTAACTGAAAGAAAAGCAAGACTCCCAGCCTGTTAAAAAAAGTCTGTCATCAACTATTACTGTTAAAGGCTGCTATAAAAATGTCCTTTTCACTTTACCATATCTTACCCTTTCTTTTTACCATCTCATCTTACACATACAACTGCAATTGAGATTTTAAAAACTACACAAGTCAGTAGTTGAGAAGACATTTAGCACCACTCTACTGAAACTTCACGAAGCACTACACACTGTCCTCCAGCAGCAGTTCAGGTTATATGCATCCCTAAATTTTAAAGAAGTAATTACTTGAATGGCAGTGCATGTAATATGCATCCCTAATTTTATTTTTAAAAGGAAAACAACTAACCCAGCTTTATGTGGATGAGTCCACAGCGTTTTTATTAAGGCATTTCTTGACCGCCTGGATCGAATGGATGCTTCAAGATGACCTGTATGCGACACTGGATCACAGAACCTCTCCTGTGAAACAGTACAGAAGAAATTTCTGTAACGTGCAAAAAAGTAATGTGTACATGGAAGTATTGCCAAAGTTAAGGTTTTGCAGTCTTGGACATATTCACTCCCAACTTCCTCTCCTCTTCAATCACTTTCAAAACCATAAGTATTATCTCCCATTGCATTCCATGCCCCATATGCCTCACCAAGCACTTGCCACATTAAAAAATGAAATGAGCAACCTCTTCAGTGTTTTGAAAAACTTGAAATTGACAGATTAAGATGAGTAAGCCATAACCTTCTAGGATAAAGTAGAAAACAAAAATTAAATCAAAGAGCAGCAAGGTAAAAACAGTCCTAAATAGTACTTACATCACGGAAAACTGGAAATGAGTCTGTAATGGATCTAGCCATTGCAATCTTCTCCTCTTTACATGGCCGGTCTTGTCTAAATACAACGGTAACAAAATTTGTATTTCAAAATCACGTCTTTAATTGTAATATCATGCCTAAACAAAATAAAGACAAGGTTTTTGGGCATACTTATAGTATCGGGGACCGCTCTAATTTGGGACGAGGCTTTCAGCGAGCGGGCGCCGAAAAGCAACGGCCAAAACAGAGCGGTCCCCGATACTATAAGTATGCCGGCATTTGAGGCAAAGCTACATGATACTGAAAGAAAGGTTTTAGTGGTCTCTATTTCACAATACCCTTATCACGCAAATCACACATCAGGTTTGGGATTAATTTCAGCCATACTGGAATGATTTGGGTCAACAGTCCCCTGAACTACCTTCACATTCCATTCTAACGTCTACTGGAGATCTGGAAACTATATGCACCGTGGGTTTTATATGAGACCTTACAATGTGAAGAAACAGACTGAATAGTTTACGGAAAGAACTTTGCACGGCCTACAACGCACATGGATTCGCAGCTCGCCAACATTATTGTCTTTGCAAACGGGCTCTGAAAAGCGGGTAAGATGGCTCGCAAATGTCACATACGTAACAAACATTTTAAAAACACAATAATATAAATCTGAAGAAAAAACAGAATAAGAATTACGGTTAAATAGTTTTGCTTTCAATCCAGCGAGCACCAAACACAAAAGAACGAAACTTCGCGCCAGACCACGCGTGGCTAAAACGAAAACAACAGATTGCGGCAGATACGCCCGTCTGCATGACGTCATATTATTCTACTGTAAAATGAATATGCATCATGTATCGTAATCGTAATCGTAATTCCGAGATTTCTACAGTGCCCAACGAAAACCGTGCCGCGGAGACCAGCTTATTCACAGGCGCTCAGTCAAAACAAAATCGATAGGCAAAAAGGCTCCGGTTCCAGGTCAAGATCCAAAAGTGAACATCTTTACTTAACGCAGAAAACATCAAAATCATAGAAAACAAAAATTAACTGACACATGAAAGAGCACCATTGTTCAGAAGTCCGAAAAATTAAGCTCGTTGCGCATAGGACATGAAGTCATGAAACTGGCTATACAATTGGTGAATGGTGCTATCGGGTCGGCATCTCGCTGGCGGCTCATATAAGCGTTTACGATTACCACAAAATCTAATGCTAAAAAATGTTTATTTCAGCCGGGATTTAAACTGTTTGTTCAGTCAGATATTATAATTTAAGAGACATTTTCCGTTCGAGTCCGCTTCTGCTGACTTTACTGAGTCAACCGAAATCGTGTGCTTCACTGGTTTCGATGATTTCATTCATGCGTATACGAAATTCACTGCATCGAGCGACCAGTATTTTTCCATGTGCTTAATCCGTAAACCTATAGATTTGGACTGTCAACCTGACTCCAAAAATCTCGAGCCACATACTGTCGTCTAGGATATTTCTGAAATCGGACATTGTACTTACGTCAAATTCGGGGTCACTTTGGGTGTCTCTGAATGGCAGTAACAGTTTAACTATATAAACTGCATATTTTGTGACATGTTTGTGTTTGCCTTATATTAACATACTAAAAGATTCATTTTCTAGCAACAAATTTATGCCTTCTTTAAAGAAGAAATATTAGTCCACATTGGTGTTGCATTAAAAATCCACATTGAGTGTTGCATATTTTTTGCTACACTTAGTGTTGCACAAAAATGTCCACACTTTGTTGCACAAACATCCACATTAGTGTTGCAAAATCCGCTCAACATTAGCTGTAGACAAAGTGGTCTACACTTTTTCTTACAGAGTATACTGCCAGGCAATTATGTTAAATTAATAGTACAGGATTCGGTATAATTTATAGTACAGGATACAATAATATGTACTAAAATTCTTCTTCAAGTTATCTGCCTTCTGGCAGGTTTGAAAGTCCGATGGCGCCATTACTGACTTGTTGGGCCTCCTCCTTTAGTTTACCATATCTGCCATATCGTATCTGTCCACCATCATCCAGTCTGTTAGCATTTGTCTAGGTCTTCCTCTTCTTTTCTTTCCCTCAATTCTTCCCTCTGTGATACCATAACGATTATGAACATATAGAAATAGGAATACCTTCTGCAATTTCCTTAGAAGACGCAGTGGATGCTGCAGCGGCATTCTGGCCATTCGAGTCCGTCCGGCGTCTGAACAACCCTTCAGAGTCCGTCTGGGCCCCAGTAGTCGACCCTCCAGGCCTTCCATCGGTCTCAAGACCAGCGCTACTGCCCTCCAGGTCCTCGTATTTGTCTCCCCGACGGAACTTCACAATTCTGCCCAACATTTTGCAAAAACGACCCGTTAGCGTGCCGGACGGATGGACGCGTTCAATTACTGTACGATCCCCACATAAAATCGACGAACGTACGCGTGAATCCGACGACAGTTCAGTCTGCCCATACTGTCGTTTTTCGTTTCGACAAATACTTATCGGTAAAATAAACACGGTACAGCCTCTCTTGTCGAAAATAATTTATGTTAAACGACAAGTTGGATATTTGGCACTGACTCCTCCCATTTGGTCGTCTGCACGGTTCTTCTTCTTGCTCTTGCTCGCACGGTAAGGGCAAATAAATGTAGGTGCGTGGAAATCCGTGTAATTAATCAGTTCATGCAGGTGACGTGACGACGACGATGATAATGGTGATGAGGAGGGGGGAAGGAGAATGAGACGCGTAAACTCCCAGATCTGGAAATAACGTGCGCATATACATATTCAAATAGTTATAATAATGTAGGCATGAATATAGGCTTCACTGTATGTAAAGCCATACACACTTGTATTATGTTAATATGCGGTTTTCCTTACGAAACAGATTCTGATCCTTCCTCGTTCTAAGATTACGGTAATGACAACGATGGTGATAAACAAGATGACGATTTTGATTACGATGATGACAACGACTATAACTATAACGATTATAACAGTAGATAGAGGAGTTAACGTAGCCACTCTGACGATGAATCATGCCAAAAATATAACGTTTTGCGGGTCCCAGTTCTTGAATGCCTCCACAGTCGTCTCCTTGCCCATTAAGAGCGCTGTGCATTAATTGTCTTATTATTGTTATTATTGTTATTATTATTATTACTATTATCATCACCACCACCACCATCACCATCATCATCATCATCATCATCATCATCATCATCATCATCATCATCATCATTAGTCCGTGCCTGCTGTGAGCCTAGCAAGGTGCGATTTGCACTGAAAATGCGGTTCTTCTCCTGCTGGACCAGATTATCTTCCATTCGGGATACGTTTTCTCCATTACATGTCACTCCTGCCAGCAGGTCCTTCTGATGCGCCATGAATAGTCTAGTGGTTAGAGCGCTGGGCTGTCAACCTAGAGGACTGGGCCCGGCGGTTCAAAACCCAATGCTATTGGATTAGGCCTACAGTAGGATTAGGTAACGAGGGAGAGAACTGACGACATGAATGTATATGCCAAGGCCAAGAAAAATCAAGTAGTCTCAGCTTAAGCCGATGTGATGATAATCAGTGCCCTGCACTTCTTTCCGCACTTTTGTTGCCTACACAAGCACGTGCGCACACGCACACGCACAGACAACCAAGTCAGTTGGATGACAGTTACGTACAGCTGGACGTCATCGGCCTATGGTCGACGCTGGCTTCAAACTGAATCAGATCTGGAGATATACTGCGTGCAGTATGCCCGTGGGCATCGCATGGATCTATAACCGAGTTAATTTAAGTAAGACTTAGTCAGTTTAGTTGTTGTTGGAGGTTAGCCAGTACAGAAATATTAACTGATGCCAGCGCGTAGGGTATACAGTGTATGAATTATTACTTTGTCCAGACAGGGAAGAGGTAATCTTGACACTGACAAGTGAGTCAACTGGTCACACAGAGCGGATGCAGCCCACAGAGGCAGAGATACGTAAGACAGTCGGGTAGAGATACAGAGAGAGATACGGAAACAGACCAGGCTGAGTAAACTCTAGATTGCAAACAAGGAGTTAGCCTTAGGGAGGATGGATTGCTGTACACGTCATTGCCCGGTGCTAGTAGGGCCCAGCTACGTGATGGGCCGGGAAGACAACGGCCGGGAAGGTCCGCCCCAAGTAAATGATACTTCCCAAAAAGGAGATTTTAGAAATAACGGGCAGAAATGAGTAAGCCCGGCTAGCTCATCCAAAATAGAGACAGGCGCTATCCTAGGTCAGTCGAGCTCTGGACGCGACAGAATACGGTCAAACTCAGAGTTCGCTCTCGGAGCTAGAATCCGTTGAAATGTAGTCTCTTATGAAGTCCAGCGCCTTCTGGCGCTGCAGTAATCGTTATAGGTAGATTCGATTAAGATTAAAGTTGTGGTCGGCTAAAGTTTATCGATCGCTCCGTAATGTAACTGATTGCACTAGAATCACGCTCGCGTTACTACAGCCATTGTATGTGGACAATCTGAAATAATCGATGAAAACTGAACAATGCGCATTGGACGAGAAACCTCTTATCGTAACTGGTGGTAGCAGAAACTATATCGTAATCGGTGGTGGAACTGAACACCACCATAGATCTAGTGTCCATGCCGAATTATGCAAGCCATTCATTTGTTTACTGATGTTTAGCACAAAATGATTCAAACAAATTAATTAATCAAAGATAGAAATAAAATTAAGAAAAAACCACGCAGATAGTGTAGCAAATAGGCCTAATGCAATACAATAGACCTACAATGCAACACGAACACACTGCAGTGCAATAAAGTAGTACTGAACAATATACATTATGAACAAAAGGCCTATCATAAAATAAAAAATTAATTATTAAAAATGCAGCAGACTCTATGGATACTGTATAATATGTAAAACAGTATAGTTTTTATAAGCAAATCTGTTACATACGGCATTTGAAATCTGTTTGTCGCCATTTCAGCACTGAATCGACTAATGTGAAGACGAGTGTCTGCCTATTACGAGCCTCTGCTCAATATCCTACTGGAATCAATCCCAAACGCTAACAGACTCAGCCAACGCATAAACAGATTCACTTGACAGCCGTTCTTCGAATGAACACAATCTAGCTTCCAATGACAGACGAGCCTCTCGATGTTCAAATATCGCTTAGTGTGTTGGTAAAATCAATCCTCAGTCCAAAATGATTTAAATACTCAAATACCCTAAATTACTTCTTGAACTAATTATCACTTCCAGTCAAAACTGAACCTACATATCTTATTATCGCTCAGTCTTGAGCTCAATATCGGTTTCAGTCCAATAATGTTCCTAAATACTGCAATATCGCTCAGTTTTGAGCCTATTATCAATTACCAATAATACTGAAAACGCGTCTTTAAACTACACTATTGCTCAGTTTTCAGCCTCAAGATGCACTAAAACCGGTCGTTTAATCTTGGCCTGATAATAAATTCTCGGTTCCAAAATGATCCTAAATATCACAATACTGCAAAGTCTTGAAATAAATATCTTTTTACTGTCGAAAATTGGACGTAAATATTTTACAATCGCTCGGTCTTGAGCTGAATAACGTTTTTCAGTCAAAAACGAACCTATATTAAAATATTGCTCATCTTTGAATCAAGACAACGAGTTGAAGAACGCTATGATCGCTGAATCGCAGGCTTATTTTCTGCCGACAAATGACCCTAACTAATCCAATATCTCTCAATCTGAAGCCAAATGTAGCCTAACTTCTTACCTCAAAGAACCCTCTCACTGATGAAATATCCCTGCAATATTGAGGACGAGAATATATTCATCCGCTTAAGTAGCCTACATCGATTTGCGTAAAAGTTATCGAATATTGAACCGCGCATCAATGTTCTAAATAAACGCCTGATTGCGCTAATATTGCTCAATTGCCTACAATAAAATTCACTATATTTTTATTTCAGTAACATATCACTTTCCCGCAAAAGCCTAGATGTACGCCAATACCGTAAGAGCATGCAGAATCTTCAGTCAAATACTACGACTAGTCTTTGTAGGCTAACGCAACTCATTTTTTATCCGAAATCCGGCCCACATGCAAACTAATATCGGCGGGTAGGAGGATGATTTCGGAGTCTTGAGCAGAGAGCACGTGTACCTCCCTGAAAATATCGTAGCGCACTGGTATCGAGGCCGAGACGAGAAAATCAATGAAGCTATGGCGATTGTTACGCTGTGTACTGCGCGAGAGCCCTAGCTGACTGGAATATGGTCCTTGGATACAGTGCGCTTGAAGGACGATGCGGCGTGGGCCGTTAGGCAATATGGCGGCTTTGCCAGGCTAAGACTGTTTGTTCGCTTGAGAGAGATCTGTGGACGCGAGTCGGTTAGACAGCGGGTGTCAACATGGTTAGAAAAATTATTCCTGGGTGGATGTGTGTGCGTGTGTGTGAGTGCATGTCTGAGTATTTGTGAGGTTTTGTATGCGGCTGGTTGTTACTTTACATGCATTTAATCACCAATTCATTCATTCATTCATTCATTCATTCATTCATTCATTCATTCATTCATTCATTCATTCATTCTGTCTGTCTGTCTGTCTGTCTGTCTGTCTGTCTGTCTGTCTGTCTGTCTGTCTGTCTGTCTGTGCCTTCCATACAGTCATGGTCTCTGGCTGTGTTCTCTTCCTCTGTTTGTCATGACAGTTTGTGTATGCCTCTGTCTGTATATTTGCATGCCTTCTTGTCTGCATGTCTCAGTGCATCTGCCTCTATCTTTTCTCTTTGGTACAGCCTAATTCCCTCTTTCATTAACGCTTCCTCAACTTTCAGCGCTAACTTTCTTTATCTCAATCTGTCCTTCTGGAACATTCCTCCTATTAAACTTACTGTCACACCACAGACAGTTCAAGAAACATTTTCAACGTATACCTTTAGTCTTTCCTGTTAAGTAGCCATGTTTTAGCGCCTTTGTAGATTTCTTTTAAGACGCTATATAAATAAGCAGTTATATATATATATATATATATATATATATATATATATATATATATATATATATATATATATATATATATATATATATATATATATATATATATATATATATATATATATATATATATATCAGTAATAACCAAATTGAACCAATTAATCTAATCTAATGACTTCTATAGCGCCATTTTAATAATAATGCATTGGACATCATTCGATAATATAAATAATCGTGTTAGTCATGTAATAGCGCCGTTGGTCGATGGTCGCAAAACCCAGTGAAGTTCAGTCGAAATGCAGCTGTTGGCTGTATAGACCCCGATGAGAACTAGGCCTATACTGGGTTACATGCAGCGGATTCTAATATGCCTTAAATGTTTACCCAACCGGAAGTTGTCTGCCAATAAACCGCAATCTCAGTGACAGTGTGGTTTCTAACCATGAATTGTCGCCGGTATATATTCACTTGACAAAACTGCGCGAGTATAGGGGTCAGTATATATATGTATATATATTGGCAGTATATATATACATATATAAACTGGCAGTGGGACGTGGTGGTGTAATGGTATGTTCGATGCCTCTTAACCGGAGGGTCGCGGGTTCGAATCTACCTCATGCCACTGCGTAGCGACCTTGGACAAGTTGCTCACCCACGTTGTCTGTGAGGAAGGCAACGGGAAACCAACTCACTCATCTCATCCCCGGGTGGCATAATGCCAATGGACCTGCCTTCGGGCAGAAAACTCATCATCATCATACTGGCAGTAAATATATATGTATATATATATATACTGAGATTGCGGTTTATTACCAGACAACTTCCGCTATATATATAGCGGCCATGGACGTATTTAAAAATAAGAGAGTCAATAGCCTGTTCCAGACTCTGGAGCATCACTGTTCTCGACTGGTTCTGTCTTGCAATGGATAGCAGTTTTTCTTAGAATCGACCATCGATCATGGGCACCCGCAACGGCCGCACGTTGGGGAAAGGGGAACATGCCCCCTGGAAGTTAAATGTAATTATGTAAAATTAAAAATATTATTAGGCCTAATATAAATGTGTGCGGGACGGTGGTTTACGGTAACGCGTTTGCGTAATGATCATGCGGTGGCGGGTTCGACTCCGTGTAACGACCCTGGGCAAGTTGTTTGCCCATATACAGCGTGCCTCTGTCACCAAGCAGTATAATTTGGTACCGGTGTAAGCTGCGAAGTAAAGGGTAAGTCCTGCGATGCACTGGCCTCGTGTCCAGGACCTTGGGATTCGTCCATTGCCGGCCCAACGACCAAGAAACGGGGATGAGTGCCTTCCCTGCGTCTCACTTGTGAGATATGAGATACTTTATTTACTTATTAATATTAAAGAATTAAAACATGGTATGCCGATATCTGTTTTGATTGCTTACTACCTTATATAAAGAATGTTTAGTTAAACGCTTGATGCATCCGTGGCACGCATACACTTGACCTCCACCTGCTGTATACCTTTTAATCGTGCTTGCTTTGAACGTCGTCTGTGACCGTTGTTTTCGTGATCTATAGGTTAATAGGCCTGTACATGGCCAAAGAAATTCCTGGCATCGTCAAGGCGCCTTTGAAGCGTAAGGATGCCGATTCGCGTCCAGGTCGTGGCCTATTTCAGAGATTTGATTTTTGGGCTATCACGATCTGTGCACTGGGACCTTAAATGACGAGGCGCCCATTCAATGGGGCTGAAAGATCCCACCTAGCTAATTCACTGAAAAATGAGCAGAGTAGAGGCCAAACGGTCGCTATAGAAAAACGTGCAGATTCCATAAGTTTAACAGCAAGACGTAGGTAAATGCACAAGGAGTCGAATGGCAGCCCGGTTACACAGCAGATCAGATGCGTTGCTCCACTGGTGGAAGGAGGAAAGTATGTCTCTATCACCTCCGAATTCACCCTGCGATCTTTAAACAGCGCACTTTTGTGAAACTAATGAAACTATATTAGGTTATGTTCACTCTACCGCATATTTGGTACATTTATTTTAAAAATATTGGTTAACAGTGATATTGTTGATCTTAGACTTCTGCAGACATTCAGATTCTGCGATGGATGCTAAACTCTCGACAGCATATTATCGCCCTAGCGCCTATACTACTGGGGCCTTATGGCCGTGAAGAAGCTGGCCGCGGCCGCCAGGTTTTCCGAGGACATGCCTGCGCTTGGCTCAAGAAGCAAGCAGTTTGGCAAATCTACCTGGCAACGCCTCGCTACAGCCCCCCTCCATGTGTTCGACGAGGATCATCCCAACACTGTACACCAGGTTAACTGACCTTCTATTCCTGCCCCACAACAAATGCAGCAAGACAGACGAATATGCCTTCACCGTTTTCGACGTGGACTCTCGTCGATACAGAGGCGGAGCCTTTGGCTGACGAGCGATCGAAGTCGTCGCTGCCTCAGGCCGGATTTACAAACGGGGGCCACTGACTCGACCTCGATTTCTACAGGTCGACCCTGGACTACAGATCCTGTTCATGGGCGCCGTCTCACAGCAGCTTCCCAGACATAATGTGCTGGTGCGGCGTGATTAAGCTGAGAACCACCGCCACCAGGATGCTGTGGAGCCCTTCAACCGGGCTCTGGCCGAGTGCCTGTCCGGTGCCCAGTATACTCAATAATAGGTGCTTGCCGCTCGGGGGTTTTCCTAACGGCAAGCAGCTATTACTGGGCAAAAGCCCCAAGCGCAGAGCCAGCCGGTGTAATGCGAAATAAATTCCTTCCGACCACGCCCACATCCGTTGCCAGGAAGAAATTTTGCGATGGATAAGTGCGAATTATATTCCGTGGAAAAATACATTCCGGCTGGGTAGGCGAATTTATAAATAATTGGTCTGTTAATAAAAGCCGATTACTCGCCATGCAAATAAATATTGTATTGATTTGCACGGTAAGAACTATTGCAAGTTCGCGAGCAGAAATTACATACTCATGCCCACTGGAAACTAAAACCGCTTCACAGCCAACCCACACCACCCTTGCAATAGTTGTTAGCATGCAGTGCAATGCATTGAAATGGAAAGTTTGAAGACTTCCTGCGGAAATGTTGGGTCTACTTAGTGTAACGGATAGCTGTTAGTCGTTTTGGATAGTCATAAGGGTGGGGTATGTGGTATGTGAAGGGCTTTGGTTTCCATTTGAGATATCATTTCTGCTCGCGTTGCAATAATTTTGCAATAATTGCTACCGTGCAACTGCAGTGCAATGAAATGGGTGGTTTGAAGGGATGCTGCGGTGTGTTGGTGTGACCACTAGTTGTTGAGCTTTCTGAGTAGGCTTATGGGTAGCGTTTGATCGGATCTTCAGACCGCTAGTCCGGCTAAGGTATCGTTGAGATATTCGTCTGATGGCGCAAGATCGTCGCGCATGATTCGCTAGTTCCCATAGGCCCGAGTAGCGATCCTATCTAGGGCTATCCACTTTTTTCGCGTCCAGGGGCTCGAGCCAGTTTTGGTCTGCTCATATACCCCTATCTGATCAGTCCTTATTCCCCAGACTTACCAGTATTCTGCAAGGTCATCTGATTGTCTTTCTCTGGTCATACCTTGGGCTAGAACTGTTCTGGGTAAACGAGCATTTTCGGTTGCTGGACCAAAATTCTGGAATTCAATGACTACATGCATGTGCTTCATCTTCTTTCCATCATTCAGACGCTGCTTATGCAACTCATGCCGCCTTCAACCCCTAATGTCGACTTTCGTCGACAACAACCTCGAAAGTGCAAACTGGGTGATTATCCAGTTTGGAGCCAAGTGCACAGAAGCTTATCACGGACCTGTGAACCCCGCAATCAACTGATTTACGTATGTCCGTCCCCAAAGCCACGTGTCTAATTGGATGACTATTCAATTACGAGCCAGGAGCGCAGTAGCTCGCCGAGAATCTCCACGAAGCATTTTCTAGCGCGGTTCCTGATGTTGATTACCTGCTGCGTCGCTCGCCTGGCGCCGCACCGCCAGCACAATTGGGTCCCCGCGCGCGTCCCAACGCCACAGCCGCGGCTGGGTGCCAGCAAAGATACGGCCGCTCTGATCTTGGCGCTATGGCAGACAGTATTTGAACACAAACAGTGGCGGTCGCATGTTGCCGTCTCAGTGCACAGCAGCAATGCACACTTACCCTTTGCCGCCTTTTATGTTGAATGGTATATAGATATATATATATATAATATATAATGTATATATATATATATATCACGCAAAACTTTCATCTAAATGAACGTGCGAAACATCACGCCGCCATCTAAATGGATCTTAGCGATAGGCACTCATGTTTTGCGCCCACCTCGTGGGAGACACTGTCAGCGCATCAAACCCAGCGGCTGTGCCCAGGTCGAGGAGGGGAGCATCAACCCATCGCTGGCCTCGTGGAAGTGGGCATCAACCAAAGCGGCCCAGAACTGTGGCTGGGAGGCGTGTTGGGGCGGTGACAGCTTCTGTTGAAGAGGGGAGAGGACGGAATAAGCTAGGAGAATTCAAACCGCGTCCCCAGTGGTCCCGAACTATCGCTGGAGGGAGGCGTTGCGGGTCCCGCTACGCTCAAGGGGGGGGGGGCGATAGGGCGGCACTACTACGTGAAATCAAACCACCCCTTAACATCTATGCACCAGCATGTACATATCTAAACTAACATAATTAATATACGCTATTAAACAAACGCTGCACATGCAGTGCAAGAAAATCGTTTAACTGATATTCATCACTCATGAATCATTAAAAAGACCCTGCTAAATATTCATCAGTTTCTGAATAAGAAAAATCAGTGAGTTATTCAGGTAATGCTATTCAACAACTCTAATAAATACAAAAGAATTAAATAGTAAATAATTTTAACTGCAGCAAAACATTTCAAAAAGTAATCACTCATTCAAAACACTTAAATTACAATTCATTACAATATATTATTTTCCTCTACTGACTATTCAATATCCAAACAGCATTTAGTGAATATCCATAATAGCAGTAGCTCAGCTATGAAAAGTCCTCCATAAATATTTATAATTTCCGACAGCCAATTAGAACGTCTGCCACGATTACAAGTCACCTAGCCTCCAAATAGCCAATCATCCAGCCAAGCGATTCAGCCATTCTGTCACCCAGTTTGCAAAGCACCCTGCCAACCAGTCATCCAATCACCTAATCAGCCAGCCAGTTAAGTAACCACCCAAAAGCCTGTCAAGCCAATCAACCAACCAATTACCCAGCCAGCCAAGCCAGCCAGTTAAGGCATCCAGCAACCCAAGCCCTCCAGCTAGCCATCACAGTAACCGTGCACTCACGGCAAATATAACAATCGATACATGATTTTAAGAGGCGTTCTAAACACACTGCTTAGAAACATAGAAAGTATTTCATCTAAAGTAGTGAGCCAGTGAACCTGTCTATAATATTTTATGGATTTAAACGCTTTGTGATAAATGAATATTCATCAGTTTTATTTGCACATTTTGATCGGATGTTGTGAGATCTTTTCTAACAGCTGTAAAAGGAGCTACAAAATGCCCAATTATGTTACATATTCTTATTACAAATGCGTTAGATAAATCGATAGACAGATGTACTAAAGCTAGGTGGGGCATGACTAGACTAACCACAGGAATTGCTCTGGATTCATGTTATAAAGCATATATACATATACATATATTCATATATGGCTATATATTATGCATATATATACGTTATGTATGAATAAGTGTAATCTAATTCTCCTAGGTCACTGTTGTCTATTGTAAAGTACGGTCAAAAACCCCTACCCCACTTGGCCTAACCACCACTGGCTGCTCAAAATTGGATTCAAAATGAAAGTTGAAAGTTCAAATGCCTGAGGACCTATTTCCTACAAAGTCAGTTCAAAAGCACTGTACAGTTCACTCACGTGGCACATGTCAAAACAACGCACATATATCGGAAGCATTCATTACAAAATTTGAGCGAAAAATGCAGACAGCTGACTAGTGAGTTAAAATGTTTGAGCCAAACATGCAGGCAGTTGAGGTGTCAGTTAATATATTTGAGTTAAAACGTGCTGGTAGTTGAATTGCAAATTAAATGTTTGAGCCAAATATTCAGGTAGTTGATGTATGAGTTAAAATATTCACATCAAAAGTGGTTGGCTAACAAACCTAGTTAATATATTGGAGCCAAAGCACAAAAATTGGCATGCAAGTTAAATTATTTGAGTCAGAAATATAGCTATCTGGTGGTTAAACAGTTGTGTAGAGTGGATTTTCGATGCACGAGTTAAATTCATTGAGCCAGAGGTTCATATGTTCAATTAGAAACTCAAATTTTTTAGCCAAAATTTGTGATGGTTGAGTTGTAAGTCAAGATGGCAGATGTAAGGGAGCTTAGGAGTAAGGTTTGATAAAAAAAGTCAAAATTTGATCAGTAAAAGATGAACATATTTTTCCTTTAAAGTTTCTGTTAAAGTATATGATCTCACTCTTTACAGTAAAAGTTGTACCAGCAGATTAGGGTTCAATATAAAAACCTCAACATGAAAGTTACATACTCAAGGTAAGCATAAACAATACTCACACTTAAATTTAATATCAGTGTTCAAATAATTAAGTTCAACTGCATCAGCCCAAAGCTGATGTTCACCTGGAGGTCAAAACAAATTGTATATGAGGCCAAAGTTGAATTCAGTTCAGATCAAGCAAGATCTAAGTTCAAACAACAAAGATCAGTGTTCAAGTGCTAGAGGTTGGAACTGGAGTGCCAAAGCTCAGCGTTCTGCTGGCATTTACATTGGAGGTTACAAGTGAGAACATGCAAGATCACAGCAAAGTTTATATAGGCCAGACTTCACACAAAACAAAGCTACAGTTCAAGTGGTAAAGATTGGATTTTAATGCTAGAGGAGTGAGCTGAAATGGCAACGGTCAGAGCTCAACTGGCATTTTCAACCTTTTACCATGGAAATCAGAGGTGAAATGCACAAGATCATATTCATGAAACCTCAAGGTAATAAAAGAGATCACACTGTGAGTATTACATGATTTATTGGGCAACAATATGAGATTCAAGCAGAAGGAAGAGAGAATTTGAGGATTTTCAGCAGAGGATTTGACATTTCTACCAAGAGGTCAAGTTCTGATCTGAAAAAGCTAATGACCAGTCGCACGATTGTTCGCTTGTGGTCCAAGCAGAACCTGTCATATCAAAGTGAGCTCCATTCAGTGTAATTGTTCAAACGATGATGCATGCCATCTTCTTATTAGCTGCTTCCACTGGTTCCTCCTCCTCTTTCCAGAACGGAGTCTTGTACAGCTTCGTCTTTGGTGCCAAAGTCGGAGGAAGGTAGAGGTCGATGACAACTGGTTCGCAGTTTTCGAAGCCCTCCTGAGCGCCATTGGAAAAGATGACGCCATGTTTCTCCAGGACTTCGGAGGACTGGTGGGCGTGTCCAAACAGGTGGACAATCGGCCTGTGGCAAGGTAATGTATGACAATATAAGGCAGTGTAGAAGGTAGAAGAATAAGGGAATAAAGATGAGAATGAGGACAGGAGAAGGAGGAGGAGAAGATGACAAGAAAGAGCAGAAGGGAAAGGAGTATCAGGAGGAAAAGGAGTAGGATGACGGAGTATGATTAGCAGGAGGAGAAGGAAGAGTAGGACCAGGAGAAAGGAAAAGAAGACTACGAGGAGAAAAATTAGGCAAAGGATGAAAAGCATAACCAGAAGGAGGAGGAGTGTGATGAGAAGGAGCAAAAGGAAGAGAAAGGAGTAGCAGAAGGGCAAATGAAGAAAAACAGAAGCACAAGAAGCAGCAGCAGGAGGAAGATGAATAGGAAGCAAATGAGGAGAAGAACAAAAACAGCAAGAACAAAAAGACTGTCCCATCAGGCTAACTTGAGAGGAAGCCATTAGTGTTAAGTGTTAGTGACTTCATTTTCTTAGCCTTGGAACATTCCCTATTCTTCCCTAAATACACCTGATAATACCCACCTGTTAATCCTCATCTGATAATCTTCTAATCATCACCTATTAATATTCTAATCCCCACCAGATAATCCTTCCAACATAATCCTCAAATCCTACCTTGATAATCATATAAGCCTCACCTCATAAACTTCAAATTCTGAAGACCTCTAATACTCTCATATGACCCTCAAATCCTTCCCACACAATTCTCTACAATCCTCACCTAGTAATCAGGCAAGGATTATCAGCTTACCAGATGAGCCTCTGCTTGATAATCTCTAATCCACTCTTGACAATCCTTACCTAATAATCAGAAGAGGATGTTCACAACATCAGACGACCAATCTAATAATATGCTAATCCTCTCCTGCTAATCCTCTAATTCTCCACGGCTCATAATCCTCTACAATCCTCACCTGATCTGCTTGAGTACGAGCTCCCTCAGCAGAGGGCAGCCCATACCCCCGTGATTATCAAGAATCCGGTGCGGCGGGCTGTGCGTTATCAGTACATCGGTATCTTTCGGTATCATCACCCAGTACTTGCCCAGCTCGGGGTATGGGGCAACGAACGCCGATGCAGGGGATCTCCTCTTCCCCGTCCAAGGTGATCCGTAGAACTTCAACCCCTCGACCTGGACCGCGTTGTCCTGTAGATAGATAGCGCTGGGAAGGCGCGCCCGGATTCGATCCAGCGACTGCCCGGAAAAACTCAGCTCGTGGTTCCCGGCTACAAAGATCTTGTATTTGTGCGGCTGGCGCGCGAAGAACTTGTCCAGCTCGGAGATTTCGTCCAGAAAATTTCCGCGCGTGTGGCAGTCGAAAAAGTCGCCCGAATGGATGAGAATATCGCCCGTCGGTATGACCAAGTCCGTGTGACGGAGATGAGTATCAGAAACGTGAATTAGACGCAGAACGCGGGCGTTGGGGTTGTCTATGCACCCCACACGACACGGATCGTCCTCGTTCGCCTTGCCCACTTTAAATCCCACCAAAACGTCCATATTTTAGTAGATTTTAATTTTCTTGCAACATTTCAGAAATTTCAATTACCCCGTTGCCAATCGAATGTAAATAAAGAATAATAAACAAGGACTAGGGTTCTTTGAAACGTTGGTTGTGCTGTGCGTCAATCTTGAAAACATCAGTAAATGAATTTTATGATAATGATGGGTGGTTGCTTTGTTCAAATAAACTGTTGTGGTCACATGTCAGCTTGGTAACTTAAAAATTAACATTTTACCTGGAATTGAGCTTGATAAATCGGCATTGAAGAAAGTCAGAAAGCGGGAGCAGACGGCGCATATTTGCAATTTCTAACAGTTTTATCCCCAATTATTCACCGCCATCATAACCCTTTGTTCTCTTGGCTTCCCAGCCCACTTCCAAATTCTCTTCTGTCTTCTTCATTAGCTGATGCGTTACGACAAAATTAGTATACTCCATCTTTCTCTACAATCTCTTTTTTAAAACCACCTTCAAAGCACCTGCTGATGCTTCCTCCCCACTCATGACCACCGACCCTCCCCAACTCTATCCTCGTTATCTGTCTCTCAACCCACATCACAGTTTGAAATTATTAGGCTTACATCTGTAGGCCCTAAAGACTTCTTGCAAAACAATGCGAACTTGACCTTATACTGTAACTGCCTCCATTCTGCAAGACTATGCATCTGTCCTTGTCCCAATCATTACCAACGTAATTAACCCCTCCTTGTCTACTGGTAATTTTCCTCTCTTTTTCCTTCCGTCGTTCACCCACCTTCATAATTATGTCTCAAGCCCCTCTACCTAATACTATTCAGGCTTTCCATTCAAAACTGAAGTCTCACCGTTCAAGATATCTTACCCTGATCCATCCACTCCACCGCCTTCCCATTTCTCTTAACCTAAACACAAACAGCTCTTCTGTTCCCCTTTCTCTCTGGTCTTCTGCCAACTGGACTTTGTTCTTCACATGATTGGACAACCCCACTGACTCGACACAGCGCTCGTGAATAAGTGATGCCTTGCGCTTAGCTTTAAAGTAGCTCTTTAGAATTTTTTTAGATTACGATTACGACTGAAGATGCAGTAAATAAGCAAGTAAGTAAACAAGTAAGCTTTAGTTGCATTTGAAAAAAGCAAATGCAAATTTACAGTACATGTTTCTCTACAGTGACCGTATGGCCTCGACCCTGGTCATTTTTAATGCATTTATCGGGTGTGTTCCTTCACCACCGCTGCCCTCTTGAACGGGCGCCACGCCATTTAAGGTTCCCGTGTACGGACGGTGCTAACGCATATAACCGTAATCGTAATCATAAGCTCGAGATTTTTACAATGAGACAGCGCCCAAAGAAAGTTATGTGGAGGAAACCAGCTTATTGACAGGCTCTCAGTCAAAACAAAATATAATATAATAATACTATGCATTAAACAGACCATCTAGTAATACATACATGCTTTAGTACTTGAAACTTTGTCATAGTTCCTACACTCCATATTGAGATGGTTTTGCCGGATTTTTGTATATCTCTGTAACAATACACAAATGCTTCAAAAATAATAATTCGGTCGCCTTATAATTGGCGCGTGTTATCATAACCTCAATTTCTAGCATCCGGCGCCCGAAGCATGGATCAAACAACACTAGGACGGACAGTTGATTAGGAAGTTATTTTAGAAATTTCGCAGCATAATCCTCGAGCGTTGCGTTGTGTTTCTTACAACAATCCTAAGTAAGTTAAATTAATATTTTAATAGCTATCAGGTAGTATAATTATAATTTCTCAAAGTTTAGTTCAGATGATGAAACGGCTTATAGTGAGCCCTGGTTGCTCCAGGTTCATATTCGCATGGGTGATATTTAGTCACTAAAAGTTTTCCACAGTTTATCTACTTCCAGTAATAAATATACTCATTACTATTATCATTATTAGTATTATCATTATTTTTTTAATATCATAATCATCATCATGACCATCATGATTATTATTATTATCATCATCATCATCATCATACGAACTGCCGTGTAATATATGTATAGTATATATAATGGGTAGAGATTTCTTATAATTTATTTTATGTTATAGTATATTAAAGTTATTACATTAAAATTAAATTATTTATATATAGGACTCTGTACATATATATGTATATATTATATACATATATACATATATATATGCATATATGTATGTATAGATATATATATACAGCATCGCTATGTACAAGCAAGCATGAGTCGATGGTGCAAAGCTGTGGTAAGAAACTACAAAACCTGTACTGCTTGAAATTGAGAACAATGTGTTGTATGGGTGGCACTCACATCACTGTGTCAATGTTGATAATTGTAAAAGGTGCTGAATATGCATGTAAAAAAATTTGCGGAGTTTCACTGACATACTGAATCTGTTTTTAAATTGCACACGTGTAATATCAATTGTGAAACAGCAGTGATGATATTTTGAGAAAATGAACACAGTGCTAACCTTTTAAGGACCTCTCAAAATCAGTGACTGTGATGATGAAAATGTTCTTGCTGATTATTTATTGATGACAGTTATGCTGATGATAATGTTGTTGTTATTGCTGGTATTGTTGTTGATGATACTGATGACTGATGATGCTGTTGTTGATGGTGATTATGAAGATGGTGCTGTTGTTAGTGGTGGTTATGATGTTGTTATGATGATTGATGATGATGTTGTTTTTTATGATGATTGGTAGTGATCTTGGTGGAGATGAGGATGTTGTTGATTATTTTACATGCCACTGTAGCTTTGTTGATTATTTTACATGGCACTGTAGCTTATGAAGATAGTCGTTTATAGTGTAGTCAGAACAAAACCTGACTACTTTAATTTGCTGCTGTATGGCACTTCGAAGTCTAATACTGCTTAACTGCAATGCATCCAGAAATCATTGGCCCAACTGGTGACAGGAACCTGCAGGTGTGGTCACGTCACTCCTGTTCTGGAAAGCTAGGCTGCCTGTCAGGTCCAGAATTATCGTAATCATAATCTCGAGATTTCTACAGTGCCCAACGAAAGCTAAGTCACGGAAACCAGCTTATTCACAGGCGCTCTGTCAAAACAAAATTGCTAGGCAAAAGGGTTTGGTTCCAGGTCAAGATCCAGGAGTCAGACAGTCAGACAATCGGATGGCTATGGTGGATGGTGTTTGAAATTGAAGCGAGAAGATTTTGTTTAGATGATTATGATTATTAAAATTATGATTAATGATGAGGTTAATTGGTGGTTTTGATTGGTGATGATAATATTAATTAGTGATGATGATAATGACAATGGTGACGCTGATGATGATGATGATGATGACGACAACGACGACAACAACGAAGATGACGACGACGACGATGATGATGAGGACTTATTTAACACCATTGATCGTTTCTAGATAAAATTAATTGGGTCTAGGAATGAGTTGACAGGTAATAGTAAGAGATGTTTCATTATTCTCATCATCATGACATTGCTGTTGACCTTTAACCTTTACAGCAGTCAATGGGCCTGGACTTCAGACTATTCTATCTAGTTCTCCATAGCTCAGATTGATGCTCTTCTTTTGAGCAAAATGCTTTGTTATTTATATGTGTTTTACAGCTGAGTCTGTGACATCTTTTTAAAGGCATTTTAAACCTGTGCTTGGCAGTCTTGTGGTTATATCATGCTGAACTGTTAACCAAGAAGTCGGGGGTTCAGAATCTCTGCCAGGGCAGGGAGTGTTTGAAGTTTGTGTTCTTAGTTAACTTGGATATAAAACAAGTACACTAACCATACACTGTTGATGGAAAGATCAGACCATGAGGGAGAGGATTTGGCCACCTGCCTCTATATGCTCAAGCTAAGAAAAAGAAATCTAACACTTCAAACCTATGGCTCCTTCTTGGAGTTAGTGTAAGGGACTGTTCTTATTCTTATTCATCTCCTCCTCCTCCTCCTCCTTCTTCAACCTCCATACATTATCTGAACATAAGCAGTGCTGTTTTGTCATACTTTCATGTTGAGCAAAAATACTGTGTTCTTTGTGTGAATAAGGCTATACAAATGACTCTTATTGACCTACACCTTTTCAAACCGTCAATATATTTGTCCAACAAACTGGGTGAGGTAAGGTTGACTTCAGCAGCTGTGGCAGCCATTATAATTATGTTGTTAGACAATAGAAGCTACTGGTCCATATATTATTACCTTATACAGTATCTACTTTTACATGTTGAGGGAAATGCTGTGGTAGGTTGTGACATGCATTTGCCTCTGGGGTTCGAATCCTGGTGCGTTTTGATGGGTAAGGTTGGCTGGTTGTTGGATTGCTGTTATGCTATTGTCCCTTAGCAGAGAAATCCTTCAACTCCAGCAGGACCCTGCCTCTGAGGACTATCTTACCTTATATATTACCTTTACTTACCTTACCTTATTACTTTAGTTTACCATACCTTACTTTACCTTATATTTCATTACCTGATATTGCCTTGCCTTACTCGACCTTGGCCTGCATTTAATTTGACATATCTTACCTTTCCTTAGCTTGCCATACCTTAGCTTCCCTGCCTTACCTTACTTTGCCTATCACTACTCAAACTTACTATTTCTAACCTTGCCTTAACTTGCATAGCCTTACCTTTAGTCAGCGGATGTTGTGTAGACTTCAGTCAAAACCTTTCAATTCTAGGAGTTTAGAGTTTCTGCAGAAGTGTGCAAACAAGTGTTTTTACAATCTCTTTTGTTACACAGAACCTTTTGTTTTCCAAGTTTTCTTTGATGAAAAGACTACCACTTTTATGCTTTTCCAGTTTTTAATATTTTTTTAATGTCACAGTATTGTCATGACCATTTGTACTTTTCACATTTATTGGCAAAAGGTTTTAGAATGCAGATAAGGTGAGGTCGACATCAAAGGCCCTGGCAGCCATAAAGTACTGTTACAATGGAAACTTCTACTACTTCGGTGGGCAACCCTCACCCAAAAAAATTGTGAGGGAACTCTATGACATGCCCCTCCCAAATCAAATAGGGAATTCTTGATTTGTTAACCGATCAATAATCTAATGCTAATAACATGATTTATATATACATTGAGTGCTTATAGTAATACATTGTTATTATTAAAGTATATTGAAGTGTATTACACTCATATACAATATAATGGCAGTGTATTAGTAGTATTAGCATAATTATATACCGTTAGTATTATACCACATCTGATGGCTGCCACAGGTGTTGATGATGACCTTGCTTTTACTTATGCTGGCTTTGCTCTCTTATAGTAAGTGTAATTTGTTTTAAAAAGATGTCTTAAATTGTAGGACATTGTTAAACACTAACTACTAGTATGCAGTAGCAGTATCCCGTGTTTAACAACATTTTATGGTTACCAGGGTAATTGATATTGACCTTACCATACCTTACATGATATTCATTTGCAAATCAGCATTTAAGCTGCTGGATGCTCGATTTTTATTATTAATAGTTTTTTCTTTTATAAATTATATTTTCCATTTAAATAAGATGTTTACGATGGAATTCTCTGTTTGTGCAGGAACCTAACATGACTGACATCGAGTTAAAGCCTTCAGAGACTCTGACTTCGGAGTCACCGAGTGTGAAAGTCGTCGCCAGCCTGAAGCAGAGCAAACTGGCACGACTTGTGACTCTTGTCAGCAACATGAAGAAGTCACCATGGTTACTGAGTCGCTGCAGTAAGTCACGTGATAATGTCTCTAAGTTAAAATTAGATGCCTGCATCATGTGATGTAATGTGAGACAGAGCGGAGAGCTAGTCAACATGATTGCCTTTGTTGATTCATGCTTTTGGATATAGCAGAGTGGTTCAACCAAATCTAATGTAATCTAGTCTAATTTATAAACCAGGCTAATCAATTTTAATCTTAGCAACAGTCTAATCTTATCTCGACTTTTCTAAAACTATGTTATACAGTTTATAATAATGTGATCTAATCTAATCGAAAAGTACGTTGTGCAAGCTAAACCTACGTCATCAAATTTAAAATAATCTGATCTTAAATTAATCTTAAGTGATCTAATCTAATATAAAATAATCTAATCTAGTCTGAATTCCAAAATAGTGTAATCTAATCTAAAATTGTTAAATCTAACACCAAGAATGGCTGTAGTTGCCAGTTCAATGACATTTTATGGCTTCCAGGGCCGTTGACGTTTACTGTACCTTAACTCCCTTTATTATGTGCAGATTGAAAGTAGGTAGGAGGAAGTTTCTGTCAAAACGAATATACTAAACAACTGTAATTTGATAATGTCATCTTACAAATTTCAGGAGTCACTCTTCACCAGGCTTTGGACTGGTACTACCCAAGTTCGGCATTGGGGGAGTTAGATTATGAATATTTAGTGCCAGGCTTATTTGGAGGGGGAACCTGAGACTGAGAACAAGTGTCGAAATATGAGTAAATGAGATCCTGCTGTGACCTATTTTTTTTAGAAAATAAACTATATAGACCTTGTTATTGTTTTACTTATAGAGGAAGATCCAAGCCACATTCAAGCTCTGATTGACATACTTCGACCAGAAGACAGGATCACTGTGGTAAAGAATTAATGGCTGCCATCCATGCACAGGCTGCTATATTTATTAGTATATAGTAAATATAATAATAAGACGATTTATGTAGTGCTGTGACATGGCCTAGGCTGAAAAGGGCACTCTATATGAGTTCAAAATTCAATGACAGTCGTATGTTTTAAAAAGATACTTCTTGAACTGTAACTTGAAGTATGCTCAATCACGGTGCATTCTTCACTTGGTTGGGAAGACTGTTAGAAAGAGTGGGTCCGATGACAGCAAAGCTTCATTGCCAAACCTCTTGGAAGACCGTGTGACGTGCATTTCCTGAGGGCATTTAATGAGGATCGCAGCCGATTTCTATTACATGACATCTGATATATGTATATATATATTGTTGCAGGTTGTCTAGAAATTTGTACAGTAATAAGATACCAACTTTAGGATAAATTTATCTCCTAAGCTGTTTACAAGCATAACATGACTCGTGTAGAGAAACGAGATGTTGGCCTCATTCAGTCAGTTATAAGTAATTTGACAGTCAATCAAACAGTCATTCAGTGTGTCTGTTGTGGTATACTTCTGTCTGTCTGTCTGTCTGTCTCTCGGTTGGTCGGTCGGTCGGTCGGTCTCTGTGTCTGTCTATTTATGTCATTGAATGAATTAATTGATATCTGCTAAATTAGCATAAATTAACAGAATTTAATAAGTTAATTATTGAGTGACTGTCTAACTGACTGATTAATTTATTTATATATCTTCTTTATTTACTTAATTGCTTATTTATTTTTTGTTTATTACTAAATTTTTGTATTTATTCATTTTCTGTTGCATGTCTTTCAATCTGAAGGCTGTTTTCTCCTTTTTTTTCTTTCCTTCTTTCCTTCCTTCATTCTTTCCTTTTTTCCTTACATCCTTGCTTCCTTCCAGCTTTCTTTATTAATTTACTCTATTTCTTTGCACACCTTTTGTGTCTGTAGTCTGTGAAAGCAGATAGTCTCCCAGTTGCTTCCTCCGTGTTCTTTCCTTTCTTTTTTCTTTATTCATTTATTTATTTACATATTTATTTATTTCATTTATTTATTCTATTCTGTTTTATGTCTGTTCATTTGTAGGCTGTGAAACTTGAGAATCCACCTGCTTCTTCTTCCCCCTCCTTCTCCTCAGCCTCCTCTTCCAGTCAGAACCGTTATCTGGTCGTGGCTTCGACGGGAGACAAGCACTTGGTCCAAGAGAGTGCCCTGCTTGGGGTGGATGTCATCGGAGAGGTCGTTACCCTTGGCCTAGTTCTGCCCATCTGCGATGATATGGACATCCAGATGGATGGAGATGGGTCTGTTTTCTTATCTTTATAAGAGCACTGGCATTATTTTTGTTGGTCATTGTCATAGTCATCATTAGTTTTCTTTATTGTCATCATTCGTTGTTGCCTTAATCATTGGTGGTTGTCGTCATAATTGATCATTTTGCTCTTGGTCTTCGATGTTATCATCTTCGGTCATTGTCTTCACTATTAGTTGTTGCTGCTGTTCTCATTGGATGCCAGTGTTATCAACATTAGAAGTAGATGTTGTCATTATCATGGACTGTCATCCTTTGTCATTAGTCGTTGTCACCATCAGTGGTCATCGTCGTTATCTTTTTGATTGCCAGGGCCTGTGGCATTATGTTTATTCTTTGTCTAGCTATGCAGTGAAAGTTCAATATATGTTAAGAGGGATCACATTCTTGAATACATTAGTTCTAAGGTAGAACTTGAGAAACACTTAATAGTGACCTTATTTACCCATTTGGCACCAATTAATTTTGTGTATTACTATCTTAACTTTCTTGCCTGAAGCAGTGATTAGATTCTTTTTGCAAGAAGTTCCATTACATGAAGGTTTCTTGCATAAGACGCAATAAGTCTGAAACAGAACTGTCTGCCTGCCTGACTCCTGGATCTTGACCTGGAACCAAACACTTTCTGCCTATAGATATTGTTTTGACTGAGGGCCTGTGAATTAGCTGGTTCCCAGGACTTGGCTTTCTCTGGGTGCTGTAGAAATCGCAAGATTATGATTTTGATCAGCTGAATCTGCGGTTCAGCAAACTCCAATATCGCATGAACTTAGATTGATTTAGTCATCAGGTTAATAGACTTTGGACGTAGAACTTCTGGAAAGAAGTGACGATCTTTGCAGCGATCTCTAATAGCTATCGATTGTGCATGTTTACTGAGTCAAATTTAACTTTGATGATAAGGGATCTAAGTATCTATAGAATTACGAATCTGCTCATCAAATTGCTAGACTAGTTTATACTCCTATAGTAATCCTGACAACTCCTTCAAACTAACGTCTAACCATATCGCAGTATAATTCTCCATAGAACTTGGTGGCCAAGTTTAAATGACATACAATCTGTTAAGTTGACTGAGAAATTATTTGCCCCAGTCAGCTGATTCTTTCAACAACCATAAATTTTGTCTGTTCAAACTAGTTATTGCTGGATTTTAATTCAACATGGCTTCATTAGTTTCTATGGTGACCGGTTTCATTATTAACTCTGTTACCGCTGTCTTTAATTGATGTAATAGTCTGCCATTCTGCCTTTTTATATATATTTATATTTGACTACTAAGGTGCCAAAACATTTTTATAGATGATGTTTTAATTTAATTAATTATATGCTAAAATACCCAAAGAAATAAACAAGTTATTTGACAAAAGTTAATGCTGGGCCATTAGTGGGTTCAAAATTTATGCATAGCAGAGGTCGATGTAAACAGCCATAATAACACTGAAGTTGCCTTGATTCTTATTTTTCAACATCATCACTTGTAAAAGGTGCATTAAAACGTCTACACCTTGTACATTATTAGAGCAGTACTTCCTTTTTGATTAATTTAAATTGACTATGAAATGCAATACATAATCACGTGATAAATGATGATGATGATGATGATCATCATCATCATCATTGTCATCTTGTGTCTTTATCTATATCATCATGATATCACGGTTAGGTCATATTAATTCCAAATTTATTGGTTACAATGTCTGTGTTTTTCATTTCAGAGGCTTTAACATTGTTACCGCAAAAGAGAAATACTCATTTCGACCCATTTCAGTCCAGGCTATGTGGTAAATCCCATATGTTACATCTTATAATGTCTAGTCTTTAAAAATTCTACCAGCACAGAAAGATATTTCAAGATTTCTGTTTTGCTTGCACCCCCTATCAATTTCAGCTACAATATGACCATACACTGTCAGTAGGCAGATCAGGTGGAGAGGGAGAGGAATGGCCACCACCCTCTTATACCACCCTCATATACTGAGCCCCAGACGCTAATACATATAAATACTCTGGGATGTTTTCAGTTCCATCAAACTTTAGTTCAGCATACGTAATGAGTTTGTATGAGTATTCATGGTATTCTTGCCAATCAGGTCCACACCGAAAAACATGTATATATGAATATTGATGACATTCTTGTCGATCAAACTGTAAGCCTGTAGCTCCATCTTAAGCAGTCAATCTATGTGAATAGTCATGACATTTCAGGTCAGTTAAACTGCCTCCACACTCAAAATGTTCTTTTGAATATTCATGACTTTCTTGTCCATCAAACTTTAGGTCTGCCCTCCAGATCCTTGTTTCTATGAATATTCATAACAGAAACGTGTTCTCATGAACATTTAGGACATTCTTTTCAATCAAACAGTAGGTCTGCCTTCCAGAACCTTGGTTTAAATATTTATGAAATTCTTGTCAATCAAACTTTAGGTCTGCCCTCCAGAGCCTCGTCAAGGCCGTCTGCTATGCTCGTTACCATCATCAGAATAGAGAGAAGTCATCACATGGTTGGGTGTCATACTATGTCAATCATCTTAGCTCCTCCCACGAATGTATCTACGAATGGAACCGGATTACAAATGGAGAATTTGAAAAACAAATCCAGGGAACCGAGTAAGATGGGCAGATGAACAAGGGGCAGACATAAAAACAGACTGATAGACAGATGAACAGACAGACGGATGGACCTGACAGATGGGCACATGAACGGGTGGACAGATCGACGCGGAGAAAGATAGACAGACTGGTACATAGACAAACAGATAGACAAAAAGGCTCATGGACATCAGACATGATATTCTTATTTCATTCAATTGTAGTTCCATCCTAAAAATTTGTGTCTTAATATTCATGATATTCAAATATCATCAGTCTGTTTGACTCTCTGTGTACCTCTCTGTCTTTCTGTCAGTGTTTTAGAATTTGTCTCAAAGCTGAATTTTTTTATAATCCTTATGCATCCAGGCTGCTGTGATTGATTTGGCATTTCAGTTTTATTTACACAAGTTTGTTGACACTAATGTCGATCTTACCTTACTTTTTGAGGAGTAATTGTGAACTATAACAGGCACTTTTGATTTGATTTGATTTGTAGTTCGATAGAAGACTTGAAACTGAAGCTGGCAATCAAACGCAAACTTCGTGACATCATGACTAGTGAACAAGACATCGACTTAGAAACAGTCACCAGCAAATACGTAAGTCACGAAAAGCTATAAGGAAATGCAGTTGTAATTGCACATCTATACAGTGCCGCTTCAGTATAAATTAATCAGAGACGCTATTGACACTAGCCGAAATGTCCTTAAGAACTAAAGGTTTGTCGCTTGGGAAGCAACGTTCAGATGACTAGATGTCACCAGTAGCAGGCTTGTGTGCACACACTGAGCCCATACAAAGGGTTACTATCTAGAGTTGACAGATGATGCCATTTTCAGAGTTCCTGGACCGAGCAGCGTTGAAGGTGTAGAGTAGAACAGCAAGAGGTGATAGTGTTCCTGGTACAAAATAGCACCGCTGTCCAAGGCGGTTCCTCGTATGTGGCAGAAGACGCGGCGTCCAGATTTCACTGCAGCCACCCGGTCGATCTGTGACGGACGGCCTTTCGATTGACGGTAGAACCCCTTATTGATATTGATAGACGATCAAAGCAACTCTAAAGTCAGTCCTTGCCTCTCAGTGGCATAGATAGGTCTGTAGGCGTGGGCTGCGACTATCCATCTGGAAACTATCCTGATCCTCTTGAGTAGAGATGGACTATTCCGATAACAAGGGGCATTCATCACCAGCCAAAAAAAACTTAAAATCCACAGCAAACTTGTGTAAATAAAACTGAAATGCCAATTCAATCACAGCAGCCTGGATGCATAAGGATTATAAAAAAATTCAGCTTTGAGACAAATTCTAAGACAAAGTGAGGAGTGGCAAAAACATGGCCACCGAGTGGCTTCCGAACCTTAATGATAATAATAACAATGGCCATAATAATAATACAACTCACTACTTGCTGGCTTTCAGGTATCTGGATATCTAACTACATTATCACCTGAAGTTGACTAACTGCTCCTCAGATTCACAGTTCTATGTCTAATCTAAACCAGAATCTTGTGTAGCACCCTTATCATAATGCACAAGGCATCAATGGATGGTTGCTTAAAGATGAAAGATAAGTTGGCTGGCCAAAGTAGTGTATTACTTTATGAGCTATGAGACGGCGACGACTGCAAGTGATGATGACAACTATGATGATTTTGATGATGTTTTGTTGTTGGTGAAGTTGCGAGAGAAGCTGGAGTCAATTTTAAGTGTGAGTCTTGTTTCGTTCCGTCGTTTCGTGGATGAGGAGATGGTGATCGTCATGAGACAGATGGACTCTCCATCTCAGATCCTTGAGTATCTCTACCTCGGATCTGAGTGGAATGCCTCAAACCTTGAAGAACTTCAGCAGAACAAGTATGTATCATACCTCAAACGATCATAAATGACATGATCATAAATCACTTGATCATATCTCATATCACCATGCATCACATTACCTATCGGATTTCCACTTGTCTTCTCCAACGCATTAGAAACTTCTTCTACATTTCATTTGAAGTGAACATATTGATATCTTGTGCATTATGAAGGCATTACATTAAATTAAATTCTAGTAGATGATTATAAATCACATGATCATACCTCAAATAATCATATGTGACCTCTGGGAGAAAAGGTACCATTAATGGCTTGTTTGTTGGCTGAGAAAATCAAGTTTGAATGTATTTGGGGTCATTTTTCTCAAATTGTGTTTTTGCTGGTTTGAGCCTGTAATGAATCTAAATAATGCTGGGACATCAAAATTCTTTTATTATAATTGAGTAAGTAAAGCTTATTTGTATCTATTTATATTTATTTATATGGAAAAAATGATAACTGAGAAAATGTACTATAAGTGGGACTAAGCTTTATGTCTTTGTTATTATTTTACTTAGACTCATTTTTTAAGTATGTCAAATTTACGAACACAGATAAGTTTTGCTGAGTTATATATTCAACAGTTTATGCTGACGTATCTCTTGTTTTTGAGCAAAACAAATTTATTATAAAGTGATGCTTGTGAGCACAGTACAGTTTTAGTGGTTTAAGTTAACAAATTAAAGACATGCTTTGTAACTTACAGGTAAATTACTTCATTTATTTAATATTTGTTTTGTGTTATTTTTAGCAGCCTATGATGGTTGGTACCTACATTAGACAAGCATGAATGAAATTTAGATTTTTGCATGACTAGCTGAAGCTAACCCACTTAGGGTACCTTTTCCAGTGAAGTAGTATATGTCATCGGCCTGCTCGGTAGCATGTCTGTTTGCATGATGATACGAACGCAATTCAGGTAAAGACAGGTAAAATGGAGAGTGTATGTGGCACAGGTTGCAACACTATATTTTGGCTCCTTATCCGTATCCGGTGTCTGTTTATGATGCCTACTCCATACTGAACCAGCGTTCAGAACTGCAGAAATTTCCAGACACTTGAAAAAATATGATTAAAGCATGCTGTAGTTGTGAGAGTCCAAAATCATGCTTAGACTGCATTATACCACAAAAACCTCAACTCTTTAGGACTGGACACCACTGATGATTTCTGTGTTGCCTTAATGGATTTTTTTGAAGATGGCAACAATGATGATGGCAGTGATGATGACGTTGCAGATGAAAATACAGCAAAAGCTACTTTGTCATCCCTGTCATCCCGGGAGACATTTCCAAATCTTTTTCACCACCTTGGACCATTATTGACCTACTTTCACCTGTGGTTGCAGTGATATAACCAATGAATTATCAGTACGTATCCATTCCCCAGACTGCAGTGGTGCCACTGTTCCACCTGCGTTTGATCTTCTTCGTTGGGTTTGTTCCACCGACTTCAGTCCTATTTGTTACACAGAATTTGCCAATATGTTCTGGAAGACAAACAAGACATACTCTTTCTCCAGCCAGAATCAGTGATTGCTGAATCTGATGCAGAGTCTGTTGTCAGCACTAGCAGTTCAACTATAGCCAAAATCTGCTGCGAGATCCTGTCACACTTGCTCTTTAGTTAGAATAATCCATGTGTAGTTAATGTTGACAAAGCTTCACATGCCATCACCAGAGTCACCAGGCTATAGCCACTGCTAAAAGAAAGCCACCAAAATGTTCGGACTGTTGTAAAGTCAAACACAGAAACTTGGTGTCACAGTGTCCAGAATGCAAGAACAAAGTTAAATCATGCGAGTGGCAAATTTAATTAACTGGAGACTTAGTTGAGCAGTTGAATGCTTTGGAGTGTATTTAACATTAGTTTAGTTTTTTGGGAAATTAAATTGAATACCAATTACTACCTTTAGGACCTCTAATAAAACAACTATTGAATATGAGACTATGATGTTTTTGCCCTGATTTTCAATGATTATGTGACATTGGTAGCTCGCTGTGCGAAAATTTGTGAATTGTTTTGGATGAAACTTTACAGACTGCAAGAACTTGTTATACAACACTCGAAAGCAAATTTTTAGCCATAACTATGCATAATTTTCAGAGTGCTGTGGTTGTTTAAATATCTGCAATTTTTTATATTAATTTTCTCAAAAACAGTTTTTATATGGTCATCTTTGAAAATTAAGTTTGATAGGATTTTGAGGATATATGAAGATAAAATTTGACGCATTTGTCCCAATAACAACAACAAACCTCAGTCCAGAAACCTCAGCTTTTGTATTTTTTCTCCTAGCGGATCACATCAAATGATCGTACCTCACATGATCATACCTCACATGTTCATACCTTACGTGATCATAGATCACATCATAACTTGCTTGATTATAAATCACATGATCATTCCTTAAACAGTATGATCATACCTTACATTATCATAAATAACATGATCATACTTTAAATGATTGTACTTTACATGGTTATACCTCAGGTGATCATAAATCAAATGATCATGCCTCAAATGATATTATCTTGCATGATATATCACATGATCATGCATCAAATGATCATACCTCGTGATCATGCCTCACATGATCCTACTTCGCATGATCTTAAATTGCATGATGGTATCTAGTACAGTCATACCTTACACATTCATTTTGTTCCTCTCCTTGGGATATTATCCTCTGGGTTTAAAAATAAATAAATGAATAAATGGTTAAGTAATTTCATAATTGAATTGGAGGATGAGTGAATGTGTTTTGTAGGATTGGCTTCATACTGAATGTGACCCGAGAGATCGACAATTTCTTTCCTGGAATGTTCAAATACTGTAATGTTCGTGTGGATGACACTGAAGAAACCCATCTCCTTCGACACTGGAATGACACGTACAACTTCATAGCACAGGCCAAGTGAGCTGTTGTACCTCTTTGTTATCTGTTGTCTTTTGTTGTTATGTATAATATAAGGTTCTTAAAAGGCCCTGTATAAATAGCCAGATATATATATATATATATATTTATTTATACAGAGCCTTTTAGAACCTTATATATATATATATATCTGGCTATTTATACAGGGCCTTTTAAGAACCTTACAAAGGTGCTGTTTGTTATCTTTTATTCACAGGGTTGCCTGTTGTTTTTAAGTTTGTTGCTATCTGTTGAGGACTATTGAATCATTATCTCGTGTTGTTAGCAGTTATTTCTTGTTGTTCACAGAGTTGTACCAGTATGTTGTTTTCCTGTTGTTTTGACAAACATTATCCTCCATTATATTATTTATCTTAAATGATTTACCTAACCTTTCTTGAACTTTACCCTACCATACTGATGGTATCTATTCTATTCTAATCTGATTTGATCTTCTCTCATCTCAACCATCTAATCCACTCTTATCAGTATAATGTGATCTAATGTTATCTATTAAATATAATCTAATCTGATTTAATTCTACTAATTCTATTGTATCTGATCTAATCTATTTTGTAGGAAGAATAATTCTCGAATTCTCGTTCACTGTAAAATGGGTGTCAGTCGTTCAGCTTCCACGGTTGGTTGCCATGGAAACAGTTATTTTTTTGAAAATGTGACTACTTATGGCTTCCTGAATAGATACTGGAAGGCTGTTCCTTCCAAATGTGGCCAGCAACCAGACCCAAATGGCCCAACAACACAATTTAGTCATAGTTGCCAGCACGAAAATGATCACAACCTCCTATGTTCTGTCTAATTCTTTGCCATGCATGCACTGGCCTACCACATGAGCAGTAATATCTGGGATCTGCGCTCTGTTCTGTGCAAGACTGGACATCTAGTAGTTCTAAACTAAAGGGCTATGAAATCATGTTGTGTAGAAAGAAAACAACTCTGGACAAGTTAAATTTGTATTAGATTGGTCATCGTTTGTCTCTGTGCATTTACCAATGAGCATACATGTACATGATGCATGTTGATTGTTTGACCACAATTCCAAAACTCTGGATTCTTTTTAGACAGCCCAGGCGCTCTACCAGAAGTTGATCACACATTTTTGCCATTGTTTCTGTCGTATAAGGCTGAAGTCTTGCTCATACTCATACCAGGTGCCTGGAATGAGGCACATATTTACATCTACAAACTGTGCAAACTCACTCAGTTGTTCATTCTCAAGGGTGCAGGATTGCATTATATATAAAGTTAAGATATTGTTTGCAAGCCAGCTTTGTATATTCGTCATCAGTTTCATCAAGTACCAGTATCTTACACTACTTCACTGTTTATCTAACAATCTCAGTTTGTACAACATCAGTATAGCTTTCCGCAGCTGCCAATGCACATTACTCACACACTTTCCATTCTAGCAGTTCATCTTCTGGAAACCTGCAGCCCTAGTGGTTGTATACATGCTCAACGAACCGGACTACAGTGGCTGTCAATATCTTTGTATTTGCATAACAGCTTTTTAGCATCATGGATCCAGTATACACATTCTCCAAGATACTGCAAGTGCAACTTGGCAAGTTCTGCTTTCACTAACTGATGTGCTTTGACCATCGTCAAATAGCTTTTCTGTAAAATTTTACAAGTCAGTTAACTCCTCAAAAATGGAATTTAGAAGAGCTAGTGCAACATGATACTGTTCAAACAATACTTTTACACAGAGTTGTTGTTTTTAGTCATCCTGTTCTGTTCAGTATATACTCGAGCGGTACGATATAATTGTTGGTGAGGGCAGTCAGGCTTAAACCCCTGTATCACAGGCCTCCATCATGTAGAAGCTGAAGGTCAGAGTCCAGCCGTGTTCATTATATGCAAAGCTCGTGCGCATCATGCCACCCATGGGAACTGGTTGCCAGCTCAATAGCCCAGTCAATTGTGTGGGCCAAATGACTGAGAACTTATGTCTGGGAGGACATTTCACAACCTAGGTGGCATGACTTGCCGTGTGGTTTCGCAACATGGACTTGGAAACCTTGTTTTTGCCTTTTGTGCATAGTAGGCAAAATATCCAGCTGTAACAGAGCTAAATTTAAATCTGAAATAACAGGCCTTCCCATGAAATTTGTGCACTAACTGAAAATGGTGTGTGTGCAATCCTCAAAAGTCCTGCACACACGCAGCTTAGAGGGAACATTGACTGCCACAGTCAATTAGGGTCATTCAGATAGCAGTGTATCTTGACACATATGTAGCACCATTATAGTATTTTTTAAAATATTTTATTCATTTGCTTAAATGTTTTTGTAGTATTTTAGATTAATTCATTTAAAGTTTTTTAGGGTATTTCTTTTTAACAGTTTCCCTGCACTGAAAAAAATTTCAACAGTACATATTATCAGTAATTAATAAATTAACTTTTTTAAATTTTATGATACCTCGTTGATCTATCAAGTCTTTTTGTGTCATAATATTTCTTTTATTTGATAATTTATGAATATAATTCAATTTTAAAGAAACAGATTATAATTTATGAAACAGTATTGATTTATCCAGTGTGGCAAGCCATTGATGTCATAGCATTTCTTTTGTTTACCATACAATAATTTATTAGTATAATTCATTTATTTTGAATAGATTGTAATTTATGGAACTTTATTGCTTGATCACTTATGGCAAGCGGCTGGTGACATAAGGTCAGATGTCAGTTTTAATATTCTCTTATATTGATATAAAATATTTAATTTATTTAAAAAAATACTGATTGGCAACTACAGTATGACAAGCCATTGATGTCATATCCTAGGTGATTGCCTACGTTATGAAAGAGTGTGGCAAGGAATTTATTGACGCTTATCAGCACGTTAAACAGAAGCGCAACTGTGTCAAACCTAATCCTGGTTTCATGCAGCAACTCAGCACCTATGAGGGAATTCTTGGTGCCAGGTAACTAGTAACTGTAATGCTGGTTTAACTGATGCTATGGTAACAGTGTCATTCATTCATTCAGTCATTCTTTCAGAGCATTTGTATAGTGCCCATTCAATGGTTATAATGGAATTATTTCCAGGTAACTGTCGCTGTGGAATTTGTTGCTATGGTAGAAATATAACATCAAAGAAACGATGTCGTGTCGTTGGTTACAAGAGAATTCTTGGTGCTAAGTTACTGTCGATATGGTAACTGTCGCTTTGGTTCGTTTGGTATCTATTGCTATGGTGGCAATGTCACAGTGAAACTATAGTGATTGTTTACAAGAGAATTCTTGGTGCCAGTTTGCTGTCATTGTGGTAACTGTTGCTATAGTAGCAACATCACATCAGGTAACTGTTGCTATTCTTATAAGAGATATATGGATGCCAAGTAGTCTAAATGCCAGGTAACTGTTGTTATGGTTACGAGGCAATTACGGCCACCATTTAACTCTGAATAGTTTTTGAAATTTTTTCTGTTTACAGAAAAGGCCATGGTAATGTCTGGTTGTAGGGCACAGTGACTGGGTTTTATTGGTTGATGTTGTCTATGAGCGTTCTGGATACATAATTGCTAGATGTTATTTTTGAGTGAATGCTATATATTGAGATTGTAATTAGTGCCACACATACTTATGGGGAGATTGAGACTTGTAAAAGTCGTGTCAAAAATACTAGTAGACGCTTGATGTCTACAAGCTTTCTGGTCGCAGTAGTGTCTGCTGTTTCATGATGTTCCAAATATGGTTGTCAGGAAAAAAAGAACTGGTTGCATTGTTTTAGCAATCATCGACACAGCAAGCTTTTCCGATCACGATCAGCTGAGAATCTTGACAATGACAAACGCGATATTGAAGATCAAAGGTCATTTGAGCTGAAAAGATTGAAGCTTGAAGAGGAAGCTCAAATGGAGGACAAGAAACCAGGTCAAGCTACACGCACTTGCGTATTTTCATGTAATGTAATGTAGCGACCTTGTCTTGCTTTGCCTTACCTCCTTATCTTGCCTTACCTTACCATACTTTGTCTTGTCTTGCTTTGCTTTATCTTGCCTTGTCTTGCCCCTCTAATCATTCCCTACCTTACCATGCCCTACTTAATTTTACCTGATGTTATCTTATACTAACCTAGACTACCCTAACTTACTGTCTGTCTGTCTGTCTCTGTCTGCCTGCCTGTCTCTTTTTCTCTTGATCTCACTTTTTTCTCACTCCATCTCTGTATCTCTCTCTCTCTCCCTTCCTCCTTCACTCTTTCTGTCTTCGTCAGTCTCTCTCTTTCTCTCTCATCATAGACAATTCACCTTACCCTGTATTAAATTACCCTGCCTTAAGTTACCTTGCCTTAAGTTACCCTACCAACCTTATGTGTTATTAAGTCACCTAGTCTTAAATTACCCTGGCTTAAGTTTGCCTACATTACCTTGCTTTGCTTTACCATTACAGTTACCTTTTCAGAAGTCATCTCAACCAGCACAGAATCCAACTCCGAAGTTGATACTTACGACTCAACCGACTCAAGGCCACGCCCCGCAACCTTTTCCATCGACAGCTTGGATGCCCTTAGCCCCGGAAGTTTTCCAGTCATTGCTGAACAGGACACAGATGAAGACCAACCAGAAGCGAACCAGTCGAACCTGGAGGACCTAATGGAAGACGAGGTTCTTTGCACCTCTGGAGAGGGCAGTGTGGGAGTGACTCCAATGGTGCTGGTTCCAATGTCAGTTCTCAGTAATCCAGCCATTCCATCAAGCTCAATGCTGCGGAAGCTGAGTTTCCAGGCAGACACTGGAAATTTGGAGGTGGTAGAAAGGGAGCATGGAAGAGTTTCGCAACCAGCTTGGTAAGGGATTTTTTAAAAGGTGCTATAAAAGTTTCCTCATGTATTCATTCCTAAGGGAGAGAGACATGGATGGTTGGAAGGAGGGATAAAGGAAGGAAGAAAGGGAGGGAGACTGACCAGAAGTTAAGCAACATGTTTTGATTTTGAATTCTGCTAGTATTGTACACATTTAAATATTAGCTTAAATTTTATAAACTGATAGATTTAATAGTTACTCCAGTTTTGTCATCGAGGAGCTATTTTACGTTACACTGTTTGGTCTGGCATATTTTATATTTTATTTTGCTAGTATGGCACGCCTCCTGTTTCCCTTAATTTCGTCCATTCATTCACCCCGCCACCTTGATTACTTTCCTTCTCAAGCTCCATTGTGGTCAGCAAGCCATTCCTTTTCATTAGCAAAATTCTAACATAGGTCCACAACTAATCTAGGCATGTGACCCTTTAATTGTAATGAGAGTATGAATTGGCCCATAAGTTTAAGATTCTTGACTTGTCTCCTTTAGATTATAGGCACCGTCTTTATACTCTCTGTACGTTTCATGTTATTGGGAAATGGCCATGCTCTGCTTTTCAGTCAAGCCACCAGTTTCTCTGTAAGTTTTTTATCCCCATGGGTTAAAAGCTAACATGATGCTGTGGATATAATTTGATGCAATTCTCATTTATTACAGTCCCTCTCTTGTGTTCACTACACGCATATGTCCTCTGTCTACCCATCCATCGTCTTATATCATTGTTGAAACTAATGCTTCTATTTTGTGTCACCATGTTTCTGAAACCCATTCCTTTACCTTTTCTAAAAAAGGCCATATCTAATATACCGGCAAGCTTGTTTCTGTGTCGGTCTGTTCACTGTCAATACTCCCTTTGTTCCTATTCTGCACCTAGGTGTGTTATTTAACTGTAAGGTCAAGGAAAGGTCTCGGAATTGTAGGAATTGAACTGCAGACACAGAGGTGAAATGTTGTCTTGTGCTTTCAGGAGAGACGTGAACAAAAAGGAACTGCCAGTGATCAAAGTGAGGGCTAGGTCATCTAGCTGGCCATTGAGGTCCAAGGACCGTTCAAAGTCTCCCACGAAGATTGATCTCATTCGAAGACCAAACACCAAAAAACACAGAAGTTAGTACCACTTGTACTTTGAGAGGTTCTTAGAAATGTGCTCTATAAATGTACAGATGCTTTATGTATCAAAACGTATATACATACATACCTATATGTAATTCATGCATACATGCCTACATGCATACATAGGCTACTAGTGGTGTGACCCATTAAACCATGGGCAGTAGACTAAGAGAGTCAAGTGTTAACTGACCAATACTTTGCAGTTCATAAGTTATGTACCTGTGTTCATCACTCCCTGCTCCCCGTATCTGTCTTGATTCTATCTTATTTTGTCTCGTGTCACTTATACTGGCTGTCATTTTGATGGAGTACTAACTTCACTAGAAATTCATACATACATGTGGATGGAAAGATGCACAGATTGACTGATGGATGGATGAATGGACGGATCAATACATACATCATACTTACGTGCATTTAAAAATGAACAAAGTAAATATTACATTATGATGCATATTGTGTTGTACTCTTTCGTGTAGAACTGAGAGGTCAACGAAGCAACACAATCGCAGTCGATGCATAAACCTCAATTACGTCCTTCGTAAATCGCACGCTCCAGGATTATCATTTGCTGCTGAATAATTTCCTGTTACTGATAACACGTGCTACAAAAGAGCAACTTACGCACATAAAGCGTGCGATGCTATATGGGTCTGTTGCAGTTTGCTAGTAGAACTATTACCTTTTTTCAAGCAGGTGTCTGAACATGTTTATTGTTGCTTTGAATAATGATATTTACAATTATATTAATAATATATAAGAACAATAATAATAATAGAAGAAATATTAGTAATAATAATAATGATAATAGCATCAACATTAGTAACAGTATTAGAAATAATAATTATAATAATAAGAATGCAATAATAATAATAAAATGTTAATAACATAGTAATAATAATTTTCATACTAATAATTTTAACAAAAGTTACAGACTGCTGTATTAAATAATAATATTGATAAATATTTACAATGAATTTCTTGTATGTTTTGAGTGCTGCCGCTCTGGATCTTGATGCTAGATGCTATATTTAGATGCATAATAAAAATGTTTTGTTTGCACAGTTATAAAACACTTCTGTATTCTGATGTACGGACCATCTCTCTGGAATTCCTTGCCCATGGAGCTAATTTCCCCACCCACTGTAATCCTTTTCAGAACTCAGTTAAAATGTTTTTGATGGAATTTTTGTGTGTATAATGTATAATGAATATGTAATTTGCATATAATTTATAGGCCTGCACCATCTTGTATGTTTCTGCCCTTTGATACAATGCTTTGTTGACTTAAATTCATACCTTTGATCACTATTGTTACTGCATATGTAAATAATTGTAAAAAACATTGTGACCCTGCTAGCGGAACAATATAGTTCCATCTGGGTTTACCTGTCGACATTCATGCATTGATGCAACTGATTGTAATTGCGTTCTGAATGTCAGCGATCATTAAAGTATATGAATCTGCATAGGAGATTTGTAATCATTGTAAATGTAATGTGAAGTAATCGCTTAATTTATGAGAATTGTATTTGATGTTTATAAAGTAGTCTCTGTCTTCTGATAACCCGTGAAAGGTGCTATATAAAGTTCCAGCTGCTGTGTCTCAGCTCAAAGATCTTGAAACCATTTGCATTTCTTCAAAGTCTAGGCAAGTGCGGATCCAGGAGGACAATCCCTCATCTTAGTTTGGCTCCGAAACTGTTTTATGTGTTGGCTGTTTAGTGATCTTGTAAACAAGAAGAGGTCAAGAAAATAACGAGATTTAAAGAAAGGTCATCAAGAAATATGACCATGTCCCCCACTTGATAGAAGTCTTATTCTGACGCTGCATCAAGAACTTGCCCTGTTACACAGAGTTGGGTTTGAAACTTTACTTAGAGAATAGGTGCTTTATCTGTATGATATTGTGTTTTTTAGCAATATAACAAAAACCTTGAACCTGTACATGTGTGGTCTGTGGTCAGTTTTGTACATTTAGTTAAGGTGACAGAATGCCGGTGCCGTCTGACAAATAATATGAATTTCTGTGCACTTGGCTGGGGTCAGTAGTAGGCACACAACAGATGTCTGAGAAGAAAAAAGGTTGCAGCTAACTGAGAGCATCAGGAGATTTTCCAAAGGAGGGTTTTTTGCCAGACTAGCGTGAAGATGCTTTGCACAGTATAGGCTACTATATTAGAATTGTAATTACAACTACACTACAGTGCCATTGAGATGCTATGTGAATGTCCAGGTACACGCATACATCCTTGAGCATCAATCAATCATCACTTTTGAGAGCTGTGTTGAGGGTGCTATATAAATCCTTTGATACATGCATGCAGTAGATAGTATTATTGTCTGTTTATTGTCTTGTCAATTTAAAGTGCCTTCTCTGTGCTTTTTGAATACAGTACTCGGAAAATGTGCTAGATAAACTCTGCACATACATTGCTCAGTGTGTGTGTGTCTTATTGAGGCATTATATAAATATCTGATTGCAATTACAGTAACAAATATAGAGGTTCTATATGAATTTTTGTTAATACTTGTACAGACTGTAATAAATGAGCAATTACCTTTTCTTTCAAGCATTTCTGTTATAATTAGACTGTTTTTGAACTTTTTACTGTTGTTTTATGATAATTTTTGTGTATTTTATGCTGAATTTGCTGAAAATTTAGGGCGTTTGGTCTTTTTGTTGCAATTGTGTGTAAGTTCAGTTCAGTGGCTTCTGTTTGATAAGTTTTTGCTGAATTTATTTGCTGATATTCAGTCGCTTTGTTTATCAAAATGTCAAGATTTGTTCAATTCATATTAGATTTTGTCCTAAAGTCAGAATTTTTGTTTGCCTAATGTCAGACGTTCTTGGCATAATGTCAGAATTTGTTCACCTATTGTTAGAATTTGTTCACTTAGTATCAGAATTTGTTCCCGATTGTCAGAATTTATTCACCTAAATGTCAGAATTTGTTCACCTGATGTCACAATTCATTCATTTTATATCATAACTTGTTTTGCTTCTGTAAAGATTTGTTTGCCAGTTATATAAGAATTTGTTCACTGAATATCAGGATTTGTTGGCCAGAATGTCAGAATTGTTTCGTAATGTCCGCATTTGTTCACCTAATGTCCAAATAGTTTGGCTACTGTCAGAATTGTTAATGTTAAAAATTATTGATTTTTTAATATTGATGGTCATCTGTTAGAAGTCATGAGCTTATTGTCTGAAAATGTTGACCTAATAATAGAATTTTTGGATCACAATAAGAGGCTCAGAAAAGTGGACTGAGAAGAATTTTATGTTTTCAGGTCAATTTAAGAGCATTATCCATGAGCATTTGTTTCAATTTTTTACAAATTTCAGTTCAGTTTATTCAAGTTATTGCTAATTTTAATTTGTTGTGCAATCTGTTTTAGATTATTCTATTTTAAAGAAGTTTGCAATGGTTTACATTTTTCTATATTTAAGGATTTTGCGTAATTTGCTTAAACGTTTATAAATTCCTAGCGTATGAGCGAAAGTGTTTGAAGATGCAATAGGCACTTTGAACTGTGGGAATGTAGTAGAGGTTTATGGGATTGCTGTTATTGGATTTTGGGATAGGTGCAAATATGGAAGTTTCATGCAAAACAGGATTTTGCATGTGAGTATGTCTGTCTGTCTCTGTTTGTCAGTGTTGATGTCTCTTTTTTGTCTGTCTGTCTGTATGTATGTATGTCAGTTTGGTTATCTGCCTGTCTGTCTTTATGTTCCTGTCTGTCTGTGCTGATATCTCTATTTCTGTCTGGCTCTGTGCTTGTCTGTCATGATATATTTTGTCTGCCTGTTTGTCAGTCTGTCTGTCAAGTCTGTCTGTCCTATTTTGTTGAAACGGGTGTCACAGACTTTGTTGCAATGGACTACTTACTTACTCACTTTCTTGGCTGTATAGAATTGCTACTATTGTTCTGTTGTGGATATTTTAAAGATATTTAATATTTGATTATTTTAATTTTAATTTTTTAAATGTTTCTTGTTATTGTTCAAGTGTGGATATTTTAGAGATAACCTCCTATTATCAGATTATTATTACTTTTTTGGGGAAAGTTTCTTGTTATTGTTAGTTCTGTATAACTGCTTTTATACGCTATTCGAGTGCTTGGGCTGTAGCGTGAGCCATATACACTGTTTAGGCACCGTTTTGTAACAGAATTGCTTTCCTATCAGAGTGCACAGCCACGTAACGTGCAAATGATAATGCCTGTATGTTAGTGCCAAACTTTAGTGCTTGTCACTAGATACTATATTGCTAAATATATTAATGATATTAAAGCATTTTGAAGGCATAGTCTGTTTGTATGACTAATCTGCCAAGTTTCTATCGCTTATCTTTTTTTTCTTTGTTTATGAATTATATATAATTCACTGCTGCAAATTAGTCGTCTTATGATGTGCATGCTTCGAGATTGGGGCCTTGTATTTGCAGTGGCCGGGAACTCTGAATCTCTGAAAGATCCTTTATACTATATGCACGTATATATGCATATATGCACATATATGTTTATATATGGGTGTGTGGTTTGGACACCTTTTTCAATTACGAGAAAAGTTCAGCTGTAGCATTCGTTATGTATTTGATGACTTCATTTGATATTTTATTCAATCAATTGCTTATTTTGAATCTATTTCTACTATAGTTGTTTGTTCGTATTTTAAAAGTAAATAAAATTAAGAGGACACAGTTTTTGCACCTGGATTATATGCCTCTACAGTATTCCATTTGCTTGAGTCACACAGCAGTCCAGTAACATCTTTTTATCTCTAAAATTGCATCGGTTTTCATTTAAGGACCCGGGATAGATCATATATAGCGGCCTGAGTTGGCTTCGATGGCCTGATAGGCTGTTCCACTGATGGTGCTACCAGTATCGATGTTACTTAAATTCACTGTGCATCAAGTGTCGCATCCACAGCACCACTTCGTCAGTGGTTATTAACTTCATACTTCAGTATCCACTCCTTTATGTATTATATTTATATGCTCATAGTTCACCTTAGGACCCCTGCAATACTCAATTATTATCCTATTTATTGTTATTACTTACTTATTATTTGCTAATTATTTGCTTATTTATCATTATTAATTGTTTTTATTTAGTATTTATACAGTCTTACTTATATGATTAATTTAGTATTATAACTATTATTATTTATTTATTTAGAAATTTATGAAAATTTTTGATTTATATTATAGTCATCCTCTTAGGTTGTTGCTCTTTGCTTATCATCAAAAGGCATTGCCGGCAGTAGTGGAATCCTTGCTTCTGCTTTCGTCATACCTCCTTTGGTCGTGGACGATGTTGCCCAGAATGCTCTTCTTTCCCCACCTCTTCCTCCTCCTCGTTGTCGTCATCCACCTGCTCTTTTCTGAAAATACCGTCAAATTCGCCGTCTTTATAGTCGTGGTTATAGGATGCTAATGACATCTGGCGGTGATTTTTGCGACCCTCTCCACCTCTTTCCAAAGCATCCAGCCACGCATCCCGTTCCTTTTCTTCCCACCCCTTTTGGGATATGCTAGAGTGCGACTTTTCCTTTCTATGATCAGAAATTTCGCGGGGTTGCATCCCCGCTGTCCCCCACGAGTCTTCTCTTCGCTCGCGTGATATTGGATATCCCCCAAAACGGGGCTTAGCCCAGGCAACGCGGGGCTTCGAGAAGATCATATTACCCCCAAAAGGTCGCTTCTCTTCCCTGCTTGCTGACGGACGGGTGTAAATCCCTGGACCAAACGGTCGCTTCATGACGCCGTAGTTCATATCTTCGTCGTTAGGTGGTCTGGGGTGGTAACGTTTGGCGTCGTGTTGTTTGAGGATGGACTTTGACATCGCCCACGGGATTAGCGACCTTTCACCTCCCCAGCGATTGTCTGATGTTCGAGGGCGCGAGAAAATTCTGCCACCGCCGAATGGACGCTTGACGTCATCGCTTTTTGCGCTCACAGCGAAAGGATACAGAACTAAAATGAAAAGATTTATAATTTTTGATGATCTAAAATTTAATTATTTGATTATTAATTCGTTCAATTGGCCGTAGCATGCCATCTTTATCCAGAATGTCCGTTCTCTCCAAGGAAAGTTTATGATTGGCCGTTTTCTTAAGAGAGGCAACACTGTAAGTTGTATTTGGATCCGACCCTGCTTCTTCCGTGTTCCAACGCCGCAACCACTGCAGGGTATTGGGACAATAAGACCTTTCATGATTTTGGCAAGGTGGAACCCACAGTGCTCGTACAGGCAGCGATGGTCGCACGTTGCCATCGAATGCAATACTCTAGAGGCATATAATCAAGTGGACGATCAGCAACCACACGCACTTATTCTTTGCTATCACCGTTTGCGCTTAACGGTATGTCACTGGTAGCCTATAGGCCTATCCCACGTGAGACTTTTATCTAAATGAACATGTGCAACGGCACCCCCCATCTAGATGGGAGTATAGAGATGGGCAGTCGGTGTTTTGCAGTGGGCTCGGCCAGCGCACTCTCAGTAGTTCCTGTTTTGTACGTCTCCCTTGTCTGCCACTGAGATGCCTGTTCCGTTAGAGTGAAGTGAGTTTTTCGCGAAAAGTTTGTCAACTCAACCAGAAGCTGACTGATAGTTTTCGAGTGTAGAATGTTCGACTGTGCTGTCTTGTGACGGCCAAGCTCAAGGACGGCCAAATCTTGGAGGCGACTACAACACCCGCCTGATGTCGCCATTATGACATCGGAGAACATGCCGATATCACAATATTTACCGAGAAAAAACAGTGAAAACCGATAACGACTTTAAAACCGATACCGATCAAGCTCTAGTTTGGATTGGCTAAACGTCGTCGTTCTGGCTGACACAAAGTCCTGCGGAAGGTAGAAGCTGCCATCTGCGACGAGAACCAATCCCAGACTGTAATACTTATGTCTGCCTACTTATTTCAATATTTATTTTTCTACTACTCTGTTTATTTAATAATCTTACTTAGTTCTTAAATTTCTCTTTTGAGCGCTGACTGGTCTATGGGCCGATTTTTCATTCATTCATTCATTCATTCATTCATTTTTGCACGATTGAATCAAGAAGCCTTGTTATTGCTGTAAATGGCTTAAACTTCTAAATCTAATAACGTACCTGTACCTGCTTTGTGGTTGAAGTTAAAGCCGACGTGAGTGTATCTTTGGCTACATCTAGTGACGGCGAAGAGCAACGCAAAGAGAACCGAACGAAAAGCAAACGAAGCCATTGCATGGAACTGAAACAATAACAGTGATTGATTGATTGATCGATCGATCAATCAATTGATTGACTGCGCTCAGAGAAATGAAGTCAATGCGAACGACTGAAACTTGTTCCATTTTTTTCTGCTCAGAGCCACAACTAACGTAGCTCGATGCGTAGTATGATGTGCTTGATACTGCCTGACTCCTGGATCTTGACCTGGAACCGAACCCTTTTGCCTAGCGATTTTGTTTTGACTGAGCGCCTGTGAATAGCTGGTTCCTGCGACTTAGCTTTCGTTTGGCGCTGTAGAAAAATCGAGATTACGATTACGATGCTCTGCTGCTCATAAACACAGGCACCGCGATTCCGCACATCATTTCAAGCCCATTATACTTTCTCTCGTATTGGACCAAACTCTGAACCAAGGGCATCTGTATAGGGGACAGAGTGCCTTTTGTCCCGTCCGCCACTTTTGACTTTAAAGATTTAAATTTTGGTATGCACAGTTATTTTGGATTTGGCTTTGCAACTCAACCACCATTTTCACCTAGAACACCATGAATTGAATTTTTATATCCGCTTTTGATGAAGTTCTACGAACTTCGTTGAACGTAAAGTTTGAGCTCATTCAAACTATTTTAAAAATAACTAGGGATGCGTAGAAATAGCCTACTGTGTGCCTGCAGCAGATCGAAGCCAGCGCAAAGTAAGTTCGTTTTGTAACAGGTTATCAGCATCGACATTATCATCATCGTCATCAATCATCATCATCATCGCCACTACCACCATCACCACCACCACCATCGTCGTCATTAAATCATACAATACAAGTGTAAGAGTCAAATATAAGCAAAATAAGCTATCCGATAAAAATTGACATAATATTTATACTGTGGTTTAAGTAGGCGTTTCTTAGTTATTTGTTCTATCGCTAAGACAAGTATAACCGATTTATGCGGCAACTGCCAAGAAGCAAGAAGCCTTGAGTAGTTTCACGCATGAGAAAGTGAGTTCGGGAGGAGTTTTCCGATGCTTTAACGGAGAAAGAGCGGAAGGAGAGGAATATTAATAAGCGCAACATCAGTGAAGAACAGCCACACCAGATCAATTTTCTCTACATTTTGAATTTGGACCCGTTCCTTCGGTTAAAAAACAACAAAATAATAACAACAAACAACAACAATAGCAACAATTACAACAATATTCATAAGCCTATCAGAGACTAATGAAATCTAATCGTTTCAGGCTATGCTTACCTACAGCAGCTGACCAGTCGAAGCGAGACTTTTAACAGTCGAGACCTGCTCCATTGCTTTAAATAGTTCCACATTCGATCGCAGCCAAAGGATTCGTCGGATAGGTAGGATATATATAGCCTATGTGTGTGCGTTGTTTTTAGGCTATATATGTACATATATATTTTAGGATCTATATGCTATAATATATATCCATATGTACATATATATGCTAGAATATATATATACGCACTTATATATGCATGCATTTTAGGACGTACTGCTGCTGCTGCTCACCTTCCTCGCCCACTCCCACATCAACTGAGACGCTCTCTGCAGCCAATCGAATTGACTAATCGGCATTTGGACATTGGACATTCACCTGGACAAACAGACACACAGACAGCCAGACAGACAGCCAGAGACACAGACCCACAGTCACACATACGTATACACACATGCAGACAGACACACATACATGCATACATACATACATACAGACAGACATGCAGACACAAGCAAACCAATCAATAATAATTTAAGCGTAACTATAATTTTTATCCTGCAGATTCAAATCTCTGAAACTGGCTGGACTTGGAAAGGGTTCAGCGTTTGTCACTGTTTCAACCGATTCATTGTCTGACTATTTCTAGCACAAACTAGTGTGTCCACAATGCTCTCTTGCTAGTTTTCTGGCAATGCACAAAATCTTATACAAACAGCATCTTTTAAGTCTGCTTTCTGTCATTCCCATACAAACAGAAGAACAGTCCCTTAAGCAGAACTCCGCCGTTGCCACTCTTGGATAGTGCCAGACCCAAGATTGGGATAAAGGAGGGAGCGACGTTAATGAACTTCTTTATGACACAGCGGCGTTAAGCAGAAACTTTACTGCTGCTACTACTGTTGCTGCTGGTGGTGCTGGTGTTGCTGCTGCTACTACTACTAATAATAAGAATAATATTGCTCCCTTAAATAAAGCCCAAGTGGCAGCTATTGGTATGGTTATGAAGTTTTATCGACTTTATATTTCCTAGCCTCGACCTAATCTGAGAACAGATGGCCAGTCCTCTCTAGCACCGCATCGTTACCCTATTGACAGCGAAACTGTTTATCTGTTTATTGATATAGACACAGGACCTTTTAAGAATTATTTGGCACAAAGGTGCTAAAAATGGCCACGTAACAGATTTGAAAAGGTCCGACTTTTAATGTGCAGTCACTGTATTCATTTAACACATGAGTTCGTTAGGGAGTGCAAGTGAAACCCAAATATTGAAACATCTTCCTGCCCAGGCGGGTACTCGAACCCTGTATCTCTGGGTTGACGGTCCAGCACGCTAATCATCTGACTATCCTGGGAATCCGCGCATGTGCTGATCGCATTCTAATGTCTGCATTAGCCAGACAGTGTTTTGCAGAACGTAATCGATGCTCCAGAAATTTCCCATTAACGTGCAAATCCTTCCTGATCACACGATCACTGAATTTCTCCGCCCCTCATTCCACTTCCTGCCGGACACCCTGTCCCTTAAATAGAGACCAATTCAGACGAGGATCTTCGAGAATAGATCGAAACCCGATATTCTGACTCCATCCTCCCCGACGTCTGGTCCATCCACGTTACGGTGAGTGATGACCGGTAAAACGACACCGGTTGCAGTAAAACGCACGTAACTGTCAGCTTTCGACGGAGCCTGTGTTTCATAATTGGTGCTTAGCGTCACACAACGGTGGAAGTTAAACGTATTGACCATTGTGAGCGATGGCAACGAAGTCATGTCAGGGTTTGTGTGAACATAATATTTCACTGCATAGTCAGCAAGTTTTGAGTGCAGTTTTACATAGGATATTTCCATGAGTAATCGAATTATTGATTTGTTTTTGCACGCGCTGATCACGTGCTTGCAGCTGCCGCGAGTCAGACGCATGATGGAGGTGGTGTGATTGGCTGGCAGAGTTCTTTGAACAGGCGGACTGACATTCAGCAGTAATTATTGCTGACGCATATTTTAATCAAGTGAACGCTCGCGCGGCCTAGGTTGTGACGAATCAGCGGGTTTTTGTAAAATTTCAACGATTGCGCAATATCAGGAGGCCGGTCTGAACCAGTTCTTACTGGTGTGCTGTCTTGGCGGGAAACGGTCTATAGATCATAATGTGAAGAATTTTGCAAGAGAGAGAGCGTGCAAAGATCTGTAGCATAGGCTGAAAATTTAAGTTACAAATGTGGTTGATAGATTTGTGCGTTTAGAAACGGCAACGATTCAATTACTGTTGTGATTGATTCAAGTACTGTTATAACTGCTCGTTTAAAGTATAATCTTCTAAATCAAAGACAGTTTGTCTTTACTCGAGTTAACGCTAAGCTACAAAACGGACGAGTCGAAAGTTCGAACCTAGATCGTTGACAGCTCGGAAAGATCCTCCACGCACGTCGTTGCGAAGGAGGTAACGGAGACACTTCAGGATGTTGAAGGTGGCTCCACAAACGTCATTGCGACGGGGCAGCGGGAGTATTTCCGCTTTGGCTTGCTCAAGCTTCTGGTCATTTAAACAGGATGGTAACCACTAGGCTACTGCGGTTTTAACAGGATGCTAACCAGTAGGTTTCTGCGCAATCAAGTGTAAAGAAGTGGCCTCGAATCGGGTAGGGGCAGACTATTGGCCAAGGTTTTAGTATGGTGCATAGCACCAGAAGGCTAACATTTTCTCAGACTGTTGACGATCTTTCCGAGCTGTCAGCGATCAGGCTTCGAACTACTGACTCGCCCGTTTCGTAGCCTAGCTCTAACTCGAGTAAAGTCTTCGATTCTGAAGTTTATGCATAAAACGAGCAGTTCAAAAATAAAATGTCTTTTAAAATTTCATTTTGCCGCCTTTTTCCACCCCTAGGGCAGTGCCGCTTGGGTGGCTGCACCACTGAACCCCCTTTAGCCACGCTACTGTAGATAAGAGTGTTGAACCGGTAAATTCCGTTAAATATGATGCATGCGGCCTACATAGAGCAATAAGTATGTGGGTGTAGGCTATGTGTCTGACGGAACAGTTATATTTATATAACACTTTTAGAGACCTTTCAAAAGCGCTTTAAATGCTGCGAAGACTGTATGCAAACTCGTCACTGATCTAACTAGCCACCAAATGTCGCTGGCCATCAAAAGATTTCCACCCAGAGTAGCTGTTCGACATGATCGCCGCTGATGGCGTCGTAGGCCCTCGCGGTCATTAGATTGCGGCGCGACCATCGATTTGAAGAAGATCTTGCCAACACATTCGATGGTCATTTGCATATAAATTAACAGCTAAATATAGCGCCGAATTGGGAAACACAAAAATGACGGTCGCTGGCTTAAATAGGGAAGCAGGGATTGCGACTAATCTCTGTTCTGATTGAGATCTATGGTGCAACATTAACAACGCAAGACAGCTATGGCATGATTTTTAGCTGGCAGGCACTTACTAACAAAGGCATAACTTGATTTGGTATAGAAAGTGAGAGGCACCAATTCCCTGCCCACCTTTCATCTGTTGCGTAATAACTTGTTTTTATTTACTAATTTGTACACAGTCAATGGAGAATGCCACGCTCATACTAATTTTAACAGCCATTGTTTATTCACAGTACGAAAAGCACGGCACGCTCCGCAAGTCCAGATGTGGGGTACTGGTACCCACTGTACCCCCAAAATTTACGCCTATATTACATTAGTGACATTTATGCGCAGCGCATTATTTCGCGTAGTATAGGGTAAAGGCCTATAAATTTTATTTGCATTACAAGTACCACAAAGCGATAGGCCTTTAGAATGTCTAATGAATGGCAAAGTTAAGGGAAAGGTAAGAACGTGTCTATATAGACCCTAACTATTCCGACTTGTTTAGTGTGCAAGTCCTTAAATTGGATGGCCTCTGTTTAGTCTAAACGTTAGAAACTTAATTAATCGTGTAGAAAACTATGGAATATTTTCAAATTGGTCTCAGAATGGACGGTGCAGTAATATAAATTTTCTCTTTCATTATTTACTTGCTCTGGACCCAATAAACATGGATATAGGCTTATATCTAACAGTTGAATTAGGCCTAATGGATAAAATATTGAAACTTCATGATTAACCAAGAAGTCGAAATTTAAAGTCGTTAGAGACAAAACTTTGAAATTTGCCAGCGATAAACAAACTTGATTCGAAACAAAACTTGAAATTGGCCATGTTCAACCGATAAATACTTGTACAGTTATACAAAGTTATAGGCTTCTTAGGCGGTAACGTACATGGTTTAGAAATCAAAACCCGAAGATTTTTAATTGGTCAGTAGAAAAACTTGTAAATGACTGTGATAAATGACTGTAGTTCTAACATAGATTGGAGTTTTCTTCTTCTTTACACACGCCTTCACTATGTTTTGCTAAGAAATTGAAATTTAATTTCAAATCTTTAATTTTTGAATCCACCCTGAAATTAGTTTGTGCGTGAGCGACTTTTTCTTGGTCAACCCAGGGAGTTGAGTACGCATGCGCATCGGCCATATTTTTAGCCTTTAATAAACTTGACTTTTCCGAAACGAATTAATTTTAAACGCACGTTGAAACTGGACCACAAATGCTGTTCGGGTAAGAGAAAACTAAGCATTTTCCAGAAGTCCGTTCCATCAGATTCTCTACTGATTTTGATCTGTAGTTTGAAGCTAATGGCGTGGCCGTCCACAGTCGATTGGCAGTGTTGGCGATTTTTATAGCGCAGTGGTTGTTTTTATCGCAATCCGTGTCGATATATGTCTTATCTTAAGATACGTTGATACATCTTAAGATGTCGATGCATATTAAGTCTAAGATCTAACTAGAATACCCGCTTAATCGCGCTTCATTCATCAGAATGTTGTGACGAAGGGCAAAGGAATTTCACACATGATCTAATATCTCGATTGTCATCTGTGTCTTTCACTGTTTGGAGAATACTGGAAAATTCTGCCAAGGCGGGAGACTATTTCAGTTATGACCATAAGCAATGACCTTTTTAACTTGACGATGTAACATCAAGAGCTATTTTTAACGTAACAAATGAGTAATATCTATTCTAGACTGGTTTGCTCCTTTTATAGGAACATTATTCCAACAGCACATTTTTGCATGAGAAAGCCGATTTGCATACGAAAACACATTTTCAAATTAATGTACTTGTTAGATCGGTTAGATAGCCATGTGTCCAGGCCATTTAAGAGTATCTTTAAAGGTGCAGTGTTAAGTGTCTTGATACATGTAATGCACATACGCATGCTATATTACATACATCTGCTACAAAGCAAACATAAAGGCCTTCATACGTATAGTGCAGCACAGTGGTCTCTTGTGCCTGGTGACTGTAATGACCCTGGACAACTTGTGTGCACTTGTCTCATGCGTCATTTTCAGATTTACTGGCCTTGTGCCTGTAATAAGTGTTGTAAATAAATTAATGGATATATTATGATTATAATTAAGTTCCAGAATATAGGGGAGTTGGGAAATTTTCCTAGATGAAAATTATGGAATGGGGAACTTCCCCTTTTAATACATTTGTGATCCAAGACACAGTTTCACAATGTGTTTTGCTCCTGCCATTCGTTATTATGTTGGCATGTGTATGTATATGTGTGTATGTATGTATGTATGTATATATCTGGTTATTTATGTAGCACCCATCAAATGTGCTATGTGATATCCAGAGGTAACAGCATTCTCTTAATATTTCAGAGCACAGCAGCCGTTTGCAAAGCGCTAGCGATTGTTGATCGCTGGCTACATTCTCATTTGATCTACATGAAGTCTTAGCTTGTCGTTATCTTCGATCCCTTCACAACGATGCCTGGAAACGCATCACGGATAGGAACGATCAAGGATCCAGAAGTAGCTGCTCTTTTTTCGACCGACGACCCGGAAAAGCACTTCTGCGATATGCGGGAGATTGGTCATGGAAGTTTTGGTGCTGTCTATTACGTGAGCGCTTTTTGTCTGGTCTGATCTGGTTGATCGCTTTAGTTTGGTCTGATTGTGTGTGGTCTGGGTGTGCTTGGTTTGAAAAAAATGATAACATAGCAACTAGGCAACAAGATAACTACAACGATTGATTTGATCAGGTTGGGTGTAGTTGAGTTTGGTCTGATCTGGTTGTGTCTGGGCAGGGACTATTGCATCTTGTCTGCTATGACTTGGTCCATTCTGATCCACTCTTGTCTGGTCCAATCTGGTCTGGTCTATTCTAGTATGATAGTCATCTGGTTTAATTTGATCTGGTCTGGTCTAATTTGATCAAGTCTGGTCTGATCTGGTCTTGTGTCTGGTCTGACAGAATTGCAGTATACCAAATCAGCAAACAATCTACTGCAAGGGTAATAAAATAAAATAAGAAAAATGAAAATTGTTTTTAAAATAATGATAATAAAATTGCGTGATTCTGCAGGCAAGAAACATTCTGACGAGGGAAGTTGTGGCCATTAAGAAGATGTCCTACCAGGGTCGCCAGTCATCTGAGGTTTGTTTACACTAGCCTTATCTATAGAATACCTCACCCTGCCTTACCCAACCTTGCCTTGCTTTGTCTTTTCTTGCCTTGCTGCATATGGCCTTGCCTTAACCTGCTTTTCCTGACTTGCCGTGGTTTGTCTTGCTTTGTGAGGTACTTATAAGGCATTGCAGTGTCTACGTACATACATACCATACCATACCTTATCATACCATACCAAATCATACCTTTCCATACCATTCCATACCATACCTTGCTGTATCACACCATGTACTGTATTTACTGTGTTGTACCATGCACGTCATACCTTACCATAATGTACTATGTTATGCATTACCATCAGATGTGTGTGTTGTTGTTTAGAAGTGGCAGGACATCCTGAAGGAGGTAAAATTCCTTGGTCTTCTGAAGCACAAGAACTGCATTGAATACAAAGGATGCTTCCTCAAGGAACACACCGCTTGGGTGAGCAGCTTGCTCAGCATTCATAAGTCTTGCAGTTTAGTTAACTCCATGGCAGCTATGCTGTGTTTGGTGAATTTGACCATTATCAGTTCATATGAAAGCAAACAATTAAATTTTTAGAAATATAGACATTTTATATCTAATTTTTTTATCTTTTATTCTTCAACAGTATTCGAAACTGTATTCGACCTTATTTGTCAAGAAATAGTTGATCGATTCATGTGTTTACCTCAACACTGATAAATATACGAAAAATATTCAAAAGTAAAAATTATAATTGTAATTATGAAAATGCATATAAGATTCTATGAATAGAATGAAATGTAATGGAATGCAGCAAAATGTAACCATTTTTAGTAAGGCAACCAGGTAATCCGATTTTTTTCACTGGTTCTGCCAAAAACTAAAACTGTTTTCATTGGATGTGCTTTTTCGGTGGCTGGACCTAGATTTTGGAATTCTCTTCCTGCATCTGTTTGTTCTGCTCAGTCTCTTGTGTCATTTCAGTCTCAATTGAGGACTCACATTTTCAGTTAGCTTATCTGCCCTAGGCTGGCTCTCTGATTCACTTCACAGTCACAAATAGTTTAAGAGACATTTTCAACTTCTTTTAAGACGTAGTTTTTTAGATCTCATAGCCATGTTTCAGTGTCTTTGTGAGGTTTTTGAAAGGTGCTCAATGAATGTTCAGATACAGTACAACTCTGTACTTTCTTTTCTTTTCAGTTGGTGATGGAGTATTGCCTTGGGTCTGCATCTGACATTTTAGAAGGTATTTTATAAATGATCACAATTTGGTTGGTGATAGTGGTGGTCATGGTGATCGTGGTGGTGTTTATGACGAATATGATATTAATGATAATTATCAATAGGTTTAGATTATTTATATTGACTCAGCAAGAGCTTCTTTAGAAACTGTAACTGTAATCAGAAGTTTGTACAGCGCCACTTCAAGGTAGCCTAATCAGAGGCTTTCCCAGCCTGTCGTCCCAAAACTGGGGAATAATATGGTCTTCAAGCGCTTGCAGAAAAGGGAGGGGAGAGGGAGAGAAGTCCCCATCGAAAGATGCTATATAAATATATAGATACATAATTATATACAAATATATATATATATACATATATGCATACATCACATTGCAAAGCTTTGCATTGCATCACATTTATATATTTTAAGACATTGCATGAGGTTCCTAAAATTGCTCTAAGGATAAATACATAAATACTTTCATTACAGGGCTTTGTATACTGCACTGAATTGAGTTGTCATGTTTTCTATTGATGCAGTCCATAAAAAGCCACTTCACGAGGATGAGATTGGGGCAATCTGTTGCGAAGCCTTGCACGGCATCGACTATCTCCATAGCCTTGGACGCATCCACCGTGACATCAAGGCTGGAAATATCTTACTCACCGATATTGGAGCCGTCAAGCTAGGTAGTTATCTTTATGTGTCAGTATTTGTATTGCACTTTTAAGAATCTCTTCTCATTATTTTTTGTTACCTGAGATAGAACTGATCCCTTTAATAATTAGCCAAAGATAATAATAATACTGAGCAGTAATAAAAATAATAGCTTACATAATTACATGAAATAAACATAAATAAAAGTGTGATGATTTATTTGCTGCTGCTGTAATTTTTAGTTCTGAGGATCTTTTCTACCTCATGTAAACAACGGAAAATGTGATTGAGGGAAAATTTATGATTGTTGCGTGTTTTAAGATAACATTTGGGTCACACATACAGTGACCGATAAATAGAAAAACACAAAGAAACAATTGCTTCAGCAAAGTTATTCAGCTTAGTGAGCATTAAAAATGGGTAGTTATTAAAATTCAGTTTTGTTTAGTGATGCTTTATGATCGTTGTGTATTTTTTGGCAGCTGACTTTGGTTCAGCTTCAGTTGCGTCTCCGGCCAATTCTTTTGTTGGAACGCCATACTGGATGGCTCCAGAGGTCATCCTGGCGATGGATGATGGTCAGTATGATGGCAAGGTCGACGTCTGGTCTCTCGGAATCACCTGCATCGAACTGGGTCAGTTTACGGGACAATGTAACTGTTTCTTGGCCAGGTTGATTTAAGTTTTGAACATTCATATTGTTTAATTTTTAAATTGAACTGTGTTAAGATACTGTTTTAATTGCTGTTGATTAGTGAAGGGGTGGACATGAGTTGCAGCAGCAATTTAGCCATATGATTCTCATCTAATGCATAATATTTCTATTATTTTATCATTGTCATTGTTACCAGCTCCTGATGCCATTTGGTGGCTATGGCCATAAATAAATTATCTCCTTGGTAACTTGTCATGTATGTGCTTTTCTCATGTTTAGTCCAAGTCTTTTTATATCTTTGTTTATCCTGTCAGCATAGTCCATGCTTTCTTCCTTTGTTTCTCTTTCTTTTGAATGATGCACGCAGGTAAGGAAAAGGTAGGAAAAGTAAGATAAGTTAATGTGTAATGAGGTAAGATATAATTAATTTAAGGTACTGTAAAGAAGGTAAATATCATCACCATCTTTGTAATCATCGTCTGTTGCTTATCATCACTTATTGCAACAGTGTTTTGAAAAGTTTTTGATCGTTACACTTAATCTGGTCTAAGAATTTTGGGAAGCAGTTTTGCTTAGAAGCAACCACCAGCTGCCTTGTGTTTGATGGCAAAGATGTTTCTAGACTATTATTATTAGACTGACCATCAGGCAATGTGCAAGTTAAGTGTTGGGCGCCCAGGCTTCTCGGTGTCCATTCGAAGTGTTTGAATTAACCGCCCACTTCTGTGCATTCTGTCAGTTCTTTAATATCATTCATATTTAAAGCATTCACAGGCGTATAGAGCTTTGTCTTCCTTTACTTTTTTTGTATTATTTACACTTATCAGTAGGAGTTTATTTTTAGTATCGTGTCTTGTTGCTGTTGTCGTTCTTTGTCAGTTTTTTTAAAATTATTATAATTAATATTATAATTGTTGTACTTTTTGTTTGTGCTGTTTCCTCCTTTCTTTTGTTCAGTAAATAATGTTTAATGTTGTAACGGTTTTGTCAAAATTGTATACTGTGTTTCCTGTTGTTTAATGTGGCATGGTAGTCTATTTGGTGGCCTGCTGGGTCTGTAAACAACTTTTGGAGGTTTGTGCCTGCTGAGCAAACTCCATGTATTGACTGTGGACAAGTTGTTAGCACACACTTGTCTTGCACCTCAAATTCAGATTGACCTTGCATGTGTAATTAGTTAAATAAATAAATAAATAAATGAATTTTACTGTATCTTGTGTTTTGCTGTTACAGCTGAACGAAAACCACCGTTGTTCAACATGAACGCCATGAGTGCCTTATACCACATTGCGCAGAATGACAGTCCAACTCTTTCTGGTGGTAACTGGAGCGAGGAGTTTCGACAGTTTGTTTTGTCATGTCTTTCCAAAGATCCAACTGGACGACCTTCGGTGGCTGAGTGCTTGCAGGTGACAGCACGATTAAAACTAAAATTATTTAAAGCACTTATTTCAAGTGAGTCAGAATTATTTAAAATTACGTACTTGAAACGTGCTGTAAAATGTTGCTACAAATATGTTGCCAGTGTTAAACATGCTACAGAATGTGCAACATCTCAGTTAATTATGACATGTACTAGTATGCTATGCATGTTACCATGCATCTGTTACAAGTGTTAAATGTTATGAGTGTTTCAAACATTTCCTTCATTACCAGCTAGTGTGCTCAGTGTGCTACAAATGTGCTATGATTGCGTTAAGTCTGTCAAAAATCTGTCACAAGTGTGTTAAATGTGTTATCAGTCTGTTTTGAGTGTGTTAAACATGCTTTGGCTGTGTTGTAGCATAAGTTTGTTACTCATTCGCGTCCTTCCAATGTCCTTTTTGATCTGATTCAACGCACCAAGGACGTTGTCCGTGAACTTGACAACATGATTGGATCACGGTTCAAGGTCAAGCTACTCGCTGACACAGAACACAATGACAACCATGAGGAGGACTCAACCGTACGTAGCAAACATTCACAGGCATGCTGTATCTTACATTAATTACATCTTACCTCATCACTCCTTATTTTACCTCACCTTCCTTGCTCTACCGTACTTTGCTTTGCCTTACCTTACAGTCTGTTATGTCTTTTCAGTTTCAACGTAAGACTTACCGTTTTTGGCTTATCCATCCTAGCTGCCTCTCTGTTTCTTCAGAATGACTTTCTGAATATTAACATGACTGCAGTTTTATTTTGCTGTGCACTCGGTCAATGCTTTATGGATTATACACTGCTGCTATAGAAGTTGCTAATTACAATTATGTTGCCTTGTCTTAATTTCCTTACATTACCATGTATTTGCCTTACCTTACATTGTCTGACGTACTTTACCTTACCTCACCTTACTTCACTGTCTCTGACTTACCCTTGCCTTTTCTTCTGTTTTTGTGGTACATAGGGTGACAGTGTGAGCAACAAGTCGGACAGTGTTACGAGCCATGGCAGCCTGAGAAGTAGCTCTGGTGAGATAAGTGCCAGTAGTATGAGCAGCATCCCAGGGGTTGTCTCAAAACCTTCGTCCACAGCAGCTGAGGCTTATCACCATATGAACAGTGACAATGATGTTGTCAGCTTCTCATTACGACGAGTAAGAAAACATACCATCATTGTTGTCATCGTCATCGTAAATCATTATCACCATTATCGTCTTTATATTTTCATCATCATCATTGTCCTGATCAACATCGCCTTTATGATGATACTACATGAGAGGTGTCAAAAGGCGCAATATGTTTTCTGTCTGTATCTATGATTCAGTGTCTCGGTATTTGTCTGTTTAGTTATGTGCTTTTGAGGATATGTGTGACTGTTCCTGAGCCAACCAACCAAAGTCAAAAAAAATTTGAAAATTGGTTTCATATTGTGTTGGGTTTGGCTGGAAGTGCTGAATGTTTTGGTGAAAGCAACACATTTTTATCACAAATAGTAAAAAGATTATATACAACTATTAGTGCCCTTTTCTTCACCTTGGCTGTGCTATGGTGCTGTATACATTGTCTTATTATTATTATTTATTATTAAACATGGACATCTCTGTGTGAAATGTTTAGAAAAATTTAGGTAAATATAGCTTAAATTTGGCTGTTTGTTGTAAATTAGGTAATTTTTTTACATGCAAAGTTAGTCCTGTAGTATGAAGTTTAATATGAGACCTTTTGAGTGATATATTGCATATTTCTGTGAAAATTTTAAACAGAAATATTTGCTACCTGTTTCATACTTAACAACTTTCAGAGTTGATTTCTTGGATACTGCTTTTCTGAAGTTGGCCTTGTTTTCTCAGGCATGGTCACGTATAACCAGTAAGCAGTAAAAGTAAAGTATCCTATATCCCACAAGTGAGACAATGGGGGATGTTCATCTCCTTTTGCTTTCGCAGCTGGTAACAGCTTTCTGTTGAGTTCAATTAGTAGCTTTTATTTTGATAGTGTTCCACTAAGTTTATTTTGTTATTTTGTAGCCCAACCGACATAGTAAATTACCTGTAAGTATTATTTTTATCCCTGTTATCTTTTTCTGTGTTATTGCTTTTGCTGACAAACTTGAGTTTTAGCATGTGGTATTGATTTGTTTCAATTTGAGGATGGGGGAGAATCGTAATCCAAAGAAAATCTTTAAATACAAACCGGACGGAAAGAGAGCAGTGGGAAGACCAAAAAGAAGATGGATAGATTGCCTTGAAGAGGATCTGAAAGGTGCCGGAGTTACTATCTATGGGAAAACGGAGGGCAGACGGAGAATGACCCTTGAGGAGATGGCCGGGAAACGAGATTTGTGGAGGGGTGTCATAGAGAAATCAACGACTGGATCCAGTCCAGAGATGATTACATGACATGATGATTGATTTGTTTCAAGTATTTTATTTGATTTATATATTTCATAAATGTAATTAAAAGCATTTGATACAGTTTATATTCTCTATCAGGGATATTTGTAATTAAGGCATTTGATACAGTTCTGTAATAATTATTTTCCTTAGCGGTATTGATATGCTTAATTGCCAAAGGGATTTAAATTTGCTTACTGATGGATTAGTTGATATTTAGGTCATTGGACCTGTTAAGTAGTTAAGTGGAGAGGTTAACTAGGTCAGTTGAGATGTTACCTAAGTGAGTCGGGCCATTATCTTTTCAGGTAATTAGGTCAGGTGAACTGTTTTCTAGGTCAAGTAACTCATTTTTTCCTGATATTTTTGATGTTCTGCTGTTGACAGACATCAGAAGGGATGCTTTCATCGTCAGAGACTGGCCTAGGTGGCGCGAATAACTTTGCGACAATCCGAACAACTTCAATCGTGACGCAACAGCAGAGGGCTCACATTCAGGAGAGCATGATGAGACAACAGATGACTGGCTACAAGGCCATGAGACGACAACACCAGAAACAAATGAAGCAGGTATATGCCTCACATTCTATATCTTATCTTTCAATATCTTACCTTTTGATACCTTGCCTTCCTTATCTTACTTTATCAAACTTTTCCATGTCATACATTACCTTTTCTTACCTTACCTTTCCATGCCTTCTTTGCCTTGTCAGAAGTGCCTTGACTATGTATCTTGAATATTAATATGACATGAATATTTTGAATGAATGAGCCTTACATCTTTCCATGCATTACCTTACCTAACCTGACTGCATCGTATCTGTTCATAGCTGGAAAACAAGTTCCAGGCAGAAAAAGAGGAGCATCGCCAGAAGCTGGACAAGGAGTATGACAACCTCATAAGTGGCTTTACTCGTGACCTCGACACACTGGCCTCACAGCATGCTAAGGACCGAGAGAGGGCTTTGCGAGGGGCCACGGCTGCTGAGACCAAGAAACAGCGGCAGCTGGTCCAGCAGCAGGAACAGGAGATGAAGATGCTTGTGCAACAGCAGAAAAAGGACTGCAACCATGAAAAGGATGAATTGAGAAAAGTACTGGTCTAATCTAATAAATCTAAAATTTCTGTAGCACCCTTATCATAATGCAGAAAGCATTAAGCGGTAATCTGATTTAATCTAATGACTTATATTTTGGTATTATTATAGTACACAAGACATCAATTGGTAGTTGCTTCAAGTAAAATCATAGTTGGAAATCGTAATCCACTGGAGAAGCCTAGTTGAAATGAGAAAGATGTGAGAGGCGATGAAATGATGTTACTGTGGAAGTCCATGGATAAGATTAGATTAACGGAATTAAGGATTATGACGATGTTATCAGTAAGTCATATGATCAGTAATTATTTCAGTTAATTGATCTATTGGTCAATCATTCAGCAAATCAGTCTAACTCTGTTATTACCTTTGTGCATATCTCCGCGTGTGTCTCTACGCGTGTATGTATGTGTTGGATAGAGTTATTCAGATAATCCTGGTCGCAAGGAGACAATAAAGTTGCACATGGAGTCGTTGAAGCGGACTCAAGCACGGGTGATAGAGAACCTGATGCAGCAGCATCGAGAATCACTGGCGCTTGAGATACGGAAACTTAAACGACGACAGCACCTCCAACTTCAGAGGCTAGAAGAGAAACAACACTATGAGGCATGCCTTAGCATCATCAGTGTCATTGTTGATGTTATTATTGTTATTATTAATATATAATTAACTGAGGTGGTACTGCAGAAGGCAATGGCATTGAAATGCTGAATTGTTAGTGCAAGGCATTGAAACAGCAAGTTTCTCTCATATCCACAGAAATGTTAGTTATTATTCACTGGCCAACAGAAAAATTTTTTTTTCTTGTTGCCTTCGGTTTTAGACCTGTTCTTGGGGTAATTTTGGGCGCTGATTCAGAAAATGTCATTGGATTGAGTGCATCAGGTCTAGTTTCTGAGATATCGTTGATTTTGTAAAGAAAACCCAGTCCACTCTTTAAACGATGTCTTTGGCAAAACTAAAATGTCATAATAAGCTTTATTTATGGCTAATTATAATTCTTGCTGATTCATATAATGCCTACATCCTTATAATGTAAAATCAGCATATCTTGCCGCGTGCTGAGATATTGCTGATTCAACGAAATAACTATTCCGTAGCCTACAGCTTACTCAGCACTAAATTCATGGCCTCATTTAGAATTTATTTGTGCTTATACAGCGTTTCATGGTTTCGAACTATGTAAATAGATTATGCTGAAGTCAGCATTTATAGCCTATATAAACCGCCTCCTGAAAGCTAGAGCAGCCGCAGTCGTCTTAGGGCATATTAAGAGTTGGTCGCAAGAACAATCTGTGAATGTGAGCATTAAATAACTACATGTTCTTACTATTTTTAGGTTAGTCATTTAATTCCTCAGATGCGAACATCCTTAAGGTTATGGCTACTTCCAGACGGAGCTGCATTAACCATCCAGACATATTCTGCTACATTTGTGGGGAATACACACTAAAAGCAAACAGGAAACCGATTTCTGAGTTTGTAAAAAGAGCATATGTAGGTTATTTTGGTGTCAAACTTGGAGATCAAGATAAGCAATGGGCTCCTCATACAGTATGCAAAACTTGTATTGAACAATTGCGCCACTGGACAATTGGAAAGAGAAGCTGCCTGAAATTTGGTGTACCGATGGTTTGGAGGGAACAGATAAACCATTCGACGACTGTTACTTTTGTATGGTTAATATCATAGGCATCAATCGAAATAATCGTCACAAGTTGTCTTACCCTGATATACCTTCAGCCAGGAGACCTGTTCCGCATTCGGATATTGTACCAGTTCCACCTTTTCGCGAACTACCTCAGCTCTCAGACGATGACATTTGCATGTCCAATATCGGACAAGATGACGAAAGTGAAGAAAGTGGGGGCAGTGACAGTGATTTCCAATCAACTTCACACAGTGAACGTTTTGACCAAAAAGAGTTGAGTGATCTGATCAGGGACTTAAATCTTTCCAAAGAGTCCTCTGAATTGCTTGCGTCCAGACTAAAGGAAAAGAATGCACTTCAGCCTGGAACGAAAATTACAATTTATAGAAACAGAGAAAAGGATTTGCTGCCATTCTTTACCGAAGACAACAACCTAGTATTCTGTAATGACATCAGCAACTTATTGAAGAAAATTGGTCTGTCGGATTACAGCCCAGATGAGTGGCGTCTTTTTATCGACAGTTCAAAACGTAGTCTGAAATGTGTGCTTTTAAATAACGGCAACAAATTTGGTTCTATTCCAATCGGTCACTCCACCAGGATGAAAGAAGAGTACAATGCCATCTCTTTAGTACTGGAAAAGATAAAATACAAAGAACATCAATGGGTAATTTGTGTAGACTTGAAGATGGTAAATTTCCTCCTTGGTCAACAAAGTGGCTACACAAAGTATCCCTGCTTTTTGTGTCTTTGGGACAGTAGAGCCAAGCATGAACATTGGACAAGAAAAGATTGGCCTTCGAGGAAAGACATAGTGGTTGGAGCTCAAAATGTAATCAAGGAATCTTTGGTGGCACGAGATAGGATCATACTGCCACCACTACATATAAAGCTAGGCCTGATGAAAGAATTTGTCAGGGCTTTGAATAAAGAAGGTTCATGCTTCGAATACATAGTACACAAGTTACCAGGAATTACAATGGAAAAATTGAAGGCTGGAATCTTCGATGGTCCACAGATCAGGCAACTTATGAATGACCCACTTTTCATACCATCAATGAATGAAATCGAATCTTGTGCCTGGTCTTCCTTTGTTCTTGTAACTAAAAATTTTCTTGGCAACAAGAAGGCAGACAATTATGCACAACTAGTAGAGGATATGCTTCTTCATTTCAACAAGCTTGGCTGCAACATGAGCATTAAAGTCCATTATCTCCACAGTCACTTAGATCGCTTTCCAGAGAATCTTGGTGACTTCAGCGAAGAGCAAGGTGAAAGATTTCACCAAGACATCAAAACAATGGAAAATCGATATCAAGGAAGATGGGATGCACACATGATGGCAGACTATTGCTGGAATAGTATGCGCGATTGTTTCGGCAGATGCCACACTCGGAAATCGTACAAAAGGAGCTTCTTCGGTGTCGAATGACTTGAAATTTTTATAACAAACTTGTTCTGTTTGGTATCATATAAGTACAGTTTCAGGTACTACCATTTTCTTTTAAGTATTTGTATTATTATGTTTATTTAGTGTATCACATAATAAATTGAGCACTACATAATTATAGCTATAGCCTTATGTTTTATGGGCGAGCAGAGGCAAGGACTGGTATATGGCATAATGTTCTATATCTCGAAAACTAGACCTGCTGGGAGAAAACTGGTGCCTTTTCTGGAATCAGCAGGTCAAATATACCCAGAAACAGTTCTAACATTTGAGGCAACAAATTATGTGTTGGCCAGTGAATTATTATTCTTGTTGTTTTCTCATGAGGAACATATGATCCTGTAGTAATGATGATAATAATGATAATAATAATATATAATGGTAATATATTATTATCATTATTATTAGTAGTAGTAGTAGTATTAGTATTATTGGTATTATTATTATTATTAGTATTATTGGTATTATTATTAGTATTAGTATTATTACAAAAATCTGTGATGTGCCCAGTGCCAAACAACATAAGTTTAAGCATGGCTTCATCCTATTCAGCATCACTGTTATTGCCAGGTGCCGCTTTTCCGCACTTCATTGAGATGAGACTGAATATTAGCTGGTGTAGCGTGTGTGTTATTTTTACTGCATGCTAATGCTTCTCGCTTGTTAAATTGATATCATCGCGAGCCATGGTGTAACTGCACATTAAGCAGATTTGTGCTTAAATTGGTCATGTGAAGAACAGGACTGCACTGTAAATATATTGTTGTTATCAGTATTGCATCACTTTTTGTCACTTTTATTGTCAGCATAATGGTGCTATATTTTATTGGTTGATTGGTACAGGTGTGGGAGAAGCGTCAGGTTCAGCTGGAGGCGGCCCACCATCTGCTGTCACGGCACCACCAGTCGACGCTGGAACTGGAACACAAGCATCTGATCACAATTCAGAAGCGCAGAGAGGAACAGCTGCGTGCTCAGCATCAAGCTGAACTCACAAGTCAACAGGATTACACAGAACGATCTCGGCTGGAGCTCAAGCGAAAGCACGTCATGGAGGCCAAGCAACTGCCAAAGAATCTTAAGGCATTTTCAACAGTTTTAATAAAAATAGTTATTTTTTAATTTATTTGTTCTACATAATAATATGCTTAGTTCATATGCACTTGGTCTGTCTGTGGTGCAGTCTGGTGAATAATGTGTGAACCGTTTTGGCAATAGCTTTCATAGCCTGTAGTTAATAAATGGAAGAGACAGAGGCAAGGGAGGGGGAAGGGAGAGGGAGAAGCAGGGAGCAACAGGGATTCTTCTAAAGGTGACATTTACCAAACTAGTGTTCAGGTGCAACACGTGAAATAAGTTAGTTGATTAAACTTTATGCATGTTCAACAGCATTCATGTTTCTTGTACTCGAATGTAATTGTAAATGTAATTATATAAATGTATGTGTTAATGTGTGCTTTTATTTTAATACAGTTATAGAACACCAGTTCACCACTTGCATCTGTAATGACTAGTTGTGCATTGTGACCTGTGGCTAAGACAATTGAGACAATTGTCTTAAGACTGGGCTACCTACAAAACCAGAACAAGAAAACATATTTATTATTTTATTTATTTCTTGTGCAAGATCAGTAAATCGAAATCTGAGGCGCAAGAAGAGTGTGCACAAATTGATTGTCAAGAGTATGTTACATTTGTTTGAGGTAGAAATGATTCATAAGGATTATTAAAAATGTCCAGAGAAAATTTAAAAAATCATCTGGAGCAGCTACATTCTGGCAGAGGAACTTGACAAGATGAATTATTATCGTAGTCAAATACTGTTAGGATTTTATTTTTATTCAAATTCTTATTCTGCTTATAATAATAATTATCTTTGCTGTTGTTATTATTATTAAACATTTTGTATTTGTTGTTTTTGTGAAGACGAAAGAACAGGAGATCCGCCGTCAGTTTCAGGACGCTGTTAAGACGCAGCAGATGCAGTATAAGATGCATCGCAAATGTCTCGTTGGTAAGACGCCAAAGGCTGCCCAGAAGGATGTCGTTAAGAAACTCAAGGATGATCAGATGCGCCGACTAGCCATGCTTGCTCAACAGTACGAACACTCAATCGCTGAAATGGTCGAACACCAGAACGTATGTACAGTCTATATCGTATGTCTCGGTGTTTGAGTCTGTGTGTCGGTCTGTCTTTCTATCTGTCTGTCTCTGTCTGTGGAACATCTCAACTTGTGTACACTGGAAACTGCATTTCCATCAGTGTGTCTTTACATTTGCATGTTTGTCTTTGGCTGTCCCTTTGTCTGTCTGTCTGTCTCTCACTCTGCTTTGTTTCTTTGCCTGGTTTACATCTGTAGGTTCTGTCTTTACTTATGCCTTTACTGTGTCTCTTTCTCATTTTCTCTGTCTTTCTGTCTGTCTCTTCTCTATCGATCATTATCTTTCTGTCTCTGTTTGGTGAACACGTGTAGGTTCGTCTAGACACGAGCCAGGTTGCTGAGCAGCAGGAGTTGGCCGAGCGCCTTGAGCAGGAACAGGAGTTACTAGTTGCCTATCAGAGCAAAGTACGCATTCAAATGGAGCTTCAACATCAGCGTGAACGACAGGAACTTGACCAGAAGGTCACCTTACGAAGGGCGGTCCTTGACCACAAGGTGAAACTACACTCAACTATTGGTTTTATTTTTAATTCTAATACTTTATTACAGTTGTGAGGGAACTATAATTATATTATGTGTGTTTGTGTTGATAATATATTATATTATTATAATTACAATTATCTAATGCAAGCTAGTGACTTGTGTAGTGCAGTAGTCATGATGCACAAGGCATCGATTTCGCTTTAGTTGAAATCTTAGCAAAAATAGTGATCTGTTGGGGAAGTCTGGTCATGCCTGATTGATGAGGGAAACCAGAAATCAGACTACAGTGGGTAAGCAAGTTGAAGCAGATAAGTCTTCAGTTTTTACCTGAGTGACATTAAACAACTGTCAGAATTCACTGAACTGTAAAGTAATTTCCAGAGCTTTGGAGTAACCACAATGACCTCTGAGTACCACACCGATTGGTATCATATTATGTTAGAAGAGAAGACCCTTAAGCCAACCAGGGCGTACTTAGATATTATATTATATATCATATTATATTATATAATATTGATTTATATGATATATATTATGTTATATTTATTAAACATATATTGTGTTGTATTGCTTTGTTTTGTAGTGTGTATATATATATATATATATATATATATTATGTTATATTATAATTTATTTATTTTGCTATGTTATTATACGTAATTATGGTATTCATTATATTATGTTGGACAAGTTTCATAAACAAAGAAGTAAACCTTTGGCCTGATTGCATAATACATATGATGAAACTGTGGCCTGGTTTCAGTTGCAAAAGATTTACCTTTTCAGATACAAATATTAATCTTTGACCTGATTTCATAAATATTGTATATACAATTAACCTTTGACCTTTGGCCTGATTTCAGATGGAGGATGAGATGTCAGCCTTCCTCAAGGACCGTTCCACGCGGGTGAGTGAACTCTTAGACCGACTTGCTCGTGAACTCTCTGAATTTGACCTCGAAACAGTGACAATGGGCCTCAACCATGTGGCAGTCGCTGAAGCCTCGAGGGACGGTTTCCAGGACGACGACCTTGGCAGCATTCGTGGAAGCGTCCTCAGTCTTGCGTCGAGCGTGAGCCATAATTCGTTTTACACATTTGTGTCAAATACGACGACTACGACTGCACTTTGATCAGATCTAGCACACTGGACAAGAGACCTGCTGGAAATGTTTTAATGTTGGATCCAGTGCTTCGGGTGTGCGACCTGCTGGAAATTTTGTTGAATTGATGGACCCAGTGCTTTCTATGTATGACTTGATGGAAATTTGGAAATGGGAGACTCAACACTGAGTGTACAACCCACAGAAAACTTTTCAACAGTGGACCCAGTGCATCAAGTATACTCACTGCTGAAAATTTGGAAATATACCCAGCATCTAGTGTGTGATCTGCTGGAAATTTGGAAATGTAAACCCAGCACTTTGAGTGTTCAGTCTGCTGGAAATTGTCTGCATTTAGATAGAAACTGCAAACCGTGTTTGTGAGAATATTTGACCCGCTTTGAATCTGAAGGGTGGACACGCCATTGCAAACTGAATGACCCACTCCAAATTCAGAATGAGTAGCGCAGTGTGCTAGGCTGCGTAACCCATTTTGGATCAAAGAGAGGTGAATCAAGTGCATATGATTTTATGACACGCTTTGCCGTACACCGTTGACTTGGCGTTCTTGTTATGGAATGAATTTCTTCATTGATGCAACAAGCTCTGATGCAAAGCAAGAAGATGGCATTGTTTAAAACATGTGGACCTCCAGGTTGAACACTAGGAAGACACCCATATATATGTACATGCATGTATGTACATACTTAAGCGTATATATATATGGAGTATATACGTGTGTATATATATGTGCACATGTGTGTGCAGATGAAATGTTTATATATGTAATTGTATATGCATATACATAAATTGGTGTATATATATGCATGTATGTGTGTATAAAATGATGTGTGTGTATATGTAAACTGGTGTAAAAAGGTAATCTCTTAGTCTTCTGCCTTGCACATATTTTACTGGAACCTCCTTGGAACACCTCCATTTGGAGCCAGGTAAAACACTGCACCATTTGTGTTCTACTTCAGTGTGCAATTAAATGTTATGTCTCATTTTGACATGAGCCCATGGTGTTATGTCAGATTTTGCTTCATAATCGTTTATACGGTGCTTGTATGTAGACAAAGATTTTAGAGTCAGAGGAGCCAAAGTAGGGGTTCTGTGGTCATCGGTGCATCCATGAGTTTACCAAGGGGAGGGTAGCAGAGTTGGTTAGATAACTGAACGTTTTTACAGCACCTTATAAGTACTTCTTGAAGTTGCTGTTTGCTAGCGTAAATGATGTTGGAGTTCGTTAATAACAACAAGTTGTTTGGTTAGTTGGGTAATGCTGTAGTTAGGGGCAGATTTGTGTATTCAAATTGATTCTGAAACTTATATGATTTTGCCTTCTCTTTTTCCTCTAGTTCCAGTTTCTGAGGAATTTACTGAATGTGAAACCTGAACTTAAATTAAAATCCTTTGGATCAAAAGTGGGAGGGCCAAAGCTAACTCTGGCCCCAAGATTTTGAATGGTGGGGCATGACTTCCTTTATGCTGACATCTTTCTACTGAGAGGTGCTCCCCGCTCAGCCCCGGTGAAGTACAGCTTTTGAACATTGAAAGCTATGTAAAGTGTCCCTGGCCCAAAGGTATACACGTAGATCAAGAGGTTTTATAAGAAGGTTCCAGTGTGTTAATTACTAAATTATTTACAATTAAAGCATTAACATTAACGTATGTTGTTGTTGAATCTGAAAACAGCTGTATGTGGTAAGCCAGTGACTAATCCAGAAGTTTTCAAAGGGGAGGGGCAAAGCAAGCAAGCAAGATCACTAATTTGCCTTGCTGTGATTTAGTAAGCAGAAAAATGTTTCTTATGACCTTGTTTGAAGTCCCCCAGTTTTTTGGATACAGGTTTTACCTTGCTGTAGTTAGTCAGCAGAAACGTTTTTGACTTTCATGACCTTCTCTAAGTTTTCCAGATTTTTTTGGATACCCATTTCTGGTTTCCCTGGGTTTTTATAACTTTTCTTTAATTTCCTAGTTTTGACTACTTTGCAGTTTCCTGCATTTTGAATGATCTTTTTCTTTAGTTTCCCAATTTTATCCTGACCTTTTTACTTATATAGCAAATTTAATTAATATTAATTTACTTACCAGTGTATAGAAATAGAAATTTGGTGTGCAGACAGCACAAAAATTACTTTGGGTTTGTGTGAAGGTGTCTCAAACCTTTGGCTGGATTGCCCCGTGGATCCGCTTTTGTGTAAACTGGAAGTTAAATGTTTGTGATGTATGTTAGACTGACTTTTCAGTTTCGGGATTCGTCTCTTTGTGGCTGAGAACACATTAGTAGGAAATGAGTGCCTCCCCTACACGTCTTACAGTGCCATCTGGTTGCTGGCTTGTGCTCTGTTCCTTCGTTGAAGTGAAACAAATGAATATTCGTAGCATTGTGAGTTTTTTGTTTGAATATTCGTAGTTGTATGATGTTTTTAGTGTGGCTTTAAGCGGCTATTAAGTACCTTGCTTTTTATGAATATTTATATCTTTGTGAATATTCATTTTTTCTGAGTGTGAGGTGTGAGCTGCTGTGCAAGTACCTTTTCTGAATATTTGTAGGCTTATCAATTTTCATCTTTCATTATCTTTGTGGTTTTATGAATGTTTGCAGCTCTTCAGCGGCATGTACCACGTTTTATGAATTATATCATGGCTTACCAACATTCATGTTTAACAGTATTTTAGCTTTATGAATATTCATATGTTTATGAACATTCATGGGGCGTGAAGTATTGCGATTTGCAAATATTATTGCTTACCAACATTGTTGTTTTTACAAATATCTGCAGCTTCATGAATACATTTACTTGTGAATTATGAATATTTACAATCAAGTATTGTGATTTACAAATACAGCTGTATTAATGGCTTATCAATATTCTTGGGTCAAAAATAGTTGTAGTTTTATAATTATTGTAGTTTTTAAACTGCAGCATAATGGCATATTACCATCTTTGTTTCCATTTTAGAAAGTTGTGCTGTCCTTTCCATTCTTTTCACCTTATTGTCCAGAGTTGAAACCCAAAGTATCGTGTGCATCTTTGAATAAATTTGGCTTTTTATATACTGCACCTTTTAAGAACCTCACAAAGAGCTAACTCTTGGCAGTATGGAGGATCTAAGCGGGGTGGGTGATTTTAGATAGGTTGAAAATGTTGCTTGAGCTGTGACAGTTTGCAGCCTTGTCCAGTTTCTTGGATTGCTGTCATTTTTACACTAAAGCCAAAACATTCTTCAACCCTGGTTGGTCTGACATTGAAAGAAGTAAGAGATTAATTTACCTCTTGAATATAACTCTTACAGTTATTGCACAGATCGCAAATATTAGCTGTTTTACCTTATGAATATTCATGAAAACGTGTTCAGCGGCGAATCCAGGGCGGGCAGTGCAGCCTGTTCTGAAGGCACAATATATCGATTTTGATCTGCATCCTCTGGCATTGTAATAAATAGTTAAAGGATTGTCTTATATGTGGACATAGCTCAGTCTTTACACTTTTTAAGTTCAGTTGTGCAGTGTTACAGTTTGGCTTGAGTTGAAGAGTTTATGTTAGTGCTAGGTTGTGGACTGATTGTGGGATGACTGTAGCTAATCTAGCTATGGCTGCATCTGAAAAAAGGTCATTGAAAAACTGGGAAACTAATAAACAGTCTCGGAAAAAACACTGGGAAACTTAACAGAGGTTATCAAAAGCTGTGAAACAGTATGAAACCTTTCTGCTTAATAAATCTTTTGCGAGGGAAAATCTGAGAAATGAAAAATTTTTTGCCCCAGTTCCCATCCCTCCTTTGTAAATTTCTGGATCTGCCACTAAATGTGATAGGTAATTTATGCAGTAGAGATTTTCTGAGTTCAGTGTTCAGATGTGTTTGCGCATGTGTGTGTTTGTGTGAGTGTATGTGTGTGTGTCTGTTTGTTTACAATGCTTGCTTAAAATTGTAACTTTCCCCAAAAACATATCTACCTACAGCACTGTTGAGTGCCTAGAAATTAGTGCTGTATAAATCTTACGATTGTGTTACATTACGTTTGTGTGGACATTTACAAACAAACTCGGCTGTAAAATGAGTATTTTTACTGTACATTGTCAGAGGGAAGATTAGATGGCTGGGGTGAGGACAGGCATTGGTCACCCGCCCTAATACCCCATGATTAAGAAGTTGCTGATACTTTGTACCCATGGCTGCCTTGTAGAGGTTAGGTTTCTTGTTGCTTTTTGGTTACAGTGTTGGACTGATGTCATGGTATGTACATGTATGTATGTTTCTGTGTATTTATGTATATATCAAGATTCTTTGTGTGGCACCTTAGAAAGTACTTCTGTTGAAAGCACTGTTATCTAACTGATCTACACAGGTGCATTTTAAGACAAGTTGAAATGTATGTTGAACGACTCAGTTGAAACACTGTGTTGATGTGATGGAAGACTGTTCTAAGAGTTAAGTCCAATACAGAAGAAGGGACCATGGGGTCAAGTTGATACCAAAGTATCTGTGCATAAATAATGACAGCTTAATTTATGAAGTTTGTTATTAATTGACTTTACTATTATCGTTTATTAATTAATTAATAATAATTAATTCTTTTTAGTGAATTGAGTCATTAACCGTTCCAGATGAGGTTTTCTTTTTTCCTGGAATTTTTCTATCTAAATCTTGAAGGATAATTTCTGCCTCAGATAAAAACTTAATTAATTAATTGTGTCTACTTAAGTGTCTGCTTTGAAGCTGATGTCGATTGATGCCTTGTGCATTACGTTAATGACGCTGAAGAAGTTTCCAGATTGGGTTTGATTAGATTACTGTTTTACATTGTTACTTCAAAGAGTGCTGTAGGTCCTGCAAATTGAAAGAGCGTTATTGCAAACACATGGACAGCTCAGCTAATACTCAGTTTGATAATTCTGTTTATGCAACGACATATATTTGTATGTGTGTGTGTGTGTGTCTTTATATCTATGTGCACATTGGTGGATCCAGGAGTTTACAAAGGGTTGTCAAGCAAGCAAGGCTGTATATTTTTTCGTCAAATCGTTTTTATGAGTTTTTTAGTGATGGGCAATATTTTATGATCTTCTTTGCCTTGGCAGAATTTCAGTTGACCTTTTCAGGTCTTTCTTACTTTCTTAGATGTTCCAGACTTTGACTAATTCAGCAGACTTTTATTTTCAATTTTAGTTTCCCAGCATTGCTTATTTTTGATGACTTTTCGTTAGTAGACAACCCTCACTGAAACCAGCTTCAGGACTAACTCCCCGGAATGTCCCTGCAATATCAAGTGGCTGGACTGGCCCCTGGATCCGCCCTTATTTCCATTTGTGTATGTACGTGTGCTTTGGAACACTTGATATGGTGCCTGTCAAGCACCGCTCATGTATTCATACATAGATACAAACGCGCTTGTATATTATGTGAGCTCTGGATGTTACCGCATGAAACATCATCAGTGTTGTAACAAACGTGTGTGATTAAGTGTGCCCTGCTGCCAGACAGTTCCGGATATTTATTGGACGTTGTCATTTTGCTGTAATCTGCACGGGTTCCTACTGTTATTATTATTCTTGTAGTTGTTGATATCATTACTATTATTATTTTTACTACTAGTTCTGTTGTAACTATTATTCCTGTTATTATTGTAACTGTTAATATTGTTATTATTACATTTAGTACTATTATTACTACTATTGCTGTTATTTGAGGGGTTCTAGAATGGTTGTAAACAAATGTTCAGATAAAATACATACCTACATACATACATACATACATGCATAGATGCATGCATACATCATGAATCCATACATACATATTGCTATTCCTATTATTACTACTATTAATATTTTTTACTGTTATTGTTATTGTCACTCACTGTTATTACTACTAATTCTTATATTACTACTATTAGTATTATTGTTGTTACCATTGTTACCATACTGTTATTATTATTGCTACTAAAACTGTTATTATTGCTACTAAAACTTATTATTACTATTAATAATATTGTTATTATCAATAGACTATATTATTAATTTTGTTATGTTAGACACAGGACCACATCAGTGTCATTGCTTAATTAGTGTATTTCTTGATGATGATGATTATTATTATTATTATTATAATTCATTGCAAAGGCTGAGATTGGAATTGCATTTAGTCACACTTTTTAAGATGAATGTTTACGTAAGTCTTTGGAACACCATGTTACCTGCAAGTTTTTTTTGAAAGTTCTGTAATCAGAATTTATTCTTTGTAACATCAGAATCGTCAGATCACTTTACATTGCCATAGTTTTGTTGTTATGGTTATTTCATTGCCATGGTTATTTTATTGTTCTGCTTAATTTGTTGTTATGGACAAGTGTTGGTCTTGCTGTTATGGTATTCGGTTGCCTTGGTTACCCATTCTGCCTGCCCTTGTTGATAGTATGTTCTGTCCCATTGCCCATGGTTGCGATTGTTGTTTTGTGTGATATATCACCGTTACATTGGATGTAATATGTAATTCTCATGTGAAACTGACTGTTGTTGCCATGGTTATGAGTTGTTTTTATGCCAAGAGAGTCTTTCTGTGAGTCAGCTTGGCTGTGTTTCCTTGTCTCTGTCTGTCTGTCCGTCTGTCTGTCTGTCCTATCTCTGTCCTATGTTTGTCTGTGTCTGTTTCAGTGTATACTGTGTCTTTGACTGTGTCTTTGACTGTGTCAGGTCTGTTCTTACATTTTCCTTATTCCTTTCTTACCAGGTCTTTGTCTCTGGTTATGTGTAGCCCTCAGAGTCCGTCGCTATGGAATTACCCACTGACTTAATGACTTAGCAACTGACTTAACAACTTAGTCAGCTAAGTCATATGTTTATCAACTGACTTATTCGTTTAGACTTGTCAACTAGCTTACCAACTTGCTATCGACTTTTTAGGTAATTGGTATGTCTGATAGTTACCTAACAATGTAATGCATTTGTCCACATCCTGTACTGACAGACTGAGGACTGTGCAATGTTAATGTGAATTTATGGGGAGACATTTGCGGGTGTTTACGAAAGGCTTTTAAAACACATGTCTAAGACTGAAGCTGTACTGCAGCGCCCCTGCAGCCTGCAGTCCAGTCTGTACTGATTAATCCATTAGTTGGCAGCAGCAGTTGACCAGTTTAACTGGATAAACGAAAACCTGAGTTATGAAATCAGTTTTAGAGGACCTAGAGTACTGAACATGCTGCATGTCATTTGGTGCTGGTTATATTAAAGTGCATGATTGTCATGGACGTATGAGAGCTAATTACCTGTATGAGGAGAGAGGTTAACCTCTTTCCGTTCATTGTCAAAACGCGTTCTCAACCAGGGCTGAAGAGGCTCCCTGAGTGAGGACATTCTTTGCAAGAGCATCAGTTGTAGGAATTTGCCATTTCTCCTAATTACCAAAAGATCATCGTCTCGTTCGTCAGGGTTGTATCGCAGATAGTTCTTGATTCCTCACGCAGTCTAACGTCTAGAGTTGCTTGTGCACAGAGTATGTGATTCTGAACCAGTTTTATCCTTTTGCTAGCAGGTGCTACATACACTCCAGTGCAGCTGATGCTACTCCTGCTGTTTGCAACCACTGTATTGTCATCGGTATTACTGCGGACACTGGAGCACGGTAGCCTATTAGAGCTTTCGGCTTGTATAGAGGAGAGTAACGGGTTTGAGCCCCCAATTAGAGGTTACTTTGTAGGGACCTTGAGCAAGTTCTTAACTCATAGTTGCTCAGCGCCATCGGTTGATGTTTCTTCATTAGATAGTGGCTACATGCAGAATCAGTTATACGTCCTTTGGAAACAACAGAGAATGTGAGGGATGGACTACAGACCATGCCAACCGCAGCCTACTCGTAGGAGAAGAGACATTAATATGCACCAGACTCTAGCAACCCAAGACTCGCACACTAGACAGTGGCCAGACTAGGTGCTATTGCCGCTACTATTACTATACTATAGAAATCTAGAATTGAAAATATACTAGCATTGCATGGCATCATATTAAATGGTGTCAAAGTCGCTTGTCCAGTTCAGTTCGTTCTGTCAGTTCTTTGATGGCATTCAGGTCTTAAGAGGCATCTCTTTATGCATCTCTTTCAACTTGCTTACTCACCGTAATCTGATTTCTCTGACCTATCGGAGTTTGACAGGGCTTCTCCAACGGATTATGGATTCGACTGCGATTTTCACTTGAAGCAGCCATCGACTGATGCTCTGGGCATTATATCGGCGTTATAGAAGTCATTAGATTAGATCTGAACTTATCGTTAGGACATTAACGCTTGAGTAATTATAATCTGCGACATGGCCTCAAACTTGCGTATTCTGGAGCCACTGCATGTTAAGGGCAGCAACTTCGCCAACTGGCAACGCTTCAGACAGCAATGGAAAATTATGAATTGAGCATGTGGTCAGTCCTCTACCTAGCCGCTTAATCTTCCCACCGACATTGTACGGTCAGTGTATTCATTTAATAGCCGAATTCTATAGGGTAGCATTTTTGAAACCGAAATCGTTAAATTTCTTTCTGTACGGGCTTAACTATCTCATATCGGATTTTCGCACGCTTACTGATTCTGTGCAAGTATGTAAATGAGGTGCCCTTTTATAAGCCAATCTTAGCATTGCTATCATATACACAAAATGCATAAGTCGAAGGTCGTTTTTATTTAGTGTAATCTAATGACTAAAATGCGTGATTTATGTTTATTATTTGCCACCTTGCTAGCTTTCTGCTTCAGTGGTGACATCTTATTTCTTGAGATATGCTGTAAATGTGTAGGGGCACAGAAACCAAATTATCAACAGCATGATGTTGACAGATGGTTAGGCAAAGGCGACCAGATGCTGGATTAAGTTACCGGCGTGTTTGTTATTTGCTTCGAGTATTATATATATATATATACATATAGGCCTACATACTGAGCAACATCTATGGTTCTCACACCTCTGAATGAAATTCAGCTTGACCTTTTAACACTAGCAGACTGGGTCTAGAGATGATAATGCCATGTGAAGAATGAGGAAAGATAGAGCGTAGGCCGAGTAGCGAAATGAAGCCCGAGACGCTCTTTCCCAAGACCGTTGTCTCATGACGTTGGCCAATCTGTCCGAAACGAGACCTTAGGTGCGTCTACACACCGAGACCGAAACTTCGTCCCTGCTGCTGCTGCTGCAACAACAACAACCGCTACTACTATTACAACAACAGCAACAAGTGCTTATACTACTAGTAGCCTACTTTTGCTGTTGTTGCTGCTGCTACTACTAGTCTTGTGAACGAATGTGCTGTAGTTATATTTAGCTAACCTTGCTTGTGTTGTAATCATTTTTATCATTCGATAGAAGCATGTGCACTTCGCATAGTCGTGCAAATAAAGGCTGTTTGTTTACTTACAACTATTTAATTTTGCGTCCTGATAAATCATGGAATTTAGGTTGAAGGAATAGTGGCTAGATGTCAGGCGTGTTGCCGCAATACAGTTCCTTATTATTGGTTTAAAGTCTTATCGTTTGCCATTTTGTTGTTCGCCATTTCGAATAAATTAGACAAAGATACAAAAATGCTTGATATCTTGATTACTTAGTAAGACATTGCGATTTATTTTGTGGGTTATTTTTACACATATACTTTTGTAATCTTTGATGTATATTTAAAATCATTATACATATAGTTGATGAATCACCACGAGATAGAAGGTCGCCACTGGTGACAAATATTAATAGATGCAGCCCTCTAAAACAAACTACCAGAGGGGCAGCCATGGATACGACGGGTTACCGAATTAATTTTCTTATGAGAGCTTATGAGAGCATGTGGTCAGTCCTCTACCTAGCCGCTTGATCTTCCCACCGACATTGTACGGTCAGTGTATTCATTTAATAGCCGAATTCTATAGGGAAGTAGTTTTGAAACCGAAATCGTTAAATTTCTTTCTGTACGGGCTTAACTATCTCATATCGGATTTTCGCACGCTTACTGATTCTGTGCAAGTATGTAAATGAGGTGCCCCTTTATAAGCCAATCTTAGCATTGCTATCATATACACAAAATACATAAGTCGAAGGTCGTTTTTATTTAGTGTAATCTAATGACTTATAGTAAAAAATCATTAACCATTGGAGAAACCCAGTCAGAAGCCGATAGGTCAGGGTAACATAATGTCAGGCTAATGTGGGTATGCAAAGTTGAATCATATGTGTTTAAGTTTAGACTTGAAAGACATTAAAGAATTGACAGAACCTGCATAATTAGACATTGAATTTTGCTATTAAAAATAATTGAAATTCTATCTGTTATTTAATTCTTAGTACTTGTGCTGTCAATTGTTACTCTAAAGCACTGTTGAAGTAGACTCCTATACACGGAAATCAAAATGTTAATTTTTATAAGAAAGTTAGTAAAGTTTCTCTGCAAACATCAAGTGCATTGTTAGAGTGGAAAGACCTAAACTGATTCTAACTACTAAACTCACTGTCAGAACAACTTGTCAAGTGCAATTGTATGTTCTGTTTTCAGTTGTTTGTTACTAAATTAACTGTAATCTGGTGTTTGTGCCTACAGACTGGAACTTACTCAATGAAGGTAACTGCATTGCAACATTGAGCAGAATCCTTAATGCATTAGTATCTGTGTTATTAATGCTGTGTCACAGAACTGTCAGAAGAACTTGCACCAAAGGCAAAGAATGATACCAGATAACATCAACTGTTCAAATGGAGTTCTCTCATTATTACTGAAATATGTGATAAATGATCAAATGTGGATACAGAGCATTATATTAATGATCATGTTGGTGAAGCTGTTTGATGCACATAGCCACAGAGCTCGAAGTTTTATGGCTTTAGACATGTTATTGACATGAAATATTGATATAAATCAAATTATATTTTACCAAAATGAAATGCTTGCAACTCCTCCCAAAGTTAGGAATGATCTGAGGTAAACTTACTTCCAAAAGCAGTGCAACTCTAAATGATGTCAGAAATCCAGTTTGCAGACAGTTGTGTTGAAGATACCATGAATCATCAGACTGGAGAAAAACTGCAAGACTTGCAGTTATTTGAGCCATCATCTGGAGATATTTGCCATCTGAAGGTCAACAAGGAAAGTGGAGTAAAACCATTCAAATGCGACGTATGTCCAAAAACATACACACAGTACAGTGCTCTGAAGTGTCACAGAAGAACCCATACTGGAGAAAGACCATTCAGATGTGAGGAGTGTCAGAAAACATACTTAACAGCAGGTCATCTGAAAACCCACATGAGAAGCCATACAGGAGAGAAGCCGTACAAATGCAAGCTATGTGATAAAGCATACCCAAGATTTACCGGCCTTAAGCACCATATGGCAACCCATACTGGAGAAAAACCATTCCAATGCGAGCTGTGTCCAAGAACATTCTCGTTATGTAGTGCAATGAAGTACCACATGAGACTCCATACTGCGAAGAAACTGCACTCATGCCAGACATGTGGAAAGTCTTTTGTGCATCCTTCTAACCTGAAGATGCATGCAAGAACTCATACTGCAGAAAAACCATACAAATGTCAGTTCTGTGAGAAATCATATAAACAGCCTGGTCATCTGATTGTGCACAAAAGAACTCACCAAGAAAGTGTTAGGAAAATTAATACGTCAGAGAAACTATGGGAATGCCCGATATGTCTGAAAAAATTGGCCAGTAATGCTTCACTTTGGGTACACAAGAAAACACATGATGAAGAAAAGCCATTCCAGTGCATGCTATGTGGGAAAACATATGCAGTATCTTTCTATCTCAAATCTCACATGAGAATCCATACTGAGGAGAAACCATATCAGTGTCATCTGTGTCCCAAAGCATTTGCAGTATCTGTGTCTTTAAAAGCTCACCTAAGCACCCATACAAATGAAAAGTTGTACAAGTGCCACGTATGTCCGAAATGTTTTGCAACGTCACATTACCTCCAGATTCACATGAAACGTCATGCTGACGATAAACTACACCCATGCAAGTTATGCCAGAAATCATTTTCAGTGCCCTCTGATCTCAAGATTCACATGAGAACCCATACGGGAGAAAGACCTTATTTGTGCCATGTGTGTAAGAAGAGATTTGCAGAATTAGCAAGTATTCAGGCACACATGAGAACCCATACTGGTGAGAAACCATATAAATGTGAAGTATGTGGGAGAAGATTTGCACAATGTTCTGCTCTAAAGACTCATGTCAGGCTCCATTCAGGGGAGAAGCCATACAAATGCAAGTTATGTGACAAAGCATACAGTCAGTCTTCTTCTCTAAACAATCACATGACATATCATACTGGAGATAAACCACTTAAATGTCTTGCATGTCCTAAAGCTTTCACACGATCTGCAGATCTGAAGAGACACACTGAAACTCATAGGGTGAGGAGGTCCAGTAAACGTAAGAAGTCAAAACTTAGGATTGCAAAGCAGCTTGCGGTGAGATCTTATGGATGTGGGGTATGTGATGAGTTGTTTGAAACAGAAAAGGGATTTATTGAACACTGTTCCAGCCATCGTGATATGCATCCAGATGAGATGTTTATTGACTTATTCTGAATTTCCAAATTAAAGCATTTGTCTCTAAAATGAACATCTACAAACATTAAATCTATTACTTGCAAACCAATTTCACTCAGAAATCAAACTTCCAGCTCGGTTTCCAACTTCATACTGAAATAAAACCCATCTGCTAAAACAGGTGTAGCATTCCTTTGCTTCTCCATATGCACCTCGAATGGCGTTGTCAAATGTATTATGGTTGCTGTAAATAATTTTAATTCAGAGCATCCTTGGACTGATGTCTCTTTTTTCATGTAGGAGTCGTTGAACTACTGTATATGGAGAATGTAGTTCATTAATGTGCTAGGTGACGTATGTGTGATAGCAGGCATCTATATGATTTTCTGTCTATGTTGTGGCAAGTAAGAGTAACAGAGTCATTTGAAAATAATATAATTATTGTTGGCGTTCTTGACTACATCCGTCTAAAACTGCCAGAGTTGGCTAAAGTACTGGTCTAAAGTACTTTTAGGCCTAAGTAAAAATAAATATAATTTTAAGTACTTAAGCCAAAGTATTCGTCAGTAGTTTTACTTAAGTAAAAGTAAAAAAGTATTTGTCTAAATGATACTTTTAAGTGAAACTAAGAGTATATAGTCTGTGGTACAGAGAATGCCTCCTGTATTAAAATAGACGTAATCTTTATTTCAGTAGTTGTTTGCTTCTGTAGTTCAATTCACTTAAGCAACAACTAGGCCTGTATGTTAGACAGAACACTGATGGCTAAATCTACTAGATACTGCGACTGCACTTACATTTCAATCATGCTGCGCCAAGTCGTAACTGGAATAACTGTGTTAATCCAAATGCATAGGCTTGTAGCCTTGTAGGGCCTATAATAGGCGGATTGGCGTTTGCCCATCTCACAATTCCATGAACTGGCTGAAAATTTAACTGAAAACACCTGTTATTAATTTCGTTAGATTTATGAAGGGAGTCTTGTTTAAGGATTGCAAGGGTCAAAATCTGTTTTGTTACAAATTGTTAGACATTCTGCCAACATTACCAATGCACCATTTATCACTTCGCCTTGCACGAGTTGCTCTTGTTTTCGTCTCTGTTTCAGGTAATCTGTTCTTCACTTTCCAGTTGTTTTTTTACAGTTTGCCGAAAGGTCAATATGGACCAACTACTACTGTGGGTTTGTTCAGTGGAAATCCACGAGTACGCACGGACTCTGCCTGACTTTGGGATCTTGGCCTGGAACCGAACCATTTTGCCGATCGATTTTGTTTTGACTGAGCGCCTGTGAATAAGCTGGTCCCCATGACGTGGCTTTCAATGGGCGCTGTAGAAATCTCGTGATTACGATTACTGTACAGTGTATGAGCAGTGTCACTCAGTACCACTGCTCATGACCTGCTGATCTTCCTCTAATAACCTGACCTTAAGGTAAGGTCAGTTAGGTGACTGCCTAGGGCCTCATGCCTTATACCTGGAACGACGCGTTGGGCCTGAAAACTATCAGGCGTAAGTTTGGTCGTTGAAAGGTAGATATTCTTTATAATTCCAAAGAGGGAGGAAGTTTTACCTGACGCGCGCAATATTTCGTCCTGCAAGCCAGAGCGGGAATAAAGAGAGTGGAGAGAGAGGGGAGGGAGGGACAGAAAGAAAGAGAACGCTTTTCCAGGTCGTTGCCTAAATTCACTTTCTACCACTGGTCGGAATGGTGAGCAGCAGAAAAGGTGACTGATTTTGGGGCCCCTGAGGGATGATCGCAAAATGATTAATCGTAAAAGCCATTGAAGATGTGAGCCCCAAACAAAATCAACAAGTCAAGAGCTACCAGGCTGCGAGAAGTCTGACCCATTGGAATCAACTTAGAGGCAATACTGGGCTAGAAAAGTTCACACTTATGGCGGTTAGGTGAAGGCCGAAAGAAGATCCACGAAACAACCAGGCCAGTATCATGAGCAACGGTGCCTGGGTTGCCGTCTAAACTTGAATGATCCAAGTCTCACATGCGGAAAACGTTGAGCCAAATGTCTGGTAATCTGATTATTTATTACTACTGTGTCCAGCGCCTAGTGAAACACAGAATTTACTTTGAACATTGGTCGCTAGATGTCAGAGACACTGTATTAATCCGGTTCCTTATTATAAAATAAAAATCTTAACATGCGCCATTTCATTGTTCGCCATTTTAACAAACTTAGACAAAAGACATGTAATCGTAATCGTAATCTCGAGATTTCTACAGCGCCCAACGAAAGCTAAGTCGCGGGAACCAGTTTGTCCATAGGCGCTCAGTCAAAACAAAATCGATAGGCAAAAGGGTTCGATTCTAGGTCAAGATCCAGGAGTCAGGCAGGTAGACCGCCGGAAGGCTGGGGTGGATGTTGCTTGAAACGTAATGTTCGATATCCAGAATAAATGGTAAGGCATTATGAGTTACAAGGTGGGTTATTTGTAAAATGTTCGTATTAGGTTTAAGGAGGCACTCATATCGAAGATGATGGCCCTCGATTTTGGAGACTGTTACCGAATCTCATAAAATTTGATCTGATGATAGATTTGAGTACAAGTAGCTGAATACGCCTATAACTCAGGAACCGATTCAAAAATTGCTACAAATTTTAAAAAACAAGTCGGTGGAAAACAGGTCTTGGGGACTGTCAACGAACCTCGTCAAGTTATTGTTAATTATAATTATTTCAAGAATTAGAATTGTATTAATTATATTAGTCATATAAAGTAGATCCTATTGTTGAAATAATGTTCAGTGATGAGCAGTACTTGACGCCTGTAGTCAACAACTATAATTCAGTTAAGTTTTAAGTAGTTAGAAACTGGTTAACAATTTTTTATCAGTTTATAGGTAGACTGTAACTGCTTTTTTGGACTATTTTTCAGCAAGGTAGTTTACAGGTTATATAATTGCCAACTTGTCTTTAGTGTCTCAAAATTAGTTTTCCTTTGCAGTTTGGCAACACTGTTTGGTTATATTTATGGTTATAGGTTATGTATTACTAAAGTAGTAATGTATAGCTTAATAGTTTATTGTTGTTATAAAGATGCAACTATAAACAACTTTTCAAGTAGTTAAGAAGTATAGTTGCAGTTAAACTACTTTTAAAATAACTAGTGCACATCACTGATTTTTTTACATTTATAATGTAAATTATATTAATTTTATTAAATTATTTTATTATATTAAAAGCATGTGTGTATATATGAGTGTATGTATTTATAAATTTACTTTTTGTGTCTGTCTATCTATCCGTCTGTGTATATATTTGTTTGTATGTATGCGTGTATGTTTATGTGTATGTTTAGTGGATGTATATATGTATATACACAAGCAGGTAATCATTAAGTAAGTGAGGATGTAATAAACAAAAATATAAGTAAGCAAGTAAGTAAGTATACAAGCAACTGGGTAAGCAGTTAAGTGAGTCATAAGTAGTTATGCAGTAGGTAGGTAGATAGGCAGGCAAGTAGTTAGACTGATATACAGAATAGGAAATTTAAAAAAAAACAATTGAATGAAAACAAGTTGGTAATTAAGTTTGTAGGTAATAAAGTAATTGATTCACTTACTTAGAGTTTACTTGCTTGCCTAAATAGATATATACAAAATAAGGCATGCTTGATGAGGCAAAACATTGCAAATTTGTGAGAAGACTCCATTTTTTTTAAATTTAGTAGATACATGCTTGATGTGCTCTTTCCAAGGTAAATGCTCATTCATATGTGTAGGGCTTGGTTGACATGTGATGGTCCACAGGGTTCTGTGCTTGGTCCTCTTTTATTTACACTACACACCACCACACCATTAGGTACATTGCTTGATGATCATTCACTCAGGTAGCTTTTTGCCTAGTTACTGTTCACTGAGATTGTTTACTTTTACTACTTGAATGCAATAAAGATATTATGTTACGAAGATATGCAACTTGACAAGATAAACTTAACTTTAAACAAACCATATGTCTTGCTGTTAACATAGTTATCATATGTCTTTGTACTGGTAGAGATTAACCTCATCGCTGTGTTATGACACAACATCAAGTTGTTGGCAGTGCAAAGTAATACTATTAATGGAAATGGTTAGAAGATGACACAACTTCATGCCAGATAAAGCAGTCAAATGCCAACACATCCTTCAAGATTTTTCCAGAGCCAGTTTAAAGAATAATCAATGTGTCACATCATAAAGCTTATTATCAGGCATGTCAGAAAGTGTTTGCCAAAGCAGGTACTTTGAAAATAAGCTGAAGAAATTCCCAAATCATTTTCACTAGTAACTTTTGTGAAAGACCAAATGAAATTGCATTCCAGTATAAAGCTGTACCAGTGCGAATTCTGTCAGAAATTGTTTAAGCGTCCTTATGCACTCAAGAGGCACTTCATAACCCATACTGGACAGAAGCTGTACCAGTGCCAGGTATGTCAGAAACCGTTTTCAGACGTGTCTGTTCTGAAAAGACACCTGAGAATGCATACTGGAGAGAGACCATTCAAATGCAACATATGTCACAAAGCATTTAAACAATCTTCAGCTCTTAAAGCTCACGTTACAATCCATACTGGAGAAAAACTGTACAAATGCCAGTTATGTGAGAAATCGTTTTCGCTGGCCACTCGTCTCAAGGCACACCACAAATCCCACACAAGAGAAAAGTCTTATCAGTGCGACCTATGTCAGAAAATACTGAAGAGCATCTCAACCCTTAAAAGGCACATGGTAATGCATACTGGACAACAGCTATTCGAATGTCAATCATGTAAGAAAAGATTTGCACAGTCTTCTACTCTAACCACTCACATGCGAACCCACACTGGAGAACAGCCGCACACATGTCAAGTCTGCCAGAAGCAGTTTGGACAAGTTAGTTTTCTGCAGAATCACATGAAAACCCATACTTTAGACAGACAGTATCTGTGCCATCTATGTCATAAAGTGTTCAGACATTCTGCTACTCTAAAGCGGCACATAAGATCTCATACTGGGGAAAAGTCATATGTGTGTCAGGTGTGTGAGAAACAGTTTGCAGAGGTGTGGCATCTCCAAGCACACCTGCGAACCCATACTGGAGAGAGGCCATACGAATGCACATTATGTCAGAAAACATTCTCACAAACATCTGCTCTGAATATTCACTTGAGAATCCATACTGGAGAGAAGCCGTACGAATGCCGGTTGTGTGAGAAATCATTTGCACGTCTTAGTTATTTAAAACTGCACATGAGAACACATACTGGGGAGAGACCGTACAGTTGCGAGTTATGTGATCAAGCATTTGCACAGTCTTATTGTCTCAAGATTCACATGCGAATCCATACTGGAGAAAAACCATATAAATGTCACCTATGTGAGAAATTGTTTGCACATGTTGGTCACTTGAGGATTCACACGAGAACACATACTCGTGAAAAACCGTACAAATGCCAGTCGTGTGAAAAGTCATTTACACAGTTTTCGCATCTGAAAAAGCACACAAGAAAACACACAGAAGAAAGCCATGCAGGTCAAAAGCAACATTGCGCGAACGAGTCAAAATCCTCAGCTGATGCTAAAGCTTTTGTAGCAAGACCTTACGGATGTGCTATATGTGATGAAATTTTTGAAATAGAGAAGGAATTTTTGGAGCACTGTTTTGGTCATGGCTATACCCCACCAGCTGACATGTTTCTTGAGTGATGCTGGAATGTGTAAAAGATTCATACAGGTACTTAGATATTTGTTCCCAACATTGAGGAGGACATATTGCCTCCTCTCATCTTCTTATTAAATTAGTTCACCCATTATGCTGTCATATTTATGTGATACTTTTATAGTGATAACTGTATCGCATAAAATGTTAAGCAAAATAATTTAATTTAGGTTAGTGAGTAAAGAAAGCTTTGACCAACTGATGCATGGAGAAATGCAAGACTATTGGGAGGACATCTCCCCTTTTTCCCATCGGGACTGACACCCCGCTGACAAAGAATGATAAGTTTAAAGCAGCAGGACTTGATGTATTAGTTGTGACTGTAGCTGGAGTTTCTGCAAATTCGACTTTGTATACCAGTAAGAAGTGAGTTACAGTAATTTAGACCAATGCAATCGCCAAAGATAGCCTAAAAGACAGGGATATAAAATGCCTATTTCTGTACAAGTCACAGATATGCATGAAATGATGATTTACAGATTGATGCTATTGACTGCATTCTGTTTATTAATAACTATAAAATAATTTATGTACAACATTTATTTAAAGTTTTACCTGAATAATATTGACATGAATAAAAAAGGTTTATAGTTTGGAGTGAAACAGCAGTACATGTACCAAAATGCATCCCCAATGAAATTGTTTGATTTCAGGACAAAATGTATGTTATGACTTCCTTTTCCCAAAAGCTGCATTTTTTCGATTCAACACTTGTCAAACCCCTTTACTACATATAATAAATAATATCTGCATAATATCTGCAAGTTGTTTCCTGTAACTTTTCCAGTGAAGCCAAAATGGTTTTTATGCACATTCAGAAGTTTTGCACTGGGAATCCCGTGGGTAGACTTGCTTTCTTACCTTTCATAACTGTCTAGTGCACACTAGATAATAGTGCATGCAAGATATCATCTAATGCACACTAGATAAAAATAAAATATCTCATAACAAATCATAATAATAATATGTAATATTACATTCGACGTCCAGTGAGTAATTATTTTTAGTAAAACCAATATAGACTGTCGATAACCCACACCACCTTATTGTGAGAAAACTTAGGCCACTTTTAATGACTGCTACGGACCTAAGGTGCTGTGGGCCCCTAATTAATTATTAGAGGACTGAAGGCTGCCTTCGAAATTTTCATAGTTTACACGGAGTTGGATTAATAATCACTTAAAATATTTTTACCAAACAGGCCAATTTGCGAATTAAAATAGATCATTGATGAGCTCTATAATTTGCCAGTTGACCTTACAGTGACTTTTCATTGTGTATATACCTTAGTATTTAGTATTTATCGTAATCCCGAGATTTCTACAGCGCCCAACGAAAGCCACGTCACGGGGACCGGCTTATTCACAGGCGTTCAGTCAAAACAAAATCGATGGGCAAAAGGGTTCGGTATTTAGCTGCTATGCTATGTCTCGGGGCAAAAGGGGTTCGGTATTTAGCTGCTATGCTATGTCTCGCTCTTGCCATTGTTAGTGTGGTTTTTATGGATTCCATAAAAATTGTGGCCTACTTCTTTTTGCATAGGATTCTCAATTATGTTATTATTATTTCAATTCAGTCTATTACAATCAAATCTACGCCTGTGCTTGATTACGAGCTTTTGTCATCATAGTTCAGGCTACGCTGGTGTCAGGTTTTGTTTTTCAGTTATGACCTTTAACGCTTTGATTATGGGATAGCTTAAAGCCAGTCTCTAACCACTCACACCTACGTAACCTCTACTTGCCCTATGACCTACTCAGCCTTCAGCCAAATTTAGCCTACATTCCGGATACGCGTATAGCCCAGTTTAACTTACTACTTAAGCCTCAGCCAATCTTAGGCCACGCCCCTAAGCCGCACGGCCCTTCTGAGTCGCTTGGGGATTTATCCTGTGTCATCGATTTCGAAAGCGGTGGTAAATTAATCATCAAATTTATTATTATTAATTCAGTTTAGAAATCGCTTTATTTTACAAAATTCAGATCGTGCTGTGCGCGAATACTTAGCGTCCGATATTATTTGTTTGCGCTCGTAAGAATTTACATTCTTTTATTTAGCGAAAGGTTTTTACACGGTAGTTTAACGTTCGCGTCGTACCTTTATACGGCCTGCCCTCTGGTGCATGGCGTAGATTTGATTGTAATAGACTGAATTACATTGAATTGTTTTTGACTGATTACATTTGATCAGGTGTGTTATATTGCTTTAGATTGGATTGCATTTGATTAGATTTGATTGAAATGGAATTGATTGACCGACGGACTGACTGAGCTGCAGTGGAACATCAGATTAAGTTAATACTGAGTTCCATTACATTTTATCATAAATGCATTGGTGTACCATTTTCAGCTTTGATCCGAATCGTCGTTAACGATGTCAAGTCGCATTCGTGAAACACAAGATGCTGACGTCATCACCGACGCCACTTCCTGTCCCATCTGCAACCGGAAGTACAGCACAACGGAGCCAAACTTCGAGGCAAAGCTTCTCCCTTGTCTGGATACCATCTGCATGCAATGTCTCGAAGCGCATGTTCGCAACCTAACGACAAATTATCCCTGGACAACGGTTTCATGTAAACTTTGTCAAACGCCTTTGGAAATCCCCGAGGGGCGTCTTCAGCTGTTGAAGACGAGCCCAGTGGTTGCGATCCTGTTGAAAATCGCGGCAATTACGAGCGACCCAGCCGATGGTGGGCACGTCTGCGATGCCTGTGACGGGGCGATCATTGAGGGTAGAGCTCAGGGCAGGGCGCCCCGGGCCGAAGTATACTGCGAGGAATGTGACCAGAAGTTGTGCAGGGATTGTCTGTGTGCGCATGGGAAGCTCAGACCGACGAAACCCCATGGGAGAGTAGTACGTCTGGGAAGTGAGGAGAGCAGGAACCTGGCTTTGGAGTGGAAAGAGATGCTTCCCAGTTGCAACAATCATAAAACCCCGGGGAGCGGGGAAATCTACTGCTCCGCATGTAAAATATTTTTGTGCGGTGCTTGTTGCGAGGCGCACGAGAAACACGGCAAGTCGTTTCATGGAGCAAGGGAACTTGCCCACAAACTGCGGGCGAGAATCAATGCAGATGCTGGCGATGTGGCAAGGCTCGGACAAACCTCTCGTGGCAAGCGAGACACGATTGCCGAGCTGAAGGCGGAGTTTGATGCCAACATGGAGGCAACTAAAAAGGTTATCGAGGAGCGGGCACATGCGCTGCACGAAATTATGGAACAGCACAAAGCAGAACTGTTGAAGCAGCTGGAGAAGATCTGCACGGATACAGAAGATGCTTTCGTTGAAGCTGAAGAAGCAGCCAGGCAGAACGAACGCGTCGTGTCACGGTTCGTTGATTTTGCAGACTTGGCGAACAACATGGACCTTGGAACGCTGAATGACATCTACCCAATGATCAGCAAGAGAGCCACTGCTCTCAAGGAGGTGAGGGTCGTTGATAGCGTACGCCTCATCTCCGTTTCATTTGCCCCAGGGCTCTGGCAGCAGACTGTTATGTCAGGAGGGCAGAACTCTCTAGGAAGCATTGCGGTCAACATCAGACGCTGGCCTCCCGAAACCCAAACCATCTAAGCGACGCGCTTTTATAGACGATTATAGGCCTACGTTTATTTAGACATTAGACGCTGGATTCGCGAAACTGAAGTATGACAGTTCCACGATATACCAACGTTATATGACTTAAATGTCCGTTGCGTTGACCTCGTAGCAGTAGTTGTTCCAGTGTTTAACGAAACCTTATGGCATCAAAGGCCGTTGACGTCGCCCTTCTCCTTTATCCAGGCTTGGAACTGGCACTTCTTGAGCATGGCAGTGGCAGAATTAGTGGATGCAAAGTATTTTAAAGAAGCATACGAGGAGCTTATAAAGATGTTTAATATTTTACTAAGTAAGCGATTGCCATCTGATGCTTGCGATTATTAAAAATCTACTTGATAATTAAACCAGCCTTATAATCTAATCTAATCATATCTAATATAATCTAAGGTCATTCAACCGTCTGACCGCCCCATGCACAGAACAGTTATTGAAGGAGGAGTGTAATAAACAATTACCTTATTGTAACTTTACCTGAACTATTGCTTTATGATACCAGTTTCTAAAAGGTAAACCGTAAGGGTAAAGATAAAAGCCTAGACTAGGTGTAGGATCTTCTGGCTGATGCGCAAACACGGCAACTGCAAGCAAACAACTGGACAACTTTTTAACCTCCAAACAACCTTTCGTTACAGCTTACATGACTTGAAAATGAATTCTAATTATCAATTTAACAATTTCGATATTAGCTGGACGGAAACTCCCTTGCTGTTTTGGGTACATCCGATGCGAACAGTCAGAAGATCAATGGCAGGCAAAGCCTAAGTAACAGTTTGTGAGACCAGCTAATGGAAAGCAAACTGTTAAATCAAACTGTTTCTCGATTGTTTTGTTTAGGAAGAAATAACGTTATAATAATCGTCATCATCATCATCATCATCCCACGGGAAAACGGCAAAACAGTGCCTTGCCTTGGACGCCACTGTTGTTGACACCCTGGCAGAATGATACCGCCCCAAATCAGCCAAGGTCTCAGGTGCTGCTGCCGAGATTGCAGCTGGGCCCAATAAATCAAAGTGGCCTTGCTGTTATCAACCGTCTCGTCTTCCAACTTTCTCAGATATTGGGAGATAATAGGGAGACTGTTTTCCTCCATCAGCACTTATCTATGACCATCCAGCGCTTCAATGCAGTCGCCTTTTCTAGCACCTTCTGCGCTGAAAAAACATTGACGAAGGCTAGCCATTCTAGAACAACGCTTCCCCTAATTTTTTTAATCCTGAGGGATCATAATATGTACCTCGGATAAAGTACCATCTCTGCCCATAGTGTCCGTTCTCTCCGAGGAAGGTTTAGGATTGGCCGCTTCCTTAAGGGGATCAATACTTTAAAACTGTCTCGAAATTTGACTCTGCTTCTCCCGCGGTCGCCGGGTGGGTAACGTCCTGTTTATTGTTTGCGTCTTAAAACACCATATAGTTCTAAATGTAAATGTTGGGTTTTATATAGCTACCGTATGGCCTCGACCCTAATCATTTTTGCAATGAATTTATAGGGTGAGATCCTTCACCAGCGCTGCCCGTTTGAATGAATGCCACGCCATTTAAGGTCTCCGTGCACAGACTGTAAGTCTACTAGCCCGAGACTTAAATCTCTGAAATAAGCCACGACCGAGACGCGAACCTGGGATTCTCACGCACCTAGGCTCATTGGCAGACACATTTATAGATGTAGGCTAGCTATCTAGACGTTGGACCACTTAAATATGAACCTTTATCAGAGGCTCTCTTGCTGTTGACATTTTGACTTTGTCGGTTTAAAAAAAAAAACTTTAACAGGATAATTTTTGATATGTGGAGACGTTTCAGTTTGGATCTTGACTTGGAACCGAACCTGACCACCTCTGCTTCACTGATCCTCATTAATTTTGTATTGATTGCACGCCTCCGAATAAACTGGTTCCGACGAATTAGCTCAATAAGCGTTGAAGAAATAAAGCTCGTAATTACAATTATCATTATAAATAGGCAATTGTGCCTTGAAAACCCTCGGAATGAAAATATTCTTAAAATTAATTCTAAGCAATTTTAAAAACACCCTAGTATACACATTTGTTTTCATGCCTGTATAGATATTAGTAAATAGATGAGTTATTTAAAATTTTAAAAAATCGATTTAATGATGGGGTTTTCGTTTTTCCTGCCAGGATTTATTTCGGCAGGTCTTCTAAATAGTGTTGTTATTGCAGCTGAGTAGGCGCCTATATACAGTTTCCAGCTTTTATTAGGCTTTTCAGTATATCGTGTATCAAAACTGCAAACTACGGGCTAGAATACAAAGTAAAATCTAAATATAATAGCCAAAGCTGACGTTTCTAGCGTTAAAACGAGCCCCTTTAGCTTCAGGGGGCTCTGCCCCAGAGGTCCGAATAGCCTTGCGCTACGCGCTCGCCATGTGGTCTCCCGTATTGAATTCCTGAATCCTTGTACAGCCATATGTTATATTTGTTACGGTGGAAAATAACGCAATTACGAGTTGAAAAACTTTAAAGTCAGTATCAATTAGAATATGACAAAATGTAAATAAACAATGCGCCAAATAAATGTTAATAATTAGCCATAGATGTTTAAGAGGAACTCGCCAAGATGTTTGGCCTTTCACCGTCTGGCCGAAGTTCTTCGTCAACTTTTAAAACGTCGCGTCATCGTGATCACTGATAAGTTTTCCGAACTCCGAGTGTGAATGACTGGTAATAAATTTGGTATGTTGTTAAATTTTTGTTTGTCCTACAGTATCTTTCATCTAGTGCAACACTATAAACTCGTGAAAATCAAGGTTTTCTTTATGCTTCCTCGAGTCAGCCATAGATGTCGACCCGTAATGCAGTTACGTAGTAGACAGCCTTGGGGTATAATAACCCCCCCTTCAGTCACAAACCGATTGGGGAAAGTGTCTGTTGTTGTAATACAATATGCAGAGCATACAAACAACAGTATGTAACTAAATAATGTCAAATCAAAATGTCAGTGTTCGCTTGTTTGGCTATAAGCGCTATCATTTGCTAGACTCGCCACGCTCATGGTTACCTTGGGTAAAAAACAACAACAATTATAATAGCAATCTAACGATTTTTGTAGGGTCGTTATTATTATGCAGAACATCAGTCGATGGTTGCTTCAAGTGAAACTAATCAAAAATTTTAATTTATTTGGGAAGCGTTGTCAAAATCCGTTGGGTCAGCAAACATTTATGCTAATAATATTAATAATGATCATATTAATAACAGTGTTAAGAAGATATAATAATTTAACAATAAACTATAACAACGACTATTACAATAATGAATTTAGTTATACTAATGATATTGGTAATAGTAATATATGCAATTTCTTGTGAATTTCTGTAGTGCAAGTACTGAACTGGGGTGACAAAGTTTCCAAACAACTTCTAGAAGATGCATGTCAGACTTAGAAGCTTTTGGACTGTTATCGTACTTGGCCTGATATAATAATTTCATAATAAACTATAGCAATAAGTGTTACAATAAGGAATTTAGTTATACTAATGATATTGGTAATAGTAATATATTCAATTTCTTGTGAATTTCTGTAGTGCAAGTACTGAACTGCTGTGATGAAGTTTCCAAACAATGTCTAGAAGATGCGGGTCAGACTTAGAAGCTTTTGGACTGTGATCGTACTTGGCCTTGTATACCTCAGCATTTTCATGCTGTTCCTTCCTTGGCTCTGCAGTCGCTTGCCATACTCCACGTTCTTCCACTCTGAACGCAATGACCCGGAAATCGTCCGCCAACTCCTTGATCAAAATGACTTACGAATCTCCATCGCTAGGGATTTCTTTCACAGCTACATTCCAAAAACAACATCATCAACCGGGCAACCAGTTGATTTGGTTGTCATGGTGATTACAATCAAAAGGGACTCAGACAGCGTTGGTGAACTCGGTTATCTGACCCAGACAGTTGCAAGGGTTCTATCCATCATCCAAAACGATCGATCTGAGATCTTCAGAAATAAGATTGTGTTTGTTTGCAATGTTGATGAAAACGGAAGTCAACATTTGGAGGCAGTTTCTTTGTCAAAGGTTGTTGGTGTCATCTCAAGATTCCCAAATGGCACAACAGGGTCAAAGCTTCAGGATAAATTCAGCGTTTTTGAGAAAGAGAAATCCGATTACGTCTTCTGCTTGCGAGAGGTGCGCAAGTACCATCCACGTTACGTCCTCATGATGGAAGACGATGTTTTGCTGAATTGGAATTCCTTCAGGTCCATAACTCATCTACTGAGATCGCGAGTCAACCCTGTTGAAGACCGCCCTACTCCCTGGCTCTTCATAAAACTTTACTACCCCGAAAAGTGGCAAGGCTATGCAATTGAACCTGACCGACTTGGAGAGCTGATTGGCATCGCGATTCTTGGTGGAACAGTTCTTGCACTTCTCGCTTCAAAATTCTCCAACAAACATTCCACTACAAAAACCCGTATCTCAGCCGTATTCTTGCTAGGGGCAATGACTTCTACTGTCGCGGCTGTGCTCATTGGAAGACCACATGTTCGGTCATGGAGACGTTTTTCGCCATACACGCATCGTCTTGTCGAAGCCCCGGACTGCTGCACTCAGGCCGTCCTGTATCCAGTGTCCGTTGTCGAAGACCTTGCTCAGTACTTGAGCAACGTAGTTTGCAGCATTGACTTCTCTGTGGATCTGGCGATTGATGCGTTTGCTAGCGAACACAGACTGAGACGACATCTGGTGGAGCCGAACCTCTGCCGCCATATTGGATTTGTGTCGACCGTTCGAAACTATGCAAAGAGGGCTGCAGAGTTTCTAGAATGAGACAGATGAATAGACAGTCAGACAGACAGAGTTAGACAGAAAGAGCGAGAGACAAAGACGGTTGCAAAGATAGACAGAGACGGAGACAGAGGAAGAGACAGACACACACAGACAGAGTGACAGTGAAAGAAGTGACAGAGAGAGAAACAGACCAAGATGGAGACATAAAAAGACAGACAAAGGGACAGAGAAGTAGACAGCAAGAGCAAGTGTGGGACAGACTGTCAGACAAATTGAGACTGAAGAGAAACGAGAGACGGCTAGAATAACTAGACTAAATACATGCAAGTGTCTGTCCATTTGCTGGGCTGTGCATATGTGTGGGGCTGTGCATATGTGTGGGGCTGTGCATATGTGTGGGGCTGTGCATATGTGTGGGGCTGTGCATATGTGTGGGAGCCTACCTCTGGTGACTTCTCTAATTTTCTGAACATTGTTTGCTTATTAATGTTTTGTTAATGAACTTATCATCGTGTAAGTTAAAGTAGAGGGCATTCTGTTTAGTTTAACTTGAAGCTGTGATATGGAAATATCAGATTAGAATTACACTTGTATACATGTATTCATATACATGTATATGCTTACATGTATATATGTGTGTCTAAGGTCCTTAAAACAGTAAAGGCGCCACATAATGCCAAGATACAAGCATTCCATGAACCAGACAGCCTTTCCTTATGGATTACATGGCTTGACAGTGTATTGTTGATTGGCAAGTCATGCACCAAGATTGGAATTCCAGATGCAGAGGTGAAAGGCAGAAGCATTGGCAATTCGCCACTGCATTCACAAGTCAGTGACAAGTCGATTCTATTTGTGTTTCATTTTGTTGCTGTCGAGTTGAGACTTTTGTGTTTCAGCTTGTTTATCCACTGTAGCCTGGCTGATAACAGTGTGGTCAGAACTTTTAGACATGGTGTTTGGTGTCAAAGGCATTCAGTGTTGCCTATACTGCTTGTCGATTTTGTCTGGTTATTACAGTTGGGGTGCACAATAGTCTAGTCACTCTAGTGGTTAGCATGCTAAACTATCAATCGAGAGGTCGGGGGTTCAAATCCCCGCCAGTGCTTACATTTGTTTAAAGGTTTCGGCTCCACTTGCACCCGTAGCCAATTCGGCTATAATGAGTACACTGACTACACTGACAGTGGAAAGATCAGGCGGCGAGGGAGACTGCTGACCACCTGCTCTCATATGCTGAAAGTAGTATATTAAAGGGCAGGAGCTGGACCACCTGTCAAAAACATGGGCAGGCGCTGGACCACCCCAAAACAAGGAAATCATGAGTTGACCTTTAGACTGGACCAGCACCTGCCCTAGTTTTAGAGATGGTCTAGCTTATGCTAAGGTTTTAGATGTGGCCTAGCTCCTGCTCTTATTTTAGGGGTGCTGTAGCTCCTGTCCATGTTCTGCGATAGTTCAGCTCCTGTCCTTGTTTAGGGGGTGGTCCAGCTCCTGTGCTTTCTTTTATGGGTGGGCTAGCATCTGCCCTTATTTTTACAGGTGGACTAGCACAGTCTGCCCTTGTTGGTATGTGTTTGCACTGTGACAGGCAGCTTCATACCGAAGCTTGCGATAAACTGTCTCAGCTGCTCGGCCCTACGACAAGCGGATCCACCTCATGGGTGTTAAGTTCTCCAGTCGCGACCAGCTGGCTGCTGTAAGAGACCAGGTTTTCAAGGAGGACCGTGAACTCCCGGTTGAACGTTGTAGATGGCGGCAGAGATCCCGGTCGATAAATCGCGGAGAGGGTGCTGGGCCCTCGTCCTGCTGCAGAAGTAGGACCCTAAGATGGTAGATGTCGCATGAAGTTCCACACGTTTCGCACGCAGTTTTCTCGGTGGTAGACAGCGATCGCACCGCCTCCAGAGCCAGGTATAAGCAGGTTAGAGTGACGAGGTGACGCATCTACATGTAGGATATGATAGACGCCGGTCGCCGTAATGCGACTATGTCTGACCTCATTCTAGTGAAGTTTAGTATAGTCTTGCCTAGTCCATCTAGCTATCCTAGCTTTGCTACATTGGTTAAAGCGTACGTCAAGACTCCACTGTGCATGAGGATGCCGGATCGCATACCGATGTGGCTATCTTTTAGAGATTTTAATCTCGGGATAGCACGGCCAGTAGACGGGGACCTTAATTCGTGTGGCGCCCATTAAAACCGGTAGCGGCGGTTAAGGATCTCACACGATAAATTCATTGAAAAATGAGCAGGGTCGAGGCCATACGATCTCTATAGAAAAACATGTAAATTTACATTTTAGCTCAGTGTAGTTTTATCTAGACTTATCCAAGACTTTGTAGTACTTGCGCTTACTTTTTACTGAGTTTTTCCTCTGCCTGTGTAGGCCTACACATCGGGTGAAGCAGCTTCGTAGCTGACTGTCCTGCACCGTAACCTAAGAAGAAGAGGGTCCCTTCAGATTTTCCTGAAAGGCAGGCATAAGTATAAGTGTAAGCGACTTAACTTTTTAGCCTTCATATATGAGGGCGAGTGACCAATCCGCTTCCTTGCCGTCTGTTCTGTTCACCGACAGTGTACGGTGGCTGTTCTCATTACAGCTGAGTTGGCTGGGGAGCCCAAGTGGAGCAGATATCTCAAAACAAACTTCTGCTATGGCAGAGATTTGAACACTCAGCCTTACGACCGACAGTCCAGTACGGGAGCCACTAGACTATCCCCCACCCTAGCCTAAGATTAAATTATAATTAGCCCGTGTTAGCAGAGCGTTAGGCTATATAGGCCGAGGCTTATATTTTGCTAACGGTATGAATTGGCACCAATCACACTCTTACTGCATTAAATTTCCTGCACAACTAGCCCCTATACATATTAACGGATAACTACAACGAAGATTTCAAACAGAGTTAGACAATCCAGCAACCCTTTCGGGATTTCGCTCTTGACAACGGCTGCGCGGCAGAGCAGTCAGCGTAAAGGTCATGAGCTTTTCAAGTATAGGAAACGGCGTAATTTGCCGATTATGAATCAAAATCCATTGAACCGATTGATTTGAAATTTGACCGAGGTGATTAGGTGATGGAGTTCTTTACCCGGACAAAGTTTGGAACGAGTGGTTTAACAGCAGCGCCCCCAGTAAACTCCAAACATATACATTCTCTGCATTTTCAATCAAAGCGATTTAGTCAGGGCCGTCTTACCCATTAGGCACAGTAGGCGCTGTGCCTAGGGCCTACGAACTTTATATTGCCTACGAAAGTAAAAAGTGAGATATTGAAAAAAAATTATTGATTGACCCGAAAATAGAAAAAGGAAATACTAATAAAACTTAATAACCTTAAAGTTTGTTCTGAAACCGTTTAACTTAAGCTGTGATAGGCCTACATTATGTTAACTTTGCGGCTCTTTTCATTAGCAAAATCACATCTAATGTCCTCAAATGTCATTTCCCGCATTAAGTCGTTTTCAGTTGAAAGTAGTGCAAGGGAAGATAGACGTCAAGAAATGATGCGAATGTGTTTAGCGCTAATGCAGAGTTGGCAGTTAGAGCCTACGAATGCGAGAGTGCCTAGGGCCTACGTCGACCTTAAAAAGGCCCTCGGGCCCTGGTTTCAGTTGCCACAGTAGGCTAATTTCCGCGACATCAGAGGTTACTTAAGGCCCTCTACCGAATCGATCAAAAACCAGTTTTGGTTTTGCTTTGACAGCTGTTTCCTTTTAGGAACCTCACAAAGGTGCTAAGATATGTGGTTCAATGACTGGCTGAATGAATGAAAGTTCAAAGAAAGTAAGAAAGAAAGAATGAATGAACAAAGTAGGTAGGAAGGTAGGCAGTCAAATGGGTATGTATGTGTGTATGTATGTATGTATGTTTGTTTGTGTGTATATATGTATGTATGTATGTATGTTGGCAGGTAGGCAGATGAGTCAATCAGTCAGTCAGCTGGCAAGTCAGTCATTCCATTCTTATAAAGAAGTATTCAATATAAATTCCATTTGTACAATGTTTACGTTACAGATATGTTTAACATTACGGAAATTTTACATTACAAGTAAGTATAACCTTTGAATATCTTCTAATTTATGACTGATATCCGTTTTGTTAGCTCTATTTTGGTAGTAAAACTATTGACAGCTTCGTGAAATCTGTCCAGGTGAGCTCGAAACCATATAGGCTCGAAAACATCTCTTGAATTCTAAACAGCTTTAAAAGCCAGGTGTGTGTCTAAAAATTACAAGTGGTCTGACCGCTGAGTGTGTAAACTGGTTTGGACTAGCATCGCTTATTAGTATGAGGTTTACTGTCGGTTAAATCGCTGCATACGTTATGAGGTTGGTAGCTGGTTGACTAGCTGTGCTAATTTTAAATCATTGCTGAAGTCGTTATTATTATTCTTGTTATAATCGTCGTAGTTACTGTTTTCATCATCATCCTCGTCGTAATCATCGTCGTCGTAGTAATCCGCATCGTAATCACCAACATCACAATCGTTGTTGTCATAATCATCATCTGCTTACCTTTACCTTACCTCACCTTATTGCACCTCACCTGATCTCACCTAACCTCACCTTACCTATCTCACTTATCTCACCTTACCCACTATACCTTACCTTACTTCACCATACGTTAACTTACCTTAGATGTTTTGTTGTACCTTTAGGAATTCCGATTACCAGTTACCAACGATGTACGACCGTAGTAATCGTACTAGTCATCAAAGAAGTACCTATAGCTGCATTTCACAGAGAAGTCAAAGTATCAAACCAGTACCAGTCGCGGAGTAATACGAATCATAGCAGTACCAAATTATAGTACATGTGTTCAAGTACCAGCGGATGCGTACCAAGAGGAAAAAGTGTAAGCGTGAATGCAAGTACCAGTGCACCATATGTAACACTGAATTACTACACCCGTATTAATCGCGGAGTACCACAGAACAGTATCTTTTACAGAACGCAACATCAGTGCCAGTTACAGAGCTTCACATTAGACAATCACGCGTGTTTCAGAGGCAGAGCATAATAACAGTATCAACACCACAGCATCTCGTCAGCAAAAGGGATAGAATATAACACCAGTACCTATGAAAGAGTACCACGCCTGTACAGGTGCTAACTAAGAGTTGCATTTCCAGTACCAGCTGCAGGTGGCAGTATCAGCTATAAGTACCGTCGCCAGTATAAATTCAAGTACACCACTGCCGCATCAGAAATAGCTCTAGGTGCTAGTGCAATTTCCTCGATCCATACGACCCATTCCTCGACTGCGAATAGAGATGACCGCCTCAGAAGTAGCGTCTACCACCTGGCCAACCAACGTTCCTGGAACGATGCCCTCTTGCCAGGGGAGCACCTGTCCCTTCGCCGTCAACATGTGGTTCGCCGTCGTCATGGCCAGCTGTTGCCCATTCATTGCTTTCTGTTGCTGTTGCATATGCAACAAGTGGTATCTTAACAGCGGACCTTACGCCGGACTTACCGACGCTGACATCTGTCCACGGGGTGAGCCACAAGCCTACACGCACCGCCTGCTTACTCTTTTTCCTAAATATGTAGTATTATATGAGTATTGTTGATTTATAAACTACATACCTGATCAATAATTTCCTGTGACAACACATTTGTTAACGCCTCTGTAGAGACTCCTCAGAAGTGATGTGTAGATATCAAAGTATTAATACTGAATTGCCAAACTACATTAATGTCTACATTCGGGCAGCCAGCCACCCATCCAGTCAGTCAGTAAGTCTTAGAACTCATTCATCTGATTTATATTTTCAAAACAACATCCGCTGGAGCAGTTCATTGTAAGCTGTGTAATAAATTTTTTCTGTTTAGGCCTATATAAAATTATATTTTTCTTTCTAAATAATTATATTTTTCTCTTTATATAATTAGCCTACAGTTTTCTGTTAATACAATTTAAAATTATATTTTCCGTTTATGTTTATTTGATGTTTATATAATTATATTTTTCCGTTTATGTTATTATATTTTGTTAACTGGTTAACTGTACAGGCAAGCGTTGCACTAGGCCATGCCTGCTCTTCTGCCTCTGGTGCTGCCCTTCTCTCTTTTCCCCTCCGTCTTCAACCGACGATGACAACATAGCAGTTTCTAGTGACGCAAGCAACGCACCAATCGATGACGTCACTCGAGCTCCGCCCCCTTACGACGAGGCCGTGACGATGGCTCGCCCTAGCGACGGAGATTTCGTCATCTTCGTCTGCGACGATACCTTCTGTTCGTTCAAGTTTTCCAAAGAGGGCGATTGCGATCCACCTGCCTATGAGTTCCTGGAGCAGGCAGAGTGGTCGGGAAGTAGTATCGAGACCCGCAGGTAAATGCCCGTGGGGTAACTCCGGAACAAAGGAAGAATTTCGAGTAGCGCTACGTAAGGAGAGAAAAGATCACACGCCAATGTGTCGTGGAGCACTGGATACTCCTACTATACTTGAAGTGGTCCAAGAAACCAATGGTGCTTAGTAATTTTTATTCGATGATTGACATTACGAGGACTTTTAAAGGAAGTTCGAACAGCATACTTGAATGGGTCTGGACAGAATGAGATTTGTAGGAAAGTGGGACTCTCATAACCCGCTGCAGGTTCAGTAGAGTGAGGAAATACAGTATGAGGATGACTTATCTGTAGCGATTCTACTTAGCCTATATTTGCATTTATCTACTTTAGATGCGTTAGTCTCTGTTTGCAAAGCCTACGTGAAGCTTTTACTTAGGCCTGTGTTTTTTACTTGTAGCGAGTTCTCTCTACCCTTTCATTTGATTATTCTTTCTTTGATTATTCTTCCTTTAACTTTAAATATGAAAAGTTTATAAACTATCGTTCGACAGTAATATTGCCTCTAGAGATCTAAAATGAACTCTACCATCTGCCACTTGACACTTCGCTGCGTCGTCTGGCTTGGCGCAGAGGCATCATGCATATTCATTATACAAATGAGACTCCACGTCTGATTGGTTGAGCGAATCTGTGGTAGTACTTTCAAGAATAAACCACTGCTGCGTGTCTCGTGTATAATTCAAAATATGTGAATATCTTGGCAATTTGGTCACGATCCAGGCGACGCAGTTGAGGACAGACTGAAGCGGACGAATTCGAAACTTCGACAGGCCTGCAAGGATTACATTACAGTAGTCCAAGCGTATCATGATGGAGGAATGAACGAAGGTCACATGTGCGTCATACGATAAATTACGCTGAATGATCCTGAGCTGGCGCAGCTGGTAAAAGCAGGACCTGCAGAGCGAGATAACGTGGCTCACCATCATCAGATCTTAACCCAGGAGCACGCTAAGGTCCCGGACGACTTGTGTGGTTCCCAGCCCAAGTTGCCGCCGCTATCGTCTCTTTATCCATCTCTGCTTTTGCCTATCGTCTGCCCAGCCATATGACCTGCGTCTTCGACGGATTCAACCGCAGCCGATTCGATGACGTGCAGCTCTGTCAACGTCTGGGCTTCTTCCACAATGTTCCTTTTCCATTCTTATCTTTGATACGAGGTTATCAGGCGAGGGTATCCGATACGTGGCAAGTCGAGTACAGCTGTACATCATATGGCTAATTGGGGAACCGTGATCAACGTCTAGTCCGTTTTCTTTTCTTTTTTCTTAATTCTTTCATTTTCTTTTTCATCTGCAATAGCGATAGATTCCGCGCAAGCACGAAAATGATTCTTACTAGGCCTCGTGCGTTTTAGTACTTACAGTTTACCGATGCTCATATCTCAGGCATTTGGCACAGCGCATTATCTCTTTTCCCTCTCTTCTTCACCTCCTTAGGTTCATTCGTTCCTCTGTCCTTCTGCTCTTTCCCTCTGCTCGTTCACTTCCTCCAACCCGCCTTTCTCTCTGTCTATACATAACGGCTTTCCATCGTCACTCTTTTGTTTCTTTCCACACGCCCCTCCTACTCCTGCCTTGTGCCATCCTTCCCTCCCTCCATTGCTTCCTCTCTTCCTTCCCTTCTAACACCCTACCGACTTCCGTTTCACTCTCTCCCTATGCTACCTTTCCTTATTTTTTTCATCCTCATTCTCTCCATTTCATTCACTCTCCCTCTCTCTGAATTTCACCCACCCTATATTCCTCTCTTCTGGTTCTCTCCGTCCCTCTTTACATCCTCACTCACTCTTCTGGTATTCAGTCCTCCCTTATTTTGTCTTTGCCATCCTTCCTTCTTCTACCAGCCCCACCTCCTTCCTCTTCATCATCTCTCCTTCCCTTTGTACCTCCCTTCTTCCATTTCAACCTTGCTCCCTTTATTCTACCATCAATCTCTCCCTTGTCATTCTGTGTTCCCTCCATCTCTTCCTCCCTTTCTTGTTCAGGCCCCTCCCTTCCTCCCTACCTCTGTCTCCCTCTGTCTCTCTCTCCCTTTCCACCAGTAAACCTCCCTCCTTCCATTCGCTTTGCCTACCTTCTGCGCTGCTAATTCTTCTCTCCACCGCCAGATTCCGCTTACTTGCGGATCTCAGATTTGGCCTCAAGCCATCGAGCTCCAACTTGACCAGCTGCTAACAGCAATAACGTCTTCCAATAGACAAAGAGACACACAGGCAAAAGCAGATATACAGGAAACTAGAAGGTCAGGTAGGTGTTGATGAATAACACGCAGAGGAACAAACAGAGAAACTGGCGGTTACTGGGTGAAACACGCAGGCAGAGAAAGGCAGATATAGGACCTGACTGACAAACATGCAGTAAAGAAAGAGAAAGTAAACAAAGCTTAGAAATGTATGATACAGAAAGGCAGGCAGACAGGCAGAAATGAGACAAGCATAAAGTAGATAAAGCCAAGAAAAACATGCAAGAAAAACAGACAGACAGGCAGACACACATGCACACAGGCCGAGCGTGTGCGATCTTTGACAATTTCAGATACAGTGCAAAAGGTCCGGCGATATCTTCTGGCTCAGTACGAATATCAACGTACTCGAAAAACTCCTACAGCACGGCGGGCCACGGTGCCTCTATCCAGCTCCAGCTGGCAGGCCTGCTTCCGGAGGCCTCTTGGCCTCTTCTGGTCGGCGGCCGAATATCTCATTGCCGGCCTGGCATGCGCATCTCTCAGGGCGCGTTCCACTGCTGCTCGGAACATGGTTCGGGCTTTAGACAACAGCAGCCAGAGCGAGAAAATTGTACGCTGACCCTCCACCGTGAAAGCTGCATTTTATAACCAACGTGAAACTTGGTTTTTGCTGCCAATAAATTATATGTTACGTATTCTCGGTTCTTTCTGTATCTGCGTCATGGTCAAAATGTACCCCATGCGCCTTTGAGAGGATCTCAAAATGTGTTATATAATTGATCAGATATATATATATACATACATATATACACATACATACATACGTGCTTTCATATAAAATAACAATTTCGTTTAAAATGAACTACCTGTAACAGCATTTTGCTCCACAAACAAACCATGTGTGTTCCACGAACAATCTCTGTGCTTATTCGAGCTAGTCCTGATTAACTACATTTGGTCGCATACCGATCATGGCTTATTTCATTGATTTGATTCTTGGACTAGCACGGTCTGTACACGGGGACCTTAAATGGCGTGGCCCTCATTTAAAAGGGTAGCGGTGGTGATGAATTTCACCCGATAATCTCATTGAAAAATGAGGCGGGTCGAGGCCATACCGCTACAGAAAACGTGTACATTTACATTTACCTGTTGCTCTGCTCGTTGTTGTTCCAAGTTGACGCCTAGTATACTGGAGTCAAACATGAGCCATGTTCCGAACAGCAATGGAATGCGCCTTCGGTAGCAAGCACCGACCGGGTTTAATGATCGTGTAGGCGATTTAGCGATGAGAAAGTAGCATAAACTGATTTACAGGTGGTCGTCGGTAGGATGGTATCGAACGTGCCCGAAAAGTCTTTCGGAAGCTAGAGATTCATAGATGTGTGTGTTGAGGCTAAATACCGAGTCATGGAACGTTGATGTAAAGTCTAGATGACGAGCATTCGGTTCTCAGGGTAGTGTTCGGCTGGCTTCGAATTTCATATACAGCTTTTGTGTTGTGCGAAAATCGACTTGAAAGAAGCAGTACGCCTGTGACAGACACCTCAGTTAGACCACAGGATCTCAAAGGTAGATGAAATACTTGTCGAAGACGTAACCTGAAGAGGTAGCCTTGCGTATAAAGTGTTAGCAACTAGAGAGTAACTCGGGGACATAAATATGTCTCCATCCCCACCTTGCATTTTTAGTTTTACCCCATCCCTCCCTTCCCCGCAGACACCTGTCTCCGTCCCCTCATCATCCCCGCAACATTCGTCCCCATCCCATCCCCACACGATATATTTTCATCTCTGCACTGTCCCCGCATCATTAACCAAAGAAACAATCAACGTTTAATATTATCATTGAAAGCATATTATTAAATTGAATGAAACTGTCAAACACTAAAAGCTCAGCTAATTATTTGTTTAATTTATGGATAAAGAACAGGCCATCATTAGCGTTAGTACTTAACTGCGTTCAACGATCCCGAATTATTCGCCCCCTTCCCAAAGAAAATACCCGTTCTTATGATGTTTCTGTTGCTGGAATGGCCACGACAGTACGGACAGCTAAAGGTACAGTAACTATGGCAACAGTTGATTTCTCATTCCAAAAGACCAGTTTGTAGTCAGATGATTCGGAACAGGATATGTAAGCATGAAACTCATTGTCTGTATCAGAATCAACCCATGCGGAGAAAATTCCCTAAAGACCGAGTCCCTTTTCGGCTTGATTTTTTCGAAGCATGTACCAAACTTGCAGCACTATCGTCAGACTGTTTTTTTGGGAATGACTAAATGTATTTCGGCCATAATTTTTCGGATGCTCTCAACTGCCTGTTCTCTGTAAGGTAAAGTTGTCAAACAAGATAAGACATGTCTAGGATGCTTCACATAATCAACTGCCAGCACTTAAGCACAAACACAATGTTAAATGTTAAATGAAGCAAATGTAAATTAAGCAAATGCGTTATAAACCATAATTGTGTTTGCCATCAGGGTATTGAGTCCATAACGTGGGAGATGAGAGTTCACAAAGCCCTAGGCTTCAACAGGAGCCACCAGAAAATTTTATTTTAAAATTGTTGATCGTTTATGATTTTTATTAAACATTATACACAAACTACCAATCTATGTCTAACGTGACATTCTTGTAAAAAAAGTGAAAAAAATATGCTTCTGAAATAACGCTATAATTATGTAAATTCGAATCACTGCTGCCGGTCATTCAGGTTTTAGGAAAAACCATTCCACTGAGTGGTTTTAGGATACATAATATTATGGCGCCACGGATAAGACCCAGGTTACCCTATTTGCTCTGATATAACTGCGGCCTTTGATACGGTAGATTGCTACATTCTTATTTGCTGACTTTCCATCTCAGTCCATATATCTGGCAAGCCGCTTGACTGGCATCGCTCGTTTTTGCATGGGCGCATGTCCTGCACTGTCTTTGAGTCTACCCGATCTCGCTGGGCTGCCACTTTCTTTGGCCTATCGTAGGGCTTTGTTCTTGGCTTATTGCTCTACGCCCTGTACATTGCAGATATTGCAGCTGTCCTAGCCTCCAGTGTGGTGTTCTGAGCCAGCTCTATGCTGATGATATTCAGGCTTATCTGCACTGCCCGGCATCTGATGTAGTGGCTACAATGCAGCGGGCTGTGGTGGCGCTTGGAGCTCGGATGTCGTCTAACCGGTCTGTGCCTCAATACATCCAAAAATGCAGTTTGTATGGTTGGATAACAGGCAGCAGCTGAGGAAGATAGACTCTTTCACCAAAGCTGCTGTTGTCCCTCACTTTGTCTTTTCTGCTGCCGTTCGTAATCTTGGGGTTGTCCTGGCTAAGAACTCACTGTCTCGGAGCATGTTAATCTTTTCTGTCGCGCATGCTTTTATCGGCTGCGCCAACTGCGAGTTATTTTTCGTTCACTTTCATCCAGTGCTGCAATTACCCTTGTTCAGGCTTTCATTAGCAGCAGGATTGAATACTGTAGTACCATCTGTGCGAGTTGTTCTGGTGTACCATAGAGAGTCATGTTAAATGCTTCGTGAAGATAATATGTAAATCGGATTTGAAATCTGGTATTTTTATGAACTCCTTTGAATTCTGACACAGTCTTCTCGAAAACCGTATTTGGGACCGAAAACTTATCTTAAAGACTTGGAATCGTTGTGAATGCTGTCCAAGGCTTAGCAAAACGCTTACTATGTTATATGAGTTGAACTGGAAAGCTCAGTTTAGATAAGTTTACAGCTCTGAATGTTGACCAAAGCTTCGCGAAGATCCTATGATGTTATGTAGGCTGAATTCGAAAGCTAATGTCGGACTGCTGTGGTTCTGATTGCAGCAATCTTGGCAACGTTCAACAATCCGCTGCCTTCCCATTTCTCTCGGATTAAACACAACCCACCCCAACAATTCCTTTCCCCGTTCCCTCCCTGGTCTTCTGGCAACTGGACTTGGTTCTTAACATGGCATCGTTGGACAACCCCACTGACTTGACGCAGCGCTGGTGCATAAGCTGGTGCCCTGCGCTTAGCTTTTCAGTAGCGCTTTAGGAATTTCGAGTTTATGATTACGATTACGAAGATATATTACATACATCGGATTATACTCCGCTTCACAATCCAATGGATTAGATAGGATCTCATCAACAATTACCAGATTGCATTAGATTTTAGATTTTGGACAGGAGCTTCAATGCGTTAATCCACCGCTCAAGTGTAAGCCTATTTAATTTGACCTACGTAGAGAATTCTTAACCCATGACTTACTTAGATGGCATCGATTTACTGTAACGTAAAGGCTTAATCAGACGTAACAGGCAAGTTTCATCTTACGTTTGGGTAATCGTGAGTTACTTGAAACTAATGCCATCATTTGATCCAGCAAGAAAGTCACTGTGCATGTTAGAACTAAGTAGACGTGACCTACTTAGGTAGAGCATTCATTGCCTTTACCTGCTCTGAATTGAGGCTTGAAGTCTTCGGACTGGAACTTGGTCAATGACTTTGATTTACTTACAAGTACATCTTGTTTGACACCTGCTGATTCAGGCAAGACGACTTGCCCTAATTACATCTGTTTGACCTACTTACATCTCCTTGACCCACTTGCATTTTCTTCACTTACATCTCTTTCAGTGGTCTATTTACACGTCCTTAGCTTATTTGCAACTTTTTGGCGTATTTGCATCCCTTTGACCTATTTACTTTTCCGGATTGGCACTTAAGAACATCAGGATTATCCTAATACATCTCACTGCAACCATTTTCTTTTCCGGTACGAAGGCGACATCGACAACTTCGGCGATGATCTCGACGGCGCACAACACGAAGCCCTTCAACCTCGACAGCTTCCGGTCCTCTCTTCGACCACGTCGAGCGCTGAACTGCGTCCTCGTGACGATTTGCATTATCTGCATCTGCGCCATAGCCGTCGTCTCTGCCATAGTGGTCCGTGAGTACTCGCTCTCAGAGGACTACCAGGCGGTCCTCTGCCGCCTTCAGAACCTCACTTATGCTGACCACGATGCCCAGTGCGTATTCTGCTCCGGTACGGTGGACAAGACACGTGACCGGAAGATGGATGCCTGTCATCCGGTCCACTTTCCGTGTCTACGGGCGACCGTGACCTTCAATGTACTTGGAGAGATGCACCAAGGGATGCTTTATTCAGACACGATGCAGGCAACTGGACACCATCGGCAGGTAGGTCATCTGGGGCGCTATATAACTATCTAGTTACATACATGCACATGCACACGTATATAGACATATATTGCACGGCCTGAGAGTCTTACATTGGTGAATGTCAGTATCAGTATCAAAGATCAGTATCATGCATCTGTATCAAGTACAAATTTCAGGTGGGGCCTATCAGTATAAGTATCGGTGTCAAGCATCAGAATCAAGTATCAGTATAAGTCTAAGATTGGAATGGCTCAGCTCGGATTAGATTTGATTAAACAGGATCAGATCAGTCTAGACTACATTTATTAGCTTATGGAACATAAGATTGCAGGAGATGTGAATTCAGTATGTTTAATTGTTCTAGATTAAAACAGAATGATGGAATTGGATTGCAATTGCAATTCGAAATTAATACAGCGCCACTTAAAGATAAACAAATCGAGTCGCTCTCCACGCTAACCTAAACGTTGATAAATGTAATTAAAATGTAATATTCATCACTTAGCAAGCAATGCTTAGATAACTAAAAGAGTCACCAGTGGTGTCTCCTGGGCACACGCAGAACCTAAACAACGGATACCCACACACAGCTAATAGTTGACAACATGCTGAGAGTTCTTGGAACTATTTTCGTCAAGGATGAGGAACAACGTCACGATGGGTGACAGGCGCCGATCTGACGTAATGCACAAGTAGCAGCTTTAGTCTCGATGTTGTCCGCCGCGGAAAAAACGAGTATGATTGTGCAAACATCGCGCTAGAGGAAGAAACTGCCAAATGACAGAATTAGGTTAAACAATGTGAAGTTGATTTTTATCTGACTAGAATAGAAGAATAGACGAGAATAGAGTTCGATGTGAATGTTAGACCTATAGACTGGGATGACTTATGTTTGATTAGAACAGAAAAATAGAATAGAACAGAATGAAATGGGTTGGATGGGATTGGAATAGAATGTAATAGGTTGGACTGGACTGAATCCGATTAGATAAGATTTGCTTTTTCTTTATGACAAGTGTTCATTCAACGTCTGCCACAAGACCCGTCAAGAGAACGCTCGAATCGTCGACGAGTTTTCCGACTCACTGGCCTTGCACGGCAACTCGACCTTCCTCTGCTACTACGACACAATGACCTTGGACAACGCCATCCTCGAAAAATCCTACTCGAAGATGGACGTATTTCACTATCTCTTTTGGCCCAGCCTGGCAATCGTCATCTGCGGCCTGGTGTTCCTCTACATGGAGTGCCACCGCAAGGGAATGGTCGTCTGTCCGTGCGGCCGATCGAGTGATCCGTCAGCCGAAGAAAACAGTTCCGTGACACTACCGAAAATGACGACTGGCATGGACGGAAAAGGTCATGACGGTTGGAATCAAGGTCATTCAGAGAGACCACCTGTTTGATGTGTAGATGCGAAGACAGGAAATCAGAAGAGCTGAGGTTTTTAAAGGCGCTACACATTTATATAGACGCGTACGGTTCGGCGTATCTAGACAACCTGCTGGATGTAAACACTCTTAAATTAATGCCTGGAAGCAGCAGTCACCACTGTATTCAGACAGCCTATGAATACAAATTGTCTGGTAATAAAGCACAGTCAAATCCAGACATTATTTTGGTGTTTGACGGTGATTAGACAAAACTACCCTCTGGCATTAGAAGAAGACCAGTCTCTGAAGCTAATCATAAGAGGCAGCCATTTAAATGAACTTTAAGCGAATTCATTCTTTTATCCTCGGCATAAGAGGCGGACGGCAAGTCCTCTCCCTCGCTGCCTCGTCTTCCCACTGATAGTGTGCGGTCGATGTACTCCTCTTCTAACTGTTTTCGTTAGCGGCAGTGATGGGAAGTATTTAAAATACTATTTTAAATACTATGCAAGTATTTTGGACTTGTATTTGAAATACATTGAATGACAGTATTTATATTTTTACTTAAAATACTTATTTTGAGTATTTTGCACTTTAAATTATAATGCTGAAATACATTTTTAAAATACTTTATTTTTACATTATAATAACAAAGCAATATTGCATGCATTACGCCTACGTTAATTATTATTAGGCGATAATGATTGGGCTACAACATTCAAATGTTGGTACCAGTATTGGCTTTGTAGCGCACCGGAAATAGAAAACCTAAACCATATTATGTTTGGCGTGACTCGTGAACAATGGCGGATTGCAAGGAAGCACATGTTTTACCAGCTATTTTAGATGGCCAGTTTTTTTCTATTGTTAAACAAAATGATAAAAACTTTTCTGTTAAGTGTCAGTTTTGTCCAAACAAATTGCTGAGTGCACGAACTGATGCTATACCGAACTTATTGAAACATCTGAAGGTAAGAAATTTTACCACGTGTTTAGTTGGATAACTGCGAAAGAAATCATGAGCTAAGTTACAACAAATTGAGTTAAGGCAAGGCAATAATGTTGTCAGCACCACGTGAAAAGCGCATAAGGGCACCAGCGTTTTTTAATTTCTTGTTGTTTTTAACATCCCAGTTAATTATATAATTTACCCAATTTTTTGCATCATTTCAATATATGCTATCTGCGTTCCAGAAGAGTTCTACCTCAAAGAAGTGGAAACTGATAATCGTAGACTTAAGAATTACCCAAAAGTGAAAGAAAGGTTTTGTGTACTTGCAACACTCAAACTTTCTTGAGCTGTTCCCGCCTACGTTTACTGTCTTTCACTGACGAGACGAAGGAAGTAATGTTTTAGGCCCCTACTAGGTGACTTGATCCATGAACGAAGTGGTTATTCATTGTGAGCGAGATTTCATTATAAAATGTGATTTCTCTTGTGAGAGTGATTTTTGACACCATTTACACCGGATTCTAGAACAATAATAACACGCATGGTAGCCAAGTGATTGGTGCGTTTGGCTTGTAACGTGAAGAGTACGGGTTCGAGCCCTGCCAGAGATGGTTTCTGTCTTTGGACATTGAGCCTCAATTCCTTCACTTACAATTGCTTCGCACCTCTGTTTCAGAATGACTGACCTTGCACATGTAATAAATGCAATATAATAATATTTATAATAATTTGGTATAGTGAAAAACTATACCTTACCAAATAATGTAAATAATAAATAATGTGTTTTAGAACGCACACAACAGCAAGTTCAACGATTATACTGAGCACAAAAAGGCTCGCAAGCGGCTGTCATCTACAACTGTAGAGGAATTAGCAAATACCAGCATGTCCAGCTGTTCCAAGAGGCCTAAGCTTTTTACTAGTGGTCATCGCCAACTAGCTTTTTCCAATGGGAAATCAGTCCCGTTCATCAGCCAAGAAAAAGTTGATGATCTAAACATGAACTATATTGTCAAAGAAGTTAGACCATTGTGCACTGTTGAGAAACCAGCTATTAGACCTCTAGTATATGGTTTGTCGCCATCACATACTGTTATGTGCCGCAAGACATTGGACGTTCTTGAGGAGTACTTAACAATTATGGCACCAATTGCCACTGCTACAGATAAGCTACAAGGTGAAAATAGCTGCTATCTTGGGCTGCTTATGCCAACTGTTCAGCAGATTAAAAAGAAGCTCAGCAGTGTTTCCACTACAGTTGAGCACAGTAGACCACTGGTAGACGGCTTAATTGAGAGTCTTGAAAGACGGTTTCCTCATCTGTTCGAGTACAGTAGCAACTCCATGCTATATGCTGCTGCTGCAGTATGCCACCCAAACTTCAAATTGCGTTGGGTACCTATGGACAAGAAGGGGGATTGGGCAAAATCTGTTTTCTTGGCAGAAGCCAAAAAATATGGTGTTTTTGTAAAAGAGACAACACCAAGTTCAACACAGATTTTTGGAAAAGATGATTTCTATGAATTTGAAGATGATGGGCCTACAGATGCTAATCTAGAGTCAGTTACTAAGGTAACAACAGCAAAAACTTCATTTAATATGTTTATGTGTGTGCAAGCATGTTTGTATGCATGTATGCTAGTATGTATGTGCATATATTTATCTGGAAAATAGTACATGAAAGTACCTCACAAAGTGCTGGCCAAGTCACCATTACCATCTTTCATTTCCAATACTGAACTTTCATTTATAGCGTTCTTAGCATTTTGGAATGTTTCAATATTTTGTGTTCTTGCACATTTAAAAATTTGTGTTGCATTGTTTTGTATTAAGGTAACAGTGGAGTGCCTAAGATATCTGGGTGATCCTTGCTTAATGTAACTGGAATGTCTCCATGCGTTTCCAACAGTGAAGCTCCTTTTCCGGAAGCTGAATGCTACGGTGCCATCCTCGGCACCAGTCAAGAGATTGTTCTCCAAAGGATCTCTCATTGTATTACCAAGACGAAATCGCTTAAATGACAAACATTTTGAGCAACTACTCCTTGTTAAGGCCAATATCTAAGTGCCAAGTAAAGAATGCTGGACTGGAAAATCGTTTTTGCTGCTGTTCAGAATTCAGTATTAAAACCAGTGTCGATTTGATACGACTATATTATTACAGATAAGCTTTGACTCAAAGTATTTTGTATTTAGTATTTAAAATACGTTTTCAAAACAAGCATTTTTACTTGAATTTAAAATATTTGTACAAATAAGTATTTATACTTGTATTTTAGATACTTTTGTGATTAGGTATTTATACTTTTACTCAAATTCCTTTTAAAATGTATTTTCCCCATCACTGGTTAGCGGGGTAAGTGGAGCGCAAATTTAAAAATCTTTCTGTCCTGGCGAGGACCTCTATTGGTTGGCAGTCCAGCGATCTAGCACTAGAATATGAGATACACTAGCCGCAAAAGTGCCTGACACTGCCAAAAGTTACATCAGTGTAATCGCGTAGAACATTTTCTGCCCATGCAGTAGTAGCATCCAGTGTTTAACAACATCTTACAGCTGCGAGAGCTGTTAATATCGACATCACCTGACTCCTTTCTGGAAGAACAACGTGTTCCTACGCACGAAACGCTTTACTCTCTTATGATAACCCCGTTTAAAAAAAGGTACCGAAAAGTTATCTGAAATTGATTCTTTTCATGCGAAAGACACGACCCCCTAGCGGACAAACAACACTATAGTCTCTGCTGTTAGCGAAAATTGCTTTTCAGGGATTAGCGAATGAGAACGACTTATGTTACAGTCACTGTGGATAATCGCTTTGTGTTTCTATACATTGCATTGAATTAACTCAAACTGTATGCATGCGTGTATGCGCCTGCGCTTTTGTATAGCGCTTATTAAAGAAATCTCAAAAGCGTTGTAAGATATCTTTACTATTTTCTGTTAATATTTAGGTTACACGGATTAGATTACATTAGATTGTGTTACATTACGCTGTAATACATTGCATTGTATTGGATGGACTGGATTGGAACAGATTAGATTAGGATAGATTAAAGTAAACTATATTAGATTAGACTACATTACATCAGATCAGATTGCAACAGATTAATATTCGTTAATCAAAACTTTCGCGGCAAATGCGAGTACCAAATATGGTTAATATTTTGTACATATAATTTCTATGTATTTTGTAGTCTAATCTAATCTAATTAGTTCTATAGCGCCGTTATCCTAAAGCACAGAGCTTCAATCTTTAATTGTTAAATGCATATAGAAATACATTTTATATACAATATGTATGTGCTTATAGATATTATATTGTTTATATTAATGTATCATACAATGTGTAGATTTGCTAAAATTACTGTAAATTATATAATACACACAAGCAATATCTTTTTATTTACGGTAATATCTTTTGTTTTATATGATATTATCAACCATGTGTAGATGTACATTCATATACAGCAATATATGTATACACACAATATACAAAAACATATATTGTTTTGTATCTATTATATAGTATACAGTATATATTATATATCTTATATGGGTGTACATATATTTAATATGTATATATATGTACATTGAACTAGTTTAAACATGATTAAGTATATCATATTTAATTAATCGTAATCCCTAGATTTCTACAGTGCCAACGAAAGCCACGTCACGGGGACCAGCTTATTATTCACAGACGCTCAGTCAAAACAAAATCGATAGACAAAAGTGTTCGGTTCCAGGTCAAGATCCAAGAGTCAGGCAAAGAGACAGCGTGGCAGCTACGGTGGGTGATGGTTAGGATTGGAGCAGAAAGAGGAAGAAGGGGAGTCCGGATAGGATCTGTATAAGTTATAATGCGTATAAAATATGCAATAGGCTATATACAACGTGCAACTCACATGTACGTAGGTATATATATACCCTGCATATATCATAAAGATATATGAATGCATAGGTGATGTAGGCCTATATAGGTCTGCGTAGATGTGCTGATGGTAGTATGTAGGCCTATGTGTGGATTTAGACCTGCTGCTTAATACAGGTTCATCTCCTCTGATCACAAACGGCTGACGTCAGCCAAACGTATTTTTATTTGCTCGATACACAGACCTCTGTAAACAGACCGACTGACGCTCTCAGTCGTCAGGTGGCGCGCTGAACGTCCCCCTCAGCCGCACGTGGAGGCACCTGTTTACTGGAAGGGAAGGCAAGGCAAAGGAAAGGCAAGGGAAAGGCAAGGCAATGCAAGGCAAGGCAAAGGCAAGGCAACAGAAGGCAAGGGAAGGGAACTTACGTAAAATGGTATTTTTTAAAACAGCTTAAGGTCCACGTTACGTGATACGAGGACCAAATTTTACCTTGGGCCAGGTATTGTATGGCGAAAAGTTTTGATCCATTTTTGTTAAAAATAAATTCAGGACCCTTTTGTTTGCCCTCACAACTTTTGGACGCAGTTTCTTGTTTCAAGTCGCAAAAATTTCTTATAACCTTTATTCTAGTATTTTTCCATCTTCCTCCTTGCGCAACATTTGCCCTTCTGTTTCCTTGTATTTCACATCCTTCATCGGTGCTGTTACAGCTGTTTTTGCTGTACTAATTCTATGAACAAAAATAGGTTCTCAGACATTTTCGGGACAAGAAAGTAGCCTTCAGTCTCCAAAAATCTAGATGATATTTTAAAAGGCGGTAAAAATGTTCGTCATGCAATATTTGGATCACGGTAGAATTTGCACCTCCCCTTTCTCAGCTGCTGGATTCTACGGTGTTATATAGATAGACTGATTGATCCATCGATTAATCGATAGATAAACAGATGGACAGACAGGTAGGCGGATATTATTGTTGTTATTTATGTATTTATTAAGCCCACTGTCTAATGACAAAGCATCAGTCGATGGGGCGAGCAAGTGCACGTTAAGGACTTGCTCAAGGTTCCTACACAGTAACCGTCTCAGGGGAGACTCGAACCCGAACACTCCTTGTGTCATACAATCGGCTATCGTGCCACAGAAGATAGATAGGTGGATAGGTAGGTAGAAGGATGAACGGATTGATGGATTGATAGGTAGATAGATATCATTATTATTACCTTATTAAATGAAAAATAATAATGATATTTGTTATTTATTATTATCATTGTTGTTGGTGTTATTGTTATTATTACTACTACTGCTACTACTACTACTACTACTACTATTATTATTATTATTATTATTATTATTATTAAATAAAAAATAAAATCAAGGTGAAAGATACAGATTGCATTTCTAAAAAGTGATATCTAATAACAGCAGAAACTCGGGTATGATTTGATTATTTGGCACGTTTTTAACCATACTACATTCACAATAGCAAAGCGTAATTTTGAAAAACTAACTGACACTTTTAAACAAGATTACCTTTACAATAAGCAAATTCACATTTAGATCAGTAGGCCCCTACAGCTTAAAAAATAAAATAAGGTAAGGTAGGTCGACGTCATCGCCTTGGCAGCCACAAGGTGTTCTTAAAGGGGGTAGTAGTACCGTGTCTCCTTCCGCGTATTTCAATCCAGAACAGCCTCTGTACCCTAATGTCTTGAAAAAGCAAACACAAATGTAGGCCTAGTTTGAAGGCTCATTTTCATAAACTGTCGGATATTCGAGATTAGTAACGTTACTAATCTCGAATATTCAACAGTGAAGTTGTCGATTACCTAAATCCAGATGACGGTAGAAGATTGCTGCAAACAATATATAGACATTTATATTTATATCTAGATAAGACGATTAAATGTGAAGAAATCCATCGAAAATTCGCAGTCCACGTATATTTTCGGCCAGAGTAAGTTTGAATAGCGTCCTCTAGCGAACACGATCGATTCTTTCTAACTGCACAAGATATTCTTTACTAAAAACAGGTCTTCCACCTGCGACTGTACGGACATGTTTCTAAACGCTATGACTTCTATAATTCACTATGAATGCAGTTTCGTATCATTCTGTTTTCCTTTCTTTAGGTCCATGGATTCATCGCCGTTGGTGTAGGTCGTATGTTTCACTGTAGATTTCTATTGTTCTCTGTTTCGTGCCAACAGACTCAGTTTGTGCACGTCCGTCTCGCAAGAGTCTCTAAACGTCATCCAGGCATTCTCTGTTCGGCCTACCTCTGAACCTTCCGCCATCCATCATTCCAAACACAATTTGTTTGACCATCCTGGTGCTACCCATTCTGGAGATGTGTCCAAAGAGATTTAATTTCCTTTCCATTACTTGTTGCACGGTAACGTAATATAATAATAATAATAATAATTAGCAACTTCTAATGCGCCAGTGTCTAATTCATATAACCACTGCAACAGCAATGATAATGAACAGAATACCGATAGCAATAGAAATAACAATTACGACAACAGTAGCAATAACGATGGCAATAAGAAAAACAATACCAAAAACGAATAACAACAGCAACAACCATAACCATCATCCGTTAGTAAACGTCGTCCAGATAACTAGAAGAGTCACCTCTGGCCAGTTAGCGCACACGCGAAGCCCTACAAACAGATTCCCAACTAAAGTTGAAATATGACAGTATGTTCAGCTTTCCTGAGGCACGTAACATAGAGGATGAGGAACGACGATGGGCGACGTGTTCCCCCGCCGATGACCCACGCTTGCCTCGCCGTTCAGCAATCCCTCGTAGAACGGAAGATGAAGCGGTGTCCTGATATCCATTGAACCACTGGATATGCGCCAGCTTCCTATAGGTAGTTGAGCAACATTCCGTGATTAATGGTAGGGGCCGCTCCAAAGACTCTCTTCGCCCTTCTTCCACCAAATCCAAGATTTCCTTGGCTAGACGGCGGACGTAGATCTGCAGGTCCTACGCTTGACTGTCCAACTGGAATCCTGTTCCTCCTCAGTAGAGGGTCCATTCCAGTCACAGAAGGTCACGATTATATGCAACAAAAACTGTCCGAAACGCAGTAAATCCCTGTTGAAAACGAAAATTAATTCCGACACTCAGAATCGGCAACAGTAAAAGTCCAAGCAGAATCATCAAGCATATTTTACGTTTAGACAGTATAATCCGTCAAAATGATATGAAAGCAGCCAGCAACGGATGTGACTCTTCTACTTATCTGAGCACGGTTAGCTTACTGATAAACTTTTTCTTTGTAATGACTTCAGCATAATTTAAGCAAGAGTATGCATCGCTTTTATGAGGTACCTAAATTAACTGTAGGGGGCCTATGGATAAATAACTAACTACGTAACTAAATAACTAACTAACTAAGTAGCTAGCTAGCTAGCTAAAATGTAAATCTAAAGCAAACAACAGTATTCCGCTGGCAGGGTCCCCCGACTTGCGGCCACATCAATGCTCTAAGTCATTAATCCGCCTTATTATGAAACAGACTTACTGTTGCAAGTAATGTCTGCTAGCAAACGTCCGGTGTCAAGATACATTTCATTCGTTAGTTCGTTCATTCAAAACAATTATATAGCGGCCCTTCAAGACATCAACTCACTGCCATCCCAGGCCCCAGCGAGAAAGAACAGGTTCGGGTGTTTAAGAAAGATGCATGCAGAGTTCCTGGCCAGAAGAACATGCAGATCCCGAAGAAATATGTATATAACAGAAAATTACAGAAAAAGAATTAAATCTTTTCATCATCGACAGAAACAAATAGATCACAATAAGAGCCATCGATTTATTAACTACATTGATTTCACTCTCGTTTGGATCAAATTAAGCTTAAGTTTCAATAACAAAAGCAAAATTTAAGAATGGAAAAAAGAACAGTAGCTTTAAATAAGTCGTACATTAATCCAATGCGGTTTTGCACCAATTATGACTTTCCAGCTATTTAAGCATCATCTGCTTCAAGATGGACATGTTCATCCGGATGGTCCGGTTGAAGGGTGGTCAAATTAAATTCCGTTCATTAATGGAAACTACTCATTTGTGTACTTGTGTGAGGCCCCAAAATTCGAGGTCAAGCTACTAGTGATAATTATATACTATTACGCAAATACAAGTACTTAGGTTGCAAGTATAAGTAAAATTAGTTTCAAACTGGTTTTGAGTACTATTCGTGTGCCAATGCCAAGTACTACATCCCTGCTAAATAAGCGATAGACCTCATGTATTGCGCCCCTTCGAAACCTCTGAGAGGAATTATAGAAATGTTCAGCTACAGTTACAATTACGGTTACAAATACAATTCTCCTGCAATTGTTGGAAGTCGCGAACCTACATACTCTACACTACAGGGCGAACTCCCAACCAGCCAGACAAAACTGGACACAAGTGCATTGCACCTACCGCACGACTTCTTACGCCTGGCCTAACTTCGTATGCATTCGCTGTGACAGGCGGTCAACGCTGTCGAATGCCTTCCATTGGCGTTTCGTTTACACAACCGGCCGGCAACATAATCCTTCATCCGCTCTGTACGTTGTAGAATGTGCGACGAATATTCAGATCAACAAGGCCTTTGAAAGGGTTCGCTTTTGAAACTGATGTCTGTGATTGGCAGACTTCATTGTGGTTTGCGTATAGATTCTCGCTTTCATACGAGAGCAGCAACCTTATAGTTAATGTTGCATATCGCATAAAAATTCTGACCTTATATTTTATTCATATTGAAGTAATTTTAATTTTATGTAACAATTATATTAAAGTGGCTGACCTCAGTTGGTAATCACATTAAAATCTCTGCCCTTAAGCAGTAATCCTATTAAAAAATGTGGCTTATATTCGGTAATCATATTAGAGTGTTGACCTTGCATGGTTATTATAATGAAATGTCTGCTGTTGCTTGGTAATCATATTAAGATGCTTGAGTGTGTATGGTAGTCATGTCAAAATGCTATGCCATATATTGTGGTAATCATATCAAAAGGGTTTGGCTTATAGCCTTATACATACGGTAATCATATTTAAATGTTAACTTTATATCTTGGCAATCATAATAAAGTTTCACCTTATATATATGTGTATATGTGTGTGTATGTGTGTGTTTGTGTGTGGCAATGCATGAGAATAGTTTAGCTTCACTACGAGAATGTACGAAAATGTATGCACGATATGGCCACATTATACTTGCAAAATGCTCAAAGACTTTAATAAGGTATTTGACAGCATTGTACCTTGAGATAAACATGGCCTTTGACATCGTCTATTAAAATTCCTTACGGAGTTGAGCCAATCTTTTGACGGGATTTGCTATAGTATTCCACCAACGAGTTCAACAAGGCCTTTGGCAGCATTTGCAAGAAATCCGCACGGAGATCAACGAGGCTTTTGACAGCGTTTGCTAGTATTGCAGCCGGAGATCAAACTGCTTTTGACAGCGTACGACGATCGCAAATTGAAATCGCCGGCAAGGCGAAAGACGGTCGGGAGGGCGGAATATGCGCCGATTGTAACCCCGATAAGCTACAGCTGACGTGATCTCCCTCACTTGGACTCAAAGATGTCTGTGTAAATGGAACTGAACGCAGAACTGGCGCACAATACTCGATTATCAAGTTGATTCTAAGAGTAATTGCAGATTGCTAATGCGCTTGCCTTTGAACTCTGCGTCAGAGGTTCGAGCCAGGTGCGTCGCGAGAAATGTGCGAATCAATGTTAAGCCCACAAAATAATTTTCCGGACACTGTAGGGTTTACGCTTCAGCCAAACATCCTTCACCCTATATGACCAACATCTGAACAGTAATTTTGATATAATATCTTACTTTACAATTCAGTACCTTACTTTACCTTACCTTTTAAAATTAATTAGTAAATTCTACAGCGCCGGTGTCTAATGCACAAAGCATCAATCGATAGCGCACCAAAGTAGAACCGTAATCAGTTCATTGAAGATCAGTCCACTGAGACCGAGAGGCAGCCTACGGTGAACAAAGAATTTCAAAAAGTCAAGTCTAAGTTGAGAACGAAATGACACAAGCGACTGAATAGAACGAACTGGTACAGGGAACTGGTATAGGTCCAGCAACCGAAAAAGCTCGTTCACCTAGAACAGTTAGGCCGTATAGTTTTAAGGATTACCAGAGAAAGGCAATCAGATGATCTAGTTGGATAGTGATAAGACTATGAAATAAAGAATTATTAATATTGTTGCTGGCTACAGTTACATGTTTTATAAACCACAAGCGCCAATTTGAAACATTCTTTTGCTAAACGGGAAGCCAAATCAAAGTACAGGATTATTTCCTTATATCCCGATGTATTAGTTTTGTAACTCTAGCTAGAGTTCTGAACTCTCTTGAGTTTCTGCGCATTTCACTTTGTTATACCAGTAAAAAGAGAGTTACAGTATCCTTGCTGACTGGAGACCAATGCAATCGCCAGAGATATCCTCAAGACATGTGGACAAGACGCCTCTCAAATCACGAATATGCATGCATTACGAATTATAAATACCGGCCACATTTGCTGGTGAGAGTCATAGTAGAGTTTAAGACAACACCTAAGTTAGAAGCAGAATCAGCCAACTCAGCAAGTGAATTGCCCAGTTTTTTGCTGGAATAGGTTGCCTAGCAACATAAGACATTAGCTCCTTGGCTTTTCTTTGCCTCTTTTCCGTAATCGTTTTAAACCATTATGTCCGATTATCATTTTGTGTTGTCAGGTCGGGGAACCTATCTGATAATTCTATTGAAGTGGCGCTATAGAAATTTTTATTGCCATTGAAAAAGCATTGCAATTAATCCCCTGGATACCGTAAACACAGTTGAGGCATATGGCCGAATTCTTTCCATAGATCTGCTCTTTATTGAAGAGCTCTGCATTCCTCTCGCACATGTTGCTCGCTCCCACAGGTCTTCCCCACTGCTTCCATTTACCCACTAAACGCATCCTAAATCAGATCTAAGTTTCAGATCCACATGATATTACAAAGATGTCCACGGTTTGCAGCCTTGCAGGGTGGAACGTACAGAGCACAAAGAAAGGCATTCAGCCGGTTTCTTTGCCCGGCCGACGTTCAGTGCTTTTCAGCTTGATCCTCCTTTCGCCGTTAGTTATTTCGTGACGTTAGTAAGGTCGGCCAATCCGAAACATCATACATTACACATAAATACACACAGGAGCATGTATGTACACTGTTAAAAGTAACGCCTGTGAGGAGCAGACAATACAGTGTAGCCAGAACTCTCGCAGACAAACTGTGGGGTGTCAAAGTACACTCATTGTAGTCTAATCTCGAGAGTAGTTCTTTTGACCCGCTATCGTTATGCATAAGATATCAATCGATAGTCGCGCGTAAGCAAAAGCTTTTTTTGCGAAATCAAGATCCATTGAACAGAACACTAATCGAGATCCACGAGACCCCAGAGTCTGCAAAATAGGCTTTGGAGGACAAGCAGTTGTAGACTCTGTACTACCAGAATACTGATAAAAAAATCACTACTACTACAACTTCCGCCGCCGTCGCTACTGCTGCTACTACTACTAAACTACTTCAGAAGGCATCCGTACTTAAAAGTCTGGCTATAGTGATTATGCTTCATAACGAAACAATTGATGGCCATGAGTGTTCTGACTGCATTAGTGTCTGCCGTTTCCAGGCGTTGCATTTGAGTGTAGGGTCTCCATGACGGCATCTGATGCGGTTTACCCAGAATTGGCGGACAACCCCAATAGACTAAGCCATAGAAATTGTGCGCATATTATTGGGTATGCTGTCTTATAGTATATGCAAATGTATATTATGTAATATATTCCTACATAAGTATATGTTATTCATTTAATGTTATATATACGTTGATGCATATAATTATTGTGGCATCACGTTTATATTATGTAACTGAAATACAATGTATAGGATATGCGTTTACTTATTTATACATTTATTCGTCCATCTATTCACCTATGGTTCCACACTTCCATCCATCCATCCATTCATTTATTCGTCCATCTATCCGTGCATTCATTAATTCGTTCATTCCTTTGTTCATTAGGCTAATTCATTTTCTATATTGATATTCTTACAATTATTAGCGCAATTCTATTATGACACGAATCAATCGATGGCGCTTTTTAGTTTGAATTAACGTCCATAAGGTGCGTAAATAATAAGCATAATCTTCATCACCATCATCGTAATCATTGTGATAATCATCGTCATCATCAACATCATCGTCGTTGTTGTCTTCATTATAATCGTCATCAGCATCGGCTCAGCCCATGTACAGTGGCAGATTTTTGGGCGTACTGTTTTTCCTTTTTTTCATAAGACTCCACTGTTACTTTGCCACTCCTCTGTTAAAATCCTATTAGACCTACGTGTTCAGTCATGTCTTTGCGGATAGGTAGGAAAAAACCGGAAGAATTATTAACTTTGTCCAGTGCTATTTTTTCCAGAAAAAAGGTTCCGGAACTGAACAGTTATGGAATGTTGTGCTAAAATTTCATTATTTTTATCATTCAATAAACACTGAAAACAGTGTAAAGTTGTAAACACTGAAACTGACTTAAACTAAGTTACATTATATTACATAATTAAAATAACTCAGTAACACAATTCCTTTTTAAAAAACTAAATTATGTTTATTAGCCGAGAAAAGGTGCCGGAACGCCGTTCCGGAGCGTTCCGTCTGAAAAAAGCACTGTCTTTGTCTCAGTCATACGAATATCAACTCTTGCGAACTTAGTCAATTGGCTGCGTATGAAAAGTAAGCCAGCGGGGATGATTTATAACTACGTGGATCCAACAGTTCGATCCTGTGTCTTTCACAGTAGACCAGAAATCGCTTGAATGGTTTCTTTAGAAGTGGAATATTAACAAAGTTTGAAGCTAGAATGCGAATCAAAACTTCTGGGAAATTTTCATCAGCAAAATCTGCTCGAAAAGGTATCGAGTATTTTAAATTTTCATCATTTTTCACAATTTTCCGAACAGTCTTCACGTTTGCGCCATATTTAACTCTTTAAATTGAACAATCTCCAAACAAAACTTCCAGTATCAAGCTTATTTCCTAGATTTTCGTTTCTTTGAACTTAGAAAATTCAATATCGCAAACTTCCTTAAAGTTCCTGGCAGACGAAGTAGGCGCAAACGTTTAATTCAAATTGTCGAATCTTCCATCTCGCGTTTCAGTTGATCGCTGCCGCCGAAACGTCATCTGAGGGACTAGCGTGGGCGCTGGTTCCTTTACACGTATGCACGCTCTCCCAACGATAACAGACCTTGCATCTAACAGCACAGCACCAGTGGAACTTGCACTCGCACTGTCTCTCGCGTTGGACTCTAGCCGTGTCGTAGCCCCGCCCACAGCACATGATGTCACAGCCTTCGGTCGACAGCGAGGATTTCTTACAGCGCCGCCCAGCGGTACCAAGCGAACCTGCACACAGAATTGACGGGAAAACATAGACTTTAAAAATCCAGCTAAATTGCGCTAACAGCAAAAATCTATGTAAATGTATACGTGTTTCTATAGCGACCGTATGGCCTCGACGCTGTTCATTTTTCAATGAATTAATCATATGATATCCTTCACCACCGCTGCCCGTTTGAATGAGCACCATGCCATTTAAGGTGCCCGTGTACGAACTGTGCAAGTCCGATAACCAATTCTCTGAAATAAGCCAAGATCGGTATGAGAACCAGCATCCTCACGAGCAGAGACGCCTTGACGTAGGCGTGTAGCTAATCAGATCAAATGAGTGATTCGAAACAAAAGGAGAATGTCCAGTCGACAAAGACCTGAGAATGAAGAAAAATGTTTTAACTGCGGAGGTTCGTGTCCTCATGAAGATGGGAAACAGGCCTGCCCTGCGAACCAACAGACATGCCGCAAATTCTTCAAAGAAAAACCACTATTCGAGATGTTGCAGACAAAACAAACAAAACCGCATGAGTGAAAGGGCGTTTCAATCCAGGCACAAGCGAAACGCCGCTCCGCCTTCACGCAATCGTAATTGTAATCGTAAGCTCGAGATTTATACAGCGCCCAATGAAAACCAAGTCGCGGCAACCAGCTTATTCGCAGGAGCTCAGTCAAAACAAAATCGATAGGCAGAAAGGGTTCGGTTGCCGATCAAAATCCAGGAGTCAGGCAGGCAGACAGTCAGACGGCTATGGAGGATGGTGTTTCGGATTGGAGCAATGCACACCGAAGTTGAAGAATAGAAAAAAACGAGGAATGAGACGAGAAAAAAGGAAAGTTTCTTGTTCGTAGTAACTGACAAGTTTTCCGAATATCCTTGTACAACAATACACGTGAACGTTGTCTGATATCTGTCATAATCGACTGTGGAGCTGCAGCCAGTAGGCCTAGGCCCCTATATTGGACAATTTCGCTCTGGCAAGGTTGAAATCCAAACCAAACGTGCAGAGCACTCAGCTGAAGATCTATTCTTATGGAACGAAAGACTGCACTGCACATAAAAGTCGTCAAGAAATCGTGAAAACGAAAGCATTGTTAAGAACGAAAGTCTGGTCTTCAGGGATTGACGCACTCGTGGAAGGTCACGTCGGTAATTATTGGTCTGATTGTAATGTAACAGACATCAAACATACGGAACCAGATGGAGGATACTATGGACAGATACGGTACGGAACGGCCATTTTACGTCGAAAGCAGAAGAGGCAGTGATGTGAGTGGCTCTGAGCGCAGAACTGGGCTAGAGTCACCTCCACGAAGTCATGCACAGACTGCGGCCTCCACACATATACGCACATACAGACACTTTTCAGGCTAGAAGCTAACAATAAGCTTATATAAGGATCATTCCATTTTTTTACTTCTATAAACCGAGATGGAGTAAGGACACCTTTTAAAGGAAGAAACTCTATTTGTGTAAATATCCATCAGAACGCATTCTTAACTGGAAAAATCTATTTATGAAAAGCAAAGCTTAAAGTAAATAGCTATTAGGGTACCTTTTTAAAGGGAAACTTCTATTTATTAAAGGGAAACGCGTGGATTTTCCAGCTCTCAGGTGTGCCTGCAAATGCTTGCATTGGCTGAAGAGCGTGTTGACATATTGGCATCAACAGACGGACTCTCTTACAGTCGAGGGATGGAAAGCAACAGACGCTTGAAGCACACATGAGTCCGTCTATCTGTTTATATCTCCAGCCACTCACGTTCCACACACCTAACACACAGTCTACCCTCCCGAAATCACACACGCACAATTATATACATATACCCACACAAAGACACACACACACACCACACTACAAATATATATATATATACATGCACATATACGTATGCATATACATATACATATACAAAGACACACACTACAAAACACCAGGACATTGAAGCCTACATAGGCCTGTATAACCTATCAGACCGTTAGATCGACACAGGTTGATATGGCGCGAAATTGAGGTGTCTAGATTACGAATATGTATACACATTGCATAGAATTAAATACGTTGCAGTTTTCGGCAGCAACTATGTAATATTTTTATTCTTTCATCGGATAATAGTTTTTAAGAGTTTAAATGATGTCTTGGTAATGTAAATAGTAAAGCAACGACGACGGTGATTATAATGACGATAAGTAAGCAAGCAAGTAAATAAGTAAGTAAGTAAGTAAGTTAATAATGCATTTGCTAACACGCCAGATATTCCATCAGTTGAGCGAGGAATCATAGGCGTAATGATGAAGCGTGAGAATTGTAGTAATTATGACGGTGATAATTATTACAATGGGGAGCGCGATAGTCCAGATAGTCAGAAAACGTTAGTGTGCTGGACTGTCAACCGAGAAGTCGGAGGTTCAAATCCACGCCAGGGCATAAAATTGTTTCGAGATTTTCGCTCCAGTTGCACCCTTAGCTATCTCAACTATAATGAGTGCACTGACCGTTCATCGTCAATGCCAAAGATCAGCGGCGAGAAAGAGGGCTCACCACCCGCCCTCGTGTGCCGAGACTAAGAAAAATGAAGTCGCTAACATTTCATACCCATGACTGCCTCAGCGTTAGCTTAACGGACTCTTCTTCTTCTTCTCCTTCTGCTCCTCCTCTTTCTTCTCCTCCTCCTCTTCCACTTCCTCCTTCTCCTCCTCTTCCTTCTTCTTCTTCTTCTTCTTCTTCTTCTTCTTCTTCTTCTTCTTCTTCTTCTTCTTCTTCTTCTTCTACTTCTTCTTCTTCTTCTTCTTCTACTTCTTCTTCTTCTTCTTCTTCTTCTTCTTCTTCTTCTTCTACTTCTTCTTCTTCTTCTTCTACTTCTTCTACTTCTTCTTCTTCTTCTTCTACTTCTTCTTCTTCTTCTTCTTCTTCTTCTTCTACTTCTTCTTCTTCTTCTTCTTCTTCTTCTTCTACTTCTTCTTCTTCTTCTTCTTCTTCTTCTACTTCTTCTTCTTCTTCTTCTTCTTCTTCTTCTTCTACTTCTTCTTCTACTTCTTCTTCTTCTTCTTCTTCTTCATTTCTGACAATGACAGATACACAGACCCAGCTTCGGATTGTAGATGCAGTAGTCCGGCGAATCTTCAAGATAGACCAAATCGGACCTCGTTGGTTTCTTATGTCTTCGGTCCGCAACGATAAGACCATTCCCCTCCTGTCCCATCATCACTTGCGTCGCTCCGTTGTAGCGCATGCGCAATGCCGTACCGACATACCGGAAATCCTGTAGCGCCAGCCAGCAGGTACGCGTTGTACATGATCCGCTGACCCCATGACATTTGCACTGCAGGGCCATCTGGCGTCGAACAGCCTATAGGAAGAAATAGTAGAGGCGTCAGTGAATTTTTCTTAGACAGATAATATACACAGACAGTTACGTAAAAGTAAAATAAATTTGAACACTAATATTAGAAGTAATTATACTAGAAATGATGATAATTTGATTATGAGCATTAGAATGTGACACTTTTTTGGTCTCTGAATTCAATGAATGGATTTCTATTCTGGACAACTTTTGAGTTGATGACTGCGCTTAATAACAAAAGCCCTAATCCGAGAGTGAATACATATTTCGTCTTCCGATTAATTATCAAAGAACATGTTATCCATCAATATAATGTATTACATATACAGCATTCTTTATGTTGTGTCATGCTATGTTACGCTATTGTATTGCATTATATTGTGTTGTATTCATTACATTACATTACATCAGATCAGAGCAAAATATGCAAGAACAGATCTGATCAGATAAGATCAGCCAAGATTAGATCATTTCAAATAAGATCTGATTAGATAAGATCAGCCAAGATTAGATCATTTCAGATAAGATCTGATCAGATAAGATCAGTTTCAAAGTTCAGTTAGATAAGATTAAATTGGAACACAATAGATTAGAAAAGGTCAGATTTTTTCAAATTTGCTGAGATCAGATTAGATCATTTTTCATTATATCAGATTAGATTAAAACCAACTCTTCTCCCAGCTCCGTTGTTGTGTAGATTCATCAGAGCCCTTGCGTCCCTGATGACCTTTTCCCTGGCGTCCACAAACATCCGGTTGAACTTGACCCCGAACCGTATGTTGTCGCTACATCCGCCCCAAACAAACTCGCTTTTCCGGTCGCGACCTCTGCCGACCTTTCGTGGGTCGCATGCGCAGTTTTCGAGTTCTCCCTTGCTACATGACCGGGTTATTGAGTGCACAACTGCACCGGAAGTGATTGCGTACAAGATGGCCGTCTCGCGGTTTCCTGCTAAGAACCGGTACAAGAACGACGCGAATGAGTCAGTGTTATACGATGCGATGTAATTTAATTTAATGTAAATTAATTTAATTTATTGTGCTATAATCTAATTCAGTGTAATGCAATGTAATTTAATTTAGTGTAATCTAATTAAATGTAATGTGATACGTAATGCGATATGTAATGTAGTGATGTGTATTACTTTTACTAATGCCTATCACTATAAACCCTTGCAACCAAATTACCGCAAACTGATTGATCATTTATTTATTTATTTTATTAAACATAATAGCGATTTGCTAATTAAAGTTAAAATCAATATCGAATATTAATTATGTATGTTTGGTAGACAATTATGTTGCGCATTTCTGTGAAGAGCTTACGCGTTTAACGAAAAAGTATAAAATTTATAGCAAGAATGTTAATTGATTGTTGACATTTTATTTTCTGGACCTGAAGGAAGCACATCAGAGAGAAGCCTGTTATGGAACGGCTGCTCTTCGCTGATATTACTCTCGTTCTTAAGATTAATGTCTGCTGAGAGCAGATACTGAATAGTGTGGCTAAGCTGATGCATATCAGGCTTCCCGCTTTGGATCTTACATGTAATTTCGGATGAATTTTTTCATCATTTAAAACTGATTGACTTTGTCGTATATGTGGCTCAAGTTGCCAACCATATTCCTGCGGTAATGCTACACTACTGCGCCTAATGCGTAGATAAAAAACTGTTTGATTCCAACACATTATTTTGATTATATTGCCAGACAAATATGTCTAATTACTGCGAATGTCCGCAGTAATGTCTGGCTATGGGCCACAGGAACTATGCTTTATTACCAGTTTGTCACTTTCGGCGCCCCAAAAGAGGCCGACATCGGCGCATGGGTCCATCAGTGCCCACTGGCGTTCGCCGACGGTGACAGGAGGCGTGGCAGTGATCCGCGCAAGGAGACATTTACCGGGGGAAATGGACTACTCGTGTGACCACAGTCAGACCAACGTCAGTCCAAGGCCAGACGATGCTAAGCTGCAGATAGAGCAGGTTCACTCTTAGGTGCTGCTCGAACTCCGAAATATTTTTTTTATTTAATAAAAGATTGGATTATTTTCTTTCTCCATCGAACATTTTCTTGCTGGGATTTGGGAAGGATGCACCTATCCCTGGACTTGTGCGCAACGCAGTTAAATGATATCTGCGAGCGTTCGGGATAGGTTGGTGTCTGCGATTTTCAGCCATTATATTGAAGGGTGCAGGCCCTATTATATTATATCGTATTGCATTGCATTGCACTGCATTACATTACATTATATTACATTACATTATATTTATATTATATTATATTATTTATATTATATTATATCATATATCGTATCATATAACATTACATCACATTACATCGCATCATATCATGTTATATATTACATTATATTACAGTATGCTACAATTAACTACACTACATTAGGCTATAGAACTGAATTGGTCTATCTTTAGAAATATTTTATTACACTTCCGTAGTAATGTTAGTACTGGTATTAGCATTAATATTAATTGTAATATTATGTTAGCATTGACACCAGTACCAAGATTAGAATCAGTATCTGAATAACATTGGAAACAATATCAGAGTTAGAATCAGCATCAGGAAAAAACAGAATCAGTATCAAAATTAGAATCATCACCGAAATCGGATTAAAATCAGCATTAGGATTAGACTCAGTATCTTGATAAAAATTAGAATCTGCATCATTATTAGAATCAGCATCTGAATCAAAATTACAATCACTATTAGAATCAGTGTTAGAATCAAAATAACAGTAGAATCAGTATAAGAATAGAAATCAGTATTTGTAGCATTCTGAGTATAAGTGTTCGTTTCAGAATAGAGTTGACCTTGTAAAGCGACCTTTCCGAAGACATTTGGATCGCGGCTGAACGTCGAACAATTCCATCTGCTGTTGGCGAACAGTCTCTGGCACTCCTTGATCGCTAGGCTGGCCCCACGAGCCACGCTGATGATGAGGTCTTGATGGGAGTGGCACAATCGGCGTTGGTGACCGACGAGGCCTGGGGTGCTGTCGCAAACAGCTCCCGAGTTGTAGAGGGTTAGAGACTGGAGAGAAAGTTGGCTGAGAGACCTGTAGACAGAAGTAAGATGCCAGGGGCTTAAAAGATCGATGCATTAGTTGATTACTAGATAAATTAGTTAACTAGTTTGTTGCTTCGTTCGTTAATTCATTGATTAAATGATTAATTGATTAATTCAATAATTCATTAATTCGTTAACTTGTTTGTTCACACATACGTTTGTTCATTCATTCATTAACTAATCGTAGGCCTAATCATCGTGAAATCTATAATTATAAGTATAAACATAATCATAATATCACCAATAAGAACTAATTGGTTATCTTTTCCAGCTAAAGTCCAGTTTAAAGTTGCTGTTCTTCTCTACAAGGCATGTTATGGTCTTGCGCCTAGCTACCTTGTTGATTTGTACGTTCCACTCACACTTGATCCCACCAGAACAAACTTAAACTTTCTCTGACCGGCTATTTGTCCCAACTTACCAAAAAACACTTGTCATTTTCGCGCCCTTTCGTACACACTACCACCTGCATGCTTCGAGGTATCGTTTTCTTCTCTTATCTCATTTCGCAAACAATTGGAAACTTATTTTTCCAGCTACCCGAGGTTTGGAGGTGAAGTCGTAAATTAGCGCGATATAAATATTTGATTAATAATAATAATAATAACAGTAACAATAATAATAACAGTAAGAATAACTATAACAACAACAAAAAATAATAATAATAGTCACATACCACTTTCCAAAGCTCCCCATGACTTTCTGCCTCCTATTTATCTTAGCATAACGCTCAGCCAATTCCTTTGAAACCTGCCGCCGTCGTTTCAAATTTGCCGACGTCCTATAACCTCAGCGGTTGGTCCATCTTTACAACTCCCAGGGCTTCCACTCATGTTCTCTCTCTGCTGCGGATCCTCGCTACACGTCCGTCAACCTGGAGGGGGCCCATCGAAATGCCATGAACCTAGCGAGAGATTCATATCCTAGGATATCGAAGAGAATATTTTGCTTGGGCTACTGGAACCTAAGAACTTATAATATAGATATTGCTGCTGCTAGCCTATTAATATTAATATTAATATCAGTATGAATATCAGTATTGATATTTATAATTTATTAATGGTATGTTTATGATTAAATTTAGTATAGTATTAGATTTAGTATATAATAATATACTAAATCCTGATTCAGTATGTCGTTTTTTAATCCTGAGGGATCGTTAGATAATTATAAATCATCATCAACTTCGCCATGTTCATCATTATCATCACTGTCATAATTATCATTATCGTCGTCATTATTACCACTATTATTTACACTTAACATCGTGTCGTCAATATCATCATTACCATTGCTAACAACGGTGTCCAAAAACACAATCTAACAACGAGTACAATTTTTACTATTAAAAGTTGTTACTAAACTTACCACCAAGTAGCATTAGTTGGCCAAGCGAGAGTTGCTATAACAACGAGAGTCAAAATCAACTTCATCATGGTTGCCATACGGTGTCGTATCCCAAACACTTTCCATCTCGTTCCAGGTGGTAAATCTCCTCCCACCAAACATTGAGAGAACGGCATAGGCATCGTTGGTTCTTCAGGGCATAGCTTCTAGTATTAGAATCCTGGTCTCGATGTAATTAATAGGAACTACCAGTAAATTAGTCATTCATTCATTCATTCATTCAGTCAGTCAGTCAGTCAGTCAGTCAGTCAGTCAGTCAGTCAGTCAAACAGACACACAGTCAATCAGTCAGTGAATGGTTTGGTCGGTTAGTCAGTCAGTCAATCGGTCAGTCAGTCGGTTTAGTCATGTAATCAAACCTCTCATAAAAGAACCAAATTGTTCACAAATCCACTTTTCCTTTTCCAGTGAATTTGTTCTTCCAAAAAAAACAAGAACATTTCACTCATCCGAAGGCCAATTTCTTCCTTTCTCTACTCAGCACAAAAGATAATGATACCAATTCCATCTCTGCCATGCACTACGTCCTACAGAACCCAATCCCTAACCAGTCGCGGTTTTAAACTCGAATTTTATCTCGCAAACAGTCGTTAAAATCAACAAAACGCGGTTTCATATTTGGCAAATCCAACAGGCGAATTGAACTCCAGACGATAATCCACAACGATAATCCTTTCCGCTGCCATTAATCTCTTCGTTCGTGAGCGCGGGAAGCCAGTACAGTTCGTTCCAGTTCAGTTTCATCCACGTCAGAGCTGTCGCTCAGTACTCCAAAAAGTCGGCGAAAACTTCGACAGAAAAGTCAACAGGTTTGGTGCCAACGCTTGGCACTTGTTCGCTGATAGAGACGGCCACAGTCGCTAGAACTACTGTTCTCTACCTGTGCTGTCAATCAACTTGACCTGTCAATCAACTTAAACGTGTAAACCGCACGAAGCCGGGTACGTTTGTAGATTGTAAAATCACACATGGGTCAAATAATATTTAAATGATAAAGCAAAACTCATTTTGCAACGTGCTGCCGAGTCAGTACACAGCTATGGGCATTATAAATCAATGCCAGCATATATAATTGTCCAGCGCCCCTAATAGGTAAAAAGACGCTAGAAAAATAGGGCGAAAATGGAACGAATCTGAATCAGAAAACAGCAATAAAAATTCATTCATTTCCCAATTGAGCACGAATAATAATAGCCGTACTGGTTTTCACAATAGTAATTATTATTATTATTTTACCCGAGGTACAAATGGTCCTTCAGGATTACAAAAAAATAGGGGAAGCATTTTTCTTGGAAGGCTAATGTTCGCTGATGACTGTTTCGGTGGGAAAGATGCTGCAAAAGGTGACTGCATTGAAACGCTGGATGGCCACAGATAAGAGCTAATGGAGGAAATTAGTCTCCCTGTTATCTCCTGATATCCGTGCAAGGCAATGGCTGAGGCGCTTGATGAAATTATTATTATTATTATTATTATTATTATTATTATTATTATTATTATTATTATTATTCCTTTATCACTTTGGTCCAAATGAATGTTATTAATGAATTTTCTTTTCCAAAGTTAATAAATCTTAATGTTGCCTTATATTCAGCCGACCAATCATATGGGAATTAATTGTAGTTGGGTTTAACGATGCTCTGTCATAACGAAGATTATTAGCGTCGCCCTCTTTTTTAACCAGGCTTGGAACTGGCACTGCCCGAATATGGCAGTGGCGGAGGTTGGGAATTGATATCACTTGCCCACTTAATCATCGAATCCTTCGGATCTACTGAAAGGGTGCTCAAAATGTTCAAATGCATTAAATGGCATTTGGGTTATTTAGATGTGCCCACTTCCACTGAGTTTAAAGCGGGGCTGATATTACGTAGGATAAAACTGGCCAGGTTTCTCAAGATGTCAGCACATTCACTGGAGTTTACTCAGCATTGGCTATGCGGCGATAGATGTTGGCATTGTCAAAGCGATATCTGTCGAATGCCAGATGACACAGCGTTAACGATCGTTCGGTTGTGAACACCTGTTTATGTAGGCTGACAAATTGGAATTTATAATATTATTAGTCTACAGTTGGTTGACCTAATCAGGCTAACGGGGCTAGTTGGACTATTATTAATAGGAAGTAACTGTGAGGATTTTTAGTCTTAAAACTGTTGGTTTGTCAAGTAGGCCTATTTGGTTTTTGGATCATTTTTGTCATCGTCGTCGTCGTCGTCGTCGTCATCATCATCATCAGCAGCAGCAGCAGCAGCAGCAGCATCACCATCATAGGCATCACTCGCCCTCGTTGTCAGGCCAAGAAAATGGAGTCACTAACTTATTAAATCGAGGCTACCTCTTTTAACTGGCGTAAGGGACTGTTCTCCATCATCATCATCATCATCATCATCATCATCATCATCATCATCATCATCATCATCATCATCATCATCATCATCATCATCATCATCATCATCATCATCATCATCATCATCATCATCGTATGACTGTAGTTAATTTTCTATTGTCGCCTGAACTTATGTACAGCGCCCTTTTCTTCGGCCTCGGCCGTGTTACGGCGCTATATAAATTGTCTTATTATTATTATTATTATTATTATTATTATTATTATTATTATTATCATCATCATCATCATCATCGGCAGCAGCAGTAGCAACAGCAGTAAATGTGAATGTATAGGTTTCATATAGCGACCGTATGGCCTCGGCCCTGTTCATTTTTCAATGAATTTATTGGGTGAGATCCTCCACCACTCCGAACTGTTGGAATGAGCGCCACGCCATTTAAGGTCCCCGTGCACGGACCATACTAGCCCGAAGTTAAAATCTCTTAATAACCCACGATCGGGACGCGAACCAGGGATCCTCACGCACAGAGGCTCCTTGGCAAACTCATTTACCGATGTAGCTATTTAGGCCACTAGCAACAACAATAACATAATCATCGTCGGCATGATATCATCATTGTGATCATAATCATTATTAATTAGAATTCCAACAACGTAATCATCATCGTCACCATTACCAACACTATAGCTACCATCATTATCTTATTCATTCAAAATTATCGTTATCATTATTCATCAATAATGACAACAATATTATCATCATTATAACGGTCACCTATTTTCCTCTGTATCATCGGTACAGTCGAAGACATCATGTTTAACTACAGTCTCAATGACAACGAGACTCTCTTTCCCTATGGAAACGATTACAACGAGACTCTCCTTCCCTTCGGAAACCATGACAACGCGACATTGGCACCAGTCCTCCCCCCGGTAACCATAGTAGCCGGTCACGACTACCTCACGACGCCTAACTTCATCGATGTCCATGACTATGAGACGTCATTGTACGCATCAGACTTGACACTCGTCAACGGATCGATGGATCCTTACGTCACATACCTGACTTACGCAGTTGTCATTCCTGTCGTTTGCGTCATCGGCGTCATGCTTAACGTCACGTCAGTCCTAGTCCTACGTCACTTCCACTTCCGAACCCTTGGCTCACTCCTCATCAACGCTCTCTTAATCTTCGACACTTTTCTCCTAATCACCCTCGTCCTAACAACCACCCCAGGAGTGTTGCTAAGTTACTTTTACCCAAACGGACCGCCTCCGGATCCGTTCCAACCCTGGCCAGTCCTCGACGCCACCCAGTTCCTCTACGTGACGGTCAGTCCACTCGTGATGCTGGCCCATGACCTTGACCTGTGGTGTGTTGTGGCCTTGCTGGGGGAACAGTACGCTGCGCATCGTCGACCTACTTGGCTGACGCGCAAGGACAGTCGCGGGTTCGGGGTGAAGGTCATAGCTACGCTCTTGGCCGTGGAATTCCTCGGACATCTGGCATCGTTCTTCAAGTACGTTCGAAGAGAGCTGTACTACGGATATCGGACTGCACATAAGAAGGTAGTCTGTCTGTCTGTCTGTCTGTCTGTCTGTCTGTCTGTCTGTCTGTCTGTCTGTCTGTCTGTCTGTCTGTCTGTCTGTCTGTCTGTCTGTCTGTCTGTCTGTCTGTCTGTCTGTCTGTCTGTCTGTCTGTCTGTCTGTCTGTCTGTCTGTCTGTCTGTCTGTCTGTCTGTCTGTCTGTCTGTCTGTCTGTCTGTCTGTCTGTCTGTCTGTCTGTCTGTCTGTCTGTCTGTCTGTCTGTCTGTCTGTCTGTCTGTCTGTCTGTCTGTCTGTCTGTCTGTCTGTCTGTCTGTCTGTCTGTCTGTCTGTCTGTCTGTCTGTCTGTCTGTCTGTCTGTCTGTCTGTCTGTCTGTCTGTCTGTCTGTCTGTCTGTCTGTCACTGCACCTACCGTGCCCCACAAACTGATAATCCAAACTTTTTCCAAATAGTTGATCAATTATAATTTTTCCCATGTGTGTTTGTCAATTACGATCCGCAATTTCTTTTCCAAGACCAATATACAAATTACAATTCGCAATTTTTCCAATTTTTACTTTTCCCAGGTTCATTTTCCAATTCCATATTGCGATTTCTTTTTCCAGGTCTATTCGTCAATTATAATCTGCAATTTCGTTTCCCATGTACATTTGTCAATTAAAAGCCGTAATAATTTCTTTTTCGGATCGTAATCTCGAGATTTCTACAGCGCCCAACGAAAGCCAAGTCGCGGGAACCAGCTTATTCACAGCCGCTCAGCCAAAACAAAATCGACAGGCAAAAGGGTTCGGTTCCAGGTCAAGATCCAGGAGTCAGGCAGTCAGAAGACAGTCGGACGGTTACGGTGGATGGTGTTTGAAATTGAAGCGGGAAGAGAGATAAGGTGAAGATGAAGAATCAGGATAAGAATTTTGGAAAAGGAATGTTTTCAGTCTTGAGTGAAAAACCAGCGCAGAAACTGAAAGAGGTGGAGTGTTGGTGAGTTCGTATGATGGATCAGATAATTGTCGTAATTCTGGGGAGGGGTTTATTCCAGAGGGGTGGGGCAGCTATGGCTATGGAGCGGTTACTAAATTTTAAGGATGAGGTCCACTTGGCAATATTAATCCGCAATTTCTTGTCCAGATCTATCTCTCGGTTGCAATCAAAATCATTTATTTTCCTAGGTTTGCCTGTCCGCCTACTACCGATCACGCACCATCCAGCTCTACGACCGCTATGTCTCCTTCTCCATCTTCTCGCTTCTCCCCCTTTTCCTGCTTGTGCTTCTCATCGCCAACCTCGCCTTCACCATCCTCCGTACCCGTCACAGGCGTCGCTCCTCTCGCTGGGAAATGAACGAGGAAGAGATGGACCGCATTTTCAAAGGCGTCCGATCGACAAGACTGGCTCTCATCCTCGCTTTGACAGGAATCTGTTTACACGCTGCTACTAGCGCCATCTATGTCATTTCCGTCAAGCGCCTACGAGGCGAAGATGAGTTCCTCGATGCCCAGTGTCACGTGATACCAATGGAGGTTAAGGTCGACTACGAGAGTTGCCCTGAGTTTATGGTGATCTACCATGCTCTACTGGCTGCTCCGGCATCGACGAGGTTCTTAACCATTTACGCCGGACTGGAAGATTTTCGTATGGAGTTTGGAAGACGGGCACGGCGTAACTGGAAGAGGATTAAGAGAATATGTGGGGGCGTTTTTCTGCCGCATGCTAACTCTGGTGGTTCTTCTGCCCCTCAGTCAAACTCATCCCCACCTGTTTTGTCGAATTCCCAAAGAAATCCAGATACCATGCCGTGAGCACTTAATGTCCGTTATATTTGATGTATGTATCCATGTATGCGTGCATGTATGCCTGCATTCATGTACGACGAATTGCGATGATTTACTAAGGTTTCATTTGAAGTGACCATTGATTTGAATTCGCGTCCTCGCCACATATGGCCAACAGGGATGGAATCTAATCTGCGCTAAATGAATTTCGGACTACAAACGGCCCGAAGACGTGCGCCGAATATAAACGGCTGACAGAATGTGATGTAAATGTCACCTACATGAATGTATTTGGACACAATTTTGCCAAGAAAGATTATGTAAGTTCACTGTAGTGAGGAATAAGACAGTTTGGTCATTTTGCCACGCTTTTCATGTTGATGATAACTTTGGTTAGCTTCAGTAGCCTAGTGTTTTACTTGATTTATTGCAAAGCAGTTAAACAGTCGCTGGACATGAAGTGACTTAATATATAGGAATATGAAAAAAACTGTTTCAGTACAAGTGGTTGTACACAAGAATGACTTTCAGTAGCACGATACAAGATTTTCATAAACATTGGTTGCCATTGTTCTGCTGCTAGGAGCCGAGATTAATTAACGATAAAGACACACTGCAGTCCTAAAAAACTCGCTAGCAATGTATTACAGAATGCACTTGCTGGTGCTGTCACCAAAACCCTCAAACACCATCACATCACTCCTGTTCTTAATTCACTACACTGGCTTAAAATACCTGAACGAATCGAGTACAAAGTCCTATCACTTACCTACAATACACTTCAATCTTCCCAACCCTCCTATCTTCGTCAGTTATTTACAATACAACCGCTTCGCTCAACCCGCTCCTCTTCTGCCCTAACACTTATCCGCCCTCCCGTCACCTGATCCTTAAAATTTGATAATCGCTCCATAGCCATAGCTGCCCCACTACTCCGGAATAAACTCCCCCCGGAACTGCGACAGTTTTCTGACCCATCATACAAACTCATAGATGCTCCACCCCTTGCAATTTCGGCTTCGGCCTTTCACTCAACTTAAAACATTCCACTTTCACAGATCGTACCCTGAAACTCCTTCTTCCTCTTATCTCTCTCTCCTCTCCAACCCCAAACATCCCCCCGTAGCTGCCACGGGCTCTCCGTCTGACTTGGATCTTGACCTGGAACCGAACCCTTTTGCCTATCGATTTTGTTTTGACTGAGCGCCTGTAAATAAGCTGCTGCCCGCGGCGCAGCTTTCGATTTTTACGATTATTAACAGCTTGAATACATATTCACTTGGCCTTGCTAATCCCCCACGGTTTATACCTTCGATTGCTCTTTCAGTGTTGTTGGTTGTGGTGGATGACGCGGGAGATGTGTGTGCGGGTTGGGAGTTCAGTCGTTGATAGGTAGAGGGTTATGGGTTTGTGTGTGTATTGGCCAATATGTCGGTTTGTATATACATTTTAAGTTAGTCATTTGTAGTTAGGTCTTCGAGGTTATGATTGTCGATTGGTTAAGACGAACTGTACATAATGTACAGTAGGTGATAAACGTTGTATTTGAAAGAGGTAGATTTGATTACAGAGAGAAAAGAAAAAGGCGTTTTTGTGTTTGATGTATTTATATGCCACGTTATCTCGTGTGACAGATTACAAGTAACTTCCAGGACAGTGACGTTAGCCTAGGAGATTGGGCAATGACACTATTTGGTGGTAAAGCGGCGGGATTTTCAAAGCCGAAGTGTAAACATTGGAATCATCAGAATAACTGGCAGAAGTTATTACTCCCATTACTGACACCTAAAACCCAAACAGTTCTAGACAGATTATGTATGTTCATACGCTGATTTTGATGCCAGAAAGAATTTGGAATGACCCGCAATGAATTCATAAGTTTACAACAAGGTAAATTGGGGCAAGGTAGTACTGTATTTTTAATGACCTTTTCAGTTTCTCAGATTTTGATGACCTTCTTAGTTTCTAAGATCAGAAGCCAACTCTCATCCTAACCTTAACCAGTTTTGAATTGGCTCAATGGTTTGGCTCCAAACTCAGATGCTGGACATTTGGCTAGATTAACTCCTCTGAATCCACCACTTGGGAGACCATGGGGGTTCACCCCACCATAACTTTCTCAAAGGCAACAATTCAGCATGATTCACCATCATTTAGAATTCAATCAGCATAAATTTCACATGAATTTCACCCAGTCATACATGAATGGTAAAGAAAGTTAAGAAAAAGTTGCTCATTTATTGACACAGAAATCCTTTTCAATTAAATATGGCTATCATTCTAATCTCCATTTAAGCACTTGATTAGTACAGCACAGATTCAAAATGTACCACTTAAAATATGATTTTAAGCATATAATAAACATACCACAGAATATACGTGCAAATACAAATTAAGAGTTTACAAAAATTTTAAAAGCATATATTTAACCTAAAATATTGCTGTGTACCATCCACTCGGCCTCCATTTTGAGCCAAGATCATACCAACTCAGCCGAGGTGGATGAGTCGTCAGCGGTTAATTGCGATTGTTGGAATGGGCGTAGTTGAGCAATCGAACTATTAATTAATATAGGCTGATTACTGAAGGTCGGTGGTCATCCATGGGTGGGCGAGTATCTGTTCCAGAGTTGGTCGTTTGAGTGGATTGATCGAAAGGCAGCGACTGATGAGATCACGAACACCTGAAACAATTGGAAAAAATAGCACAGTTACTTGAATGCCACACCTGTCTTTGTCTTCATAATTATTACTCAATTAGTAACTTCTATCGTGTCAGTGTTTAATGCACAAGGCATCACCTGATGCAACAATACCCAGCCGCAATCAGGTCAATATCCATAAGGTCAGTCCAACAAGACAGGGATAGGCAGCCTGTGGTGGATAAGCAATTTGAAAAAGATAAGTCTTAAGTTGAGAATGAAATGACACAAGCGCCTGAACAGAACAAACAGATAGAGGGAGAGAGTTTCAAAATCAAGTTCCAGCAATCGAAAAAGCTAATTCATCAAGAACAATTATACAGTGTAGTCTTAAGTACGACCAGAGAAAGATGATTGGATGACCTGGTAGAATTATGACAAGTCTGTGGAATGAGGAATGATTTTAAGTAATTGTGGTTGGCCAGAGAAAAACGTTTGATAAACTATAATACACTAATTTGAAATAAATTCTCTGATGAACAGGAAGCCATCAAAGCACAGATGTTATATATAACCCCTGTGCTTAAATCTTTGCATTGGCTTCCTCTTCAGCAAAGGATTTATTTCAAACAGGGATATCAATTAGCAATGTGAGGTTGGACTTAGGACATCAAAGCATTCTTTCAGAAATGATGTAGGAATGGTGTCAAGCAGAAAGCGTTTTGTGAGGTGAAGACTAGATGAATCTGTGAACCTCTGCAAGATTTTTGGCTGAAAGTAGTCTAACACAGAGATGATAAACTAGGATGAAGAAATTTATCACATACTACCTTACACCAGAATTTATATCTGGAAAGAAGGTCAAGAATTTACTGGCTGGCTTTTGGGTAACCAAGAACACAGCAGAGGACAAATTTAACTTCTCTCTATGTAGTAAATTATTTATAGCCATCCACCAAGTTTCAATATTATGCCAAGGGCAAAATCCAACAATTTTGTAATCTGGAGATGATTTACATGGGATGTTAAACTTTGAGAAAATAGCAGTTTTGACCTGAAAGATATGGCTCAATAGAAGTAACCAATCAAAGCCACTGCAAATTAGAATGAGTTACCAAGGCATCCATACTATGATCTTAGTTATGTGTTGAAACAGTAATGAGCTGTTTCATGTTAAATTCTTCCAACATATCAAGAAATGCTTTAGAACAATGACCAGTCACAGAGCAATGAATATGAAAGTCACCCATAATAACTATTTCAGAAGAGAAGAAAATCTAAATATTCAAGTAGTGATAGAAATTCACTAAGAAAAACAGTCGAAGAGTGGAATAGTGGAGGATAAATATTCACAAGCAATACCTGTTTGTTAGAGAAATGAGAGTAGCAGCCAGGACCTCAAATGATCTGGGTGGCATAGTAGGCTAAGTGAAACTATGTATTGGCAGATAGGACCAAAATTTAAAGGCATATCCTCCATCTTTACCATTGCACTGAGGCTTATTCAGCATGGGAAAGGTTGGGGAATAAGAGCAGAAATGAATGCTGGTGTGTCACCAGACCGAAGCCAGGTCTCAGTAAGAGCAACTATATGCAAGCAATGCTTGCAAAGAAATTTATGTAAGGTTGCAGCTTTATTTTGAGGGGAACAAATGTTTAATTGACCAATATCCAAACTCTGAAGTCTAATCAGAAAATAATGTTACTGGTATCACAGAAACAGCAGAACATATGACTGAATTGAAAATGCAGAAGCAGGAACCACATAAAATGAATGGGCTTAAGCCAATTTCAAAAACAGACCAGGCTGCAGTGATGCTTGTGTAAATCCAGCAACTGTCTCATCATCATCAACAACGCCATCATCATAGTCATTATCATCCTCATTACTATTCTCATGGGGAAATGTCACTAAAGACAGCAGAAATTAGGCTAGACTAAATAAGAGTGCATTGGACTCAACGAGATCAGATTGTATCAGACTTAGATTAGATTATGTTAGATGATCTGATTTGATTACATCAGATTAGATTAGATCTGAGCAGATTTGATTACACTGGATTACATTAGACTAAACTAGAATAACTTTGATTAGAAAAAGATATAATGAATAAGTTCACAACCTGATGAGAGATGAGTGGGGAAGTTGAGCTTAGCCTTCAAAATCTGCCGGTCATCGTCGAAGGGAACATCACCACAGACCATGTCGTACAGAAGGACACCCAATGACCAGACGGTTGTCCCAAGAGCACTGTACTGACCACGAAGAATCCACTCTGGTGGACAATAGACCCGAGTACCTGCAAACAATTGTATGCACAATCTATAGGTCTTCTTTTAAACAAAAATTACCATTAAAATAGCCACAAATTAGCCAGAGATTAACCAAAAATAGCTAAAAAATAGTTACAAAACAGCCACAAACTAGCTGCAGAATAATTAAAAATTAGTCAAAAACGAGCCTTAAGCGAGCCTTAAAAAGTCACAAAACACCTACAATAATGGCAACAGCATGATGGCAAAATGTTGCTGAAAGCAAATCTTCGTAGCCTCATTTAGAAGAAGCTATAAAACTGTTCAGTCAGATTACATCACATCACTTTCGAAATTTTTGCTTTACACCATAAAAGTCGTCACATTAATAATCATAACAATAATAATAATAATAATAATAATAATAATAATAATAACAATAATAACAAAATTATATTACGTTAAATCCGTGTATATCGCAGCACAGCTAAGGCTCTACCCAGTGACTCACCATCATAGTCCGTGTAGAATGAATCCTTGAGTATCGCAGCCGAGCCAAAATCAATGATCGTGACTCTTTTCGTTTCCAAATTCACGACGATATTCTCATCCTTAATATCTCGATGGACAATTCCAGCTGCGTGGACCTTGACTAGTGCGGTCACTATCTGCTCCAGGAAGTCCTGTGCCTGCGATTCCGGAAGGTTCCCGTGCTCGGTGATGTAGTCAAATAGGTCTTGGCAGGGACGGTTTCGGTCAAGAACAAGGATGAAGTTATCATCGTTTTCAAAGTAGTCAAGGAGACGTGTCACTCCCGGGATCTGGGAGACCTTGGACAGGCAGAAGATCTCTGAGGGAACGCGACTGCCATTTAGCTGTGAAAGAAGTAGGTATACCACTGCTTGTGATCCTCTTGTAGTTTTGCATTACCATCATAACAGTTAGCATCATCATTTTTGTCTCATTGTTGGCGTCATCATCATCATTGTCATCGTCACCATCATAATCATCACCATTATTATTGTCCTCAATGACAATCAGAAAGAGTGGCATACATAAAGCTAAACATACACTTACAACATGGTTCAAACTGACATAGAAAAATATAGGCAGGTACACAGACAAAGACAGAGATAAATAAATACAGAGATATACAGGCAGACAGACAAATGCAGAGAGACACAAACAAACACAGAGATATACTGGCACACAGACAGACAATACAAAGAGACATGTGCAAGAAGACACAGACACAGAGAAACACAGAGCATCTAGGCAGGCATACAGACAACACAGATACATGCAGCTAGTAGGCAGAAAGACAGACAGACAAATAAACATACCAGGTTCCACTCTAAGACATGTTCTTTCTTCACATATTTAATGGCAACCTAAAGAAATCAAACAAATGGAATAGTATTGAACTCCAGATCAATCCCAAACAATTGAATTCCAGTAAGAACATTTAAAAAAATGTCGATACAATGATGTAGCAGTGCCAGTGATTGATGCTTAGTCATTAGATAGTGGCACTTAATAAATCAAGAAATAATAATAATAATAATAATAATAATAATAAGTAACAACAACAAAACAACAATAACAATAATAATAGTATTTATTATTATTATTATTAAATAATACTAATAATAATTATATAAAAATAATTCATATTATTATTGTTATTATTATTAGCCATCCCAGAATTTTTTCATTCTCTGGATTACTGTTTAATTCCTGAGGGATCACATAACAACAACAACAACAACAACAATGTAAAATATGATAATATATGATATAATATTTTAAATTAACAATTTTAACATCAGTAATAAATAAAGTAAATAGTCATTTCACTGCATAATTAAATTAATAAAAAGTACATAAATAAGTAAGTTAAAAAGGAAATATATAACTAAAGCATTAAAAAAGAAAACACGTAATCAAGTTATTAAGTAAATATGTAAATCACTTCACATAACTAAAACAAACAAATAAATAAAATAATGGATAAATGCATGTTCTTTACAACATACCAGCTTGCGATCTGAATTCCTGTAGCCAGCGTAGACAATACCAAACCCTCCGTTTCCAACAACTTGCTCAACGGTGTAAAGTTTTTCAAAGGTTTCTTTTGATTTATCTGCTCAGGACAGAAATCAATAATCAATATTAGAAAAATCAGTCCCTTTACTTCTACCTCCAAAGGCAGTCATGGGATGTCTAAGGGTTAAAATGTCAAATCTAGTGATCATTTGGACACCATTCAAAATCTCAATATTCATCAATTTTGTTGAGTCCAAACACATTTTCTTTTTGAATATTAAAGTTGGTTGACTGTTCAGTTGATACAATTTGGAAATCACTGAGTTGCGTGACAAGCAGAATGGGTGGGGAATAAAATTGGTGGGAGGGTTGGGCGGGGTTCGGTTCCGCGACGCTGATTTTGGTAACTGGCTAATGAAAAAACTGCTTCTTATGTCGGTAAATACAGTGTTAATAGCTTATTTAAATGGGCGCAAAGTTATCTACTATTTATTCACATTGATCATCCATTAAATAATGTTAATCTCCAGAGTCTGATGCATAATACAATCGCTATATTTAAGTGGACTGGTATTCTCCACAGGTTTTTATGATTTTGTACAACTATCATTTTAAATTCAAAGTTTAAAGATTTGTTTAACTGTCACTTTACATATTGTTAGTTAAGCTAAATTATTTAAAAACAGAACTGTTTTTCATCTAGAAAATTTTTAAGGACATCAACAGCCAATGCTGCCATAAGATGTCATTAAACTGGTTCTACTACTAGTCCATATACAAAGTAACGCTGTCTTCCCACCTTCTTGCCAGTAAGGTAAGGTACAGTTGATGTCAATGGCCTTGGTAGCCATAAGATATATAGTTAAATATTTCATACAACTACTAATACTACTACTGCTGCTACTAGTCTATTTCCAATGTTGTTGTTGTTGTAGCTGCTGTTGCTGCTGTTGTTGTTGTGTTGTTGTATCCAGAGCAAAAGTGCACTTAGTGCTTGTATGCATGTATTTATCTGAACAACTAATCCAGCTAGTAATATCATTCAATATCATCATTTCCTATCAATGACATGATAACAATTGATTTTAGCATTCAACAAAGCTACCAATCAAGTAACTTTGGCCAAAATCAATCCAGTGTCACTTGCGACTGTCTGCAAAACATAGATCTTGGCAGTTCACCAGACTCCACAAGATTGCCATCTGCTCCAGAAGCCAAACAGTTAGTTTTGTTTTGGTTCCCCAAATTCAAATATTTCATACCGTCTACCTGCTGTTCAGGTTTCTGTAGGCAATCCGTTGGGTGTTTCCCGTGCCTAATTATAATATTATAATTACCCGTACAATGATGGTATCTCTCTGATGGTATCTCAATGCTGGTAAATTAATTAAACATCACCTAAACTGTATGAGTACAATTATTATAACGCAATGAATTTAACTCCTGAGGAGAAACATTATATTGGGCCCTAGATATATAAAACAGGGCACCTTTGGTGACCAGAACTGTCTGTTTCAATGCTTTGTTCATTCATTGCACATCGGAGAACAACAGCCTTGTTACATGTTATACTGCACAATGTACATTCTTGTGTTTGATTTCTGACGTAAACAAAGGTCAACTTCAACGGCCCTAACAGCCATAAGATGCCATTAAACTCTGGAAATTACTAATAAACTGCAAAAAGAAGGAAGAATCAAGAAGAGCAAAACCATTGGTGAACATTTAAAGTACTGGTATTGTTTTCCCAGACATTTTTGCTAATGACAATTATGTGACCCACACAGAAGACGGGAGTAAGCCCAGCTCCTCTGATCAAGCACTGAAAAAATTCTACCTTCAGCTCCCTCCCCATAGAGTTTTTCTGGTTGGGTACCCGGCCGAAATCATACCTGTCTTGGACCCCCATAATCTGTCACATAACTTTGTGTGTTTTTGTAATCACGCCAGTCACCCTTCATGTGACGGCGTCGTTGACAACCTAGCACGCTAACCACTTGACTATCACGCACACGATAATTACTAACCAAAACTCGTCAATAAATTAAGTAATTCAAGGCATAATTAAACAATTAATTTTAAATACTTTATTACTTCCTGAATTAACGCTCAAAGTTTCAAATGAAAACGTTCAGTTGTCGCTGGACGCCTTTTTTGGATCCATGAGAGTAGTATCCAGAGGTGATGCAACTTATCTTGATTACAAATAAGTAATGCATTGTAAAGTGTTTTGCTTCTGATTCACTATGAATTCAGTAATGTACTGTATTGTGATTGATTCATCTAAGTCCCTGGCTGACGCTCTGGTCCTACAAACGGGACCACACAGCAAAATATTCTCAAATATTGGGGTACTTGTCCCTGTCCCATAGGGATCGAGACACGTGTTACCTTGATTGCTGTAAAGTAATGTACTGTAAATTATTGTGACTTATTTCAATACCTGGTCTGATATTGTGGTCCTTCTTGTTCAAGCCACATGTGAACAATCCGAGATTGAGAAACTTCCTGCTGAGTACCTTCGCCATTTCTCCTAATTCACTCCGTACTAGAAGACCGTATCCGTACCCGTACCCGTATTCCCTAAACCCGAATCAGATCACTGTACCAACCGGTACCCTGCGAGCCGAAAGTACTGTTCCAGTGCTTTCGAACAGACCGAATATTTTCCAAAAATACGTACACACGTTGGCACTGACATCATAAGAACACAGAAGTATGAACGCGTTACCTACTAAGTAGGGACTCAGAGGGGAGGGAGATCGTCAGGCTAGGCCAAGCGGAGGTTAGGGTGGGAGGCAGTTATGCGGTGAATAGGCCGTCTGGTTGGCTAAGTGGGTCAAGCGGGGGGAGGGAGAGGAATATTTTGGTGGTTCACGCAGCCTTCCTTAGAGAGGTACATTAATAAGTAGTTTACATGTTTACTTAAATTTGTTGTTTGTATTCTGTGTTAATATTTTTGACAGACAGACAGACAGACAGACAGACAGACAGACAGACAGACAGACAGACAGACAGACAGACAGACAGACAGACAGACAGACAGACAGACAGACAGACAGACAGACAGACAGACAGACAGACAGACAGACAGACAGACAGACAGACAGACAGACAGACAGACAGACAGACAGACAGACAGACAGACAGACAGACAGACAGACAGACAGACAGACAGACAGACAGACAGACAGACAGACAGACAGACAGACAGACAGACAGACAGACAGACAGACAGACAGACAGACAGACAGACAGACAGACAGACAGACAGACAGACACTCAAAATGAGTCTGCACACCAGCATTCAGAGGAGAGTAAGAAAGGGCCCAACAGAGCTGAACTCCATGCGTTGCAAGTGTAAGAAATTTAGGCCTAATCTGATCTTCTGTAGAAACTCTTATAGCGCTGTTATCCTAATGCGTAAGACCCATGAATCCTGAACATAGTGTCATGTGTCAACTGTGGATGGGGACTCACTGGTTATAACTAAGCGCCTGTGAATAAGCCCGTTTTCGCGACTTAGCTTTCAGATGGGGGACCAGCAACTGTGAGTGAACGCCAGCCAAAAACAAGACGTTTACCAGGAACAACGTAAGTTTTACTTACTAGAAAATGGTGATTGAAGAGAAGATTGGCCTTTAACAAAGCTACAGAGTGTAACTATGGATGATAAGTAGGATGGTAGATTATTTGCACGTGCTTTATAAATGAGGAGTGCCAGCTTGAAACGGCAACGCTCAGACATAGGGAGCCAGTGCCGAGAACGAAGAGCAGCTGTGGCATGGTCTCGGTTAGAGAGTCCAAGAAACAGTCGTGCAGCGTGGCGCGTGACTCCAGTTAGAGGAAGCAGCCTGCAGTAAGAGAGATCATAGACTATAGAGATGCAGTAGTCGACCCTTGTCAGAATAAGGCTGTCTACCGTATCATTGCTTTATCGATGCTGAATCAAGAGTAAAGCGAAGATGCTGAATCGTTCTTACTGTAGATGAAACAAGTACTTTCGAGAAGTTGCAGCCATTTGAGGTTTATAGAGAGTGTTAAGTCACGCATGTGAGGTACCTAAAAGGCGCTACATCAAGTTTCTGTTACATTACATTATATTACAGAGGCAGTAGATGATGTGGAAATTAAAGAGGAGGAAGCAGCAGGTTAGTGTACTATAGAAGTTGAAAGGAACAGTTAAATCAGGTGAGCTTGGCCTATTGAATCTATTTAATGTCGTTGAGAATTCGACAGACTGCCAACTGACTAAGACACTAAGTCACGCAGTGGGCTGAGAGACGCTGTAGAGTGGGACACACAGCGAGAGCTGTTTAGGCACGCAGCAGACAAAATAGTTTGACTCACGCAGCGACCTATTTCAATACGAAGGTAGGTGATTGACTTGATCGTATATAATCCCTGAAGGCCAACCAATTGGCCTTTCGGAAGAATCACATTCTACCGGGGCTGTCTCATCAAAGCCGACGAGGGTGGGCGAGTGTTTGCTGCCCTAGAGTCGTTCAGGAGTGTCCAAGTAGGCTACACTTCTGCGCCAAGGGTGTGGATGCCATCACAAGATCCAGATGACTGCAAATTCCAGTGGAGTTGCTGACAAAGGTAGCTGCCAGTGTTTAGAGCGACATAAGCATTGGCTTCCATGCAATCTTCCAGTTGGGAACCCAAGACGTCAGTGCAGCTGAAACCAAAAAGAGCACTATGAGCAGTGAAGACTCTGAGCACAATCTCTCTTGAAAGACGCGTGAGCGGTATGTAAGACGATTATTACAGGTCCAAAGACACTGCCCACGCGTGGCCTGCTTCCCAGGCAAGGTACTCTACTTCTGAGGTCAAACGGTTATACCGTACCCGTTGCAACCTGTCAATTTGGCAAAAGAAGAACCATCGATCGACAATGCCCCGTGACACACCAAATCTCTGCTTATCGTTTATATAGCGCATTATGAAGAAAAAGAAAACATCACGAATGCCAGTAAAATCCAATTTTCACATTGGTAATAAACCGAACCTTCTGGAGGGTGGGGAGGCTACTTATCCCAGCACGAACAGTGTGACAAAGGCTTAAATTTTGCTTACTTTACTCAGCATAGTTCCATATCGGCATGGAGGATACTCCGAGTAAACTCGGAGCAACAGTGGACACGCCCCATCTATAGCCCGTTGCAGATGAAACTGCTTTTAATCAACTGGGTCTATGATATCCGGGGAGTTTACGATCCAGTGAATGATTCAAGTTGTTGGGAACTCAGCCAGAGTTGCTAACAGTTTAAAAGCCTCCACTTTCATTATTTCATATTGATGGTGTTGATTTGGTGCATCTTTTGCGCAAAGGAAACGTTTCAAAAATTAAACTATGACTTCGCATGCCTTCTGAACGTGACAATAATTATGGCGGCGTTCAAGTATGTCAAGCTGTTCTGCATTTTGTCATGCGACAGGGAATGTCTTGCAGGCAAATTTAGGGCTTTATTTACGGGAATGAGACAATTTAGTGTATCGAAAACTTCTTGGAACAACAGCGTGAAAGCGAAAGAGGTTGATTCTTTTGTCCGACATAAACCGGTCCTAGTTGCGGAGGTGCTAGACGTGATCGAACCTTCAGCAGACAAGGTTAAAGACCGATTTATATTTATGTATTTTGTATGGGTGTTTCAGCTACCAAGGGCGGATCCAAGGGTCAGTCTGGGAATGCCTGCATTTCATTTTGGGGAGGGGATGAGCACTTCCACGATTTGTCTCATCCCCAGGGCTGGAAACATTTAAAATGCCATCGGAATTCATTGGAAAGTGTAAAACAGGTAATAAAAATCTGTATAATTAATTTTTAAAATGTCACTAAAAAGGTCTTCAGGCAAATTCGGACACGTGAAAGGCATAGGAAAGCTACACTCACATACAAAATGTATGTGATAAATTGTGTTGACTTATAAAGGCCCTCAATTTTTGTAGACTTGATATCAATAAAATTTTAAAAATCAAGAAATGGTCCTAAAAGTTTTTGGTAAGTTTGCCCTCCTATTGGATCTTCCCATTGTCAGTTACCAGTAACCTTATTTGGCATGATTTGTAGGAGTGATCAATAAACACTTTGACTTTTGTTTAGCTTCAAACCAGGACTGCTATACTCTTGGAAATGCTAATGTAATGAATTCTACAGTGCAATTATCATAATGCACAAGGCTTCAATTGATGGTTGCTTCAGGTGAAACAACAGTCAAAAATTGTATTTCAATGGAAAAGCCTAGTTGAAAACTGATATTTCAGGGAGACTAGAAGGCCGGCTACAGTGGAGAGCCCATCAGATTGTGGGTACACCTTTAAAATTGACTTGGGTCGCAATGTCAGCCTTTGGGTACTCTAGCTGGCTCATAATGGGATTGCCAGTTATTAGTTCTAATCTGTGAGAAACACCCCACAAATCTAGTAATATATTTTCCTGGCATAAGCAATGTAACGAGTAGCACATCAGTTCAGTTAATGAAAAATTTGAAGAAAAAATTATGAAAAGTATATCTGACAGCAGCACCATGTGGTTTTACTCAGAATTTAGCCTAGGTTCAAAGCAGTGAATGTAGTTGGCAATCGGTTGTATGACTGTATATTTCTGTCAACCAGGATGTTCAGTGGAATGAGTTGTTTACTGCTTCAGTGACCAATAAAGGTGTATGAGTCAGCAGACTGTCACATTCTATGCTCTTCAGTTCTATTGTAAATTTATCTTCCTGTTTGATGAATGGCCTACTCCTGAGAGTTGTTCCACTAATCTCTCATATGAAGCTGTGATATCAGTGATGTAGCAAGTTTTTATACAATTAAAAGGAAAAATAGTAAAAATTGCATTTAACAGAGGTGCCATGTGATATCAGTCAACACGATCGAAATGCAGAAATTATAAAAAGGTCAAAAATGCTTGAAGAGCTGTTAATATATTCTGATTTCTTCTGTTTATATTCATAGTTTTCTGAAAAATCCCAAATACATTATTTTCAAGAGAGATTTTGGAAGCCAACAGGAATGATATTTAAACTTAATGAAATGTTATGCATACCAATGGTAATATATCCCTTGGAATTGGAATTGGTATGATCAGTGCCCAATCCATAACCAGTTCTCGTGCCTAGATCTGGCACTTCAACATGCTGGACTGGGTTATAAGGATAAAATGTATGACTTTGAAGGTGGAAACTCATGTCATGAGTTGGAAAGGAGACATACTACAAAAAATCAAAACCAGAGAGGAGATCCAGGAATTTCTGTAAAGCACTGTTGAGAGTATCTATATGTATATTAAAGTCGCCCATTATTAAGATTTCAGGAGGATAATAGTTTCAAGACAATGAGGACCAGGGTTTAGCTCCATATCACCAGGAAGAAACCTCAGAAGGTAAACTGGCAACAAGTAATTTGACTTGCTTTTGACCCAAGTGTAGAATTGGAGAAACGTGAGTATGGTTAGCGAACAGACGGAGATAGATAAAAGCTTGCCAGTATATTAGACAGTGGTTGGATAAGGCAGAAGGAATAGGCTTCAGAAACATGGTGAAATGAAATAGAGGCATTAGTTCCAATGACAGGTGATGGCTGGGTAGGCTGAGGATATATGTGTGAAAGTGAACAGAAGAGAGGGACTCTAATAATGAGAATTGCAACAAGTGATGTGTATAGCGTCATGATAGCTTTAATCTCTAGGGGATGAAACAGGTGGATTGACTGGTAAGAACAAAATGGCCAACACTAAAATGTGAAATGTACAGTGAGTATAAAATATGGAGCCTATAGTCTAAAGGAGCAAAGTCGAGAATCTTCAGCTTATGAGTCAATGATTTTTAGTACCAAAAGGTGCTATAGAAGTTCCTAGATATATAAGGTGGCAGAGGGCTAATGCATTATTTTAATTGATGCATCAGTAATATATTCAAACAGGAGTGTTATGTGGCAGAGGTGCCCATAAATTAATTGCAGCATTTAAAATGTGCCCAGTTCAGCATACTTTAAATTTATCAGTTGATTTGCGTAGGTTTTACTCGACATGACATTTGGCGCTGGAGGTCACACAAAGTCGTTTCTTGAAAAATGTCCACAGGTGAAAGTTTTTGCGCTCGATCGGGATCCACTGGCCTACAGATATGCTCAGAAACTGTCCGTAACTTGGTAATAGGTCCATGTTTCTCTGGTGCTAAATAAATGTTCAGACAGGGAGAGCCTCTGATTAGTTTATGTTGAAGCATCGCTGTACAAGTTTGTAATTACGGTTGCAAATTACAGTTATAACAACAGTGCTAAAGATATCACTGGAATACATTAGGTTTGATTAGATTGCATTAGATTAAATTAATTTAAAACAGATGAATTTAGGTTAGATTATGTTAGGTCACAATGCATTAAATCACGTCAGATTTGGTTTAATTAGAGTAGATTAAATTCCTGTTCACTTGTTTCAGTTCCCAAGTAGTTCCTCTCCATGGAAAGTTCAGCCAAGTACATCAACTGCTTTCCCAACACAGTGTTGACAAAGTGGATGCAGTCTTGTTCGATCTTGGATCTTCTTCAATGCAGTTTGATAATCCAGATCGAGGATTTTCGATCAGCAGAGATGGACCACTCGATATGAGAATGGATGGAAATCAGTAAGCTTTTGATCTTTGAATATTATTTATTATTTTTTCCTATTATTTATTATTATTATTATTACTGTTGTTATTATTATTAAAATATAAAAATAATGAGAAAATAATAAAAAGATAAGTAAATAATAAATAAATACAGCTACCCATGAGGTTTAGCGAAATATATATATATTGTATATTCTCCAACTCTCTAGAGATTTTAAAAATCCTGATGGTTCATTTCTGCCTTGGGTGTAAAAAAAATGAAAAAGTAATAACAAACAAGTGACTTTTTATATTCTCTGAAAACATTCTTTAAATCCTGAAGGATTATTTTTACCTCAAGTAAAAAAAATTAAAATATTTTTAATAACAATTGTAAGTAATAATCTTAATGTGATTTCATCATTCCTGAAGGAGAGTTTCGATGTAGGGTCAAAAATATAAACGTCTATAATAATAGTAGAGATTATAGTAATATATATAGAAATAGTAATACTAAGGGTAATGGCGGTGTGTGAATTTTTAGGGGTCAGATGAGCGCAGAGGATGTTGTAAATTACCTCACGGAGGAGGGACTTTACCAGATAATCAAGAAATATGGAGAGGACAAGAGAGCACGCCTCATAGCCCGGGCCATTGTGGATGCCCGCAACACATTTGGACGAATTACGACCACACGAGAACTGGCTGATATTATTGCAAGTGTCTATGAAGGGTAAGGCTTCCTCATTTTTGTCAATTTTTTGAATTTTGCGTTTTTTATATTTTTTATTATTTTTTCACGATTTTCTGTATTATTTTGTTTTTCCTTTATTTTTATTTTTCTAGTTTTTTTGTCAATTTTCTCAATTTTTATCTGCATTTTTCTTTTTTTCTGTAATTTTTCTCTTTTTTTCTTTTCTATAGGCTAGGATTTTTCACCTGTAAATAGCAAAATTGTCATCTCACCCTCTTTGTCAAATTCTTTTAGTCATTGCTCATATACATTATTAAAGTTTAGGTCGATGTCAAAGGCTCTGGCAGACATAGGATGTCATTTAACAATAGCTACTACTAACCGTCTCATATATTAATGCGGCTCTCTCCAGCTAAATGTTTTCGTTCGAAACGCCAAGAGGTCGTCCATATAAAGGAAGTCCGCAAAAAGAGGGTGTTGCCAGTGCGGACGTCCGCATCGAAAGTTGGTACATAAAGTTATTTCTGTGCAGCCTGTTCTTTAAACACCAAGTTCATTCACAGCAGACAGTCTGTAGGCTGCAGTGTTGGATCTAATTAGTCACACAGGACGCGTCAACATCAAAGTACCTCACCCCATAACAAATTTAACCCTGCTAAATCAACAGGATAGCCTTATCTAGGCTTTAGTACTAGGTTGCGGAGAAGCAGACTTCCACAAAGGCTGTAGTGGGTCACCCAAATGCGGGCGAGGGGAGGGAAGCGTCAAAAGTAGGCCATTTATGCGTACCACCTTCAAGCGAAAATTTATGAACGACCCTTAAGCGAAAATTTACTGAGTGATTATTTAAAATCATAGTTCAGTTCATTTTAAATTATTTTTAAAATTTGCAGTTTAATTAAGCTTCTGATGATTTGATTTGCTGATGAATTTTGGTTCTTAAATAGCGGATGTGTCCCGTGCGGTGGTAGTAGTCGTCTCCAGTGTTTAACAACATCTTGTGGCTGCCAGGGCCCTTGACTTTGACTGTACCGTACCTTAATTGTATTCTTGTGGTATGGGTAAAATACTTTAGAACGGTGTTTTACATTGCACTTTAACAAAACTGTTAACATAATAACGGTTATATATATTATTACTGAACAGTAATTAAGAAATGTAGTCTGCTCAGTTTTTAAAAATCAGTTTTGCTTGGGGTTAAAATATATTTATTAATATTCTACAATTGTTAAATTTATTTATCTGTTAGTAATTACATTATAATTTATTAGTAATAATTATGTAAATAATAATAAAATAGTAAGAATGAATTACTGCAGAGCAAAAATCCATTATTATTAATGCATTATAAAATTTATTAATTTAATTTGTTATTTATTTCTTAGGAATTTAAAGTTTATTAAAGTGAATGTATGATATTTCTTAAAATGATCATAATTTCTATCCTAGGAGCGAATACAAGCAGGACAAGCTCGGGCGACCTTCCCACGTCGGGACAAAAACATTCCAGGCTCTTCGAATCTTCGTCAATGACGAACTAAACGAATTGTACAACGGCCTTCAATTAGCTCACCACCTTCTGTCGCCAGGTGGCGTTTGCGCTGCGATTAGTTTTCACTCGCTAGAGGATCGAATCATTAAGCGTGAATTTCACGGAATCGCTATGGATGCAAAGTTCAATCTGAGCATTACTGATCGTTACCGTGACCCGTCGGTTACCCACGAACGGGAGGTGGTTGAGGGACTGCTGGGAGCCCGGTGGGAGCCGTTGTCCCGAAGGGCGGTTACCCCGACGGAGATAGAGATGGAGTGTAACCCTAGGTCGCGATCGGCTAAGCTTAGAGCTGCCAGGAAGACGGCATAATGGAGAGAGAATGAGGAGAACGGGAGGTAGAGCGAGAGACGGAGAGAGAAATAGGCACAGGGATAAACAAAGAACGGATAGATAAACAGAGCATGCAAATATGTAATTGTATGCATAAGAATATTTGTCAGTATATATATATATATATATATATATATATATATATATATATATATATATATATATATATATATATATATATATATATATATATATATATATATATATATATATATATATATATATATATATATATATATATATATATATATATATATATATATATATATATATATATATATATATACATATACACACACACACACAATGCGATATGTCCGTTGTCTGGTTTACATAGCGCATCAAAAGGATCCGATTTCAGGTGTTGGGTCCCCTTGTTGCTAGGTTGCGAGTTGGACTGATTTTCAGTTGCGGGAAGATGCTGTGCAAAACTTGGGGGGAGAACACGTTATACTTGTCTGTGTGAAACGGGTTAACGCTACAGAAGCTTATCCCGTCGTGTCTTTAAGTCTGAGATCTTTAAATTCTGACAGTTTGTCTTGTCACTCGTCTGTGCAGCTGTTGTCTGATGCCTTTGAGGAGCGGCGGTCTTGGATGCCGGCTAATAAACTCCTTAAGCCGTGGAAGACTGAATTTTTACTACTGTATTTGGCACTCCACAGCACCTTAAGAAGTTTGAATGGCTTAAATCCTTACAGCTGCGGTAGTCGCTCATTGAGTTGACTGATGCTGTTCGTGACTTGGCGTTGTTTTTGAATCTACCATGTCTCTCGCAAACTATGTAAATGACATTTGTAAGTCATCATACATTTATATTCGTGACATACGCGGAATTAGATGTTATGTCCCCATGTCTTCTGAATATCTTTAGCTAATGCGTTGATCTCCAGTCGCTTTGACTACTGTAACTCAATTCTTTTTGGTACCACAAAAAAATTAAACCATGCAGAAACTCCAAAGAGTTCAGAACTCCTTGCCTAGGGCCATAACAGATACTTCAAAATATGAGCATATAGCTAACTCCTTTGCTTACATCTTGCCTTGGCTTCCTTGTTCAGCAAAGGGTTTGTTTTAAATTGGGACTTACGGTTCATTAAAATATTGAATTTTGGCCAACCACAATACTTAAAATCAATCCTTATTCCCCAGACTTACCATTATTCAGCAAGGTAATCTGATTGTCTTTCCCTGATCATACCTTGGAATAGAACTGTTCTCGGTAAACGGGCTTTTTTGGTTGCTGGACCTAAATTTTGGAACTCTCCGTGTGTCTGTTAGTTCTGCGCAGTCGCTTCTGTCATTTCGTTCTCAACTTAAAACTTACATGTTTCAAATTGCTTATCCTCCGTAGTCTGCCGCTCTGTCTTGGGGCTGACCTTCTGGATATTGACCTGATTGTGGCTTGGCTTTGATGCGCCATCGGTTGATGCCTTGTGCATTAGACACCGGCACATTAGAAGTTTATTATTATTATTATTACTTTAAGAAAAATGAGTCTGTTCAAGTACTAAAGAATCAAACTACATGTAAACTGATAGTGCGCTTCTGGAAAGTCACAACAGCACGTTCGCTGTCCAATTCAGAAACTGGTCTCGAAAGGATTCGATTTCAGGGTATGGGCACACCTTGTTTCGAGGTCTCGAGACGGACTGATTTAAGATTGCAACAAAATAAAACGTGCGAAACTTGGGAAGTACATCCTACATTAACCCTTTTCGAAATTCAGACGGCGGGAAGATACAGAGCCTCAGTATTCCAAGGTGAACTCTTGCACATCCAAACATAACCTCTGGATTGGTAGTTCTGTACCCTATAACCACTGGACTATCGTGGGTCCCGTATGGGTAGGCTGTTTAGATGTATCGTACGTATATTTATATAGCTTTTTATGGCTACTATATGCATATATATTATTTAAATACTTATCTAGTAGGCACGTATCTAGTATGGATACTATATGCACATATATTATTTAAATACGTATCTAGTAGGCACGTATCTAATATGGCTACTGTATGCACATATATTATTTAAATACGTATCTAGTAGGCACATAGATGCATACTGTCTCAGTTAACACAGCTGACCACGTTTTATATTTATCCATACATGTTAGATAGCCATGTAGGCAGCGCTTTTAGGATATACTTGAAAGGCGCTAAGTAAATGTTTTGTTGCATTTTATTACATGTTTCTATATTTGATACTTGAGACCAAGCAGGTCAAGCTCAAGCGACCCTCTCACGTCGCGACAAAAACATTCCAGGCTCTTCGCATCTTCGTCAATAAATAACGAACTGTGGGAATGGTATAACGGTCTCCAGTTGGCTCACTTCCTCCTTTCGCCAGGTGGCGTTTGCGTTGCGATTAGTTTTCACTCGCTAGAGGATCGAATAATTAAAATATTTTTATAGTCTGTTGTGGACGAATATATTTGACGTTCCATTAATTCCATCGACTTCTGCTGCATTCAACGCTGCGGGAATAAAAAGACCAAACAGACATGCTTCATTGATTCTGTATGTAGCTCCAGAAGACGCTGACGCGGAACAGCGAGGCTGTTATATTCGGTTTATCTGTTATATAGGCCCTATGGTTTATTTTGTTTGTCTTTGTCACAGACACAGGCAGACATGCAAACGTGCACAAACTCGCATACGCAGAAACAATAAACAGTAAAACACGAATAAAAAGCCCCGAAACATGGCTACCTGATAAAGTGCTCACTGTGTGGCCAATATGTAAAGTTTTAGTAGCATCATCGATTAATACTTGGCGCTAAGCATAAATAGATGGCGCCATCAAAAAAACAAGAGACTCTGTGAATCTAAAAATAATATGAATTCAGATAGTGATATTTTCCGCTGATTGATGTAATCATGCCTAAGTTCGCCCAGAGTTCCTGTGATGATTATTGAGACCTTTAAAACGCTATCTTCAGTTCCTGTATACAGCCCGTATATAGGGCTTTTGGTCACGATTTAAGACCTGTAAAGTAGGACTAAGGTAAGGTCGATGTCAACGGTCCTCGCAGCCATAAGATGTCGTAAACACTGAATACTACTAGTTAATGATGGGCAATGACTAGAAACTGATTTCAATATATGCACTAGCGCACTGCGAACTCGGCTCTAGACCGAGAACACTGACTGCACAGTCTCGGTGCACAGTGTACAAGGCGTCGTCAGAGGGGATTAGCCACCCGCCCTCATAAAGCATAACTAAGACAATGAAGTCGCTAACACGTCGTATATATGGCTACCTCTGTGGGGTTAACTTAAAGTTAACTGATCTTGTCTTCCTTTACTGACAAATCTGATCTCTGTTTCAAGCCATCCAAACCAGAAACCTCGATTTATCAAAACCTTGGTTATGATAGTCTAGTTTCTAGCAACCATGGTCATAAAACCCTATTTCTAACAACTGTGGCAATGATAGCCTAATTTAAAGCAACTTTGTTGACGATAGCCCTATGGCGTAAACCCAATTAATACCATAACCACAGCTAGCATCTTTGGTCAATAATAGCTCAATCTCTAGCAACGACTGCCATAAAATACAATATCTAGTAATTGCGATCACGTTAGTCCAATTTCTAGCAACCATGCCATAAACCAAATTTCTAGCAACCATGGCCAGCACGCGCTTGCATATTACATGAGTAGCTTTAGGCCTATACGCGGTCTGTACGTAAGCCTACGGCTGCCAATAAATCCGTAGCTTTAACTGGCAATACTCGATGGATTGGAAGGGAGCTGAAATATCAGCGACTTCAGCGACAAACATATAGATAAATAATTTCTTTTTAAACAAACAAATAAATCAGTAACTGTTGCAAAACGCATGCAGTCGATTCCAGTGGCGGTAATATCGAAGAAGTAGATGCCGATGAGGTTAGTTTACGACTGTTTACATTACTTTCTCCAGAGGTCGAGTTTTGACTTAGGCCTACATTTGAAAGTCAGTTTTTAAAAGTTTAGACACTTTTTAACATAATAAGTTTATTATGAGAGCTCTGCGGTGGCACTGTATTTTGTTTTTCAAAACGCGAAGGTCAAGCAATTTCATGATTCATCTGGCAGCCACAAGTTTTCGTTGCATACTACTTTATTTTTATATGTTACTTTATTATTTTTCTATGTAGAGTGTCTTTGTTTTTCTGTCATATAACGTCGACGTTAAAACTTTAGGCATCTGTAAGCACTTATATTGTGTTTAACGACAGTTTAAATTGTAACAATTTAAGACATGTTTAATGGTAAATAGTTTGTAAACTTCTTAACTGTTAAATTCAATGGAATGGAAAAGAGCCGAAAACTCATTAGCCAAGAGAGAGTGTCTTGTTACTATACGTAGGCTACCTCTCGTCCCACAACCTGTGCCTTCCTTTCCAATCTGCCTACCGCAAATACCATTTATTTCACTTAAACTGCGCTACTTACCATTTAACGTTCACAGTCACAATGTGCTCTCATTCTCCTTGCCCTATCTGCTGCATTTGATACCATTGATCATAATACACTGCTTCGCCGTCTCGAACACTGTTTCGGTCTATTTGGTTCTGCTCTCAGCTGGGCCTGCTTCTGTTAACATTACTACCATTGCCCTCGGTTCACTGCTTGCTGATAGATAGCTCTTTTGACTATCATTTGTATGCTGATGGTACCCAACTATTCCTCTAATTTGAAAGTTCCGCTTCTAATCCTGCTCTTCGGCTACTTGCTTCTGTTTTTGACCATGTTCAATCACGGATAGTTAGTGCTAAACTTCTTCTGAACCCTTCTAAAACCGGATTTCTTCCCCTATAGGCAAAAGCCAACAACTGCGCAAAATTGATTGCCTTACGCCTGTTCATTTGAGTGGCTTACTTGTTAACCGAACTCAAGGCTCATGCAGTTTGGGAGTGGTATTTGATTCCGCCGTGTAATTTTCTAACTATGTTCAGGTAAAATGCAGATCAGCTTAACTTTACATAGGGGATATTCGTAGAATCAGATCTCTTTTACTTCAGACTCTCTTAAGCCAACTAAATAATTCAGTTGTTTCCAGTAGGCCGACTACGGTAACTCTCTTCTCATTAGTATCACTAATGGAGAACTGCACGAACTACAAATTGTTCAAAACTCTCTCACCAGAGCCACAACAGAGACCCCTAAATAAATATCAGCATATTAAGCCAATATTACATTTATTGCACTGGATGCCCACTGAGCAAAGAATCTATTTCAAACTCTGCCTTATAGTTCACAAAGTACTACATTTAAATCAGCCAATCTATATACGTTCCATGTTTACCCCTCATACTAATAGCTATTGCAATCAATCAGTGGACATAGTGACCCTTGCGGTGCCCCATACCCGAACAGCGTTGTGTTCTCGGGCATTCTCGGCTACTGGTCCAAAGCTTTGGAATTCAATGCCTTTTTTAGTGTCAACCAATATTTCATGTTAAATATTTTCCACTGCATACAATTGAAATCACTTCTAATTCTCTGACCTACGGAATTTCGGCTGGATTTCTGAAACGGATTACAAGTTTTGACCACGGTTTCACTTGATTGATGCCTCAAACATGAAAGGTAACGACGTTACAGAAGTCTTTAAATTATATCAGACCGGATTAGATTAGATTAGAACTAACCCATGCGCGAAGAACAAAATTTTTTAAAGACATTTTGTGACTTCGCTTTCTATCGCTAGATGGAGTTACACCAGCTTTCTGACTTCACCGCAAACGGTGAAAACGAGTCTAATGACGACGAAAACGAGTTCAAAGGTCAAAAGGTCGAGACCTCTAAAGCCCAACCAGACATAAGTAAGAAGAAGCGACGTCATTTCCGCTTTCGATGGCGCGGCCGGAAGCGCTACCACCAGCCACCGTCCGATGACACGTGGTCGGCAGAAGCGGAAGTAGACTCACTTCCGCCGGAAGTCAACTCACTTCCGCCGGAAATAGACTCACTTTTGCCAGAAGTGCGTTTAGCAGAAGTAGAAGACTTCTCAAGTGGTTCAGTTCAACTTTCGAGCCATTCAGCGCCACATCCGGTCCGGTCGCGGCAACTTCCGGTTACGAGTTGCGCCACAAAAAGTTGTCTCGCCGGAAGATGTCTGACCAAAAGTTGTCTAACAGGAAGTTCCGCAACAGGAAGTTGCCAGACTGGAAGTTCCCCAACCGAAAGTCGCCAAACCGGATGCTGTGTAACCAGAAGTTCCCCAACCGGAAGCAGCCTAACCGGATGCTTCCGGTTCATGAAGCGCCTCCTGGCGTTCTGCTTGTCGACGGTCGGCTTGACGGTCCTGATGTTCTTCTACACCGTTTTCGGCGGATTCCTCTTCCACTACATCGAGTCGCCTCGCGAGGTCGCCACTAAGCACGGGGTCCGCGCGTCGATGAAGTGGCACATCAGCCAGCTTTGGAACCTCACGGAGCAGCTGAACATCCTGCATCCGGCCAACTGGACTCGCCTGGCCGAGGACGTCGTGGCGAATTATACGGTGGAGGTTTACAAGGCGACCAAGTTTGATGGATGGGATGGAAAAAGCGATGGAGAGGCCGAGCTGCAATGGAGCTTCGCCGGTTCTATGCTCTATTCCGCCACAGTTATCACGACGATCGGTAACAATAATAGTTATTATTTCTATTGTTATCAGTATTATCGTTGTTTAATTTACATCGTGTTATTATTTTTCTATTATTGTTTAACTCTGTTTTCCTCTTATTTTTATTATTGTTATTATTAGTATTTAGGTATTTATTATTATTATTATTATTATTATTATTATTATTATTATTATTATTATTATTATTATTATTATTAGCAAAAACAACAACAGCAACAGTAAACAGGAATAACTGAAACAATAATAATAATAATAATAATAATAAAATAATTATATATATGCAATACAATTTCAGCGTTTAGATTTACAAGCGTCAAATTTATGAGAAATAGATTAATTAAAAATTTCATTAAGATTAGTCTGTTGGTGCATTGATTTTCACGGTTTGTAAGACCTGTGAGGAACCACCAACGAATGAACGAATTAATTGATGAACGAATTAATCTGTAAATCAATTTATGAATTTAACGAGAAAAATCCAAGGTAAACAAAAAGGTAGTCATTGGGCGAAACCCGACGGATGGAGGCCTGAGATGGCGCGGGTATCTTTCTATTCCGTTGGCCATTAGGACATAATGTAATGTAAATTATCTGCACATTTATATGGCGCCTCTTAAGCTCTAGATTTTATACATTTTGTTTGCAAGCCTTCGTATTTGCCCAGACAAGTACGCAGATTTAAAAAGGCGCTACGTGATCGCCACAGAGCAACAATGGCGCCCGATTAAAAACGCCGCCCGCCCAGCGACGGGCTGGATCATAATCCGCTTCTGGAGTGACGCCGGAAGTAGCAATAACTGACTTCCGATTTCGCGTGTCATTTGGATTTGGGACACTGTTTGGGCAGCCACCGCTAGGCAGCGAAATTGATTTCAGTTGCATGCATCGTTTGTTTGGAAAAGCCAGGAATCGATCCGACGACATTGTGACGCGAAATTTATTCTTGTAACGAGCAGTTTACCTGGCTTGGGATACACGCGTGCATGCACGCATAGATGCAGACAAACATATATGCACACGCACGCATGCATGCATACATATCCACAAATATATTCATGCATACATACTCAGACACGCACATATACATACGCACATGCATACAGACACACAGGCATAAGTACACATACATACCTACGTACATAGACCGAACTACTCTGTTGTTGAGCGTCAAAGACCAATAGGTAATGAAGCTAATTCTGGGCCCATAAATATTAGTTTAATGCACCGCGACAATATACTTACCTATTATAATTCCTTATAATTATGTAATCGACCCTTGTCGCTTATATAATTATGATGAATATAGCTACGTTTGCGCAGACCGAGATGATCAATTGTCTACTGTCGCAGACTATAGATTTTGAAGCTCGAACATAAATTTAAAGCACTTCTAATTGTCCTAGCAATTCGACGCGCGCGCGTGTGTGTCATATTTGTACATGTGTATGTATGCTTGTATGTATGTGCTATTTGTTTATGTACGATTATGTGTGTATGTATGTATGTATGTATGTATGTATGTATGTATGTATGTACGCCTGTATCTGAACAAATTTTGTGAATGCAGGCCTATGTGTTGTGTACGTATGTGTTGTGCATGTATATATCTGAACTTTGAATATCGCCTCTTAGGAACCTGTCTAAGGTGCTGTGAACAATTCAACGCTTGAAGTAATCATAACTGTAACCTTCGAGTTTAAACCATATGCCTATATGTAAGATACGTAAGTTACAACTTTCTTTTACCAGTAAAATCTTCATTAGAATTTTTCGGAAGATATACATTAAAACCCAGTCGATGGCCAATAGAGTATAGTTCGGTCTCTGTCTATGGACGTAGGTATGTATGTGTACGTATGCCTGTCTTTCTGTATGCATGTGCGTATGTATATGTGCGTGTCTGAGTACGCATACATGAATATATTTGTGGATGTGTGCGCGTGTGTATGCATGCGTGCTTATGCATGTATGTTTGTCTATAGAACAATGACTAGAACAATGTCTTCCACCCGGTCGTGGTAAGAAACTTCATGCTGGAGAGTCAGTTTTAATTTCCATTGCAAAACCTCAATTGTTTACACAGAAATTACCTTTAAAAGTCGCATTTCAGCAGAAATTTCTTGAGGAGCATCCAGTGTTTAACAACTTGCGGTTGTCTTCAAATCCCGGTTGTATATAGGCTATTTTTACTGCTTTTTTGGCAACAGGTAGGCCTATTTCCTCGTATCATTGATGCTTTGATAGCATTATGATAACGGCACTACAGAAGTCAGTGTATGTATGTGTGTATGTATGTAGGTCTACATATGTATGCATGTATCTAAGCATTTATTTTAGCACATTTGTAGCAGTTCCCAGATGCGCTGCCTAAGTGATGTTACGATTCATTAAGAGCGACAAGTTAATCTGTAACGAAACGATCTCATTCAACTGGAAATGTTACTACTAAAGGACCGTCGCATAAACGGAGCGCCCAACCAACAGAGTCCATCCAAAGTCGACAGTAGACATCCTCCACAAATTTCCTGGTTCGCATTGTTACCTAATTTATTAGCTATATGTAGTTCTTTTCTCACTCTTTTCCGTAGGCCTAATTACTCTCCTCTCAAAGACGCTTTAGAAGATTCCCGCATGCGCTATAGGCCTATACATGATCAGACACATTCATACACTTAATAAATGCCTATTCGTTGTTTATTTTATTCTTACTTTTCAGGCTTCAACTTTTATTAAAATGTTGCAGGCCCCTAATTGTGTTTTTCTTAATTTTCAGGCTACGGTCACATCGCCCCCAAAACGGTCGAGGGGCGTTTAGCGACCATCTTGTACGCTCTAATTGGAATTCCTGTAACTCTCCTTTCAATCACGCATCTTGGATCTTTCATGGCGACAGTTTTTCGCTTTCTCTACAAAAACGTGCTCTGTGGGATCTTCTGTGCAGTGTTTCGACGATGTCGTCATCGAAACGAACCTTCAGAATCGCTTGAAACGGTCAAAACAGATCGAAGCTGTCCGAGCGGAAGTAATGAAACGGCAAAGGAAGACGCGGGATTCGAAACTGGAGCGAAAACTGTGCGCCGTGGTTTGGTTAACGGTTTGCGAAAGTCATATCGTGTTATTGTAAGCTGGAGACGGGGTATTCGAAACGCCCTTTACACGGACGATAACCAAACAGTTAATGTACCAATTTACGTCAGTCTTGCCCTGATTGGGGGATATTTAGCGTTGGGAGCGCTTATGTTTGGACTGTGGGAGCAGGAGTGGAATTTTCTGATTGGCTGCTATTTTTGTTTCATAACACTGTCAACTATAGGGTTTGGGGATTTTGTGCCAGGAACTAGTTTCGATGCTTCTGCTTCGCAAGCGAAACTAGTTCTTTGTTCGATGTATTTGGTCTTTGGGTTGGCCCTGCTGTCAATGTGCTTCGACCTAATGCAAGAGGAAACGAGGAAGGTTTTTCGCACACTGGGGCGTAAGTTGGGGTTGGTTGGCACAAATGAGACCGACGACGACGGTCCAGTACAAGCGACGGCGGAATCTGAGGCTAAATCCAAAGAGGGAACCATGGATATTTAAATTTATATCTAAAACTTTGAAAGGGCACATCTAACATGTATCCACTAACATTGCCAGAAATATTGGATTCTTAGTACTGCCTAGCCTCACGAAGTACGCTTTAGCATATATTATTATCTAATATATCCTTATTTGTCATGCCATCCAGTGATTGGTATTAAATCATGTAACCCCTCTACAGAGGTCTACTTCAGAAACGCTCATCGCGCATCATTGCAGGGTTACCACTCCATTCTAGTACTGAACCTGAAAACTGAGACAGTCTGAGACACGTCATCACAAACTGATGTGGACAAAACGTTATGTCGTCCATTCCAAGAGGGAGCAAGTGCCTCGTTTTGTGTGGGCGTCCATGACAGTTTCCATTAATTAAATTTGTTTTGTTTCTGTTTGGATTATTGTTTCAGTTGCATTTCTTTTTTGCCTCCAAATGTTGTCATTGTTTTGGTCGAATTACACTATGCTAACTTGTTAATTCGTCATTGTACATTTGTATCATGTATCATGTTATTGGCGGCTCATTTAGTGGATGGCTAGCCCGCTCAACCTGCCAAAATCTCGAAATAAATTTATGTTCTAGGCGGAATTTGAACCTCGTCATTTCGATTGTTAGTATGTATAGCGCCGCTCTTAAGCTATCCGTATTTGTAATCGTTCTCCTATTCTTTCTAGATAGTTTTAAAAGTTATCTTCATTTTTACCAACAGTTTCTTGCTTGATTGCAATCGGTCCTTCTGACTTTATACTGTTTATAACTATGAGCTGCCGGGCAGTTCGTTTTTGCTAGCCGTTCTTCGTTGAATGCGACCAACAGATTTACATTAAAAATTAGTGCGCTTAAAGCACACAATTCGCTCAAATAGCCATAACTGAAATAATAGAATAAGACTTAGATTCTACTTTTGCTGTTTTGAGGATGTCGAGGTAGCGATGAAGAGGGACAGATAGGAGCATTTGCATCACGGTGACAGAGGCGATTTACTTGGATCGTCGTAAAACGAACTACTGTAAAAGCATAGATCTCCCAAGGATGCTTTCATTAAAATGTAATTGTACACGGTTTTCTACAGCGACCGTATGGCCTCGACCTGCTCGGCTGAGATCCTTCACTACCGCTACCCGTATAAATGGGCGCCACACCATTTAAGGTCCCGTGCTCGGAACGTGCTTGCCCAAAATTCAAATTTCTGAAATAAGCCACCTTCGGAACGCAAACCGGGATCCTCACGCACAGAGGATCTTGGTGTACGCATTTACCGATGTAGCTAATTAGGCCAGTGAATCATGAACAGAATCGTCCGACGACTGTCGAGTCTATCGATCTTTAGTTCGGTTGCGATATCCAGGCCTTACCATCGTCGGCATCCCGAATACCTGCATCATCCTTTGCAGTTTGATCTGCGAGTACGGCCGTCGTCAATCTTCGCCCTGTACGGCGGAGAGACGGCGGCGCTCCTACATGGTTAAAAGAGTCTCTTCAATACGTCAAGCTGGTGCATACTCTATTTGTCGAGATTGATTGTGCATGAAAAATGGAGAAACGCGGCCGTAAAAGCTGATGAAAAGATTTAGAGTTACAGAGGATACATGGGAGAATCAAGTTCTTGAAAGAAACGTGACAGCCGATAGATGAAAGGAAATTACTTTTGCACAGGAGAGAACAGTCAAGAACAAATGAAGTCGGTCAAAAAGTAACGACTTAGGTATAGAGGATAAAGCAGTCGATTGCAATAGCAGGCGCAGAAACGACAAAAATATGTATTTTGCAGAGAAAAACTGAAGCAGAAGAGGCAGTACACTGCAAAACTTTGTTTCGTATAGTGAAAGAACTCTCAGTAAGTACAAGAACACAGACCCTTCCAAATAAAAATATGGATGGACAGAGATGGCAAGCCACTTATCGTTTGACAACTCCTCCTCTTCTTCTTATCTCTCTTTCCTCTCCAATCCCAAACATCACCCACCGTAGCCGCCACGCTGTCTCTCTGCCTGACTTTTGGATCTTGACCTGGAACCAAACCCCTTTTGCCTTTCGATTTGGCTTTGACTGAGCGTCTGTGAATAAGCTGGTCCCCGTAACGTGTCTTTCTTTGGGCGCTGCAGAAATCTCTAGATTACATTTACGACTACGATTACAATGAGTCTTCATCACACGATTACGATGCGAGCTGACATCTTTTCAAGTTATCTGAACATTTTTTGCTTATTGATTAACGTTTCTTGCACGTTAATATAATGACCTTTATCATAATTTAGACTAACTTAGAGCATACCTTTGATTAGCTTCTCTGTGAGCGACGTCAGGCCTATACAGATTGACGATCGAAATGACGAGATTCAACTTCCACCTAGAGCAGAAATTTCTTTAGATATTTTGGTAGTGGAAGAATGTTGGCCACTCACTCTTACGTGCCGAGGTTAAGAAAGTGAGTCGCTAACATTTCATATCCGTAGCTTCATGTTCATGCTAGCTTAAGTATGGTTCCTCTTACTGTCGAGTGTAACAAGTTCAAGATATAAAGTGCAAATACTGCATTTGCTTGACACTCAACTGAATAATGGTCGTTATATTATGATTATTATTATGCTGCTACTGCTGCTGCTGCTGTTGCTGCTGCTGTTGATGATGATGATGATTATTATTATTATCATCATCATCATCATTATCATCATCATCAACATCGTCACTCCATCATGCGAGAATGGAACTACGTTAGCAAATGATCGGATTTGTTGGAATTCGGAGAAACAGCCTTGGTGAAACCAAGAAGATGGGGAAGAAAACGCAACATGACGAATGTTATCCTGTTACCTTTTTTGCTGATTGGAAAATAATCAAAGGCACCAATCCATTCGAAAACTGACGGACTAGCATCAACAACATTTCGCAAACACAAGCCAACGAAGTGCGACCCTTCAGGTATTTTGCGTCTGCAGTTGCCAGCAAGTTGAAGAAGGTACAGTAACTACAAGATTGCAATACGTCTCATCTGCAGCTGGGATAGGTCGGCTTTAGACACATCGGAACACTGGCCTCGCTGAAGGTCAAGCACCCCTCGTCATCGGAGGACAGAAGGATGCCATACGATCCATACAGCTTCAACCGCTTCGCTGCTTTGCAGATATCTAAAGAAAAAGTCGCTAGGGCAATTTTTTTCCCGGCTGGTTCGGTTGGAGGCCACACAGCATTGACAACCTCGGCCAACATCTGGGCGACCTTGTCAACCTGCTTTATGAGTAGGTCTTCCAAAAGAGGTGAGTGAAGTGATCTTGGGCAAATCTGGTAGCTCTGAACTAGAAAGCCGCTGGCATACGACCAGTTGTGGTGAGATACACGTGACGCGTTTTATAGCGCTCGTATGGCCTCAGCCGTGCTCATTTTCAATTAGATCCTTCACCACCGTTACCCGTTTGAAAGGGTGCCATGCCGCTTAAGGTTCCCGGCTAGGCCTACCGACCGTGCTAGCTCGAGATTCAAATCTCTAAAGTGCACTTTATCCAATGTCGCACCTATGCCCTTGTGACGGTCGCCTTGGAGACTATCGGTGTCTGAAGCAAGGAAGGACTAGAGTTCATCGCAGAATTGGGAAGCCGGACAAACGCAACCCATGACCCACTAGAGGCTTCTTAACTGTTGCAGAAGATTTCTGCGGCTGTTGAAAGAGGAAATGTCATCTGCCTGTCCAGGACATTACCATTATGCTCTGAGCCCTCAAGAGATAGCACTTTAGACAGCAACAAAAGCAACAACAACAAGGAAACTTCTATAGTGCCACTGTAAAACGTTGAATATATCAGTCGAATCGATCGATCAAGTTTTAGCTATTTAGTATCTTTGGTAATGGGCAGTGGTATCACATTTTTACGAAAATCACAAAATTTTTAATTAATTTGTTGAATTTAATTTTTGAATAAACATCGAATATTTTTGAAGATGTCTGCCGAATCGATGACCGATTTTGTTCGTGAATTATTTCTCAGATCGGAGGATTTCAAGTAAATTTCACGTAACGGTTTAAGAAAGACGCCGTAATTTATGTAGCGCTGGGCTACATTTGCATGCAACCTGAGATTTTTGTGGCGCATTTTGGAATCTGTTGTCCCCGATCGTTACACGTTGGGCTGTTTTGATCAGAAATGTAGTTTCTCTGATGAGCAGAGAGGAATTTGGAGAAAATGGCGCTCCGTTGGCTAGCTGTTTTTTTTACATTGGTTCAGCCGGAAATCTTAAGATGAAGGTATAGTACAAACAGACAGAGGAGAGGCATACAAATTGTGGTAATTTTACTTAAACGGCCGCTTGCGATCGCCCTACTTGTAAATAATATGATGGCGAGAGAAGTAGAGCGCTGTTTGCACCGGGTTGGGACTCCCAACAAATAAGCGACTTATTTGGTATGAGGTTCCCACGATGACAGTCAATGCCTACTTCAGTCTGGAGAACTTGGAAGGCAGACTTTTTTATGCATTCTGCTATTGTGCATGGATGCAACTTCATCGATCAAACAATGTTGAGGTACACACACAAAATTTGGAGAACATATGGATGCGTGCCATACGCAAATTGAAAAGACAATTTGGTACAAGTCCCACTTTACAGGAATTTGTATGGCGAAGTGCATCTTGTGAGAACTTCTTCTCGAACATTTTAAAATGCATCATAGAAACTCTCCTGATTGATGTTTTTAACCCTATAAAAATATTTTGAAAACCTTTATGTTATTCGGTTACTTACCAAGTACTCATTTATTGGGAGTCCTTCCGAGAGAGAGTGAGTGCATCAGTCTACTTTCTGTCACAATCTAGGATGGCCATACTGCTTACAAGTAGATTGATAGCAAGTGGCCATTTAAGTAAAATTATCCAAGTTGTTTAGCATTATTTTGTAATTGTTTTGCCTTTGCTGTAGCAAGTTTTGATAGATTCCAATATTTTGTATGGATATATTATATTATTTAGCAGAAATCATGCTGATTTTGCATTTTATCTATCAGTAAATCTTAGCCTCATGAATGTTTTAAGCTCTCATTGTGTTTCTTATTTTATTTATTCTTGCCTTAAAGGAAAATTTAAAAAGAAGAGAATGCATCCAAAATGGCTATACTTCACCAATATCTTTCTGTGGAAATCATCAGTATCAGTCCGCAGAATGTAGCAGCGTTAAAGTGGTAGATTGCAACTGTGAGGTGTTGGAAATGATAGCGTTGTTTCTTCTTAGTGTCTTGAAATGTAGGAGAGGCCAATGTTTGAAACGTTTGACCGATGCTAATTTGTGCTGTTATTATTGTATTTATTTCACCAACGCTGCCCATTTGAATTGGTGCCACGTCTTTTGTATTAGTATTCAGTGTTTAACAACATCTTGTGGCTGCCAGGGCCGTTGACGTCGCCCTCCTCCTTTGTTCTGGCTTGAGACTGGCATTGCCCGACTAAATGCAGTGGCGGGATTTTAGAGATTGAACTATATTGACGAATGTACATAGCCTCATAAAATTGCGATTTAAAGGTGTCTAAGCAAAAACTTATATTGTACTTTTTGCTATGAAAATCAAGAAATTCATTGACTTTCTTAATATAATGCCTTTTAAGTACCTCACAAAAGCACTGCTTTTATAATAATTTTTTACCTGAAGTAGAAATTATCCCTCAGGGCTTAAATAATGCTCCAGAGAAGAAGAAAATTAAGAAAAGTTCTGGAATGGCTAGAACTTATAGAGATCTAGCAGAACAAACTTATTAAAATTGTTATCATTATTGTTGTTGTTGCTGTTATTGTTGTTATTGTCGATGTTGTTGTTGTTGTTCTTATTATTGTTATTGTTATTATTATTATTATTGTAACTGTTATTATTAGTCTGTTATGAAAATCAGAAGAGAATGTTCCTTTTCTCTAACCAGGAGCCTAACTCAGAATGTGATTTGCGAGCAGTACATGCGACACATTGGAGTGACATCTTTGGACGACCAGAACATCTCACTGCTTCGACAGATTGTCGAAATTCTCCTCTTGGAAATGGTCTGTACAGGGTGTGCCAAAAAATCTGTCAAGTACACAGGTTGTGTCAAAATATGTGTCAAGTATTCAGTTTCTGTAAAAATCTGTTGAGTACAGCATGTGCCAAAATCAGTGGAATATGCAAATTGTTTAAAAATCTGTCTAATGCTAAAAACCTGTAAAGAATACACTATGTGTAAAAACATGTCAAGTACGGGTTGCCAACAGAACCATAGTCTACAGCAATTGACAAATCGAGTCTAGATTAACAGTGAAGTATTGTCAGCTATGTGATAAAACTGACAACAAATCTATACAGGAAGCAGCCTTACTAACAGTATCATAATTTTAAATATATTTTGATCGGTCAGGTTTGATGAATGAGAAAGACATTTGCCAATGTAGTATCTTGCATCGTGGATAATAAATAACTCTTTTAGCTAGCACAGCTTGTATAAATGTATGTGCCGTGTGCATCTTCCAAGCATCCTTTGTTGAGTGTGAGCATGAATGCAACGAAGACGTAAATGTATAATCGACTTGAGGTCGATCACCTGGACTGTTTGATAGGATCAAGACTTTTTAAAACTGTGGTCAAACAATCAACCTTTGATCATGCAAGTATACTACGATCATTGGTAATCACATAAAGAAGATCTAAGTTTAACCTGTTCTTAGACATTTCTTTTTATCTTTCTGTCTCTCCTAGCTGGAATTAGTCCATCCTGGGGAGGGGTCATTTATTTTTTTACTAAGTGATTTTATAGCCTTTTCATGCCTAACAGATGGGCAGTAATGCATGGCCCAGAGCACAGACCACTAGGCCAGTGCGTGCATGATGAAAAGATTTAGAAGGAACATTTGTGTACAGGTTGTGTAAAACTTTGTTGAATCAGAGTGGCAAAAAAACTGTAGAGTATACAAGGTGTGTCAAAAAACTCGACATCACTTGGTGAATGTTATAATTCTGGAGAAATTTGAAACACTTAACATGCCTTAAATATTTAGATAATGTTACTTCTGCTATAATTTGAAATAATATTGCAGACAGTAATAATCTTAAAGATTGGAATTTAAAAGTTTATTTTTGTACTGTTTATTATTATTGTTGTTGCTGTTGTTTTGTGCTGTTTATTGTTATAATTGCTGTTGTAGTTGTAAATTCTTAAATTTAAATTTTATAAAATAGTAATTAATATTTTTAATTAGGTCCTCACCAAAGTACTGAGATTCTTCCATTTATAATTTAGTATTTTCTGATTATCCAAGTGTTCATCTCTTTTGCTTATAATTGCAATTAAATTTATTTCAAATTTGCAAACAACTAATTATTATTATCATTTATTAAGTACTCCTGTGTGTAACATAATTTAACATGATATTGCATAATGTAAGGTAATATAAAATAACAGTGTAATATAATATATAATTATAGTATAATTTCTGCTGGTTTTTAATTGTTTCATAAGTGATGTTTTTAGTTCAAATAATAATGTTCAAGTTTGACAAAATTCTTATTCGACACCTGCGGTGATAGTAATTATAGTTAATATTTTTGATTTTTTGTAGTTTTATCTCTCAATTTGTCTTATCAAGTTATTAGTTTTATTTATTAGTTCTAATTGTAAAGTTGAGTTTACAATTGTTAAGAAATATTAAATATTATTTTTTATTATTATGAACTCGTCAGAATATTAATTTAGCATTTATTCTACAGATGTACAATGATGGAGTGGCCCAAGGCAATGAGTGCAATGAAGGCAACATTGTAAACAGTGAGACCCTTAGTCAAAACATGACAACATTGGATGACCCCTCAAAATCCATAAACAACAAAATGCATTTCATCGCTACAGACCCTGTCAATTCCACCATTGAATCCTCCGCCATTGCAATGGAAGAATCAGTTGTAGCTATGGAGACGGAAAACAGTGCATGGCTAGCAGAATCTTCTAACACAGCGACCAACAAAACCCCCATTCAGCCGGAAAACCCATCACTCATAAAAAAACCTGAGAAAACACGCTTTATCTACAAGGAGATCAAGAAAAAGCGACCATCGGAGAAACCCGAAAATGAAGACAGTTCTGGAATTCGCTTCGCCCACCTCCTCAAGTCAAAGAAGAAATCGAACGAAGGGAAGGGTTGGGTAGTGATTAACCTTGGGGCAAATATGACCAGGATGGACATTGGGAAGCTGTTGCAGAAACGGCGGCCTGGCACAACACCAAAGAAGAAAAAGAAGGGAAAGAAGAAAGAAACAGCAAAAAAGACAATTAGGGTTCTGGATTCGGAAAGCGAAAGTGAACATGAGAGCGATAAAACGAGCTCGGCAACAACTGTCACAGGAAAACGAAAGGTAGCCCCTGCAACTTGAAAACATAATTTATTGTAATATGAATTAGCAGCTATATCTGAGCTTTAAATAGTACCGTGTTTTCCGGACTATAAGTTGCGGTTTTTTAAATGAACTTCTAGGGGCACGTTTTATTTGAAAGGACAACTTATGTGCAGAAATTTAAAACGTTTTTTGAATCAGTTAATCTGATTTTCAACTTCTGTAGCTTGCTGTCAAAGAGGACATTGTTGCTTATTGTTGGCTTTGTCATTGTCATTGTTGCTTCTGTTGTCTGTTGTCAAGAGCAACTACATAAGTAGGTGAAAATAATCATTGGGTCTGTGAGGCTAATTTGATCTTAGGATTTCTATGGCATGTTGTCAAAGACTAATTTGTTTTATACTGTTGCCATTGTCATTGTTCCTCCGTTTGTCTTTTGTAGAGAGCCGAGAAGAAGGACGCCCATGAGCGGCGCTTGGAAAAAATTGCACGCAGCTGTGGCGTTCTTCCAGTTGGAAAGAACTATAAGACCACGTTTGAGGGTTGTCATACGTCAAAAGAACGGTCTGACAAACTTGTCCAGGTGCTGCGTGAAGCAGGAATGAAAGGTAGATGGCTGCGTTGCTTTGTGGGTCAGCTTGGCAATGAATATAGCCATATGAATTTGACTGGATTTCTTTGGCCATGTAACTCGACAATAACCAATAACTAGACTATTCTGGCAATAATGTGGGCAAAGTAGTTTGTATTTGGCCTCATTACCTTTTAACCACATTTTTAGACTGTAATGCTTTGTTTGCATTGTCTTATCTTTCCTTCCTTTGCCTTATGTTACTTGCCTTACCTTTCCTTACATTACTTTACCCTTCCTTACCATAATATATATAACTAGCGTACCTTGCTTACTTTGTGGATGTTTTTCAGGACCGATTACAAAGAAAAACGCTGAGGAATTTAGGCTGAAACGTGAAGCGCAGGAGCTTGAGCAGGAACTGAGGGAGAAAAAGATAACAGTCACTGAAGGTCAGTCAGGGTCATTGAGTGTCTGACCTTTGAACCATGGAACTAAGAATAAATTTAGCATAAATAATGTCCTTTAAGAGCAGAAAGTGTGGCTGAACACTCACGTATTAGAACCGTCAATGACAACGGTGACAATAAGAGCAGACACTAAGGGTTGAATTGTGACCAGTGATGATGATGATTATAGGCATTTAGGTTATCTGTCTAAGTTTATATATTTATATATTTAAATTTAGAAATATAGTTTTTGATATTCATATATTTATTTATATATGTCAACGTACAGTATATTTAAATTTGTGTATAAACTGGTATCTCTACTCTGATTATGTTTATTTACGTAATTTGACATTTTTATGTATTTACATTTATGCATGTAGGTTGACATATTTATTTAAATTTATGAATGTGAGTCAACTTTTTTATATTTATGAATGAAAGCCATTTGTATAATTTCAAGTTACACATATACATATAGGTCAACATATTTATATTTCAAGTTAAGAGTGTAGCTGGACATATTTATTTTAACCTGTGTATAGGTCAACTATATCTAAATTTATGCTTGTATGTCAATATATTTAAATTTATGTATGTAGATGGGTATATTTATTTAAATTTATGTATGTAGGTCGAAGTCATCGCAACGTCTATAGTATTTATTCGCGCCATGCTTACGATCCAAAACCACTGAAATTAGCTGCCACAAGTCCAATGAAGACAAAATTGTCGAGATCTTTGTTAGATGTCATTGATAGCGAAGAATCAAGTGACAATTAAGAACGCGGTGAGTAGATCTTTTGGCTTAGGCACTGACTAACTCACTGACTGAGTGAATGGCTTGCTGGCTGGCTGGCTAGTGGGCAGATTGGCTGGTTGGCTGACAGATTGAGTGACTAATGCAGACGGAATACGTTTTATCACCTAGTTTTAACTTTTGCAGATTTTTAGTTTCCTTTCTTTTCCTTTCTCAGGATTTTTATAGCCACGAGGCTTTAATGTAAGTTTTAATAATTTTATTTATATAATTCCGAATTGTATAATTGTTTGATATTTAAGTTGTACCATTCACTTCAGTTTGTTTATAATATTTTAACAATATATTTTATTAATGCAATTAAATATATTTAAGTCCTTATATCTTTTCACTCATATCTCCTGTCTAATAGATTTTTCAGTGCTTATGGACATTGGCTTAGAAGAGCGCCGGCAGTCACGTCAGACAGTTAGCCTCAGTTTAGATGAGGTGTTTTACACAATGACAGTTAAGTGTTGTGAAAGATGGTGCCCAAAGTTCAGACGGAGCAAAAACACCATTGAATAAAGGAGCTCTTATAACATGGAGTGGCGGTGCAGCATTTCATATACGGCTAATGTACGAGCAAATGAAACTTGATATTGCTTGGTTAGTGATACGTGCAGTACATTCCCATGCTAGGAATGTACAGAAATTAAGAAATCAAACCCAGTTCGGGCAAGTTATAAAATATATACACAGATGAGAGAGCTTACTGGTTTACTAGAGTAGAGTTAGTAGAACTCGATCTGTAAAACCTGTTGTTAAATATGTGGACCCAATAAGCTTTTACCATTGGAGTGTGAGTCTGCCAAGGAGTGTATAGTTGGGTTGCAGTGTTGCTTAGTAATATAAAAGCAACACATAACTGAATGAATTCAGCTATAAAATGAGTACACTGACCGTACACTTAGTGGGAAGATGAGGCCAAGATAGTGAAATTGCTAATACTTCATACCCTGGCTGGCTCTTGGGGCTATCTGAATGGACTGCTATTCTTCATATCAATAGGTTGTGCCCCTCTGTGCTCATTTGGAAAGCGAAATTAATTGCTGTTAACAGCAGACACTAATGTATTCATACTGTAACATAGCATAATATAATTCTGTCTGCCACACATTCTGCCTGCAACAGTAATCTTGATCTATTTGATCCGGTCGGCATAACTGAGGTTTTACACATCATCAACAGATCTGCACAAAAGACATGCAATCTTGACCTGCTCCAAAATGGCTTTTCAGAAAGTTTGCCGAGGCACTGGCTTCTATCCTGACAGAAATATGCAACAAATCCCTCAGTTCAGGAACTTTTCTTTATTGATTTCAAATATATCTAAGTGTATCTCCTCAGTACATGACTGGTTATCTCAAAACCGATTATGTCTTAACATGAACAACGCCAAAGTTCTCTGATGTGGTCCACCCAGATCTAATTTGCCTAACATTCCTATTTTTCCACAATTTATACAGATCGTACCAATGCTTCTTCGTGGCCTATATGTTAGTCGTGATGCCAGGTTGACACTGGAATCTTATGTTACATGATCTAGGTAGTTTTACGTAAGGCATCTTTGACCAATTTGTCGGTCTCAAACTCATGATGTTGTTGCGCTTGTCCGTTCACTAGTTGTAACACGCTTGGGCTATTGCAATTCAACACTCAGTTCTCTATCCTGTCGCCTTTATGGCGCCTCACAATCAGTTTTGCATGTAGCTGCTTCGCCTTGTGCTTCAGCTTCCTCCAAGACCTCCAGTTACAGACTTAATGTCTTCAAAATTACTCCGGTTATCTTTTCCGCCTTGGGTCCTGTGTAAAGTTGCTGTCATTTTATACAAGGTGCTTCATGGTATGGCATTGAGCTACCATGCTGACTTATGCATCCCATTCACACTTAATCTCACCATGACAAACAGAATATCAGCATCCTCTGGCCAATTGTTTGTCCCAATTTACCAAAACAGACACGTGGTTTCCATGCTTTTTCACATGCTGGTCCTTTCCTATAGAGTTCACTACCATCATCTTCAAGGGACCCTTTTCTTTCTCTTATTTCAGTTCACAAACAATGGAAGACTTATCTTTATCCCGCTACCAATGCTTTTGAGGTGAATTCATAAATTTGCGTGATACAAGTATCTGATTAAATAATAGTACTATAATATTTCTAATATAATCTGATGAAATCTAGTGATTTCTATAGCGCCGCTATAATAATGCACAACTCGTGAATCAGTGGTTTCCTCAAGTGAAGTTATTGTCAAAAATCATAATCAGTTGGAGATCCCAGAGACGTCAGTCGTAGGGTGGCCCCAGGCAACATTTCAGCTGCATAGTCGTTATGTATGCCATATTGGCCTTAGCTATGTAAATTTTTCAGCTTCAGGAGGCTTGCCACCTATATGCCTCAGTAAAAGTGCTGTTTAAATTCTCAGATCTATACAAATGGTATAACCATCAAGTGTCTGTAATTAAGCAAGTCACTGTGGCTTATATAGTCAGACATTACTGTAGCCTTATCATCTAGACAAAATTGTCTGGAAGTGTGGGCAACATTGAATTTGCTTTGACACCAGACGGTGTATGTTCTGGCCACCCTAGTGTCTGCTATTTCCAGAAATTACTTGGAGTTTAGACGTGTGATGTTTAAATTGCGCTTTTCATCTTGACCAGGTCAGTAAGATGTCAGCACTTGTTGACAGCTATCTGCTCAATAGGTGTCCTACCTGTTTTCATTCTGGCTTGTTTGTTGATAATTCTTGCATGCGTCGTGGTCGGTTTACCTTGGTAGGTGTGCTAACTTCGGCGGTTTCACTTGTCCTGGTGTGCTAATTACACACATTTTACCTGTCCAGGTGTGCTTATTACGCGTATTTTATACCTGCCGAAGTGTGCTAGTTTTGGTTGTTTTTCGGAACAGGTGTTGCCGACTACGTGGACTGCCTCGCTGTCTTCTTGAAAATTTGCGTCCAAATGTGCTGGCAACGAATGAAAGGCGTTATATAAATGTTTGCATACATTACGCGACGTAAACAAGTGGTGTAAATGCGCAGTGTAAACAGTACGTGATGTAGACTCGTACTGTATAACTCCGGCTGTGGCTGTTATGAACAGTTCGATGTTGAAGTTGATGGACCTTTTTAAATTTAATCAGACTGAGCACATTTGTCTGGTAGTGATGAAGACACACTGTACTTGCGATGTGTCTTTTTTCAAAGAATAAATAGCAGCAGGTAAAATGCAGAAACGAGCGTATGTCAGAAATACTTCCGATATAAGCTGTATGGTTTCGACACACTTTCACTGATTGGAACAGTGACATATTGCATTTGCCTTTCACCTATGCATCGGAGGGTGGGGAGGGGCTCGAACTACGGTGCGTTGATGTGAAAATGTGAATTCGTTGTAGATATCGCAAGCAAAGGTTGTCCAGTTGTTAGATTGCTGTGTCTTGTTTGCGCTTCAGCCAAAAGATCTTTCTCCCCAGGACGGCGCCTCTGAGGACTAATGTTGAATCAGGAGCATAATAAATTGTCTTACCTTACCATATGACACTTTAACATAACTTGGTGTGTGAGATAGTCTGGTGGTTAGCGTAATGGACTGTCAATCCAGACGGTTCAAATTTCCGTCATGACAAAGTTATTTCAAGATTTCTGTTCACCTAACTTGGCTATAAAACGAGAAGACTGACCCCGCTGGCGGTGGGAAGATGCTAGTGAGGAGGGAGAAGACTGGGCCACCTCTCGTATGCCGAATTTAAGAAAATGTAGTTGCTAATAATTCATGCTAGCGGCAGCCTCTATTAGTTCAAGGAATGCTATTCCGTATCATTAGAGGGTGATTTGCAGGCTTAAAAGAGGTCCATGAGGGTCTGCTGTTAGTGGAAAACTACGTACACTGTACACCGTATCTATGTAATAGTAGATTCTTGCTTACATATAGGCCTATAGTCACTATATTTTATTGCCAGACGATATGTGCTGTGGCTGTGTCAATGTGTGTCGTCGAGAGGCGTTACTAGTTTTAGTGTGGAGCTTTGTATATAACCAGTTACATTATTTATAAATGGCTGACAGTGTTAGTGACCAATGAGCTGTTGCAAAAATTATGACAGATAAATAAATTATTATGTAGACAAATCGGTGTTGAATGTTGAACTACATATACAGCATTTGGACATCTTTTGAAATAAGTTACCATTGTAATATAAGCGCAGCCCGGGCAAGAACGGCGGAGTTAAGGTAAGGTAACGTCGACATATTAACGGTCCTGGGAGCCGCAGGATGTTTAACACTGGAAACTACTGGTGCACATTCCTGAGAAAAATGCGTAAGGTATGGTCAGGTCGACGTCAACTGCCCTGGCGGCCAAAATGTGCTCCATTTCATATTAAATGCTGAAACCGAGTATTGGCTTCGCCGCTTCTGGAGATCCACCCCGGAACCCGCTGTGGAGATTACGATGTTCCTCTAGTCGTTAGGGCCTGTTGGCACTCGTGGCTTCATGTCTCCGGCGCTCGCTGTACGTGGGTCCCAGCGTCAAAACTTACGCCCCATCACTGACAAAATTCTGGCTCCGTGGACGAGTACAGGTGGTGGTGGTAGTAGTAGTAGTAGCAGAAGTAGTAGTAGTAGTAGTAAATCTCTCAAGAAAGGCAGAAATTGTCAGGAGACTGACATCTGGAATGGCTACGCCTCATCTGTTATTTAGGCCTATTACTAATACTATTATTAGTGCTTTCATACGCCTTATGTGCTTTACCTGGAAATATTACATAATCTCCAAGGAAAGACAGTCAGATAGGGTAGGTAAGATTGTCTGTCAGTCAGTCTCACCCTCTGGCCCCCAATCTGTCTTTTGTGTGTCCGACTGTCTGGCTGTCAAACTGAAAGATGAATGAATGATAAATATGATAAATAACTCTAATTCAGGTAAATTATTGAAACCCAATTTATTCATTCTTATGAAAGATGAAAACTGACGTTTTACTACAGCTCCAAGCCTTCCTCGCATGTTTTTCAAGTTTGAACTGCAGATTACGGCGTCACAACATTCATAATTTTAAGCGTACAATTGACAAGTTTTGTCGCTCGTCTTATCTGACGAATTGTCGTTTTCCGAAACGAACATACTGCTTAGACTGTGCCCTTTTTGGCCCCGTTTCTCTCTGCTTGCTACTTCCAACCCACACAATCGGACCCGGGGAACGTTTCTCGATAGCTTCGCAGACTTCGGTGTTCGCACCTTTCCCGAATCCGACGTGTAACTCATCTACATTGCTCGAATCTTTCATTTCCTCTGTACTTCTGCCAAATCTAACGTACTGTTTTGGAACCCTTTTATTGAAATTTTCTGATTCATTATCATCGGAATTTCTGCCAAATCGTACGTACTGTTTCGGAGCCCTTTTGTCGGAATTCTTAGATTCGTTGTCCTCAAAATGTCTTTCAGATCTTACGTACTGTTTTTTGTCACCGTTTTCATTTTCCTGGAAACTTCTGCCGAATCTGACATATTGTTTAGGAGATCTTTTATAGTCATTTTCTCTTTCAGTATCTTCAGAATTTCTTCCAAATCTTATATACTGTCTAATCGCCCTTTTATCGTCATATTCGCTTTCGGTATCTTCGGAACTTCTGCCAAATCTTACATACTGTTTAGGAGCCCTTTTGTCAGCGATTTCTGAATCGACATCTTCGGAATTTCTGCCAAATCGTACATACTGTTTAGGAGCCCTTTTATCAGCGATTTCTGAATCGATATCTTCGTAATTTCTGCCAAATCGTACGTATTGTTTTGGAGCCCTTTTATCAGCATTTCCTGAGCCGACATCTTCGGAATTTCTGCCAAATCGTACATACTGTTTAGGAGCCCTTTTGTCAGCGATTTCTGAATCGACGTCTTCGGAATTTCTGCCAAATCGTACATACTGTTTGGGAGCCCTTTTGTCAGCGATTTCTGATTCGATGTCTTCAGGATTTCTGCCAAATCGTACGTACTGTTTAGGAGCCCTTTTGTCAACATTTTTTGAGTCGACATCTTCGGAATTTCTGCCAAATCGTACATACTGTTTAGGAGCCCTTTTGTCAGCGATTTCTGAATCGATGTCTTCGGAATTTCTGCCAAATCGTACATACTGTTTGGGAGCCCTTTTGTCAGCGATTTCTGATTCGATGTCTTCAGGATTTCTGCCAAATCGTACGTACTGTTTAGGAGCCCTTTTGTCAACATTTTCTGAGTCGACATCTTCGGAATTTCTGCCAAATCGTACATACTGTTTGGGAGCCCTTTTCTCAGCGATTTCTGATTCGATGTCTTCAGGATTTCTGCCAAATCGTACGTACTGTTTAGGAGCCCTTTTGTCAACATTTTCTGAGTCGACATCTTCGGAATTTCTGCCAAATCGTACATACTGTTTAGGAGCCCTTTTCTCAGCGATTTCTGAATCGACATCTTCGGAATTTCTGCCAAATCGTACATACTGTTTGGGAGCCCTTTTGTCAGCGATTTCTGAATCGATGTCTTCGGAATTTCTGCCAAATCGTACATACTGTTTGGGAGCCCTTTTGTCAGCGATTTCTGAATCGATGTCGTCGGAATTTCTGCCAAATCGTACATACTGTTTGGGAGCCCGTTTGTCAGCGATTTCTGAATCGATGTCTTCGGAATTTCTGCCAAATCGTACATACTGTTTAGGAGCCCTTTTGTCAGCAGTTGCCGGTTCGTTATCTTCAGGATTTCTTCCAAATCTTACGTACTGTTTAGGAGCTCGCTTCTCCAGATCTTTCGCATTCCCTAACCATCTTCCAAACTTTACATACTGCTTCGTGGCCTGCTGCTCCTTAGGCGTCCCATCCTGGGGCATCGCAGTGTCTCCATCACTGCTCTCATTCAGTAGAACCTCGTGTTCCTTCGGAACTTTATCCACAGATCGCCTGAACCTCACAAAATGCATATTTTTGGTACGCTTATCCGCATCATTCTCGAAGTTTCTGTACAGATCTAAGTCATCGCCATCGTACTCTGGTAACTCTAAGTCTCGCCCGTAACGTACGTAGAGTTTCGATGAGCCGCCACGTTTTAGCGGAGTTGGGTAGTAGTAACTGGTTTCCATGGCAGCACGTCCAAATCGGATGTAGTTGCCGCCTCGTCGGTAGGCAGTCGGGAAAACCGGAAGCGAACCATCTTCGTTAAGGAGAAAGGCGGACCTTCGGGTTCTGATTAGCTGAGGATCTGAATCTGAAAAAATAACGAGTATTCTAATCTAATTTAATTGGATTAGAAAATTAGTAAACTATTCAATTGAATAAAGTGGCTGTATAGAACTATTTAAATAATTAGAATGGGTCGGATTTTAAAAATTCGCCAAAATTCCAATTTAATCTAAAGTAATTTTATATCTAATCTTGCTTAACCTAATCTTGTCTTGTCTATTTAATTGCAATCACATTTTATTAAAATGTCGAGTTAGTTAGATTAGGCCTACGTCAAATGAAAGTGACAAATTTTCTACTTTATCATACCTTTTAAAATTTATTTTGTTATTTTTGCTACATTTTTATTTACTTGTTTAAATTGTATTATTCAGTCTATTTAAATTGGGCCAGACTCTGGAAAGAACCACGCTTATTCGAATCTATTGTAACTTATTTAATTAAGTAAAATTTTATAACTGTCAAATTGTTAACAATAGATCTCATTCTAAAAATTCACAAAATTTCTCATCCTATCTTATATTTAATTAAATTTAAAAGCAATTAATAAACTATTTTATTTATACTCGGATCGAAAATACGATAGTAGGCCTATAATAAATGCGGGCCAAGATTTTATTGGAAAATTCTAAAGCCTAACGAGCCTAGGGAAGCTTAAAACACTTTCTGTCGCTCTAAGTATATCATAGGGCCTATTAGTAAATTTATATATCGCCACTTACTAAAAACTGTTCAACTGCGATGCCGGCCTGAAATCTTCACGAAAATAGATGAGACTTAAGGCGACGAGAATTTTAGTTTGAGGGAACCATTTAAACACAAATTACATTGGAATTAAACAGCGCTACAAACTGCATGTCTGTAGTATCTTGTGTCAAACTTTGCAGTTGTGGAAAATGCATAGTTGCATGCTTACAAAAAGTCTAAGGTAATGTCTGCTAAGACCAGACATTATTTTGGCTAGGTCGCTGTGGGTGTCATTTACATCACGTCTTCAAGAGTAATTCATATAAATTTAGACGCATTTCAAATGCGTTAGGCTACTATAACAAAGCAGATTGCCTATTCTTGAGGAACAGCATTTTGGGTAATGGAAGACATTAGTGAATCTAGAACGCTTGCAGACATCTAGTGCCATACCACATTCAAAGTCGCTTTTATTTCCAGACAATTATGCATAATTACTATTGAGATTGTAGTGCAGGCCTATTTCTAGGAATATCGAGACACTAAAATGGAGATGTCTAAAATATTAGCAGACAATTGATGTCTATGATCGAGTGTTCTTAATAAATTATTGTTGTGCTCTTGCAGATACTATGTATTTTAAAGTTGCCTATGCCTACCGTTCGAAAAGTAGCTATGCTTGTTATCTGCTGTTGGCAGTTTTCTTTGCTTGGCAACGGTCTCCATGGAGACAGAAACGAGAATGACGGCGATACAGACGCTGAGGAACTTCCGTTGCGACAGCGTTTTCATGACGACGGTGTCTGTCTAGAAGCAAGCATACTTTGTTTAGCATTTTATTGAGTTTTTTACATTGTATTACAGTGTATAGCATTGAGTTGTTTTGTTTTGCATATTATTGTGTACTGTTGTACTGTATTGAATTGTTTTGCTGTGCTTAGTATTTTATTGTGTTGTATTTATTGTATAACAATGTATTGTATGTGCATATTTATGTCTAATATTTAAATAGTTACATGCACGCCTCTTACATGCATACAGACACATACGGACACATAGATACATTGTTGCATAGCTGCATACATACCTACTTACAGACATACATAACTGTTAGGGGCTATCAATTGAACCCTTATAAAATCAGGTAGTGGTATAAAATAAATGTAATCAATGAATTCATTATATGGCTTAAATGCTAAGGTATTTAACTGTCTGATAAAGGAATCGGTCACTAAAGTAATTTTCGTAGTTACTAAATGAATAGTCGCCTTTGCGAGATTCCTACTAGGCGCTATATAACTGTTCAGATACACACAGTCAGATCAAGAAATTAAATTAAATTATCAGGAATAGTTATACGATTGGTTAGGGAAAACACCGCGTTTTATTTGCAACCGCAAAGCTTTCGTTGTATAAATCTAGCCCATTGCTTTTACTTATATTGTCTGGAAGCATCAGACATTTATGTACCTAGAACGTTCATTTATATATATATATATATATATATATATATATATATATATATATATATATATATATATATATATATATATATATATATATATATATATATATATATATATATATATATATATATATATATATATATATATATATATATATATATATATATATATATATATATATATATATATATAGAGTAGAAACAGCAAGAAATATCAGCCTATATAGGTACAAACAATACATATGTAATGCATGGAAATAGCGAACACTAATCCAGCCTCAATTGTCTGATAGGCCTAATTACTCTAGTAATAGCAATTTCTGAAAACATCATGCATATAAATATATCCATAACGCTCATAGAATCAATTGTAATAAAGCATAGCCACTGTGGTCTATACAGACATTATTGTGGACTTTGTAGTAAACAGACAGAACTGTCAGGCAGTTTTGGCCACATTAAATGTACTATCAAGTGTTTGACGACATCTTACGTCTGCCAGGAGCGTTGACCTCAACCCTACCTTACCTCGTAAGATGTCTTTTGTCTTGGCTTGGCCCCCTGATGCTGACCTGGCACCGAAACTGACCAAGCAACCTCGCTGTTGCGGACTTGATTTGATATAGCGCCAGTTGATAAGTTGTCTTTATGACGCGGCCTTTGTGTGGCGCTGAGAGTTTTTGGAGAATTATATTTTACATTACACCTAAATAAACCATACAGGTTAACGACATCTGGCGTTCAGGTCATTAACGTCGATGGGGTATGCTTCCGCAGTTTTTCTTCCAATTTATTCATCTCTTGTCTGAATTTTCCAGTTTTCTTTGATAATGAAGTTTCCTCGGTCATTTCACTAAACGTATTAGTAGTGTCAAATGCTTAGCGATATGTTGTGGCTGCAAAGTAATCGTCCAGTTCTTCAGAATCCAAGTACTTTGATCTCAAGTACGAGTACAAGTACTTTAGTCTCAAGTACAAGTACTTTGGTCTCAAATGAGAGTACGAGGACTTCAAAACTGTAATCGAGTTGTACTCGAGTACGACTACAAGTACCAAGTACAACACCTCTTCTATTTGGATCTCATCGCAAGCCTGCTCCAGTCCACACTTTAAAAAATGTGATAGATAACAAGGAACTAATACAATCTGTTCCATTTTCCAGGTGTTTATCTAGATCAGCGCTTAACGTGGAATGAATGCATCTTACACGTATCAAAGAAACTAGCAAAGAATTTTAATATATTATCTCAGATTCGACATTACTTATCCAAAGAAGTGCTTCAACACTTTAGTATTCTTTGTTTTTTCCATACTTATCCTATTACAACATTTGTTGGAATTCAAATTGTTGAATTCAAATTACCCATCTATATTGAAGCGCTTAGAAATCCTACAGAAGCGCGCTATTCGCACAACCTGCATGGCTGGTCAGTACCAAGTCTCGATTAAAGAGCATGGTGTATTAATTTGTATTACTAAATTCCAAATTGGCTTATTCGTGAATTGCTACCATAATAAATTTCTGCCTTCTCTATTTGATGACTACTTTCTCCAAGGTATGTCTATTCACAGTTGGAATTCACTGACAAGTTCGATTCCTTTGTGAGTTGCGTCGTCGTTAACTCTGATTCAACAGATGGACTGAGGAACTGACGACGCTTTCTGATGAGGAACAGCGTCAAGAGTCGAGAATGGTCGCGTTAGAGCGCACGGCTGGAAAGATCGAAGAAGCTGTAAAAGTGGACGACGAGCATCAGCATCACGATAGTTTGAAACGCCAGGTAGCAGCTGGATGGCCTTTAATCGCAGCGCAATTACCCGGAGACATTAGCGAAAATTACACATTCGTCGATGAATTAATTGGTCGTAAGGAAAGACCTCGTCTTCAAAGACCAGCGGATCTTTTTAATTCGCAAGGTCCGCTCTCACGTATCGGATCGCCTGCATTCATCAGATAATGACGTCAGTGGATCTCGACCTATGCGAATAGCTCTTGAATCGGTGTTTGATCCAGGAAATTACAATGAACATTATAGAGACTGATAGGGCGGGACAGAAGAGACTTTTAAAATTTAGATTAGCTAAATTTATGGTAAATTTGATTAGATTTGAGCAAGACGCTTATATTCATTTTCCTTAAGAAAAGCGGGATGTGACGTGATTGGCTTACGGCGTTGACCAATCCCTAGAGGGATGACCAGTCAAGCGTGAACAGCGCATGACCAAACCCTACAGCAATGACCAGTCAAGCGTGAACTCTAGAATACATGGACTTCAAAAAATAGCATGGACACAAATCTGATAGGGCCTACTCGGAGTCACTGTGTAGTCCTTGAAGAATCGCAAACGTGCCCGTTTTCTATAGCGACCGTATGGCCTCGACCATGCCCATTGTTTAATGAATTGATCTGGTGAGGTCCTTCACCATCACTGCCTGTTTGAATTAGGCCCACGCCGTTTAAAGCCCTCGTGTACGGACCGTGTTAGCCCGAAATTCGAATCTCTGAAGTAAGCCACAATCGGTATGCGAACCAGCATCCTCGTGCTCAGAGGTGCCTAGACGTACGCTTTAACCAACGTAGCAAATTACAGTAATGGCCAAATGTTTGCGACCAGCATACTTTAATTAACTGAAATAGGAAGCAATCCCTTTAAAAAGTAAACATCGTGTACACTGTTTCAAGCGTCTGCGCAATGTTTAACGTTTACCAGACATCAACAGAGCCACATTAGAACCAACAGGCAGTATTTGCAATGATACCCTTTGTTCTTAATGACAGTTCGCATGCGCTGCGGATTGAATTGGGCCAAGTTTCTGCCGAACGTGGATGTTATCTCGCGCACCAATACGGCTTTGATCCAGTTGATAAAGTCTGCCTCAGATGATGGATTATGAACAGATACCTTCGGCTTCATCACTCTACCACACTGTCAATGATTTTCAAGTCCGGACTGATATTGTGGATGTTGATAAAGTTTGGCAGTTTCTCTGTCAGGATGTTCGGAAACACGGTTCCATTTATTTTGGAGTTCTTCCTCATTATCCACAGCCCAGCCTGTAGGCCTGCAGCACCCGACGCCGCTCTCCACAGCATGATCTTTGGCGCCTGCCTTACCTCACTCTTAGTATAACATACCTGGAATCATGCCGTTGGTCTGGCATTCTCATCACGTGCCTGCAGAAACTGTAAAATTGGTTAAGGTCCACTAATCCGAAAACATAACACGCTCCTACTGGTCATAGGTCCACCTTTTGCATTTGTGACAAACAGCTAGACATGGGCGCTGCGCTATCTTATGTTAACCGTATAATCACGGTTAAGAAGGCTGCTACAGTTATTATCAGACATGCTTTTATGCGTGTTCTTTTACTAAAACCGTGATCTGTTTTTTAAGTTATCAGCAATTACTTTGAAGTCTGACCACGATTAGCTTAAAGTGCGTTCGCGACTATTCAACGTGTCCTTTAATGAAGCTACTTAACATGTCCAATGGAGCTGTGAAGTTGGCCACGTATCCATATTCGCCTCTTATCCGTTCCGCAGTCTTTTCGTGTTATACACGGAGTCGTTAATACGGACTTATAGGCTACCCAGATCAGAAGACAGATTCATTAGAGTTGCGATCTTTCTAAGAGGCGCACAGTCAATTCGAGTGGAGTCAAGTGGGCTACTTTTTACTCGCTCAATTTTGGGATTGCTTAGCTACTTACTTACTCATCTGGCGTTGAAAAGCAATAAGACAACAAAAGTTTACAGAATTGGCAATGTGCTGCTGCTGCTGCTGATGATGATGATAATAATAATAGTAATAATAATACTAACAACAACAATAACAACAATAATAATGATGACAATAATGTCAGTCTTTCGCTATGTCTTTCTGAAGTATGTGTATCTGTCTCTGTCTCTCTAATTCTCTGCCCTTTTCCTTCTATGCCCCGTCCTTCTCTCTCTCTCTCTCTCTCTCTCTCTCTCTCTCTCTCTCTCTCTCTCTCTCTCTCTTTTATCTCTCTACCTGCCTGTCTCAATCCCCAGGGGCCCGTGAGCCATGGCGCCAAAGGCGCAGGTGCTCACAAATTTTGGCTCTGTGACGCCGAGGCAGGAGCATGCTCACACAACTTTTTGGGCAACACAGATATCTACCTATGCCACTGAACAAATATGAATACTATAAAAAAAGTAATACAGTCACAAATTTTGCAAGCGACGAAATATTCTTTTCCATGGCAGTGGTTGCAAAAAAATGACAAAAATATTCCTATGGATTATATCGGATATAATGTATAACTTTATCCACCTTAGGTCTACAGTTGGCTCACACAACTTTTAATCACTTCCTGGGCCACTGCAATCCCCGTATGTCTGTTTTCCGGCAGCCGTACGTTGCTCTACACGGTGTCTTTGGACAACCTCTCAGCCTAGACGCAGCACTCACTTTGCTTGGTTTTAAAGTAGCGCTTTAGAAATTTCTAGAGATTACGAATACGATTTCCTCTCGGGTTTCAAAAAAGTTGCAGTTTAATTAAGTGTGACTACAGTTTCAGTTCGAAGCGACCATCGACTGATGTTTATTATAACGGCGCTACAGAAGTCTCCAGATAAGCCATTATATTACATTATCTTTATGGAATGATCTTCCTACCGACTGAACAAATATTGTAACCCTCAGTCGAATTAATAGCAAAATTAAAAGTTATTTGATTAATACGCAGGCCTACTGTAAAAGATTAGCCTGTATAGTTGCCACAAATTAACAATGGAAATAGGCCAGACGATCCCCATGCGGGTCTGTCGGACCCTCTGCAGTTGACCTATTGACCTCTGCATTAATCTCTGCGTATTTCATTGTTGCGAAAACTGTATTCATTTGATCTTTATGTTGACAAGTCAATAAACGGCCATTCAATCAATCAACATTACCTTAACTTCTAGCATGGAGTAGGCGTATTCGAAACGGTCACTGTCTAGGGACCTTGAGCAATCATTTTAATGCGCAACTACTTAGCGCCATCTATCCGATGCGTCAAAAGTGATTGGCGCTATATAAATGTCAAAATATACATATATCGCGTATTAGAACCGCATACGGGGGGCGCTTATTTCATCTTCTTTATCGATTAAACAGACGTAATTAAAACACACAATCCGCAGACTTATGCAGCACATCTTTTAGACGGATCAACCTATACATGTATAGCATTATAAGGAAGTTTATCAAAATGGGAGGTTAAGGGGAGGTGAATTTAAAATAAGGTGAGGTAAGGTTGACCTAAAGAAACTTGGCAGCCATAAGATTAGATTAGATTTCCTTACACACTGAGTACTTCCAAGGGCGCATCCAGGATTTTAGCAGTGGGGGCCACATGGCAAGCATGGATTGTGAGCCTATACAGGAGCTTGGGAGCGGTGTTTGCTCCTTGAAACGCATTGATGCCCTTCCAAATACATGCTGTGCCGTACAACCAACTGTATTAAACTCTAACAACAGTTTCTACTCGACCACAATAGTGACACAACAGCCTATTTAGAAGACCCGCTGAGAGAAGTCCGGGCAGGAGAGCTGATGGCCCCGTAATTAAAAAGAATGTGTAAAATTTAACAGAACACAATTTGTAAGCGCACATTATGTAGCGCCTCTTAAAGAAGACACACCAGAGGTGCTCCCGACCTGGCAGCACAAGACCACAATCGAACAGGATTATCTTCAACTGCCGGTGAAATAGAGACATAGAAAGGAGAAGCTGTTGTCACAGGTTGCATGGAAGCCAGTTCCAGAATGAGGGCCGTCCACGGCGTGGATAACATGTTGCACTGAACCCGTACGGGATGGGAAAACAATCAGAGCGAAGAGATCGCGACCAGATTAGGATGACATAGAAAAAGGCCTACATAACTCTCCAAGATAGGATGGCGTACGTCCGAGCAGTCATTTACGCAGCACCACAAGAATCTCAACGTTACTTCGTACGGGCAACCAAAGCACCCTATCTGTCCCGCATTTAGTTAGATATACGACAAAATCTTTGAATAGCACCATTTAATTGAGCTGCTGTGTTTCACAGGGATTTAAGTTGATTAATCCAAAAAGAGGCAGGCCCCATAATTGGCATTACCATAATAAGCCCGAGTGCAAATGCATGCATCAGGATAGAATCAGCATTGGCAGTGATCGAGTGACGTAGGCCTATATGTGGATCTAACGCAGATAATAAAAGCATGTTCGACATGTTGTCTTTAGATGCTCATAGAAAGCCAATAACTGGTCTAGTGTCACAATTGTTTACTACAATATCTGTAGAGGCGTGTAAATAAGTACACGTAATACTTTTAAAAAGTATATAAGTACAGGGGTATGTTTGCGGATATTTATAAAGCGCCTTTATATATAAACTCACAAATGCGCTAAACATGGCTGTTTAGGCTATCTAACAAATCTAAAAAGCTGCTAATTGATATGGGTTGAAAATATTTGTTGAGCTGTCTGTCTGAAAAGCACGTAGTTTTAGTGGAAGATTGTTCCAGAAAGGCGAGGTAAAGTCGATGTCAGCGACTTTGGCAGTCAACAGATGTCGTTCATATTGGATACTTTAAGGACAATTTAATTCCTGACACTTTGAGACACTCTTCGAAATGATTTACCTTTAACATAAGAACGCAAAGCTAACGTTTAAGTTAAAGTTCTAATTTGCATCCGTGTGAGGTGAGGTGATTGCCGACGTCAACGGCCCTAGTAGCCGTGTATCGTTGAACACTGGATAATATACCTGAAGAATACATGCTATAGCATCAAAATGTGCTAAACTTAGCTATATGGCGTAAGGGCGGTTACTGGCCGATTTGTTTTGGGTTCAATAAATTACAAATTAGATTGGATTGGACTGAACTGGATTACTGTCAGCAATCAGCCAGTAATCCAGTTCAGCCCAATCCAATCTAATATGCAAACTTTTATAGCGCCGTTTTTGTAACGCTCAAGGCATCAGCCGTTGGTCGTTTCTAAGGAAATCTAACCAATCTAATCTATAAACTTCTATAACGCCGTTATCATGAAGCACAAGGCATCAATCGATGGTTATTTAAAAATAAAACTGCATTCCGAAATCACAATAAAAATGGACACAATCAGCCGAGATCCATGAATTTCTGGGATCGGAAGACAGGCCACGGAGGACAAGAAATGCGAAAGAGGTGAGGCTTTAGCCCTGGCCTAAAAATAACGTCAGAACAATTGCCGGTAGTTGCAAAGCGTTCGGAAACCGGCAGCGAATACCAGAGCTTCGAACCAACTACGTAGAAAGACCGCGATCCCAGCAAGAACCACGTTAATTGTAAAATTGTAACGGTGACGACGAGAACGATTATGATGACGATGATGACGATGACGACGATGATTAATATTATGAAGGAGAATGATAATGATGATGACGACAATGACGATGATGAAAAAATGAAGTAAGAAGTACACGCAGACAAAAGAGGAAAAGAAGACAACGAAGAGGGGGAGGAAGAGGAAGAGGACGAGGAAAAATAAAACGAAGTTGATGACGACACCAAAGACATAATGATGACGACTACAACCTATGATAACAACGGCCACAGGAAACGACAAACCTAACATCAGCCTCACCTTAACGGAACCAAGTTCGGTGGTAGATCAAAACCCGAATCACCACAGCTCAACTCGAACTACTTTCCTCCCTTTCTTCCTCGGGCAAGAACTTTGCGTCAACTAGACGATGTCCCTCCAAAGGATTCCTCCGACCAGAAGACGCTCTTCCGAAGTCCACCTCCTCTTTAACTGCCAACCAATCCGACTCCGATAATTGTCTGTCTCAATGACGCGTTTATTTTCACGGAGCCTTTAGCGCGGGCGCTTCATAAAAAATTCTCAGAGCTCTCGGAGCGGCCGCCTTGACGGGGCGACGATAGCTTAGCGCCGGTGCGAAGAGGGTTTATATAGCGCCATGCACCTGAGACGCGGACGGGTAATTAAGGCGTCGAAAGATCTGAGGCGAGAGAAACACGTTGTCGACATCTCTGACGCAATTCCTGTAGATGGTGTGAGCAGTGGAACCTTGACAGGCAGTGATGAGCAGTAGGGAATTGTAGGCAGTTGTGGAGCTTTCAAGAAGACGTTGTGGGCAGTGGCCCTGGACAGCCCGTTCGATGTGCTTTGGCTTTTGCTGGATGGTCAGAAGAGGATGGGCAGTATTCAGTCAATAAATCAATCAATAAAATAATCTGATCTAAAGCGTTTTCGGTGCACCGAAGTCTGCTGTTCCCAGAATTTACTTTTAAAAACGTATTCCATTAAAGCTTGTCTTCCTAACAATAAGTTCTTCTTCTTCTTTTTCTTCTTCTTCTTCCTCTTCCTCTTCCTCTTCCTCTTCCTCTTCCTCTTCTTCTTCTTCTTCTTCTTCTTCTTCTTCTTCTTCTTCTTCGCATTCTTCTTCTTCGCATTCTTCTTCTTCGCATTCTTCTTCTTCGCATTCTTCTTCTTCGCATTCTTCTTCTTCGCATTCTTCTTCTTCGCATTCTTCTTCTTCGCATTCTTCTTCTTCGCATTCTTCTTCTTCTACGCATTCTTAACAATAATAATAATAATAATAATAATAATATTATTATTATTATTATTATTGTAGTAGTAGTAGTAGTGGTAGTAGTAGTAATAGTAGTAGTGGTAGTGGTAGTAGTAGTGGTAGTGGTAGTGGTGGTAGTGGTAGTGGTAGTAGTGGTAGTAGTAGTAGTGGTAGTAGGAGTAGTAGTAGTAGGAGTAGTAGTAGTAGTAGTGGGAGTAGTAGTAGTAGTAGTAACAACAACAACAACAATTCCGTTATTATCATTATCATCAAAGCAAGTAGCCTAAGTGGCCAGCCAGTCAGTCAGTACATTGACAACTGTTAATGTGAGGAAAGATTTAATGGGGAACTCATAAAAGTGTATAAACGGAATTAAATGGCAATAGGGCTCTACTGGGCGAGACTCGAGGAATTTCATGGCAACCAATCACACCGCCTAGCGTAAGTCTGGAGACAACCAGGTGCATCTGCGCACGCGCAGTCCAGATAAATTAGACTAAGCGGACCCGTGGAACAGTTCTGTTATTTCGGAATAGTACTGGTATGTAATCTAAATGATCTAATCTAATCTACCCGAATCTAGCCTAATCTCATCTAGTCCAATGAATAGACTCTAATCTAATCCACTGCAATCAAATTTCAGCTAATCTAATCGCACCCTAGCCTAATTCTAATTCTAATCTAATTCTGCTTTACTCTAGTCTATTCTCAGCTAATATGGTTTCGCACCATAGCCTGAAACTACTTCTAATCTTATTAATATCATTAAATAATTTTAGACACCTCTTAAAGAACAGATACATTGTCAACCCTTGCAAACAATTTCCAACTGCGCCATTGCCTGTATTCGGATAGTACCAGCCCCAAGCCAGGAGGATGGCGTCGTCAACTGACTTTGAAGCCATATGATATCGTTAAACATTGGAACTACTACTACTAAACAATTTCCAGGTAATGTCTGCTAAATGCAAACACGGCTTGAGAGAGAGAGTCGGCCGGCTTTCGACTGACTTGTCAACATTTCTTGATTGCAGCAGTGTCTCGCATAGTTCTTGACAGAGGACTACTTGCGCTATGTTACCAAGACAGCAACCGATGTCTGCTGAGACACATAAGGCCCAGCCCCACCAATCTATACGACAACTCACCGCCGTGTAGGGAGATTAGCAATGGTGCAGCCATTGAGTTGAGAATGCTTCTTTTGCCCCCCTCCGTATACGCTAGACCACAGTGCATGATTGCAACCCTCTTCCTTCAAACCAGACAAACATTTTGCCACATTAGTCTGTCTGATGCTGTCCGACAAGTCTACTGGTTCGATGGCAAAAGTGCAATTTAAAGACAGAAAATAATGAGGAAGACCATTACGAAATGAACTGAAATTCCGTCGATGATTTTGTTGTTTACTTTACAGGCATAATTGCCCACACAAACTCCCCTGTCTGTTTGTGTGTCTCTTTGTGTCTGTCTGATAATTTGTATGTCTATTTCTATCTCTGCCTGTATGTACTGTTTGTCGTCTTGTCTACCTGACTCTTCCTGTTTGTGTGGTTGTTTGTCTGTTGCTTGTCTGTATGAGTTTGTCTGACTTTTTGGCTATCGTCCTGTCGAGCTGTTTACCTGCCTGTGTTTGTGAGTTTGTATGTCTGCCTGTTTGCCTTCCTATCTTCCTGGTTATTATTTTTGTCGTTTTAAACGTAAAGGTTAACACGCTAGTTTAGACTCCTCAGAAAAGGCAATGGGAAGTTCGTTTTAGCATCTACTGTATTATCACTACTCAGGCTTTCCACTCAAAAACTAAAGTCCCAGTTTTTCATGAAATTTTACGCTGATCCATGATCGCCTTCACACTGCTTTCAACCTAAAGACGATCCAATGTAACAGCTCCTCTGTCTCCTCTCTCTGGTCTGCTGGCAACCGGATTTTGTTCTTCATATGGTATGTATCAAGACAACCCCTCTGATTTGACGCAGCGCTCGTGAATAAGCTGGCGCCTTGCGCTTAGCGTTTAAGTCGCTAAGCCGCACTTTGAAATTTTCGAATTTTTGGTAACAAATACGATTTATGTATAGGTCCCACACTGCACCGCAATTTTGCGCCGTCACTGCTTCAAACCACAAACGAACAGGTCCTCTTGCAGTTGCATGCTCTACTCTTTTTACGGACAAAATAGGCCTACTGTTATTGTGCCTGTTAGTATTTCGGTCACATGAGTGTCCGTTCTTCGCACACAGCTAAAATTAACGTCTCGTAGCAGCATACACTAGTGTTGCTAGGTCGCTATTGTAATCTATGATATTAGACACCTATTTACAACGTATTACAGTTACAAGACTACAAACCTTCAGTGTTAAGACAGTAAAACTGCGCCACTGTAGTACTTGGGCGGTGCCAGTCCTAAGATAGGCTAAAGGAGGAGGGTGACGCTAATCATCTTCGTTATGACACAGCGTCGTTAACAGACACTACATACCTTAAGACAGTGCAGGACAATTGCTATTCAACGTAACTTTGAAGTTAAGGTCGTCGTCAACGGCCGCGGGCAGCCATAAGGTTTCGTTAAAGAATATATTGAAGGAAGTTGTTGGTCTGGCCTTCATCACAGAGCTAGGACAAAGCCTCATTAATGTCCCTGGTGGTACAAGAGAGACGACATCTTTTCAACTCTTAGCATTGGTAATAATTCAGCGCTTCAATGCAGTTGTTTTCCCCAGCGCATCCTCTAAGCCAGAACCTGGCGAGTAGCTGTCACTAAATTCAATAAGAATTAGTTTCATTTTTCTCCAAATTCCTACGGGATACAGTCAATCTGATATTAATTTGTGTTCAGCTTGAAGCTGTATATCATAGTCATCTGTTTAGAGAAACATTAAATTAACTTTCATTGAATTTAGCGTGTTTAATAATACACAATGATGCTGACATATTGCATTAGTTCAACTGAGCCAAAAGTGTTTTGCTGCTGATTTTCGCTTGTACTCAGCAATGTGATGCTTCTAGTTTCAGTATCTAACAATAGGCGGCCAGCACTGATGGATTCCAGTTGCCCTGATACTGCTTTTCCGTCGTCTCAATGCACTGGTGTAACCTTTCACCATGTTCGTCACTGACTGCAATAAGATTAGCAGGGAAGAAGTCCAAGTGTGAAAACAGAAAATGAATCTCCAGCGACATGTTGTGCTTCATGTTGTGCTTCATGTTGTGCTTCATGTTGTGCTTCATGTTGTGCTTCATGTTGTGCTTCATGTTGTGCTTCATGTTGTGCTTCATGTTGTTGTTTTATACTTGAAGCATGTCGTCAACAGCCGGACGTGCTGGAAGTGCTCTGTAGTTGCCAAGAAAATTCTCAACAACATCTCTGAGTCCATTCCGTGCAATTTTCTCTGGCCCCACTGACAGATCTTCGAACGGCTTGTCATTGATGACGTGTCTGATCTGTGGACCAGCAAATATGCCTTCCTTAGACTTGGCGTCAGTTATTCTTAGAAATATCGTTTTAGTAACTATAGGCATCATTCCAACCACTTTTCGTAGCAGCCGGACAAACATGCATAGTCGCACTTCACACAGGCTTGGTTCATTTTCAGAAAGCTTTCTGGCCACATTAACATATACACTAAATGTCTGTTGAGTACACTTTTCGAAGTAATGTCTGGAAACTGCGGACACTAATGTATCCAGAGCACAGTCACTGTGGTCAATAGCCAGACGTTAATATTGCATTTTGTGGTACCAAGACAAATTGTCTTGAAATTATTATTGTCGTTGTTATTGTAACTATTATTATTATTATTATTATTATCATCATCATCATCATCATCATCGTCTTCTTCATCATCATCATCATCATAACTTATAATTATTTGAGGCATGAAATGATCTCTCAGGAACTGAAAAATTAGGCTAGAAATATACTACCGCTGCTACTTCTATTGCTACTACTAGTAGTAAGCTACTACTATTACTATTATTTGACCAAAATGGTAAAATTCAGAGGGATTGAAAAACTATTCTGTGAAATGGCATTTAATTGTGTGTAATTATTAATTTGAAATTAAAAATAATTAGAGTTCAAAATTAAATTAAGTTTTAATTAAACAGGCTATTATTATTATTACTACTACTACTACTACTACTACTATTATTATGATCATGATGGTAATGATGATGATGATGATGATGATGATCATCATCATCATCATCATTATTGGTAGTAGTAGTAGTGGTAGTGGGGGTGGTAGTAGTAGTAGTAGCAGCAGCAGCAGTAGTGGTAGTAGTAGTAGTAGTAGCACTGGTAGTAGCACTGGTAGTAGTAGTAGTAGTAGTAGTAGTAGTAGTAGTAGTAGTAGTAATACACTACTACTGTTGTTACTACTACTATTACATTTACTCAGACAACTTATATGATGCCGTAAAGCGAAAACTCGAGACAAGGGCACTTTTGAAGATCCTTTTGGCCACCACAGTGTCTGCTCCAGTTAGACACCTTGCTTTCAAAAGAGCAAAGCGATGATTTCTCCACGGTTAGGAGTAATTAAAACTCATCACACACGACTTGCTGCTCCAAGACACAGAATCCAATTCACGGCACCAGCTGCGCCCGGATGGCCAGCCGACCCGGATCAAAGCTCTTCGCGGACGCCCGAGGGGCTCGCGTAGGGTCCCCGTCTCGGACGGGACGCCCCCGCTTTCGTAAATCACCCTCGGAAGCTAATTAGCCGGACAGATCTGATTAAAACAGCGCGACGGGAAACCGGCCTGAAAGGGAGAAAAATTGCGGTATGTTTTCCCGGCGATGATTAGCGTATAATTAGTCGCAAATACTTGTTTTTAATCGACTAGGTGTGTGGCACTAATGGCAGCGATTATCGATTTATTTGACGAATTCAGTTTGATTGTTTTTGTCAATTGTTAATTCGTTTTGGTGTAAACAATTTTCAGACAGTGTTAAAATAAAGTCAGTCAATGATTAAAGATTCTTAAAAGTTAATCTTATTTTATAATGAACATTGCCTTATTAACTGTACTAACTTTATTAGTTAATCCAATCGCTGTAAATGACTTCAGGCACAACCTGAAATCAGTTAATCGTAATCCCAAGATTTCTACAGCGCCCAACTAATGAGGACGATTTTTGAGAAATAATTTTATTCCGTTAACAAAAATCTAATATCTAATCCGAAGAACTAAACTTCAACTTTCTGTGTCCATAACAACTCTCAACCTACGTTCCAGCCATGCAGTGACTAGCTTCAGCACGTTTTGGCAGTGGCACATGCACTTTTTAAGGTTAGTTCTTAACAACGAAATTTAACACACCAAATTGCTTACTATTGTGCCATTATATAGGCCTACTACTACTAGGCCTACTACTACTGCTGCTGCTGCTTCTCCTGCTGCCGCTACTACTACTACTCCCACTACTACTACTACTACCACTACTACTAAGGCACTAGTAGAAATAAGTGAACTGACATCCGTTTGTCCTATTCACTTTCTGCTTAATTCAGTAATTAATTTGAGTTCACTCTTGGACGACTTTATAATAGGTGAAAGTTTATAACTTTGTGTAGTAGTTTCTCTGCCTGCCTGTTTGCTGTCGGTTTGTCATCGCGTATTAATAATAACTACAACTTAGTTTTTAAGTTGCCTAAAGTTGCCTTGTAAGACTATAAGTAATAAGAACGAGCTATCGTAACGTGACTGCAGCCTTAAGTACAACGCAGCGAGTAGCTATAGGTATTTTTGACGCCCGAGGCGACTGATGGCGATTGCCCTCCCCAAAATAAATTTATAATTGAACAAAAGCAACAATTTAGAAAAAACATCATGTGTTGAACATCAGCCGATGATAAAATACTATGACACCAACAAGTCAAAACAAAATTGTCTAATCAGAAAGCTGCAGTCTTTGAGAACTTTCCACTCTTTATGACTCCGCCTAACTGCCTATGCTCTCGAGTCTCCCCTCGCTGAAGCTCGTCTAACCCGGCCTTAAGGAAAGGTCAGCGATGCGACTGCAGTGGCATCTCACGACTTCTATTGGAACCTGATGGTTTTGAAAGATAGATTTTATTCTTTATTAATCTAGAGAGGGATGAAGTTTTGATGAGAAACGCACAATATTTCATCCTGCGAGAGAGAGAGAGATCGAGAGAGGCAGACAGACAGACACAGACAGACACTGGATCGGTTGAAATCCCAAGTTGAAACTCGATAGGCCTACAGTACAATGTGTACAGTATGTCAGTCGAGTCTGAAGATGCAGCCCTTTTTACAGACCTTTAGGAAGTAGGCTATCACCGTTATTATGTTATCATCATCAAAATTTTTGGTGCAGGTGATTAAAGTAGTCTTTAAAATTTCATTTTGCCGCTCTCTTTGGCTCCCTCCCTCCCTAGGGCACCACTCTTCCCTTCTTAGCTATTCCATTGGTAAAACGACCATGAATTGATACAGAACAAATAAAATTATTGAAAACTCATATCAAAACCTCCTTAAAAGTCAACACAGTCCTATATTAAAACTGTAACAAAACTGACGACTTCTGACCATGAAACACTTTTAGGGACGTCTTGGATTCAGTCTCGTCTTGGAGACCGAAGAAGACGATCTCGTCGCGGGTTGCTAGGTGAAAAAAGTCTCATCTCCGTCTCGGCCTCAGGCATTCCTGGTAACACATTCCTGACTTAATACATCGCTGATGATAGAAATTCAAAACACGCTGTCAACTATCAAGCTGGGGAAGAACCTCTTGGTCGAGCTCAAATTGTGTACGAGTTTTCAGTGGAGACTTTCTCCATGAGTTCCATCACCGTTCGCAGCGGATGAACTTGTCCTTCTGAACAAACTAACAGTCACTTAGGCTGGTGGAAAGCGCCTCACGGTGACTAGATGGCGCCATATTAGCATCTAATTACATGCAGGCCTAAACAAAAAACTCGCATTTACATCTGAAAACGTTGTTCTCTGAACGGAATTTTCACAATTTAGTTTCACATACAAAAAAGACAAAATATATTATACCAAGATACGCTGACGGACAGATGTCAAAGGGTGAACCCTAAAGGAACAACAGTTTTCCGCTGGGGGGATCGCTCAAAATCTGCATTTAATTACAGGCCGTAACATCATTATTTCAAATCGTAAAATCATCGTATCATCTTTCATTGTCAATCTTCCCAGGTTTCCCTTAAACATTTTCTTTATACATCTTAATAAATTTTGGATTTTTATCTTAATTCCAAAAGAAACAATATCCTAGAGAACAAGGTCTTCTGTGATTATCAGTTGCACACTTAGTTAATACAAGTCTCTAAAAATCGATCATCATTGTATCAGTATGTAAGTATGTATCAATACACTTACTATAGCACATTTTAAGAAACTCTGAAAGGTGTTCAATATTCCTATTTTAATCAAATAAGCCATCTCTCTCTCTCTCTCTCTCTCTCTCTCTCTCTCTCTCTCTCTCTCTCTCTCTCTCGATTTATTGCAAATTTTATGAAGAAAATAATTAAATTAGTGCAATAATTCTTTCCACGTATCTTTTTACTTGTTGCTGTCTCTGATAAAGTTTGTAATATCACAGCACTGTAATCATTCTGTTAAAAGCACACAGACTTTATTCAAATGAAATTAAATGAATGCATGAATTTTTTTGGTAAAAATTTCATCTATAAGAGAAATGGATCTCAGAAAATGTCACAAAACATATTATCTAGTGGAGAATCACCATGGCTAAAACAGTGATCCAAGAACTCCTTCTCTATTTCAAGCATTTCATCACATATTACACAGCCATAAGGCCTTGCAATAAAGGGATCTGCAACCTCAAAGGAATTTAACTGATTAAAATCATATGACTTAATTCCTGTATGGATTACAGCATGTTCCTCCAGTTGTACAGACTTTGCAAATGGTTGAAGGCATACGTCACTTTCGAAAGGTTTTTGTCCAAAATGAGTTTTCAGGCAAGTCTTGTGTGTAGAAGTTTGTGGAGGTGTATGTGTGTGTAGCTTCCAGAGGCACGGTCTCTCACCAATGTGAATTCTCATGTGCTTCTTTACCTGTCCAAAATCTTTAAACTGTTTCTCGCACGCTTGACATCTATACAGATTTTCCCCAGAATGAGTAACAAGGTGCATCATTAAACTGGAGGTTGAAGAGAATGCTTTCTGACACAGCAAGCATTTCAATGGCTTTTCATCTTCATGGTCCTCCATGTGCACCTTTAGATTTGGTGCCTTTGCAAACGATTTCTTACATATCTTGCACATGTGTGGCTTATCTCCAGAATGTGTTTTAGCGTGAATCTGCAGATGTCCTAAATAGGCAAACTGTTTTTGACATATCTCACATTTGTATACTTTCTTTCCAGAATGAGTTAAGAGGTGGACTTTTAAATTATAGGTTTTTGAGAATGTTTTCTGGCATAACAGACATTTCAATGGTTTGTCTCCCGAATGAGTAATCAAGTGATTCTTTAGGTTATGGGCGTGTGCAAAAGACCTTTTGCAAATCTCGCATGTGTATGGTTTTGCTCCAGTATGTATTCTCATGTGGCTCTGTAGTGCAGAAAATTCAATGAATCCTCTAGAACACACTGTACATTTGTACGGTTTTTCACCAGTGTGTATTCTCATATGTACTTTGAGGTGCGGAGCATGAGCGAACAATTTTCGACAAATCTTGCATGCATAGGGCGTTTCACCAGCGTGCATTCTCATGTGACTCTGTAGAGAATAGGATTGTGCGAAAGCTTTGCTGCAGAGCTTGCACTTGTATGGTTTTTCACCTGTATGAACTCTCAAGTGATTCTTTAGGGTGGAGGATTGCGAAAACGCCCTGTCACATGACTTGCACTGGTATGGTTTCTCACCGGTATGGGTTCTTGTGTGATTCTTTAGAGATGTAAATTCAGAGAATTTTTTCTGACAGGTTGTGCATTTGTAGGGTTTTTCTCCAGTGTGTATTTTCATGTGCACTTTCAGACGACAATCGTGCGAGAATGCTTTTTTACACATCCGGCATGTGTGGGATTTCTCTGAATTATTTTTCACCATGTTTGAACTTTAAGATGAATAAAATTGGAAAATACTCAACCATACACATACATGGTTTTCTGACTTTTCTCCTGTATGAAGTATCACATATCTCATCAATAAAATATAATAATAATAATAAAGATTAAAATTTATGACACTGGTGTCTAATGCAACTGATGGGTAGGAATGGAACTACAAGTACTGTTCAGTTTATCACTTGATGTCAACAGTGAAAAGATGTCGTTAAACACTGGATACTACTGCTACATGTACTTGCTGTCTTTTATATGCAGAACGAAATCAAATGATTCCTCACATAGCTTGAATTTGCATTTCTCTTATACAATGTTTGCCGTTTCAAAGTGTCTTTGATAATTATTGAGTTTTTAATTTTGATTAATTTTGTAGCCCCGCGTTTCAACAACCGTCAGACGCTACTTAAATTCTTTCGACGATCATTTTTTTAAACCCGTTCGGATAGGAAATAAATATGAAATACACCTCCATCGAATACAGGCTGACTTTTGGATCTTGACCTGGAACCGAACCCTTTTGCCTATCGATTTTGTTTTGACTGAGCGCTTGTGAATAAGCTAGTCCCCGCGGCGCGGCTTTTGTTGGACGCTGTAGAAACCTCGGAATTACGACTACAGGCGACGTTCAGAAAGGCTACACGATCTGCCATCTGGTGGCGCCTTTTATCAGCGCTCCGTTCTATGAATGTTCGATTACGATGTAAATTCGATATTTATAAAGTCAATGAGTAAAAATATCCTACATCAAATAAATCACAACGTAGTCACGAATTACTTGAAATAATGAATTTTTCATTGCGCAGTAAAATTTCTTCCGTCACCACAACATGGCGAGCGATAAAATGGCGAACGACGAAAGCCTTCATTTGTCAACAAGAAACTGGATCGAAAAAACGGCGTTTGACCCTTCGCAACTAATCTCGCTTTATAAATAAAATTCCGTACTCTTGCGTGTTAATCATCATTCGTTCATTCATTCATTGATGCATTCAGTCAGTAAGCCGATGGCACATTCTCGCCATTTGATGGACATTGCGAAATTGCATTTTCTACACTTTAATGAAACTTCTATAGCGCCGTTGTCGTAAAGCGCATGTATCTAAACACTTAACATAATGCCTTTTAAATATCTCACAAAAGCTCTGCCTACGCTAGCCTTAGTGGTGTCAAAGTTAATTTAGAACAAAAAGTTCATCAGTAAGCAAAACTGGTCAGATAACCAGAAGAGTCATCACTAACGGGATAACCAGAATGGTCGCCACTGATGGGCTTCCACACACATGCAAATCCCAACCGATGTACTCCCAACAAGAGTTGACACTTGAAACCATGTTCAGATTGCAGTTCAGAGTTCAGTGATGCATAAGACATCAATTATCACTTCTGAGTAAAACCTCATTCGAAAAACTATTGGATCTAGAGTAATCCTGCTATGCTGCCCATATGAATGTTTAGGGGCAAATCATCAAGTCTCCTACAAACTGGAAAGACTGATGGCTGCTTCCTGAACTTGCAGTGGTACAAATGGTCGTGATATAACTGGGAACTAAACTAACTAATAACCAACTAAAAAAGGTAATGCAAAATCCTGTCAACATGAATCTTCTGCATTGCCAGTGAAACAGTTTTAATAAAATTCTCAATAATTACTTAATGCACCACAAACAGAACAGTTCAATAAACTGACCTAATATGATAACCTGAAGGGTTAAACAATTATAAAGCATAATCTAAACTAATCTGACTTTTATAGCACCCTAAGTGAAACTGATAGCCAAACTCCAAAAGTCTGAAGATAACTACTGGAAAACGGTTTTAGTCGCACACTAAATTAGAACTATGTCAGCAGATCCAACAGTTTAATTTCTTAAACTATTATTCAACAACAAATTACAAAAATATTTTAATTCTAGTTATATTATAGCTGTTCTAGCAGTTCTTTTGGTTGCTGTTCCAGTTTCAAGAGCTCCTTCTGATTTCAGAAAATACCTGTTACAATTCTTAACACACCCTTCTAAGTTCATGAGATCCCTCTTCCAATTTAAAAATTATATCTTCCAGTTTCAGAAAAAAACTTTCGATTTCATATTTAATTTCATAAGAGAACCTTCCAAAGATATGACTTCTGATTTCAGAAGACACTCTTTGATTTAGGAAGAAGCCCATGCAACTCTACCTTAGCAAACTACAGAGGAATCTTCGACAAACGGACAGTGTGATGTTGTCGTTCGTTGTCCTTTGGAGCTAAATGTTGTGCATCAAATCTTGTTGCCTAATTTAAGAAACAACCAACAAAATAATATTAATATTATTATTGTATACACCTACATACAGTGATAATGTTGGCTTTGCTCTCCTGTAGTAAACAACCGTTTTAAGTGTCTGTGAATTACAGAGATTTAAATTAAATCGTTATTAAAGACAGTTTCCCGCGTTTAACGACACCTTGTGGCTGCTAAGACTGTTGATATCAACCTTACCTTACCCTACATGAAGGATCAAACAATTTACAACATTGGCATTGCTCTCTTAAAGCAAACATAATCCATTTTAAAAGTGTGTCTCAAATTGTTTCTCATTTATTAAAGGCTGTTGCAAGAGAAATCCTCTGAATACATAGCCTATAAAGCCCCAATAATGAGCAGATTGGTGTAAGTGTATGATACGGAGGTTGAGCACTGGCCTTGTAAAATATTAATAATATTATCTGTTTTAGCCCTGAGGTAGATATGATCCTCAGGAATTTTAATATAATTATTATTATTAAAATTTTAAAAATTAGTAATAACAATACATAAACAAATCATACGCTTAAAAACCCTTTAGAGCTGATTATATTCAAAATAAGTGCGTCAACTCAGCATAACAATTCCACCGACTTCAGTTGATTACAAATGATCTGTGAAATGTGTAATTCAGACAAATCCACTAGGACTGACACTTGGGTTCTGACTGACCAGGGTAGCCATGTCGAATTTCAGATCATTGATCAACTGTGAGGTCCTCTGGAGATCTTCATCGGTGGCAATGGGTTGAATTCGGTACTTGGAAAAGGCTGAAACTCTGGATGGTTGAGATCTAGTTTTACCTGTGACAAAACAAAGACAACTTGATAACCAGCTGCGCAGAGGTAAGACTTTCCATCAGGGTTCCAAGCAAAATATAAGGTAAGGTAAGGGGTAGCCAGAAAAGGTAAGACAAGGTAAAGTAAGGCAAGGTAAAGTCAGGTCAGGTAAGGTAAAACAAGGTGAGGTATGGCAAGGAAAGGAAAGGTAAGGTAAGCAAAGTAAGGTAAGGATGGAAAGGTAAAGCAAGATCAGGTAAGATCAAGATAAGAAAAAGCGAGATTAGATAAGGTAATGCAACGTGTTGTAAAGCAAGGTAAGACAATGAAGCTCTGCACCACAATATCACTTCATTACAGTTACAGTGCAAATTATTCAACATGAAATGTAGGGGACTAGTGCGAACAACTCGGGTTAACAATCGCATGCACAACAATCATTGGGGATAGCACTTGTAATGGAGCGCACGTGTTCAAACAAACTATAAAGACTGCACGATTCATTTAATTCTTCCCCAAATGGCAAATAATTTACAAGATACACTTGTAAAATTTAAAAATATTATAAATCATAGTTCAAATCCTACCCTGATGACATTGCCATCCTTTGAAAGCAGAGTCATAATAAAGAGTACCAGTAAGATTGTCATGGAGCCCAGATTCGGTTGACAATGACCAAAACTGGTGGCAAATATCTACCACAGAGTTTAAAGACGCTAAAAAAGGTATTTTATTTTATAAACGTATTGCAAAGGTCAAATGCAAAGGTCATCATTGCCAGCTGGATGAGTGGAGTTAGATGTTGAAAATAAATCAATGTTTCATGTCATTCAAGGTATTTTTGTCCACAAGAGAGACACATTTTCGTGTTAAGCGATATTTACGAGTCATCAGTTTGGTGATAAAGGAACTAAATTACATTAAAAAGCCTCGATGCTCTAACGAATCACACATCCTTCTCGTGTTAACCAATATTTTGTGTTTAACGTTTTCAGGTTATATGTTTCCTACTGTATATATGTTTCATAAACAAGATTTAAAACTGCATTTCATGGACATAATTCTTAAACAGCCATATAATTACTATGTGAAAGTTAATTCATCCTGCTATGCCCATCTTTTGGTTGTTGGGACCACATGATCTTGACCGGTTTTCTCTGAGATTGGAAAGCACTTGTCCTTAGAACCAATCATCAACTGATGCCTTGTGCATTTAGATAATGGCGCTATAGAAGTTTTCTGATTCTGTTTAGAAGCAATCATTGATTCATGCCTTATGCAACATAACAACAACACTAGAGAAGTCATTAGATTAGATTAGATGATGACCTCTTCTGCTTGTAGCGCCATCAGGTGTAGACCTCGAAGATATGGTTCTGGATCGGGAATGGCGTCCGGTGGATACTTCCCAGACACTTGAGATTCCCAAGAGAGAAGAATCTTCCTGGACCATCTGGATTTTTGAGGTAGCATATTTTGGGTCATCTTTCGAGGAAGGGGCAGTGGCTGGCCAGACACCATAGCCAAACTTTGACTGTTGGACACGATAGCAAGATTTACTCAACATCCGAGTCAAAAGGTCGTCAGATTTGACTTTTGGCACCTATGAAAGAATTTGAGGCAGTGTTATCATAATAATTATAACAATAATAATAATAATAATAGTAATACCAAGCATTTCTCTATCATAAGTTTCTCTGAAACAATGATATAAGTGATAATAATAGAAACAAAAAATAATAATACCTGAGTGTGGTTTCATTTGAAGCAATCAAGTGTTAGCTACTTGATTCCTACATCTTAGGTTTGAAACCTAATGTATTGTTGGCATGATTCTAAGATCGATGTAGCTTACCCTGATCTTTTGAAATGTAGGGTTGATGTAGGACTTGGTTGCATCTGGTTTCCAGGCGTTCCTCATCGTCTTTGACCCTGAGTAGGTGCACTCCTCGATCTCGTATCGAAGGTCAAGGGCAGCCGAGAGGCGACTGTCAACTGTCTGCAGAAGTTCATCAAAGTTGGACAGCTACAAAGATCACATGTAATGTAAAGCAATCCGATGTAAGCAGAGTCGAAAACGAAGAGCAGTTCCTTGAGCTAACCCGCAGAGGCTGCCATGGGTCTTTATTTTGTCTGCCTCAGCATATGAGGGCCAGCGGCCAGTACCCTCCTTCATCTCCTGATCTTCCCAAAGATGGTAGTTCCTTAGCTGAATTCACTAGGGTTGAAAAATGGAACAGAAATCTCAAAACATCATTCAGTCTGTGCCCATCTGCAAGTGATTCATGAAGACCAATAAATCTCGAGTAGCAATTTAATTTAGAATTCTTGGAATGTTATTCTCAGTGTATTTTTCTAACCTGGAAACAACCAGCACCATCTTTTGCAAGACCAAGTTGCTCAACTTCCTTCAAAATCTCAGGATTGTATAACTCACTCCTGTAATGTAAGGTAAGTTAAAGTAAGGAATTGTATTGTAAGCTAAAGCATGGTAAAGTATGGTAAAGTAAAATATAGTTAGAGGAAGGGATGTTAACATAAGGCAATGCATGGTGAGGTAAGTATGGCAATGTACCGGTAAGTTAAAGCATGGTAAGGTAAAGTGAAGTAAGATAAGTTAAAGTAAGTTAAAGTAAGGAAGTCAGGTAAAGTAAGTTAAAGTTAGAGTAACAAATTAAAGAAAGGTAAGGTATGGTAATAGAGTGGTCCATGTGTACACTGTAAAATAAAGTTTCCAATTTTGAATACCTGAAGGTGCCAAATAAGTCACCATATAAAATATTAAATTACATGCAATTTGATGTGAATTGGAGAATATTTAGAGGCTGCACAGGGCCTCAGAAATTTTATCCAGTATGTAGTTTTGCCATTCTTCAGTCATCTGTTTATTTCTTCTTGGTGAATGGAGAATATGACTTGCTAATAAATGTTGAATTACTATTCACTCAAATATGCTAAATTAATCATTCAATCATTATTATTTTGCTACTTTGGCACAATATCCTGGAACTGAATGATTCATTCATGCAGTTCTAAAAAAAGCTGAGATAAAAATGAGGACTATCTTACTTCATTGCAAATTATGACGGTGCCTAAGGTTTTCAATGACACAGCTGACAGAGGAATGAAGCTGATCCAGAATTACAACTCAATTCAGAAAAATGATGGAAAACAGAAACAACATTTGCTTTAAGTTGTTTAGGAGCATCACCACATATTTCCTGTCTCCAAAAAGCAGATTTTTTGGTCGAACTTGAATCAAATACAGATTAACAATGTGCACTGTCACCACATTGTAGGCAGGCAAGGACAAATGTCTTAGTGCAAGGCTGGCAAATATTGACTGCACTTGCTACTTGTTGAATTACTACAATATACAGTAATCTAATATTGACAGTTTAAGTCATATTAAATTAAAAGCTGTTTGATGTTAGTGTAGTGATTTCCATTTGTTTGCAATAAAGCTGTAATATATTGTACCCCCATGAACTTTTGACCACACTGTGCAACCTCTAATATGGTTCAACTTGGCTGAAATTTTCACCATATTATATTTTTTAATAATTGGACTGCAATGGTGGTACCAAATGTAACTTTAAAGATTTTTATGGACTATCCTAGTTCAGTAAGGTAAGGCAAAAATAAATACCAACATGTAACGATAATGTAAGCTAAGTTGAAGTCTTAAGTTAAAGTAAGATAACGTAAGTACTTAAGATACACAAGTATGCATAAGTATGTTGAACAGAGAGGTGGCTGACCAGATGACAAGGTCAAGGAATTCGTGGAGTTGAAGGAAACCCGGTTCTTGGAGCCGAGGGATCATGTGGGACAATCGCTGCGACATCTTCTGTGGAGAGATCATCCGACCACATAGCTAACAGATGACACATGAAATACTAAGTCAGATATCTGACGGTAATGGTAGAAGGTAATAGATAAAGGTAACGCAGTGTTATTATCATCATCATTATAAATATCATGCATAATACTAATACATATAATAATGATGATGATATGATGACGATGATGATGACGACGATGATGATGATTATGATGATGATGCTACTGCCTTCCATGGTACTTTTGCTCTGCCAGATCTTGACGACCTATAGCCGTCCCAGAATTTTTTCATTCTCCACACAATTTTTTATTCTTGAAGGATATTACATCCCTTGGGTACAAAAAAAGAAATAATAATAACAATAACAATAATAATACTAATAAAAATGGCCACAAAGTTCCCTTGGACTGGAGGTAAATTACTTGGCATGGGATGCTGCAGTGGTTCACATACGTGCAGCATCCTACATCACATATTGCAACTTTCGCAGGTTCAGCAATGGAACATGTTGCTATTCATAACAATCAAAGTACTGGCTGCCCTCTACCTAAATCTTCATACCTGTAGCTTTTAAAACCTTGGGGGGCATCAATCAACTGGGAGCGAGTTTCACCACTGAAGTCTATCTATCAGTCATTAGTGGTGAAACTTGCAAGTTAAATTTTCTTTTCCAATGTCTTTCCATCTGTGCCCAGCAGCAGTAATGATGTCACATTTACAGGGACCTCAGTCAGTGTGCGCTCCTGAGGATGACACCTGGTTTTCCAGACATTTCAATTTTACTCCTAGTTTAATTTTATAAAATCTTAAGGGATTATACCTACCTTAGAGCAAATAATAATAACAAAAGCAGGGACTGGGTCTCTTGGGGCTGCAAGGTTGCAGTGCATGTTGCCAGGTGCTTTCTCACTTGCCCTCCTATTCAATCTTGGTCTTCATGAAGCTTGATTTTAGTAGAGCCTTTAACAACCTTAATCGTAATCACATGCTGGCAGTGGTATCGGGTGCTCTACTCTTACTGCAGCTTGTCTTATTCCAGACCTTACATTCTTAAATATGGGAATTGTATAATTCTTTTGTAAACAGGAACACAGCAAGAAGACCCATTAGGTCCATTTCCAGATGGTATTATGGCACTGGCTCTGGCCGGCTGGTTGGCTGAATCTGAGGCCCTTAATCCTGAAGCTTCCATAACCCATAAACAAAGACCACCCACCCATCCAGAAGTATCTGTCAGAACTCAAACTTCAATAATATAGGAGTACCATGAAGCCAGATTTAAGGCAGTTTCTTCACCACACTTTGGCGACTGGCTTCTGACACCAATCAAGAGTGCTTGTGGTTTGAGGCCGTACGATGAGGTTGACAGCATTGCAACAGATCTAAGACTTGGGGTAGAGAAGTTATGTGCTCCTCATGAATGCCCCTGCAAAGCTACAGTTGACACAGAAGAATCTCAAGGTCTGGCATTCTTTTTAGGCCCTGGCATATCCGCAAGACATGCGTTAATCAATGACATCATGTGGCATGACCTCATGAAGGCTAGCTTTCCATCAAGTAAAGTTTTAAATGCCGTGGCTTGGTTGATCGGTGGTACTCATTGGTTTGGGCATATATCCAGCTTCACATGGGAGAAGCAACACTGGTTACCTATGCAAAAACGCACTGAGTCTAAGATCTCATTGTTTGTGCATAACTTGTCCTGCAGATTGTACTCCATCTTATCTTAAGGAGCTGTGCAGCTAAATCTTGCCCATCCCTGGTCGCAGATCCCTTCATTGTGGTTGTCTTGCTGGCCCAAACGTTCACAGTCCATCAAAGAAGTTTCACTGTGGTTAGCTCATCTATCCTGAAGTGGTGTTATATAAATGTGTGATTACAGGAACCAGCCTGATTAGTCTCTCTGTCTCCACTATTGTGTCTCTGCCCAACCATCTGTCTGTCTCCCTATTCCCCAACTGTCTGTGTCACTTGCGCCTGTCTCAATGTCTTTTGTCTACATGTGTCACTGACCTTAAGCGTCTTTTGAAGGACATCTCCATCTAGGGGAAGTCCTTTGGCCTCTAAGCCTTCGTAGAAGAGATAAGCCACTCGAACCAACTGGATATCAGCAAAACTAAACATTTATTTCAATTATTCATCATCGTTATATAAAATCATTTTATTATTCCTTGCAATTATTTTATTATTGTTATTACTGTTAATAATAATAATAATAATAATAATAATAATAAAAATAATAAAAATTAAATAAAAATCATCTCAAATTCTGGAAACATCTAACACTAATGAAGGCACAATACTCATTATCACGGCAAAAAACCACAGTGTAAATAATAAAGTAAACAAGTAAATAGGTAAACAAGTACTCAAAGTAGATAATAAATAGGTAAACAAAATCAACAGGTGAATCAATAAATAAGAAAATAAGAAAAGAAGTAAATAAAATAACAATCAAAGTAAACAATTGGCAACTGAATAATAAACAAAGAATAAGCAGGTGGATAAGTAAGTAAAGAATAAACAAGTGAACAAGCAAACAAGTGAATAATTACACTTAAACAAATGAACAAATAAACAACTGAATAATTAATCACTTAAACAACTGAATAAGCAGGTGAATAAAACTTTGCTTACGTTAGCAGTCGTTCGTTAAGAAGTAAGATGGTCTTGTGGATGGCAGAGATGTTCCAGGGGAAGAAGTGGAGGTTGGCAGTTGCATCAACGGCCGCATGGAGGTATGTATGATCACAGACGAGGTTCAGAAGCAGCTGTATATGGAAAACATCGTCGTCGTCGTCATCATCATCACCACCACCACCACAATCGTCATCACCATAACCTTCATGACCAGAACCTTAATCATCATCACCACTTGTGCTAAGTCAGCTCAGTAATGTAAATTTTAAATTACTTTGTTAGATGTAGGTATGCTAAGATGTCATGCAGCATTTTGAAAAAGGAATGGACTGATTCTTAATTGCAGTATTCGATGAGCTAGATTTACTTTTGTTTTATATTTAATTGGCCTGAATGAATACTACTAACTAAGGGTGGCTAATTTGATTCCTTTCAATTTCTTTAACCTTTATAGATTACCAACTAACAATTTTAATTTATATTTAGAAATATTATCTACTATATTTGAGTAGTTACCATAGATTTTTTGCATGAATACAGGTGCTGAAAGTAATATGCATTAATTAAACTTTGTGTGTACGTCCATGCCTACAATTCCTCGCTCAGCCGATGGACATATGGCGTGTTAAATATGCATTACTTACTTACTTACCACCATCATGACTTGGGCATCACTTCTGAGAGTGGAGGCAAGGTAGAGTACTCAAGATCAGGAGAGCAAAGTTTCAAAATGGATAGGGCCACATTCATTACAGAGCATTTAACTTTTATGATTCGCTTTTTGCATTTTTTTCAATTTCTCAAACTTTAGAACTTTGGGTAAGCCTCAGAAATTTTCATCAGATTACTCTTGATGACCCCTGCATTGATGCCCATGGTCATTATCATCATCAACATTGTTGCCACAACCGTCATCCTCATCATCACGTTTATTATCACCAGAAGCAGTAGGACAAAAGCCGTATCATTTTTGTCTTACCTCAGTCACAATTCCTTGCACATGATGTGTAATGAACGTTGGGAAATTCTGACGAAACAGACCGCCATGAAACTAAAAATCACAGTTTAATTCTCCAGTGATTAGTAGTTAATTGTTGTAACATTGATAGTAATAGCAGCAGTATTACAGTATTACTATTATTACATTTACTACTATTACTACATGTACAATTATTACTATTGTCATCACATCATCCCTCAGGAACATCATCATCATCATTATCATAATCATTATCATTATTATTAAGGCAGGATAATTGTGTATGAGTGTTCAACCATTTAACATGGTATGGTTCCAGAACAGCAGATGGCCACCAAGAGTCTTTGGAGTAGATAGCTGTTGTCTAATGGATCGTGGATTTCATTAGTCAACCTCTATCTTTACTCTGACACAAAATCCAACCCTTCCGTACTCCATGCACCACTGGTCCCCAGTGCAACCGCCACAAAAGCATGGGTTGGAGCTATAGTGGTGTATTTTAATCTTGTGACTGTGGCTGCCTGGTTTATGGTCTCATTTGGTGCAGTTGATGTAAATCTTAGATGTGACGCTACAAATGTGCCTGAGACTGTCACATCCCATGTGAGACATCTTCCAAGAGGCAATGGGATGCCATCCAGTTGTTTGCCATCTTCCCTGGTGAGGCCAAATGGTTCTTTCTGAGCAGGAATGTTCTCTCTGTCAAGTGCTCTTCATATCATATCGTTAAGCATGTGAACGCAGTCTAGTCGGCTGTTCGCAGACTCCTGTAAGTTCATTGACATCTGCTGGTCCAGCAGATTCCTTTTGTCCCATTCCTTTTGTCAATGAGCTACTGATAGGCTTGTTGGTTCTGCACCTGTGAAGAGCATCCACGCATTTACTGCAGTATTCACTAGCTCATCTGAGGCATCAGCTGATTCTGGTGGCACTATGTGTGCTTGGAGTTCGCTTGTGCTCGCAGCAGAGGTCAAGAAGGCAGAAAAAGCCAACATAGAAGCACAGCGAATCCCAAGGCCACCACCCTTCACCGGAAGGGATTCCTGAAGCTGACAGTGATACATTCAGAATAATAGATAACCCATCCTTAACAAGAGAGTCAAATCTGGCTAAACTGAAGTATTCAGTGCAAATGGTTGTGCACATTGTGTAAAGCAGCTTTGGCATGCTCAATCCGTTTCGCAACAGCACTAGGATGTCATGTGCATGAAGTAAAGAAAGCCTTCCCAATGCTCGTTCCTGACCATTTGCCTTCTCATTTACCACCTTGACAATGGCTGGACTATGCACCAGTGGTTTGCCAAACAGTGTCGCTTCTCCTAATAGTGTGTGTTTGAAGCCATAGAACATGAGATTGTTGCCTTTATTTCCATCATTCTGGTAGAAAATCTTGCATTTGGCATGGTTGAGTTGAAGTTCAAGTTTAGCCAGTTCCTGGGCAATCAGTTGAACATCCTGGACCACCTCATCCACACAGCCTCCCATTGTCAGGTAGTAAAGGAACGCTACTTTCAACTCAGAGATCAGTTCTGTAATAGGAATGGCTCTATTGTAAGTGAGGTAAGTATAATCCCTCGGGGACAAAAAATTATGCTAGAAGAGGTTAAAGGAAAATCAGGCTTCATCCTTAACAACATCGGAAATGTGCCATGAAAGGCAATGACAATATAGCGCCAATACATAGCCACTGAAAAAGGAAAGCGACCCCAAGTGGCTCTCCGGAGATGGTCGAAAGGTGACAGCCAACCCCGCAGATGAAACTGACATGCATTAATAGCATGCCAAACATTTCCTTCCAAAGAAAAGCTCCAATATGGCATGTTAAAGCTCCAATATGGCTTGTTAAAAGCTCCAATATAGCATGTTAAAAATGCATTACTTACTTATTTACTTACACTATCATCATCACCACCATCAGGAATTGTGGAAAGGCACTGGTGTGCCATCAACTCATGCCTTACAGAGGATAAGCATGCATTGGTTTTAAGTCACTGCCAAAAACCAACAATTACAATTATGTTATTTAACGAGAATAACATTCAACTCACTCCCAACGTTCGAGCCACGAGGCTGTAAAGAAAGAAAACTGGATTAATAATTTCTAACTTAACTTTGGAACTACTTTTAACCAATTAAAAAATGGTCAAAAGTAGGTTAAAAATTGGTTAATTGGTTAAAAGCAAGACTGGTTGGCTGGATGACTGACTGATTGCCTGAGTGACTGCTTTATTTACTCACTGACTGATTTACTTGATACACCGGTTTGGTTGATGACCAAATAAATAACAACTCCCTCAACTTTGAAGGGCTTTTGTTGTAGCACAAAGGCATTTTATATCTTTACGGTACATTACAAAAGTGAACGATCGATGATTTTTTAAACTTATTTCTTAGGCAATTCCTACGTCGACCAACCCACCTCAGTTCATCCCACGAAAAGAAACCCTGTTTTCGTGGATATCGCAGATAAATGATCATCTGAATGGAATTAAATCATTAACCTAATAATCTGAGAAAAAAGTTCCTAAATTTATTACAGAATTTTTAAAAATATTTAGAAAATTGAATTAATTATTTTGGTAAACAGTTTTCATGCAAAACTGTCAGCCATATTTGTGTTGAGTCTAAGTTAGCTGACCGCCCTCCCTCCGTTAATTTGTCCCATTCATAATCAGTTAGTATATTTCAATAAGTGAATAAATCGCCAAACAGCTACGCACCTGACAACGAGACAATGCCGTTCATTCATTGGTCAAAAATTCAACCAATTGAAAGCATTTAGATAGTTGTAACTATGCAATTACCTCTTGAATAAAAACCGTTATATAGTTTTATAAATTTGTTTAGCGATTTTTGAAACCTTGCCAAATAACAGTTACATTTAATTCATTGTAATTATCGAACTGAGTCTTACAAGTTACTTTTTAATATTAATCAACCTACGATTAATCGAACCGATTGTATAGTGATCTAGAGCTCTTTAAGCTCGAAATTTCTACAGCGCCTAAAGAGAGCTAAGTCGCTGGAACCAGCTTATTCACAGGCAAATATATTAAAAGATGGTAATTTCTTTATTAAATTTATTTATTAAAAAGTAACTTCTATGGCTCAGATGTCTAATACATTAGGCATCAAGCGATGGTACACTTATATAAAGCCGAAAGTCATGTGAATTTCCAGTAAGTCAGTCCAACTTAGATAGAGAGAAATAAACATGCCAAGGGTCAAATTATGAAGTTTTAATATCTTAATTGTATGTGCTATTTTAAATTAAATATTTTATTTTATAAGAAACAATATGTTAGCGCAAAAAAAAACAACCTTAGCATTTATATTTTTATATAACTTCTTTGGTACTTTGGTTGCTTAGAAACAGCAAGGTTGTTGAGCGATAATAAAGAGTATATTCTCATTAAATTTCTTATCTGTTTCTTAGAATTTGTTGATATTGGTTAAACGCATTTGAAGCATTTTCAGTACTAATTAATTATTTTTTATTTATGAGAAGTTTTACTTTTATTCATTGTGATTTAAAATGGACGTGATTCGAGCCGTTCCAAATGATGTGACGTCCGGATGTTTCGATTGCTCACTTGAGGTCCTAAATACCAACTTGCAACAGTTCAGGGAGTTGTGCGAGAAGGAGCTTAATAAATCACAGTAAATAGAGTCACGCTTTTCAGCTTTTGCTGTAGTTAGCTAACGACTAATCTGCATATCTTTTTGTAGTCTTTATTACTGCAGCTCTTAGAGACTCGAAGATGGCAGTAGTTATGTGGGAAGGACTCTACTGCAGAGCGAATTCCAGAAGTTGCAGTGCCCCTTCATCTGCTCTTGCCACTTCTTCTTGAGGACAAGTACTCTTTTTGCAACAGAGGACACTCGTTAATTCTGCCTATAGTTAAATCAACTCTGTTTAAAAGTAGTTTTGTGTAATAATGCATCTTTAGTTATATTTAATTGTGCACGTCGGTCTAATATATTTGTCTGCAGTATAAGCTATTTTAATATGTAGATAATCATTCTGTACAGTGTAATGCGTGTGCACTTGTCAGATGTAAATAAAGGCTACATTCCTTTATTATAATCGTAATAGAAATCATCATCATCCACATCTACGTCGTCATCATCATCATTTCCATCATCATCGTTGTCATCATTTATCATCATTTTACATTGATGGCATGCTTAGTGGGAAACTTGTGTCCGTTCTCTGCAAGAAGGGTTCAGGATTGTCTGCTTTCCTAAGAGAGGCATCATTGTAAAGCTATGTCTCGGCAACCAACTCTGCCTATTCTGCAGTCACCGTATTGGCAGTGTCCTAAGGACGGCCTTTTCTTTTTTACCAGCAGTAGCTAGTTCATTTTTGTGTGCCTTTTTGACGATGGTCATCTTCATCATATTCTACATCTTGTAACTCTTGAAGTACTGCCATTAATATGAGACATCAGTCGTGTTCTTGGTTCCTGGGACAGGGAAGTCTTATGACACATGTCTACATGTGTATGTCATAGATACACAGGCACAGATACATAAGCATTGGGCAATGCATAATCTTTCTGTAAATTAATGATGGACGTGATTTGAGCCGCTTTTGAAAAAATTTGTTGTCCAGTGCTATTTTGTTAATAAACTTTGAAAGACATGTAAGGTTGAGATTGGTCAGTAGTTGGTGATATTGTACGGATTCAGTCTTGGCTTCTTAAGCGAAGTTAAAACAATTGTGCGCTTTTGACTTGCTGATAGCACTCTGTCAGCCAACGATGAATTGCAGAGCTGCACTAGGAAAGGCAGCAACTCGTCGATGTATTCATGAAGAAGGAAAGCTGGAATAGGGTCAAGAGCGCATGTTTTTTGAGGAGACGATAGTCTAAACGATTTCAGTTCTTCACCGTTTACAATTTCGAACTGATTCAGGTGGGACTACGTGTTGATGTAGGCCTATATGTGGGTGGAGCTGTTCCTGCCTCTATGTGGACATCACTGATTTGCATAGTCATATAATGAAGGTGCTCCTCAGCTATAAAGTATGGATTCTGCGACTTGCACGAGCGACCTAGAAGCGTTCGCATGTCGTTGCAGAGGCACCCGAACTCCTTTGAGTGACGGGCGACCATGCTTTCCCGGTAGCACCGCTCCTTGTCCTGGAAGATGCCAAACAAGTGCGTGGGTGCTCGGCGCAAGAGAAGCTAATTATTATGAATGCCGCATTGGTGTTATTAATTAATAATTTGTTGCTGACTTTCTCAGCATTCCGGATGTCGACACTGCATCCAATCTGATTTGGAAGTTGCAAACAACCGTGAACAAACGTTTTGCTGATCTCGGCCAGACAAGAGGTGCTCTACACTTGGCACAACACCAGGTCAGCATTTGAATTTGACTGATTTGTCAGTTTAATTTTCCTATTTTAAAAATATATTTTATACCTATCTTTTGCCTAAAGAGCTTCTACCTATGTGTAGCTATTCTCTTTGTGTTCGCATTTTATCTACGTTAGCTGTATTAACTTGTTTGTTTAGAGAGATAACATGATGCTAGGTTTAGTGTAGATATGTATGTTCAAGTGTTTTCTTAAATGTTGAAACCCTTTATAGTTCTTTAAAAAGGTGTCGTACAGCTTTTAGTTGTTGTATTATCTCATAATTAAGCTTTTAACAAGATATCAAGTTGTGGTGCTAAATAATTAATTTAATAATTTTAGTATATTTTGTATATTTATATAAATGTCATTATCTAGTGACAAGGCATAAATTGATAGTAGTAAACATTGGTGCGCCCAAGATCTAAGTTACAAGGCAACTGCTGAAACAACGAGTCAACAAATCACTTCAGCTGTTTTAGAAACACCTTCTAGCAGATATAAGCGGATATATACGACTATAAGTTCATGCATTATACGTTAATCACATTTGTGATTAGGCGGGGTTGCTGTCCAAATTGTGCAAGGTAGGGTAAGATCTGCGTCAAAAGCCTGTTCACCATAAGATGTCACCAAACACTGAATAGTACTACTCAATCAGGTTTCGCTGCTCCAAAGAGATGTACAATCGATCGAAGCAAGCATTAAGCAACAGAGAATCGATCAATTCAACCGCATCCGATTAGCGAAAAATCGACTTCTTCAAATCTGTGATGATGATGGTGCTGTGACTGACGTCATGATGACTTTGACTACGTCAGGGGATGGAATAAGAAGTCGTCAAGAAAACGTCAGGTGATCCAAAGTCAGCTGTATTGTTGTAATAGTAAGAAAAGTTATCATATTAATGATGATAATAACATCAATAAAAACAGCAACAATAAATACTGATCATACTGATCATGCATATGTTTTGTGACATTGGATATACGTTGGTCCAATGTTGGTATGCTGGCGAGATCTAGAATTGGTCCGCCGTTGTTCCTACGTATGTAATGTGACAAATATCGTAGACTATACACAACAGATACCAAAAATAATTGAATATATAAATATCAGCATATGTGGAATCTTGTGCCCCTGGGCACACTTACTTAGGCGAAAACGGAATTAAGTTACGCACGTACACCACGAATAAGGTAGGGAAGCCTAAACGTTGGATACAACTGCTTCATACACCCTGCATTACGCCGATATAGCATTCGACATAGGGTGAGTATAAGGACATAGTTCGCAGTCTTTGTGACATTGGATATGCGTTGGCCCAATGCTGGTATGCTGGTTGGGATAGCCCAATCGGGACATTTAAAAGTCATTCCTTTTGTCTGCCAATAAATGTTTTTAATTAATTAGCCGTCTTAACTTACAGTAAGGTGAGACGTTACAAGAGCAGTGAGTCATTAATTTTGTTTGATTTCAGTCTGACGACCAATACATGTGGGGATTCTTGCCTGCTAAATGGAGGGTCCATTTCCTTATCCCGTCCAGCAGTCTTCCAGGACAGAGATTCCGTCACTTCAACGGTGGGGCCAGTCGTTTTGGAGCACCCCTTCGACGCTCCGGTTGGTCCGGTTAGAGGTCGCTACCGGCATCTAGATATAGGTATAGTTGGCTGGGTGATTGATTAGTATTTAGTGATTGATCAGGAAGGAAGGAGATGTAGAATAACGGTTAAGATAGTCTGTAGTAAAGAAGGCACACAAAAAGGAAAGGCTGTTGTTGACAAAGGCACGAACCCTGTTCTGAAAAATGGCCTTCCTCAGGACGTTGCTCACACCGCGACCGCGGAAGAAGCCAAGTCACATCCTGAGACAGAGTTTGACGGCGTAGCCTCTCTTAAAGACAATGTTGGCCAAAGTTCTCGGCTAAAGCACTACGCAAAAGTACGCAACAACAGTTTTAGTTAAGACAAAGCAAAAAATATTCATCTAAAGAAAACTCTTAAAGTAAAAGTAAAACTACCAAGTCCTTGGTACAGAGAATGTCACCTGCATTAAAAAGTTCTATGATATATAAATATATATATGGATATGTATATATGCATACATATTAGCCAGTAAGTTCGAATTTTGCGTTTATTTTCATGCAACTTTCTTTTTGTATTTAGTGCAAAGCGAAGATAGCATTTCGAATCAAGACTGCAGTGAACAGTACGCTTGCAAATCAATCAGTCAATCAGTCAGTCAGCCAATGAGACAGTCAGTCAGTCAATTAGTCACCCAGTAAGCCGTATAAGTCACCCTATTATTCATCTTGCAATCAGTTTAGCTTTATGTCAGTTATTAATTAGTCAGTTAATTAATCAATGATAAAAATAACAGCAACAATATCTGGAAAATCCCAAACCTCATATGAGGATTGATTTTCCTGAAACCTCCTTTTGCATACTCCTATTTTTTAATTCCTAAGCTTACAGAAATTGTAGTAGTAATAGTAGGAGGAGGAGAAGGATGAAGAGGAGAAGGAGTAGGAGTGGGAGAAATGTAGTAATAGTAGTAGCAGCAGTAGCAATACTAGTAGCAGTAGTAGTAGTAAGCTTCTTGCTAATATGATTTTTACCACACTTCTGAGAATAAGAAATTAACAATAAATAAATTGGTAAAGAAATCAAATAAATTAATATGGTCTTCCTTACCTCTAGGGACAAATGTGTGCAAATCCTGGATGTTAACCTAAATGGAAAGTATGTCAAACTTAGAAATTCTTCCCGGAACCAGGTAAGCGGCTACTACTGCTATGGGTACCCAGTATTTGGTACCCATGTATATTATGGGTCTGTATGGTAATATAGTTACGGTAAGCTTATTATGGAGTTATTAGAGTAGGCTAGAGAAGATTAGATTAACTTAGATTAGAATGGATTAGTTTAGACATTCGAAATTAATTAAATTAGCTTTAGTGAAATTAACTATGTGATGAGAAGCCATTGGTTTGGCTGCGCCTGTATGCGGCAGACAGCCAGAGGTGACTTGGGACAATCTGAACATTGTTTCTTGCTAATGAACTGTTGTACTTATTGAACTTTTACATCGCTTGGGCTAGCGGCAGTAGCGATTTTGCGAGGTCCTTCTAAGGCGCCATATTAAGTGTCTAGATATGTACCACTCCGTTCAACCTTCTCCCCTTCCGCCCTAACACATCCACCCTTCCATTACCTCGTCCTTAAATTGTGGAAATCGCTCCATAGCCATAGCTGTCGAACCCCATGGAATAAATCTACCATTATATGACCCGTCATACGAACTCGCCAAACTTCATCTCTTGCAATTTCTGCACAGGTCTGTCACTCAAAACTGAACACTCCTCTTCCGCATATCATATCCTGATTATTCTTCTTCCCCTTATCTCACGTTTCAGTTCAATTCCAAACACTATCCATCATAGTCGTCTGAATGTCTGCCTTCCTGACTTGGACCTTGACCTGAAACCAAACCCTTCCTGCCTGTCGATTTTGTTTTGACTGAGCTGTAAATAAGAGGTTTCCCACGACTTTGCTTTCTTTGTGGGCTGTAGAAATCTCGAGATTACGGTACATGCATACATACATACAAACATACATGTGGCTGCACGGGGATTCATCTCAGGTCATAAGGTCGGCCTGAGGCAGCTCAATCAGTACACACCCCCGGCGCTTGCCTCCGGAGGGGTGTCCTAGAAGTCAGGGTTCGTTCTGCTACAGGTTCGATCCTAAGGTCCGAACTCATGTTGGTGTACCGGTAGCATCGGGGATGGACCCCCGTTTCCCCGTAGAATACCCTATCTCGCGCACCAGCACTAGTTCACTTCGGTGCAGAGAAAGGGTTTCAATGGGCAAAGGAACTAAGGCTCCTTCCTCCAGTGCTGGCTTTCGAGGATTAAATGTAGGCGCTGTGTTCAAGGCCACCGGACATGAAACAAGACAGTATTTTGAACTGCTTTCTTGACTCGGTTAGCTTAGTGAAATCACACTTCCACGACAGCAGAGCTGACACAATAGTCCGTGTGCTGAGCTTGGAGGATTCAAACCCTGACTACCTAGGTCTTGTGAATCTAACTCCTCTCCCTCATGTGCTCGATCCAATTCAGATATCCTGACAATTAAATGATGTGTCTTTAGTCAGAGTAAACAAAACTACAGTTACAAATAAGGCTAGAGCATACAAGATTCGAATCTTAGTTAATGTAAGCACTTTCCTTAATCAGTTATTAAACCTTTAGCCTGATTCCTTATCCCACTTTCAAGAAATCTCAGATCTAAACAACACGCTCTAAAACAATATTAACTTATGTCGAATATATAGACCCAAACTTGGATAATCGTGTTCAAATCCTGATATATCTGCGATCTTAAACACATTGTCTGACTTATGCGCGATCGTGTTATCTCCAATTATAAACGCGATCGATTCTTTCCTAAGAATCGTCGATATACTTATTTAGCGCATTTAACTTATACCACCTACTTAAAAATACCAATAAGCTGAAAACTTCAAAAGGTGATAAATCTTGTAAAAAAGACCACTTTGTCACATATGTACGTATATATAAATATATATATACATATCCATGCTTTCATGTATCTGACTGTTTATTTAATCTCTTTAAAAACGTCACACAGGCGCTAAAACGTTGCTTTTTGACAGATCTAAATCAGACTTTTGATGGATTGAACATGTTTTGTGAGCTGTCTGGGTGGCAGAACAGAATGTGTTTTTAAGAGACTACTGAAAATAACTTGAAGTAAATTAACTGCTATTAAATTAACTTAAACTACTTTAAATTAATTTCAAATAAATTAACGTTTCGTAAATTAACTTCCTTTAAATCAGCGTCACTTCAATTAAATTCAATTAAATTCAATTTTTTAACATTATTTTTTTGGATCTCAGAACTACGACCTCGGGCAGTGTCGACTTCAACAGGAGATAGCGGGTCATCCAGTAGCCATCTTTCGGTTTCCCCCTGAAACGACCATGCTTTCCCTGGACACTCTTACAGTGTGGGCCGAGGGGTCTCTATCCTCCGTTGAAGCCCCTGAGCCTACAGACCTAATCTTTAGGGGCCTTCAGAAATGGGGTGCAGGGCCTCATTTCACCACCCTTTTCTTCAACCAGAAGGGACAGGTATGTGATGAAATATCAAGTAAAGTAACTGTAGGCTAGGTAATTAAGGTAACATGATAAGTTTACATTAGGTTATGTATATATGTATGCATATATGTGTAAGTACATGTGTGTATGTATGTGTTTATGTAAGTATGCAGGCATGTATGTACATGTTTGAATGTATGTATGTGTGTGCTTGTATGGGTTACCCCGGTTCTCCGCCAACTAATGGCGTCTCTGTTGTTGTTGATGGTGATGATGATGATGATGATGATGATGGACTGACCCCTGATGTAGATCAAGAGAGAGAGAGAGCACTTTGTCGTTGTTGGTTTAATTGTCCAAGATGGCGACAGTATGCAGGACGCCTTGTCTCGGGTTGAAAACGATACCGGAGTCCAGCCTAAACAACCAGTCGTTAAAAATCGTGCAGTCCAGAGTGCTGAATCTTTTTCTCATCTTTGTGTGTTTCGTTGCAAGAGCTAACATTTATATATCCTAACTCACCCATCCTACACTTCATACCTTTGCTGCATGGCGTCAGTCAGTCTGTCTGCATGGACATAGATTGCCAACCCCTCAGGCTTCCTTCAAACATTACATTCTTCTGCTAACTAGCCACCATTGAGGCAAGCTGATTACAACAGGGTGCCAAAACAGGATCTAAGTGCAGCCTCTAGGGTGACAGCACATCACATCCAAAGCCCACGCATACCACCATACAGATAGATAAGTTAATTAAGGTAATACAATACAAGATTTGGTAAGCTTATTAAAGTAATATAATATGATAGGTAAGGTAATCAAGGTATACAATAATGAGAAAGATTAGGTAGGCTAATTCAGGTAAGATAGGTTAGGTAATTACTAAGCCTTAACATACCTAAACATGGCCATACTTTGACATAACTTAACATAGTCATCTCATGCCTTAATATATCTTAACATGATCACAGCTTAGCTTATCATAGGCATGCCGTACTTTAACATGCCTGAACATAACCACATCTTAACATAACTATAACCCTTACTTTAACATAGCCATAAACCTTATCTTAACAAACCTTAAGCCATTAAACCTTACCCTAAAATAACGAGACCTGAGACCAACGTGTTCTTGGTTTGCATTCAGTTACTATCTCGGTGGAGTGCCGCTCACAGGCCACCAGCAACAATCCCCTTTCAATCCACAATCCAAGTGCAGAGACCCCCGGATGGAGGAAGTAAGCCAAGGGCTAGCTCGACCACCCGTTCACTGAAGATGGAAGAGGCGGTCAAGGTTTTCGACCCCAAACCACCACAAGCCAAACCACACAGCGTTCACAAAGGTTCGTGTCCACATTAAAGTATTAATCCTCTGTTTACGAATATAGTTATTAATAAGAGTAACATTTTAATTAAATATAGTGTTGAGATTTATGTGAATGTTATTATAAATCTGTGTGTTGGAGCTTGGAAATTACTGTGCAGCCACAGTCTGTCAGCAAATCAGTCATTCAATGAGTAAATCAGTCAGTTAAATGCATATTCTTTAACAAAATTAAATATTCATTTGATCTCGTGAATATTTATTTGTCTTTAGGGGGGGCTTCAAAACTTCAGAGGCCTTATTCAGCAGTGTCGCTTCCAAGTCAGCTAAGAAAAGTTTAGACTTTTTAAAATATCCTCCCCCCCCAGAATGTAATATGTGACATGATCCCAAAGACGTGAAAGTCGTCAATGGCCTTGGCAACCACAATATGTCGTTGAACTATGACTCCTTAAATTATGACAATTATCAGAACCATTCTATACAAACTCACCAAAACTTCGTCTTGCAGTCTGTCTGTGCAGTCTTTCACTCGACAGTAAACAGTCGTCTTCCACATATCCTATCCTGATTCCTCTTCTTCCCCTTGTCCGTCTTGCTGCTCCACTTCGAGACACTTGGACACCACACATCATAGTTGTCCGCCTGTCTTCCTGCATGATCTCTTGAATCTTTATCTGAAACCGAGTTTGACCGTTCCGGCCTATTGATTTTGCTTTGACTGGGCATCTTTCAATAAGCTGGTACCCCGGGCTTAGATTTCTTTGGGCGATGTAGAAATCTCGAGTTTACAATTTTGATTACTAAACTGTAATAACGACTTCATGACCATTTGGTATTAGATGGAGAAGACCAGAGTTCGACCGTACGTACGGAACGTACGCTATTTTTTCTGCTGAAATGCGTACCGTACGCGTACGCTATTTTTTGGCTAAATTAATAAATAGCGTACGCTAATTTTTCTGCATTACGTGTTAGTCGAAATATTTTTTTTATTATAGAATTAACAAAGAATAACAAAAATTAAAAATTAAAGAATGGAAAACGTTTTAAAACAATTCCGTGAACGACGAGAAAATGACGAGAAAAAAATGTGACGTCACGAGAAGCAACTAATATTAAAGGCTGCTCATACGTACGGAATACGAACGTACCGTACGCGTACGCTATTATTTTTAGTAAATTACGTACCGTACGCGTACGCTATCTTCTCCCCTAACGTACGGTCGAACTTTAGAGAAGACGCCTAGCGAAGAACATGCAGCTAGCGAGTTATAATTCACATTTTGAAGCGATGCTTACGGACGATATAAGATTCCAGAAACCTAATTCGCGCGTGATTGATGCTAATGATCAGAAATATATAATGGCAAAATGGTATTCAGTTTAAATATTGTTACAATGCTTTATATTGTGCTGTTAACGTGAATATCACCGACAGACTAACGATTGACTGACTGACTGAACCAGTGAGCAACTGATTCACTGAAAGCTGATTGACTGAACCTCTATAAGCTGACGAACGACTGTAAGCTGACTGACTGACTGACTAATCTCAGAATTTCCATTGTTCTAACGCATAAAACTACTAATGCCTGAGAGTGAGTGGTGGAAGTGTGATTGAAAAGTGGCGCAACCCTTAACGATAGTTTTAGCATGCGGGTACTGTAGTGTAATATGTAATGCTGTAATGTAAACCAGAGCGTATCCAAGAGTTTAAGTCCGGAGCGAAATAATAGGTCCAGGCAGTGACTAAAGTGAGGCCAGAGGGCACGACCCAAACCAAGCCGTTATTCCTTCTGAAGCTTCCTTCCCCTAAAAATGTATCGGCCACTTTTTAGCGACCGCATTGGGGTACGCCGTAGTCTTGTAGTACTGTTAGCATGCTGGAATGTCAACCGAAAGATCGGGGTTCAAATCCCCGAACTCGGCTATAAAGTAGGCTAATTAACGCATTTGTTAACTAGCAGTATGCCCAACAACTGAGCGAGGAATCGAAGGCGTAAAGTCAGTGCATCGACTATACACTGTCGGTAGGAAGATCTGTCGGCGAGGGAGAGGAATGACCGACCCCCTCATGTCGAGGCTAAGAAAAACGAAGTCGCTATCACTCCGTGCCCACGATTGATACTGGGGTTAGCTCAAAGCCAGTAAACTCTTCTTCCAGTGGCTCACTGTGAGCCCCAATTCGGCAAACCTACGTCGTCAGAGGCAGCCGCCGATAGGGCGGGGATTTTAAAAATCCTAGTTCAAATCTTCGTAGTCGTAGACCTAATCGTAAACTACTACTATATAATCACAAGTGTATAGTCTATGCACTTGAGACTGGAGCATCAAATATTTAAAAAATCGTACGTCAGACCGTGGGCCATAACTGCACGCCCTTTACTTGCCCCAAAACGCGACTACTGGGCCACAATGTCCTTGCCCACAGATGGCCATTAGTTTTGGCCCTACAGCTAACCCGCAGAGGCGCGGCTAATGGGCCACTGTGGTTTTACCCGTTCTAGTGGCACCCTGTACGAAATCAATATCGGCTATGGATAGGCGTAGCCGCCTAGGTAATTATAATCGCTTAATCCACAATATTGTCGAAACTATAGTGTTGGTGATAGCACCAATACAACAAAAGTATAAAGTTTTGTACTTGTATAGGGCAAGCACATCTGGTTCCCACGAACTCAACACGACCAGTGGCATAGAAATGGCGTCCGTGTCAGCCGACCAATCAGAATGCTGGAGTCTGTTTACTCAATAGTTAGCCGAACTCTGTAATTGATGGCTCTGGCCTTCGCTATAAACGTTCCTGGGAGTAGGCATCGTAATCGTAATCTCGAGATTTCTACAGCGCCCAACGAAAGCCAAGTCGCGGGAACCAGCTTATTCACAGGCGCTCAGTAAAGACAAAATCGATTGGCAAAAGGGTCGTTTCCAGGTCAAGATCTAGAAGTCTGGCAGTCAGACAATTGGACGGCTACGGTGGATGGTGCTTGAAACTGAAAAGAAGCATCATTCTGCCATTAGTTTGTGCTTAGACCTACAACTCATCTTATGCAGTCTCTACCATAGATCACAGCAGACTTGACTGGGCAACGCTAGCCTATATATGTAAATTAGAATTTTGTACTTTTTGAATTTGTGACTGCACTTACAATTTATTTCTTGAGTTACTACTTTATTATATTAATCTAATATTGGCATCTTAACTTATATATCAATCTTTTATTTCACCAAACAATGGTAGCACAAAAAACAACAGAAAAACGTAAAACTGCATATTCATTATTGGATTACTTTCACAAAACTATTGTACAAAGCAGATAACCTTGGACACCGTTTTAACTCGAATGCGTACAGTAGCTATGCATGAATCCAATATTACCAAGATTATAAAAACTGGAATCATATAATTTTTTTAAAGTTTTGAAACTTAAAATTTTAAAAATGGATTCATCATAATTATATCAATCAATATATGGATATTCGATCAATAGATGCTTGCACTGACACCCAAACTTTGTTTAAAGCCTCTACTACTTAAAAGCACCCACTTGCTCTGCTTTACTACTGGGCAACAATAGGTAAATTAGCATTATAAGCAAGTTCCAGTATAAAGGATTAAGAACATGCTGACCACGTTACACATTGTCCAGTCACCTCGTTATTGTAATGACTACAAAACTGTGATCCTCACCAATAATCTTTAAAAAGTAATGTCTTCTAAGATCAGACACTGATGTGGCTACCTAGAACACTCACATACATAAACTGTCTGGTATCAAAACTCAAGAGGCTTTACACACATCCAGTGTCACCTATACTGGCAGACAACTTTGTCTAATTACTACAACAGCCACAATGTCTGGCTGTAACTTATACTGACTGTGCTTTATTACCACACAGCTAATGTCCGAGCAATCTGGCTACATTAATGTCTGATGTTTCCAGGCAGTACTTTTATCAGCACGACTGCCCCAGTTTTACCCTATTCAACTTTCTTTGACCATCGTTGACGTCCATAATCCGGGATCATCACCATCGTAACAAGCAACATGAGCGGCACAATCAAATAGGGCAAATAGATGGCGCATATAGTCAGTCGCTCAGACAGGGTTGAAGGGCCGGGTTTTCCCCCCAAGTCACTGGAGAAATCGTGGAAGACAAAATGACTCAAGATTGGAATAAGTGTGGTGGAAACGTGTGCAGAATAGACCATCGATGGGACTTTAATCCAGGACTGGTTGCCTAGTAACAGAAACAAAAGAGACTATTAATGTGTATGGTTTTTTCAGTGAAAGTATTCTATTCCATTTGATTTTATCCTGTATATTCTATCTGATTCAACTGTTTTGATTCAGTTCAATTTGATTCTATTCTATATTATACTATTCTATTCTATTTTACATCAGAAATCAGAGGTACTTCACACCTAGATGTCATCCAACCGTATCTGGCTGAACCCTGGAAAAACCAAGTTTCTGTTCCATTATCTCCTAATATATTTGATTTCATGCTAATATATTCAATTTTTAATAAAGTATCTTTGATTTTATAATAGTCTATTCTGTTACTCATTAATGTCATTGATTGGAAATGGAATAAACAGAATAAAATAGAAATCAATAAAATAAAATGAAAATCTCATGGAAAAGAAAAGAAGTTAACGAGTTTTGCTGTGAGGCCAAGGCCAGATGTTGAGGCCTAACATAATTAATTTAATTTATTTTGAGTTGATTTAATTTAACTAACTGACTGACTGACTGACATGACTGATTGACTTACTGAGTCATTTTAGTTGATGATTGATTGATTGCATAGATTACCTTTCCAAAATGCATAGGCAGCACAGAAGAAGAAAGGAAACTGGAGAAAGATTTCACAAAATACAAATGATTTGTACCAAGGCGGTGGATTGATCACTGTTGGATCTTTCAAACTCACGCTGTAGTTTTCAACAAGGTTTCGTAACTGAAATCACAACAGTTCTCGTTTTGATACAGCTTTTTCTACTAGTGGGTACTAGCAAGATAACAAGATAGAGGCAATTGAAAGTTCAAGAATCAATTATACATTATTTTATATACACACACGTGCACATATCCATATAACAGGCTGAGACACGTGTATTGTGGTCCCTGGTCAATTTAGTACAGTTACATGGGACGTTCGTTCGGTGAGTAGGTAGTCCATTTTGTACAGTTAGGTAAAGGGAATTGGGAGAAACTGGAAGCAACAGAAAATTTTCCCCAGCTGAGATTTTTGTTGCACTAGCATGCAGAGTTGAACTCCGCTTCAGACTATCTACAGAGGAAGACTTGAGGCAGCACATCACATTAGCGTAGAAGTTGCCCAATTTCTTAATTTTATATAATTTATTTATTGTTGTATTTTTTGATACCAATCAAGTATTTTGTGTTACTCTATTACTTACTTACTTAATTCGTCGACAGTCCTTCTGGTAGCTTGCAGAGCTCTAATTTCTCTAACAGCTTAAGGTGGCCATGTTGTTTACAAGTAGGCGACAGCAATCGGCCGTTTCTCCAGAATTAGCTCGTGACTTCATAGCCTCTTGGGATTAGCTCAAAGGATTCTTCTTCTTCTTATGACCTTCGTCATCATTCTTCTTCCCCTACTGATAAAATAGCCAGCTCTACCGACAGGCCTCACTCTTACCGGCGTCCCAGAAAATGCACGCAATCAAAACTTTAGCGTAACTTTTCGCTACAACTTTAAACCGTCGAACACTCACAAAACGCGGATAAATCCATTCGGGAAATATAATTTGCGAGTCAATCAGTATTGTTACTGGAATATGCGTCAGAAAATAAAGAAAAAATACGCTTTCCAAAATTCGTAGACCAGCCATCTTTGTTTTGTACCAGGCAACGGTCTTGGCCGATTGCGGTTGTAAAACGTTTCTGTAGCGCCACTTTAAATATATGCACCATTTGAATATATTCACATTTTAAATTGTTTATTTATTTAAAACGATGCCACCTGGAACGTATTTATATTTACTTAATTTATTCTTTTAAAAATTAGTCATATCAAAGGCGCATCCAGATAGAGGGCCAATCCTCTAATTCTTAGTTTGGAGCCAAGTCCACGCAGGTTAGGGCGACGGTTGATTATTAATCTTGGACAGTAAAAAGTCATCAAAAACCGGTAAAAATCTAAAAAAAGGACATAAAAAACTGGACAACTAAAACATTCCTAAATATAACTAAAGGTTAATTCTTATTATTATTAATAATTTATAACTTCAATCACGCCGGTGTCTGATGCACAAAGCATCACCAAAACCAAGCATCAATCAGGTCAATAGCCAGAGGATTTTTACTGTCAAAAATCTGAGAAACAAAAGGTCATAAACAATCTTGGAAACTAAAAAGCTCATAAAACAATCTGGGTTAGGGCTGGCATTTATTGATTCTGCCAATCCGGGACGCCCACAATCACTCGATATGCCAGTACCAATTTACCCTGTCCACATCACTGTATGTAACGAATTTTGCGTCAGCCTAAGTAGGATCTACTGCAAACAGAAGTTAAAAATTACAGTAAAATGATTTGACTAAAATCATCAAGAGACAAGTGGCCTATATATACAATCTGAAACAACTTCAAGAGCAAAACGTTTATTAAATTCCAGTAACCTACCAGGCTTCAGGGCCTAGCACGTGCGAAGTTCACATATACATGCATGATACATGCAATGTGCAGATGTCGTTTGTTGGGTCTACTAACCTAACCAACTTCTATTCTATGGTCATTCTGTAAAACTTATTTACGGCCGGCTGTTCGAATTTAGTGTGCGAAAAGAAGAACATTTGGTAAAGTGGATATTTACACCAAGTTCCGGGACAATTTGGGACGAATCCGGGACATGGGACGCACAAAGCTGATTCCGGGACTGTCCAGGCAAATCCGGGACGTTTGGCAGCCCTAATCTCGGTCATCCAAACAATGGCCCTAACCCATTTGACCCCTCCCTTAACCTTTGTAATGTCCAAGTAGTCCCTGTGTTAAATCATACAGCACCAAATTTTATTTTTTGACAAGTATCAACAAATCGAGTTAAGTAATTGTGTGTGTCAACAACAAAATATAAAACTTCTCAAATGTCACACGAGAACCCTGGACTCAGATTAAATACAATACAATACTGCTCAATGACACAATAGTTTTGCAATTACACTAGTGTAATATAACACAAGATTTTACAACTCTTAAACAACCCTTAACTAGTACAAACAGTTCTTTTGTGAGCTGCTCAAAAAGTGTATACCAATATCTGAAAACGAATACTAAATTATCAGAAAAACGTAAGTATTTTAAAGCATTAACTAGATTTTAATTTTTTGTCAAGAATAACCAAGTAGTTATTTTGACAAAATATTTACTAAGAATCCTAAATGGCTGGCTTGACTAGAAACAACATGCACATAGTTGTCATAATTGTGACACTTCAAGAGAATTAAGTCTCCATTTCTGATCAATTGCTGTTTTGTTTTTGTTCCTCGGTAACACCAGATCAGTATTTATGTGCTAGGTGTTTCTTATCAAAACAAGGTAAACAGTGATCTGGTTTTGCTGCCAAAACATGACAAAACCACCAGTCATACTTTGTTAGGTGAAGAAAACATCATTTCACTCAATGATTCTGTAAACATCCTAATCTTACATTATACAAAACCGTCAAACTGACAATAGTGAAAAGTAGGTACCGGTTCAAACCATCCCCAAAATAATTTTCAGTCATCATGCCACTTCCCACCTACATGGTGCAATTTGTATGAGGGAAAAGGGGAACTCCCCCTCCCTACTGATTCTGACTGTCTTCCACTGAAGCTACATTACCCCTACAAATTTTGTGTATGCCCATAGGTCTTTCCCTCCACTGGTTCAGACTTTCTGCATTAAAGATGCATTTCCGCTTACATTTCGATCTGTGTACAATACATCATTCTCCCACTCCCATTCCTTCTCCCACTGAAGATAAAATCTCCCCATACATGTCACTCAAGCTCATAGGTCTTTACAACACCTCTGTCTCTGCTACTTTATTGACCCCAAGGCTGGATCCGGGATTCTTTGTTAGAAGAGGTAAAGCGAAATGTAGTGAATAAACCAGTTGTCTGTATTTATATATGCATCTCGATATCTAAATAGCGCCCTTTACGTGCTTCTCAAAAAGTGCTTAGGCAAAAGTCCACCAAAGATGTCAAACCAATGCTCTGCACAACATATATCAGCACCTAATGTGAAACATGCCATAACTTTGTGTCACGTTTCAGTGACATTGTTCACGACATGTGGCAGAGCCTAACACGACACAGGAAGCCACACAGTGTCACATATGAGAGCAACGATGCTGCATATGACACACGTCACTCTCCATCCTCATCATCGTCAAGCGGGGCGCTCTTTCCAATCACACTTCCCTTCCCATCACCCCCCGTCTTAAGCCCCACCACCTCCACCTCCTTCTTTCCCTCCTCTGCCTTCTCCACCACCTTCTGCTGCATTTTCACCACTGGCTGACTGCTGCCCAAAATGGTCGGGGCGACAACCACCTCCGGTTTAACACTCTCTGAAACTGGGGCAACATTCTGGTCATGTTGTCCCGTTTCAGCATTTGACTTCATACTTTCAACGTTGAAGTCGAACTCCGGTTCGTCCCAGATGCAGAGAGACTTGTGATGTGCGGCAAAGTCGAAACTGCGACATTTGTTGCAAGTTTTAATTCCACAACGATAGCTGACAACACGATTCGCAGAGTCTTTTCCACGACAGTATTTCAGTCCACAAGGGTACCATCCAACGCAAGCTGTATAGTGGCACACACAGGGTTGGGAAGGATCAAGGACCGACTGGCACGAGGGCAGGCCGTCAACAGGAACGGGGCGAGTGGCGGTCTGGAGGATCTGGTAGTCACGGTTGAGAACTGGAAGGAAGAACCAAGAAAATTCATTTACTAGTATTATTTTCCCTTACTTCTTTATGTTTAGTATTAGTTATGTATTCACACAGCACAAAAATATACACAAACATAAATTTACAATCACATCAGATTAGAAAGCTACTGCTGCATCACTTTAGAAAGGTACTCTTAAAAGGCCCTATATATGACATATTCTGATACAGACATACATTCTTGCATACATACTTACCAGTATACCTCAACCATCATCACTTTGTTCAACAGCTTTGTAGTCTCCAGGATTGACTATTGCAACAGCCTGCTGATGAGTCTGTCGACTTGTAAGCTAGAGTGAATACAGTTGGTACTAAACCCTGCTGCCCATCTCATCTTTGGCTGGACACCATCCAATAATGTAACTGTTCTGCTGCTCAACAACCAGCACTGGTTGCGCATTCCTCAGCAGATCATCTTCAAACTGTGCCTGACCAATTTCAAGGCACCAAATCACCTTATCCAAGATTATATTTCTGATTTCTGCATTTGAGTACGAGACAACCGGAACAGATGTCAGCTGCAGTCCTCATCAAGGAATCAACTGCATATCTCACGATCTTCCATATGGTTTGGCGAACATTCTTTCTCTGTAGCTTGACCTACTATGTGGAAAAGTCTTCTCGATCATGTGAAGAATGCACCATCTCTGGACACATTCAAGTTAAGGCTCAAAACCTATCTTTTTAAAATATCATTTGACTATCATTGATTTTGAACTCGTGTACGGCTCCCTTTTTCAGCCTTGGCTGTTCTATTGTTATTATTATCATTATTATTATATACAATATAATAATAATAATAATTATTATTATATAAACCTCTCACCATTATTATTATTATTATTATTATATAAAGTATATACATTAAATTAGACAAAAACTGCAGCAACTAAGATTACAACCAATTAGACCAGATTAGACTAGAATAGGTTAGATGCAAAACTAACACAAATAACACAAAAACTTACCACTGATCAAATTAGATTAGATGAGAAACTATTTCATACAAGACACATACTCTGAGATATAAGTCGAAGATCGCTGTCTGTCATATAGGTCATCTGCGCAGCGTCGGAGCACAGAGTTGCAATATGCGGACTTATGACGTGAGCAGTTGCGACGTTCAACATCAAATCCAGCATAAGATATTCCTCTGGGCGATTCTCTTCTGGATGTCGGATGGCGCTCGGATTTTTCTACCAAAATATAACATAATCTATAAGGAAATGTACACGGGAACTCTGAACAGCTGTCATCATTCAACACTAGTTGAAAATCTGCCGGTAGGGGTTTGCATGTGTGCATGAGCTTGCCACCAGTGACTTCTAGTTGCCTGTGCAATGTTTACTAAAGGATGAATGTTCTGTTCTTATTTAACATCGTTAAAGCTAGCACAAAGAGCACTTCTGAATAGTTTCTCTTGAAGAGGTGCTATACAAATTTCTGATTACAATTACAGTTAGTATGACATCACCATTGAAAGATATATCAAGGTGTCATTGTGAGGTTCCTAAAATGTGCTATATAAACAGCCAGACATTTACATACATAATTATGTACATGGGGTGAGAGAGCTTAGATGTTAGCATGCTGGACTGTCAACCAAGATGTCGGAGATTCAAATTCATGCCACGGCAAAAATTTGTGTCAAGATTTCGGCTCCACCTACGCTACCAGTGAACTCAGCTATTCAGCTATGAGTACACTGAATGTACACTGTGGGTGGGAAGATCAGGCTGCCAGGCAGAGGACTAGTCATCTGCCCTCATATGCTGAGGCTAAGAAAAATTAAGGCACTAACACTTCATAAGCATGGCTGCCTCTCAGGCTAGCTTAAGCGCTGCTCTTCTTCTGCATACATACTTACATACTGCAGTACAAAGACTGATTAAATGAATGACTAAGTGGTTAATTAAATTATTTAAACTGACTGTCTGATCAAGTGATCAATCGAGCAACTAATTAATCAATAAGTAAATAAATACAAAATACGACCAATAGTCAGCAAATCAGCCCATCAATTGATCAATTAACCCCTTGTCTGCCAGATATAAACCAATAAAGTGTTATTTATGTGGCTTGTTTGGATTATATACATACACTCAAATTTGTGGGGCCTTTGAACTCAACCAGTCTCATCCTCACTCATTTCATAATTTGGATGGTATGCAGTTTTCCTGGTGACATTAAAGTGAGTGAGGAGGGGTAAACTTTGTACAGACGATCATACGCTAGGTTGTCAGAAGGCAGCAGTTGGCATTGTCACTGAAGTGAAAAACCCAGATTCAAACCTCTTGCATGTCGTGATGGATTGCAGGCCAGGCATCTCCAGGATGCTACTGGTTGTCCAGTAGTCTTCATGGCATTGTCACTGAAGTGAAAAACCCAGATTCAAACCTCTTGCATGTCGTGATGGATTGCAGGCCAGGCATCTCCAGGATGCTACTGGTTGTCCAGTAGTCTTCATGGCTGGGCATTTTTACAAGTCCCATAATGAGGATAAATGCCAAGGCCTGAATAATGAATATTCCCCTCTGGTTACATAAAAAGTCCAAATACTGGCTTGTTTATGAGGCCCCAGGTCTTTGTTCGCAAGGCAATTGTGAGCAAAATGATTTGCTTCAGTAACAACAGTGTGACTGAAAAAGCTGTGGGGAAAAGTGCATATTTCACCCACAGTTGACCTGGTGTGAACAAAAGGACCAATGCATTATGTCAAATCTCTCAACCAATTTTTTTATACATATACTGATGCAACATCAAAGGCCAGCAGAGTTGATGTAGCATTACCACCCAAATTTTGCCCTCAGTTCCACTGGGAAAGTTCAGTAGATTGATAGTATGAATGCTAATAATTGTATTAAAACTTACACTGTCCATATTACTGGCCATATAAAAACTCTCAGTATTTATTTGAGTCTGACTGTCTGAAAACTGCATGCATAAACTCATCTTCATGGCCACAGCAATCAATAACTAGCAAGTAACCATGAGAAAATCACTGACTTTCAGCTCTAATATCTCCGCAACCATTCCTCATGTGCATGAATGACCAAATGGTAGTCTATTAATCATTCTAAGTAATGGTGCACTTATTTACACAGGAAGAATGCTGGTACCCTAGAGTCCAAACGCTTTAGTAAGCACATCTGTCATGTAACAATTCTGCACCTTTGGCATGCATGTTTTTCAATGTTACCATTTTGCACCCGTGGCAGGCAAAGGGTTAATTATTCAAACAATCAACAAATCAATTAACTAGTCAAATTAATCAATCAGTGTTGGCTGTGGCACCTGACGTAGCTTGGACATGGCGTCGGAGGAGATGAATTCATTCTTTGCAAACCTTGAAATGAAACACATTGTCTGGACCTGTGTCTGTCCTCGCTCCTCTTCTGGAAGAATAACCACTTTGAATATTTGAACTTCCTGCAAAGAAAATTCATAAATAAACTGACTATAACAAACTCAAAGGGTATTATTAGTTGGCAGAACAATTTTTTGCAATGACAAAATTAAAATTCGGACTTGTGAAGATATTTTCAAAAAACTTCAACCCTAAATTTTACTAAATACTTAGCAGATGCATGCTGTTTCTACTCAGTGACACCTTTCATTTCAGTGGTCCTAAAGCATTTCATAAAAGGTAACACACTTGTTTATGGGATTCTATAAAACTTCTCAAAAGCATAGTCCCAAAGTCGAAGGATCATTCGCTCAGTCAAATGAGGCACAAACATGACCACAGCAACCCAACGGGTGACTGCCCATTTTAACTTATGAACTGCCTTTGGCATTAATTTGCCAACCAATAAAGTAAGATGTGATTTGCTGTGGATTGCAGTGTTTATAAATAGCTTTTATATTGCTGAATGTACATTGTATTAATATAATAAATCATTTCAATGGTGATACTGTGTATGTTAAACTGTCACTCAGTCCAATAAATTAAACTGAATTGAACTGGAGGCTCACTAGATGGACTGAAGGCAGTGTCATATTTCACTGGTATTGTGGAATATTGTATTGTATTGCATTGGATTTTGACGTACATTCCTGCCGTCGATGAACTGCGTGACTATGGTTCCGTCAGCTTGACGGAACTCGAGGCTGACCGTGTCTTGCGTTGTGTTGGCACTGATATTTTCTCTATAAACATCTCCTCCATTATTTTTCACGTTCACGATCAACTGACAGTCGATTGCAGATATAAAATGCAAAACAGCGATCAAAAAGACGATAAAGAAATGCATTTCTGCCAAAAATACAAATTTTTATTTTTTCATAGGAAATATTTACTATTGGCCAAATTTTGTTTACAACGTGAAGACTTGAATTTACAGGCGATATGGGTAATAAGTAAGTATGTGTGTTATTGGAGAGAGAGAGAGAGAGAGAGAGAGAGAGAGAGAGAGAGAGAGAGAGAGAGAGAGAGAGAGAGAGAGCGAGAGAGCGAGAGAGCGAGAGAGCGAGCGAGCGAGCGAGAGAGAGAGAGAGAGAGAGAGAGAGAGAGCTTGGATCTTGACCCGGAACCGAACCCTTTTGCCTATCGATTTTGTTTTGACTGAGCGCCTGTGAATAAGCTGGTCCCCGCGGCGCGGCTTTCTTTGGGCGCTGTAGAAATCTTGGGATTACGATTACGATTCTGGAATGTATGATGTTCCTGTTACGCGTTTTTCTTTGGGCAATATTCATTCACAGTTGCTGGGCCCTTCCATCTGTATGTCCTCTGGTTCGCGACTCTTTTACCATGACTGTCTTTTCGCTCTAAACTGAAAACTTACCTCTTCCAGTCCGTTTATGTTTCTAGACGTTTTCTGTTGTGTGGCTTCAATGTGAACTTCCGAACTGACATTTAGATTACAGTTGCACTTCATTGTAAGCTGTAGGGCTGGCAAATGTTGCTTTTCGGTCGTTCTGAATCGTGGCGTTAAAATCACCAGCATTCGCTAGATGGCCAGAGCTCTTCACCGTCAAAACTATCGTTTCAAATCTAGTTTCCAGATTTAAAACTTATTCATGTAATATATTCTCAAGCGTTTAACTGATTACCAGCTTAATTACCAATAATGCCAGTTCTTAAACTGTGACCTAGAAAAACCGACCCAAAACCCAGCTATGACAGAAGTAACCTCGTGAAATGTTACACTCTTTGTCTTAGTATCTGTTTCCAAAATTCTGAGGTAACTTTTGTTTGGCTAGTTAAAATTCACGAATTTACGTGATATCCACTGCAGAACACAAATCTTTCTCTTTGTTTACAAAGGATCTATTGACGATAACCACCGTGAGCCCGGTTAGCTCAGTCGGTAGAGCATCAGACTTTTAAGGCCTGATAAAGTCTCAGTGATCTGAGGGTCATGGGTTCGAGTCCCATATCGGGCGCTACTTTTTTTATTTAATTTCTTCGGCAAATTGCTTGCGAATAATATAATTATATCGAACTGATAAATTATTGTTGTTGTTGTTGTATTCATTATTATCATTATCATTATTATCATTATTATCATTATTATCATTATTATCATTATTATCATTATTATCATTATTATCATTATTATCATTATTATCATTATTATCATTATTATCATTATTATCATTATTATCATTATTATCATTATTATCATTATTATTATTATTATTATTATTATTATTATTATTATTATTATTATTATTATTATTTATGGCAATACTACTGTATGTAAGTGTTAGTTTAACTAAACAGCAAACAGTTTTTCTATGTACAGGTTATTATTATTATTATTATTATTATTATTATTGTTATTGTTGTATTATTGTTATTGTTATTATTATCGTTATCGCTATTGTTATCGTTATCGTTATTGTTACAAAATATATACTTTTTGTTATTAATGTCGGAAGCGTCATTGCAAGAGGGCTCACAGCGTACCGGAGAGGCCAATGGCTTTTCCTTCTTTCAACAGCCACTGAATTCTTCTGGATAAAGTAAGAGGTTTCCAGCGGGTCAAGGTTGCGTCTGTAACTGTGGTGAAGGATCTCACACGACCAATTCATTGAAAATTGACCAGTGTCGAGGCCATACGGTCGCTATATAAAGACGCGTACATTTACATTTAGTCTGGCTTCCCAATGAACTCAAGTCCTTGCACTATGCACCGCTGGTGTCCAATGGCACTGCCATTAAGGCGTGGGTACAAGTGATGGTGGCGCACTTTACTCTTTTTGACGCGGCTGATAAATTAGGCCTATATTAATAATCTTTATCTCATCATCTTTATTATCCTCCTCCTCTCCTTCTTCTTCTCCTCCTCCTCCTACCCAATTTTCTAATTCTCACCTTCGCCCCAGCGTCCTGGGATAAGGACAACCAAGCCACGCCTACTACATATCCCTGTCTGCCATTCATTTATTCCGTTGTCCAATCAAAGCTTCGCATGTCGAACAGCAACAGGAGGTTGGCTGTTGGGACGCGCCCAAGTTTTTAAGAAACATTCAAAACAAGTTTCAGCTTTTCGACGGTAGATCTCGCTTTGATCGCGCCAGGCCGCTTTACCATAGACGGAATTTCAGCGCCGATAATTTAAATAGTTCGCAGCCGCTTTTGGCGGTGTACAATTTCGGCTGCAGATAGCGTTTTTAATCTGAAAGTTACGACGCGGGTTTCGAACCCAAGACATCCGGATTGGAGTCAAAGGTTTTCTTATATAGGTATGAATTATTGATTGATTATCGAGAGGCAGCCATGGTTCTGAGGTGTTAGCGACTTCATTTTCTTAGCCTCGGCAATACCAGAGTTCCATTTTAGCTAACCGTGAAAGTTAAGGGTGCGAAGTGTTAGTGACATCATTTTCGTGACCTCTGCATACGAGGGCTGGTTGCCAGTCCTCTCCCGTGGTATCGGATCTTCCCATCGGCGCTGTGAGGGTCGATATGCTTATCTTATACCCGACTTCTTTTCTTATAGCCGACTTCGCTCGGGAGTGCTAGTAGAGCAGAATCTTTCGCGAGGATTTGAATCCAAGACCTCGGGATTGACAGTATGCACTTCCAACACGAGATATCTTCCTCAAATTGCAGAAAGTTGAAGTTCAAACTATAGATCAAATTATTTTTCAGTTGCTAAAGTTTCATTAAGTGTTTCGAATGATAGGCTTACGGTTGCGTTGATTGACGGATTCGTTTAACCGGGTACCGACTGAACGAAACTGATGAATATAAGCATTGGCTTATAAGGTCGGATGAAAGCGTTTTAGCAGTGTCGGAATAATCACGACTTGGGACATCTGGGTTGGCAATCCAGCAGGGTATACCTACTACGGACTAAATACGAAGCTATGTGAAATCCTAGAATCCCGTTAGATATGAATTATTTTCTCACAGATCCAACACAAAGAACCAACATGCAACGGCTAATCTTTGCCGCTTTAGAGTTAAAACGGAAAGGATAAAAGTAAAAGTAATACAGTTTTAACACGCCTAGATAGAAACTGAAGAGATGTTTGATGCCAAGGTTCAAGGATCATTTGGCTGAGGTGCAAACGCGATCACAGCAATCCAACAACAGGACATCTTTTCGAAACCTACCCAATTTTGCACTTATTTACCGAACGGTCAGTGGCGTATATCTGGCCGTGGATTCTGGGTCCGGACCCCCAGAGACCAAAACTTTCAACCCTGGGATTTTTCTAGATCCAATAAAACCTTTTAGGTGTGTACCACCACCAGTTGGTTGACTTGACATTTCTGCGTCGATGGACATGGGCATTATACGATAAGAAATATTGTCTAGGCCGATTTATTGCTCGATTCCTGACCTGGTTTATTTTAGCAGAGTGTGGTCTGCTTCCGGACTCCGTTGGGGGAGCTTACGACCCTCCTCACTGAGTCCTCAGACCCCTATTCGTTGGGGTTTCGCGTCTTTGGCGCTTGCTGTCTCAGACCCCCCGATAATTTTCTTCCGGATACTTGATCCCTAGTTTCAAAAGTCACATAAACATTAGACTAAATGTGCTCAATTTATGTTAAATGCTTCAAAATGCATTGGCTTCCAGGGCTACTCGTTAGGGGTTCGTGTCTTCGGCGCCTGATGTCTCAACCCCCTCAATTTTCATCTAGGTATTGGACTCCTGATTTTAAAAGCATGAACATGTAGCCTAAATGTGTTCAATTTCATACTACAAAATGCGATTCATGATTCAAAATGCGTTGTTTTCGGGGCTTTGCCCCGGACCATCACGCTGGGGAGCTTACAACGTTCCCCAGACCCCCTAGTCATTATGGTCTTTGTGGCTTCTGCGCTTGCGTCCCAAGCTCCTCAATTTTCATCCGTGCTCTGGACCCCTGAATGAAAAGTCACGTACGCCACTGCCCAAAGCCAATAATGCCAAGGACTGACCTCCGCTGCTGTCGTACTCAGGTGGTGCGCCAGTCCCAAGCACAGATAAGGGAAGAGGGCGACGTTAGTCATTTTCCTTATAAGACGGTGTCGTTAAACAAAAACTACTACTGCTATGCCTAGAATTATGAGGTTTTTTTTACTAAACACAACCTTCAGTTGTCAGCAACAACCTTTTCATGTCATGCGACGATGTTAAACCTTGGGCTACTGTATACTACACTATAGCTTTAAAATACACAATGAACCCGTATGGTGATAAGTTTAACGTCAAAGGCCCTGGCAGTCGTCAGATGTCGTTAAACACTATGGATACCATGTACTACTATACTAGGTCTATGTCTTGTTGGACTAGATTAGGCTGGATTGGAGTGCATTAAATTAGATTAAAACATTACATAGTGTAATATAGGATTTACTACATTTATATAATATCGCGTAAATATCACCATTTAAGACAGTACAGACGATTTTAAACTTTTGTAGAAATAGTTCGAAGCTTTAAGAAGCTGTTTTTTTTTGTTTTACCAACACTAAATCAATCACCCTATACGCTTTAAATCGTAATCGTAATCTCGAGATTTCTACAGCGCCCAACGAAAGCTAAGTCGCGGGAACCAGCTTATTCTCAAGCGCTCAGTCAAAACAAAATCGAAAGGCAAGAAGGGTTCGGTTCCAGGTCAAGATCGAAGAGTCAGGCAGGCAGGCATGGGGCTACGGTGGGTGGTGTTTGGAATTGGATCTACAGGATAGATAAGAGGAAGACGAGGAATCAGGATAAGATCTGCGGAAGAGGAGTGTTTTTAGTTTTGAGTGGAAGACCTGCGCAAAGATTGCAAGCGGTGAAGTGGTTGGATTGTTAATAACTTCATAACACTTTGTAGAGCACCATACTGAGCCGTCTTTTATTTTAAAAATAATAATTACAATATAATCTAAAAGGCGACCGTACACCGACCCGGTTCGATCCGATTTTTCCATTGTGAGAGACCTGGAGACGGGCCTCAGCTGTCTTGGGATGGCAAAGCTGGTTCTCAAAGTCCTGTAATGTTTGACGTCAATGAAAGATATCTGTCAAGGAAAAGACCGAGAGATCACGAACCTCGTTCTTTGGCTTTGCAACAGCATCTACGCCAATGAAGTAAGGTCTTCGATCCAGTGGTGTGTGTGTATATATATATATATACATATATATATATATATAAAGAGAGAGAAAGAGAGAGTGCATGATGATGTAATGTGATGTTATTAACAATGCACTGCAGTGCTATCCAATGAATGCAATGAAATGCAATACAGTACTATACAACACAATGCCATTTAATATTATGCAATTCATCACAATACCTTACAATACAGTACACATAATGCAATACATTTGTTCTTTTCTCTTGCAATATAGGTGACCACATTGAACATATCAAAGCCAGAACGCACGATATGGCGTATTCGAATCTTTACCCCTCCGTTCCCAACCGCCACACTCTCTCACCGACTTACTACCCCCACCCCTATCACCAGAGCCACAGAAAGGAGGCTTTCAATCCTTTCAGGGTGTATCTCGATACGACTCCTATTGAAGGGTTCGCCATCCCCTTCACGCCAGACATGACCTGGCGTCGCAGCCCCAGCTCCAGAGTCCGACTCCTGCCACCTTGTACTCAGGTGGTCAACACCATTGAAAACTACGAGATGTCCAAAAAACATTTCCCGTCAAACTACGGAATCTGTCATGCAGAAAATCCCAGATTTCAAGCTTTCAATTCTATCGGAACGAGCGAGAAATCGAACAAAGTTTACGCAAACTTTGACCTCAACCATGCAGAAAAAGCAAGATTTCCGGCGATTGACTCTGTTGAAGCGAGGCAGAAATCGCACAAGGTTCACGCAAACTTGGAGCGCATCCATGAGGTGAAAGCAAAATTTCAAGCGATAAATTCTATCGAAGCCCGAGAAAAATCACAAAAGTTTTTCGCCACAAACTTTGGAATAAGTCAGGCAGGATATCAACTGGTCAGCTGTATCGAAACCCAGGAAAAATCGCAAAATGGCTTCAACCAAAGCTGTGAGATTTTGACACGCCCTGGTGAAGTTTGTGACGCCGGTGCACGCCTAAGAACCAGCTGTCTTGAAAATTCTAAAATCCACGAGGTCAACTGCATTGCAAGTCACGGAAGATCAACAAAAGACTCGAACCTTTTAGGCTCGGAGCTTTTTGAAGGTGGAAAAATAAGTAAGCTTCTGCCAGTGCCTCAGCCGCACGTTGTTCCGATTTTGAGTCCATCCGAAACCTTGAAGGAACCTGGAACACGAGGGGGAATGGAAAATGGAACAACAAGAACACAACCAAGTTCCACAGCGACAGACAGTGCAGTGAAGGATGTCAATATGAAACAAAGCGGCAGGGGTAAGTTTGTTTATTTATTTGTTTATTTATTTGTTTATTTATTCATGTATTTATATATTTCTTTAGTTATTATTATTTATCTATGTATTTATTGTTGTCGTTGTCGTCCTCTTCATAATGCATGTATGTATGTATGTATGTATGTATGTATGTATGTATGTATGTATGTATGTATGTCTCTGGTTATTTTGTAACACTTTTTACAATTTTTTGAAGGCACATTACCTTCATTCATTGGTCTGTATTATTCTTAATTTAAACCCAAAGGATTATATTCCAAGTGTATACAATGAAACATGGTGCATGTTTGAGAGACTTGTTTGATATGAAGTAGCTAATATTAGCTTCTACTACCCTCATGATCATGATCGTCATGATCATCATCATCAGCAGCAGCAGCAGCATCATCATCACTAGTTTTCATTGTGTAACGACATCTTGTGGCTGACAGCGGAGCCGTTGACTTAGATATTACAGCACCTTAGCTTTTGACTTTCAAATACATTTGGACAATTTGTTTAACCTATTAATGATCATCTACCTATTCATTTTGAAAAGGTGTCTAAAATTAAACTTGTATGATTTGATCATTTGAGGCAAAAATCAGGACCTCTATGAGCCTAAGTACCCTAGTGAGTGCTTGTAGTGAGACATTGGTTGGGGTTTATATTATCACCCCAAGTGACGCTAGTTCGTTACCCCCGTCTTAATTGAACCTCTGGCACTGACTGGCAGTCTGATTGGGTGAATCTTGGGGCCTAATTAGTGGGAGGTTCGGGCAGATTGGGGGCAGGGTGACACAAGTTCTGAGGGAAGCCCAAGAGTCCAGGGAGAGGTTTCAATTAAATCGTACAAGTGTCATTTGCTCGCCAGAAAGCACAAGAAAAGTAAGAGCATATATATTAGATAAAACAGGTATGTATAACTATCAGCATACCTAGGTCGATATACAAGTGTTAAATATAACATATGTAACACTTGTATGTATACATATATATACATATACGTGTTAGATATGTATGTACATATAAGACTTGTAACACCTGTGAGTACAACAGGGTGTCCCGCGATTGTAGTCCATGGAATAATTTTTTCCAAACTCTTAAATCTCACCCTCCAAAAAGTTCTTTGTGAGCACATAAGCCTACCTGTAAAATATTAGCACAATTAGAAAATATCTAGAGGCCATTCAAGGTCTCCAAATTTTCTGAAATCTTGTTATTTCAGCACAAAATGTAAATAATTTTGAAAAAGTTTTTTAAAGTAGCCTAATTATTAAGCTCATAAAAACATGTTTAGTAATGTTGGAAAGATAATAAGGGGTTGATTCTAAAAAATATAAGCTTTGCCATACTAGATAATTATGGTTGCAAGCAACAATCAACTGGAAAAAAGCATAAAAGAAATAGATTTGTTCATTTTCTGTACTTTCTGTTAACTTACTTATGCACCGATGCTGATTGGCTGATAGTGAATGAAATTGCAAGAGGTGAAGTGTTGGTGAGTTCGTATGATGGGTCAGATAATTGTCGTAATTCTGGAGGGAGATTCCATATAGTTATGGAGCAATTTCCAAAAACAATAAATAAAATAAATATAATGGCTATATAGCGCTATGCTCTATGACAATAAAATAATTCCAGTGATAATAGGGAGCCATATATTTCCATTTCCGTGGACTACACGAAGGTGATGTCTCGATGATTATTCGGCGGAAGAAGGCTGCGTTGCATATTGCTGGGCACTTGCGTTATTGTATCGTCTGTATGGAAGGATGGAATAATGTATGTATGTATGTAGGAACTTGGTATAGCGCCTTTTAAGTGCCTCACAAAGGATTGGTTCAGCAGCAGCCCGATGATTGTACCCAACATCTTTGGGTCTGCGGATTGGAACGTCTGGTTGGTTGGTTGGTTGGCTGGCTGGCTGGCTGGCTGGCTGGAGAACAGCGATCGTCGTCTACGGTTTGTGGATTGCAGGTCGAAGGAGGAATGAAAAGAAACGGCAACAGTAAAGTGAAAGGTTGAGGCTGATGATGAACGTCCAGACGTCCGGAACAAGGCGTCGAGTGTGCGTGGATGGAGGAGGAGCAAAGTGCATCGGGCTCGAACCGGCGTTTTATCACCTTCGTCTGTAGCATGCTGCTCTCTGGAGCGTTGACTTTTCCTTAACGTGTAGCCACCCGTCTCAGTTCTGTGCTCGTCTCCAGGCCGTGTGCGCTCCAGAGAGCAGCATGCCACAGATGAAGATGATAAAACGCCGATTCGAGCCCGATGCACTTTGCTCCTCCTCCATCCACGCACACTCGACGCCTTGTTCCAGACGTCTGGATGTTCATCATCAGTGGGATGCGGTGGTGTAGTGGTATGGTCGGTGCCTCGTAAGCGGAGGGTCGCGGGTTCGAATCTGCCTCAAGCCACTGCGTTACGACCTAGGACAAGTTGCTCACCCACAATTGTCTGCGAGGAAGGCAACGGGAAATCACCTCACTCATCTCATCCCCGGGTGGCATAAAGCCAATGGAACTGCCTTCGAGCAGAAAACTCATCATCATCATCATCCAGGCCGTATCGGAGTTGTAGCTAATAGCCAATTAAATCTCGTTGACTGGGGAAACTTCAGTCTATTCGGCATACATGTACTATAGCTCACACGGAGAAGGCAGAGGGGAATAGTTTCTCCACCAACTGGGTTGTTTGGTTGTTAACAGTTTCCCTATGGTCATTTGAATGTGAATGTCTTTCGAGTACATGTTGCATTTCGTAGCAGTAGTGCCAGTTTTTAACATCTTATGGCATCAATGGCCGTCGACGTCGCCCTCCTCCTTTATCCAGGTTTATGACTGCATGGCACCGCCCAAGTATGGCAGTGGCGGAGATTTCGTCTAAGCTAACTCATACCGAATGAGAACTTTACGACTTCTAAAGAGCCCCGAAGACCACGTAACTTAATCTACTCAAACAATATCTTAGAGTTTACTCGCTATCATCAGCTCAACGGAATGCAGCTTTCTTACTCAAATCTAGACTGTGATATATATATATATATACCTCTTGTGTGCATAAGTGTATTATACCAACAAGTGTTATATGAGCATTCTATATAGTACTTACATAATATAGAGACCTATGTTTGAATATATTATAATTATTTACAATTTATAAGTTGAAATGTATATCTGTGCGTCTGTAAGTTAAAGAGTAAAGTTAAATGTCCAAATTTGATCTGATTGAATCTATTCTTATCTAATATATTCTAATCAAATCAAATCCATTCTAATTTAATCTAGTCTAGTCTTATCTAGTCCAGTCTTGTCTGACCTAGTCTAGACTATTCTATTCCAGTCCAGTGCGATCCAACTCAGCCTAGTCTAATCTAATAAAGTCTGATATAGTGTAACGACTCTTATAGCGCCTTTATCATAATGTATAAAGCACAAGGCGTTGTCAATCGATGGTCGTTCCGTATGAAACCGTAGGTTTTAAATCAAAAGCCGTTTTAGAAGTCCTTTAAACACGACAACGGCAATCCACGTCAGCCTAATGACCCTTCGATCTTTGAACCACGTGTCTGAAGAGTTTCTATAAAGGGGTGTAAACATGTGTTACCTTTTTAGCTTTAGCCTTACTCTCGTATTCAGCCATTACCTTTACCTATAAATTAACGTTCACCTGTATAAGGACATTTTCTTTACATTTACGTTTACACATTGAAAATGCCTTTGCATTTATCATTACTTTTACATTTACCTTCACATTTACATATACCTGTATCTTTTGCTATTGCAGTTACATTCTCGTTTGCCTGTTGCATATACCTTAGCATTTAACTTCATCGTTATATTTACACTTGCATTTACATTAGCATTGCATTTATATTTACATTTACCTTTCCTCGCAATGAAGAGTTTTCCGCCGAAGTGCGCTACATAACTGACCAGATTCGCAGCTGTTAACCACATCGTCTGCTAATCAGCCTTAATTACATTCCTTCCAACCCTTTGATCCTCGCCGCGCGTCAGTGATCCCTGCCGCGCGGTGCGTTTGATCTTACCAGCAAAGTCGGCCGCCTCCGGTAAGGCACTCGTCGTTTAGGGGTTAACTGCGCGACAAATTATCCTCCGTCGGCGGAAAATTGGGAGATTTGCCGAAATTCGAACTCGGTAAGTGTTGAGTTAGTCCCTGGCCGCGAAGATTAATAGGTGCTAAGAAGAGTTGGGGTTCCCTCGACCACTCTCTTAGTCTTCACGCGTCTTAGTTTGAGGAGTTGAAGGGATGAGAACGGGAGTGATGAACGGTGGGCCAGTGGAACATGGAATTGTAATTAGTGCAATTGAGACAGGCGTTTTAATTGCCCGTCAAATGGTAACGGGCTCTGGACAAACTGGAGATGAGTAGTAATAGTCCGGCGAATTCAGCTGCGACGAGGCTTCTAACGAAAACAATGAACCTGTGTTTGAGACAAACAAAATAGTGTAGCTCAAATCGTATTATATTGTGTTGCATTGAATTTTGTATTATATCACTTTATATTAAAATAAATTGTTATTAATATTGTACTATTATATAACTGTGACTATTATTATTTTTTTACCCAAGGTATATATGATCTCTCAGGAACTAAAAATTCTCCTGAAATTTATTATTATTATCATTATTGTTGTTGTTGTTATTATTATTGTTATTGTTATTTTTGTTGTCATTCGTTCCATCTTCCAGGTGTGAACCTTCTCGAATCGTCTGGGCCTTTGGACGTGGAAGCCAGCGCAGCGTCGAAATCTCGTAAAGATCGAACGTCCTTCAGTAAGCAACAGATTCGGGAACTTGAGAGGGAATTCACCTCACACAACTATCTGACGAGGCTACGAAGATACGAGATAGCTGTTGCACTGGACCTCACTGAAAGACAGGTCAGTATTGATACGATTCATCGATCGTTTCGCATTCACTTGATTTATTTGTGTAGGTTATTATAGTTACTTACGAATATTAATTGGTAATGTATCAGAAATAATAATTTATGATAATTGGTTATGAATATTACAATTATTGGAATATGGCTCTTAATGTCACCTGTTTCCCGGCTTCAATTAGCACTTCTGAACTTTGTAAGGATAGCATTATTAAATTAAAGTTGTATTGTATTCTACTGTATAATTCATAAGTAAACACGGCAGTTTTGTGATGCACTGGCCCTGTATCCAGAACCTTGGGATTATTCATATGCCTGCTAAAGGGCCTAAGAAAAGGAAATGTGTGCCTCCCCTAAGTCCCAGAATGGGACACGGGACTACTGTCATAATTCATAATCTATGATAAGTACTGGCGAATATTAAAATTACTTATAGATAAAATGTTAGTGTATCATAATTCATAATTTATAACAATTACTTACGAAAAATAAACTTACTTATGCCTTTAAATATTAGTAACTATTTCTGACGAATATATACTAGTAATTGAATAAGGTTTAAGAAGTATAGGTTGTACGAGATCTCGCCGGCCAACAGGCCAATATTCATAATGATGATAATTACCTATGAATATTCAACTTATTTATGAATATTAATTAGTAATGTGTCATCATTCATAATTTATGATGATTACCTATGAATATTAAAATTACTTATGAATATATATTGGTGATATATCATAATTTTCTATAATTACTTTTGAACGTGAATTGTGAATAACTCACTTCATATTGGCATCACAGGTCTACACAAACTACAAGTGGTTCAAAACTCTCTGGCCAGAGCCATAAATAAACAACCAAGTGTCAGCGTATTACGCCAATATTGCATTCGTTGCCCTCTTTGCCCATCGAATCCAGTTCAAAATCTGTCTAACAGTTCCAAAACTACTACATTTAAATCAGCCAACCTGTTTCTTTTCCATGCTCAAACGTCATACGAACAAATATTGCTCTTGATCAATGGACACTGTGACTCTTGCTGTGCCCTGTACCAGGACAGTGTTGGGTTCTCGCGCGTTCTCGGTTGCTGGTCCACGGTTTTGGACTTCGCTGCCAATTTCTTTTCTTTCTTTTCGTTATTTGAAGGCATTCAGGCCTGAACTTAAGACTCAGTACTTTCACCTTGCTTACCAGTCATAGCCTAATTTCTGGTTTATCTGGCCTATCGGAATTCGACTTGGCTTCTCTAAAGAATTATGATTTTGATGTATACGATTTCACTTCAAACGACCATCGATTGATGCCTTGGGCATTATGATAACGGCGCTATAGAAGTCGCTATATTAGATTAGATTGTTAAAAGTGCTGATGAATAGTAATCTGAATAGGAGGCTCGGGTTGCATTGGACTTCACTGAAAGACCAGTATTCAAAATTTATTATAATTATTTATGAATATGAATTAATACTGATAATGACTATTAGGTATTAATTAATGTAGTAAAGATATTAGTTGCCAGCAGCGGTGTTTTATTTATTACACAAAAATATTGAATCCTAAATAAAGTAATAATTATGAGATTATTTAGTATTTCCTATTAGTCATAAATGTTTATTAATTTTTAAATTATATATATATAATTTTTTTAAATTTCTCTATCTGACAAGCACACATGCATGCGTCTATCTGTGTATCTATGTGTCGGCTTGTCTGTCTGTGTCCGTCCATTTGTCTGTCTTTTGCTACTAAGGAACATGTAACAGACCTTATTTTTTCGCCCCTTTTCCTCCCCTCCCATCCAGCCCCAACCCCTCGTGATTCGTAGTTTCCATAGATCATTAAGACTCCGTTTCATTAACCCTTCTAACGAACCCTTACAACGGGGTAATTGTCGAACGTCTCAATTTAAACGCCCTTTTGAAGTTCGCCTCTTCGGCGCTTGGCGCAGCCACCGTAACTCAACGAATTAGTAATTTATGGATGCTCCCCTCGCATGCACTGCGGTGCAATTAACCCGCTTGCTGGTGGAGCGGTGTTTCTCAGCCAAGATTTAAATCGCACCGGGTAAGTGTGTCGAATACGTAATACGTACGTTATATATGTAGACATCCTATATACTGTATGTGTATAGGCGTATGTATATGTATATTTGTATGTAAGCATCTATAATGTATGTATCTTAACATTTGAATAGTACCAATATTTCAAAGGTCATCTGGCAGATTGAAAATGTGAAAAGGAGTTTTGCACACTTTTTTAAAGGTAGGCAAGTAAACGAGGACAAGCGAAAGTTAGGCTGTTAATAAAGTGCCCCGTCGTTGAATTGTTTTGGTTGTGTTTGCGCTTCAGCCAAATGTTCCTTCAACCTCATGGCCAGACATCTGAACAGTTTCCATGGAAGCGTATAAAAACAAATATATTACTTTATTTGTTTACATTTTTATCTCTTAAGGAGCAAAGATTAGTTGTGACATTTTGATCCTTGTCGTCGATCTATAAGACACAACAATTAATTATTACCAAATATTAACTAATTATAATTTATAAAATGTATGGCTAACTGGATTCTAATGCTGTAGATCTTTGTATATAATGCAAATTCATTGTTACGCATAATATTTTGCCTACGAGACAACCAACCAAGACTGGCACAAGTCTGCACGACTGGCACCATGCTATAATTTTACCATTACTAAAACCGAACAAAATTTCTTCACTGTTGGAATATTATTATCAACCAATCTCCTTAACATCCACTTTATGTAAAGTTGTGGAAAGGATGGCTACCAGTCGTCTGCAGTGGTTTCTATTGAAAAATAACTTACGTGGTAAAAACCAGACAGGTTTCTGAAAGAACAAAAGTACTTTCTATCGCATTCTCCGATTGAATGACCATATTATAGAAGCTAAAACATAAGGCAATCGTGTTATCCGTCTTTACTTGCTTTAAACGTGCACACGACATGCTACATGAACCAACACTGTTGCGTAAATTACGGGATACAGGAATAAAACTGGGTCATACTTTTAACGGGATTTAAAGTTTAAGCAGAATTTAAGTAAAAGTCAGGGCGGAACTACATCATGAATATCGCCAGGAAAACGGAACACAATAAGGTTTTATTATTTCACCATTATTATTTTAAATAATTATTGACAGTATTCCTCCGCGCTGGGATGGAGTCGATATGATAAGTACTGCATGCTGATAGCCCCATAGGCCTATATGTCGGCCATCTGAATATCAAAATAATACAAGAGCAACACAATTGTCTTTTAACGTAATCCCAGAAATGTCCACGAGACAATTGAGGCGGAGGCCGAGACAAGACCCATGACATAAAGTCATCCAGCATTGAAATCAAATTACTACTTAAACAAAGTGAATAGTACAGACCGGTGATTTCAACTGGTGTTCTCGATCTACATGCACCAGTATATATATATATATATATATATATATATATATATATATAAACGACTGATATCGATAGAGTGTTCTAGAAGACGGCAGGTACTATCGGTAAGTTGCTAACTGTATATTGGTAGACTATATATATATATATATATATATATATATATATATATATATATATATATATATATATATATATATATATATATATATATATATATAGTCTACCAATATACAGTTAGCAACTTACCGATATATATATATATATATATATATATATATATATATATATATATATATATATATATATATATATATATATATATATATATATATATATATATATATATATATATATATATATATATATATATATATATATATATATATATAGTCTACCAATATACAGTTAGCAACTTACCGATAGTACCTGCCGTCTTCTAGAACACTCTATCGATATCAGTCGTTTATATTCTTGATCAAGTTGATCAAGTTCTACGTGCCAAGTAATCAGAAGGTATACTGGCATAGTAAGAAGTAGCAGGCCGAATTAAGCTACGGTGTATTAAATATTATCAGTTAAACTAACCATTAGGAATGATAATGCCGCTGTATGCCATTCGCTGAAGCTCGCTATACTGCACGGTTATTACGTTACGTAGACCGAATGCAGTTACGGAAACAGAAAGTTGTTATGGTTCCTGCGTCTTAGCGTCGTTCAGACGCTGTATTTGGTGCATTGAAAATGAAACTCTAATTTGACATGCATAACAGCGGACTGCAGCTAAACGCTGTTGATAGTGGTAAACTTATTTCCTATATGCATATGCATAGATACATATTCTATTGTACGTGTGGTAGTAAGTAAAGTATCCCATATCCCTCAAGTGAGACGTACAGGAGGCGCTCATTTTCTTTTTATTTAGGCCCTTGAGTCGGAAATGGACGAATCGCAAGGTCCAGGGCCGGGCCAGTGCATCGCAGGACTTCCGTTAACTTCCCAGCTTACGCTGGTACCAAAGTATATATATATATATATATAGTGCTTGGCGACAGAGGCACGTGTGCGCAAACAACTTGATCAGGGTCGTTACACGGAGTCGAACCCGCAACCGCATGATCATTGACCAAACGTGAAAGATATCACCGAAAACTGAACACGACGACTCAACCTTATGAGAGTCGTGTCAGGGTCTAAGCTAGCCTGTTAACTGTTTGTAGAGCTTCATTATAGTGTAATCAAGCTTCATGTATAAAGAACAATCAATTTGCACAAAGATGGCTGATGGATTCCTTCAATTACAAATTGTTGCAATCGCATCTTTCACAGGTCTTACCGTTATGATCTGCACATATAAAAAAATCACTGTTTAATGAGTACACAAGTCTAGTCTAACCTACGCCGTTATGACATTATGACATCACAAATGCGCAGTGCATCGATCATGAAGTCAGAAAACACAGGTCCCGGTGCTCAGCCGATGGACACAATGCGTGTTAACGTAAATCGGTACTGACAAGAACGGAGCGTAAATCAGTACTGACAAGAAATAATTAAAACTTATCTCAGCAGTTGAGAAAGACAAAAATGAAAATTACAGGCCAAAACCGATTATTTAGCTGTTACAAAAAGCATTTTATTTTTAAATGCGGCCATAATTATATTAAAATTAAAAATTATAACTTTAGGACAGGTATGCGCCGTCAGCAAGAATTGGAAATGAAGTGGCCAACACCCCATAACCAAGGCAGCGTCTCGATTTGGCTTAAACCAAGCTATACGATGACACTATAGACATATGCAGCTTAAGCGGTTCTTATGGGATGTAATGCGGTTTAACTATTCCCGTTTCTTTGCATATTAATTAGGCGCTAGGGCGGGTAACTTAGAAGGGCTGGAGTGAAATTGAATACATGGGTTGACAGGGTTAAGGAAGGGTTAGAAGACAGGTGCAGAAAACTTTAGCGGTTTGTGTTACACCCTAAATGCGTGCTCATTGATGTATGAATAAATAAATTAGTAAATTAATAAAATATGCGTCTATTAGTGCGTGCGTGTGTGTGTGTGACTCCATCCTTCTGTCTGTCCGTGATTATTTACCAAATAATATGTAGGCCTATCAGACTAATTTTGATCTATAAATAAATGAAGTTTATTTATTTATGCATCAAAGCTATTTTAATTAGTAAATTTGTAAAACTGCACATCTTTTAGTTTGGCGCTGATAAACAACGGGAAGTAGCTTGCCACTTCCGGTGCTTCACAACTTTTCATGACTGCATTCCATTACATTACGATATTACTTTTGCTGCTTGAACATCGGATACCTTTTTATTTCGTTGGCGCAAGAAGTGGAATAAGTATCACTAGACGCGTTTGCCGTGCACCTCTACGTCAGAAGGTCGAAACATGTATGTATGTATGTATGTATGTATGTAGGCATGCATGCATTCATACATACATGCATACATGCATGCATAAGTACATACATAATACCTCGCCTTAAGTTTACCTGACCATAATATAGGCCTACCGAGCCTCACCTTACCTTAATTTGCCTTACCTAACCCTAACTTTCATAGTTTTCCTTGCCTTACCTTACAAGAGGTCTACCCTACCCTACCCTACATTTTCATACCATACTTGACCTTCCCTTGTATATCGTGTAGTATTTATTTATATTTGCATATGTTTATTTATTTTATTTATTTATGCTTCTTGTATTTCGGCAACGGGCGTTTTGCAGTTTAAATTTATGACTCGTGCACTCTGCCCTTGCTTCCTATATTTTAAATCAGCAAAATAATAAATAATAATTAAGAGGATGTTAACCAGATTTTCAGGTAGGCCAAAAGTCGGCATCAGCTGCCCCAGTTTGCCAGCCACAAGATGTTGTTCAACACTGGTGATACTATTAGGCCTACTGATTACTGGTTGATTGAATAGCTGTTAGCTCAGAGAACTGTATGCAGGTAAAGAAGCAGAGTTTAAGTGACAGAAATGATATGATCTTTGTGGTTTTCACTTTCTTTTTATGCTTACGACACCTAGTGTCAGGTTTTGCATATTCTTACAGCCTCTGCTTGTCACAACAATAGCAAATACGTATGTCTATGATCATCCTCGTGTACTTCATGAGGAGGCTGACTGGTTTAACACTCGATGATCTTGCTCTGAGGCATGAAGGCCTTCAACTATTACATGAAAATGAAGCACAATTAGGAGTGAACGAGTTCTATCCTTTTCCAAATTTTACGTAATCGTCTCTGATGTCTGTCGTTTTGTTTGCTTGTCTGCCTATCCTATCTGTGTGGATCGGTCTCTGTGTCTGTGTGTCTCTGTCTGTCTTTCTGATCATCTGACTGTCTAAATGTTTACCACCCGCCTGTCTGTCTGTCTGCTTTCTGGCATGCATGCCCGTGTCAGTGTGTCTACATGTGTGTCTGTCTGTCAGTATCTGTCTGTCTGTTTACTAATGTGTCTGTGTGTATGGCTATCTACATGTCTGTCTGTCTGCTTGCCCGCGTATATCTCTTCATCCATATTTCTCTCGCGTCAGTTCTCTTGCAGCCTCTCTCCTTCCTCCCAACCTTCCTCCCCTCCCTGAAACCTATCGACCCAATGCGTGGGAAATCCGGTCTTCCCTCGGCGCCGTATCGTCTGCTCTGATCATCACGGTCTCCCCCTCTTTCCCTTGCCCCCACCCTTTCCCTCTTCAGCGCTAGGATTCCCCAACTTCTGACACCCGTACATCACCCTCTTTCCTCCACTCGCCCGCTCTCTTGCCTTGACCCGCTAGAGTTTCAAAAGCTCGGGCCAGTGGAATTCTTGCCCTCCCCTTCCTTTCCCTCCCAGGCCACTTGCCATGTCACGTTCCAAGGCCCCCTTACAAGTCGGAAATCTGTTCAACAGCTGAGTCAAAATGACGGTGTATGGAACGCCAAAGATTTCTACAGAGCATTTTGATGATTATGATGATGATGATGATGATGATGATGATGATGATGATGATGATGATGATGATGATGATGATGATGATGATGATGATACTAATATTATGCTAAATACAGCCCACTTCGGGCAACATACGACTTTGTTCCTCTAGCCTTTGAAACCCTTGACCAGCATTCATTACAGACTTGGGACGCAACCTAACTCGCACTTCCGGAGTCGCGAGAGAAGCTAGCCATCTGTTTCAATGCCCTTCATTAACAATTCTGCGTTTCTACGCCGTTGCTTGGCACAGTACCTTCCCCTTGCTAGAAATGGATGACACGTAGTCGTTCCAGACGTCAATTTTACTAGTCTTCGGATAATTTTTTCTCTCCTGAGGAATCATGTGTACCTCGAGTATAACTAAAAAATAATAACGATGAAGCAATAACAGCAGCAATAATAATAATTTTTATTTTAAAAATAATGATATTTAAAAGAAAAATATGTTACTAGTATAAGTATTAATATTATTTGCATAAATAGGTTTATATTAATAAATTAGTAATGCTATTTTTGACTGGTAATTTCTACTTGAATCAGCAGATACAAAAGTTATTGGCATAATCATCATAGCTATCATTATCTCATTATTTAAGGCATGATGATGGTGACCATGATCATGCTGATCATGATCATTATCATGCTGATGATGATGATGTCATGTCATGTAATCATCTCTGGACTGGATCCAGTCGTTGATTTCTCTATGACACCCCTCCACAAATCTCGTTTCCCGGCCATCTCCTCAAGGGTCATTCTCCGTCTGCCCTCCGTTTTCCCATAAATAGTAACTCCGGCACCTTTCAGATCCTCTTCAAGGCAATCTATCCATCTTCTTTTCGGTCTTCCCACTGCTCTCTTTCCGTCCGGTTTGTATTTAAAGATTTTCTTTGGATTGCGGTTCTCCTCCATCCTCAGGACATGTCCTGCCCACTTCATCCTTCTTTTCTTGATCACATTACTTATCAATGGTTGCTGTGTTCGTTGTCTAATACTTTCATTCGTTACATGGTCCTTATAGCTAACTCTTAGTATTCTTCTGAGCCATTTGTTTTCTGCTGCATTCAGTTTCTTCTCCATGATGATGATGATGATGATGAACAACTTGATGATGATGAACAACTCATGTGCCAGCCTCTCTAAAGCGGCTTAGTTAAAACATAGTTCAAACGTCCAAAAATATTATGGTTCTGATGGGAATTCTTTTGTGTTTGGAGCGCCATACTTGTCGGCGCTCTTTGTTGGAAGAAACCGAATGACAAATTTGATTGCAATTACTGACGAAGAATGTAGCCAACGGATTTACATATGGTTTATATCAACGAAATTATATACAGATATATGAACAACACTATGTATCAAATACATTTTATATAACACCTGTATAAAATGTATATATATACACCCATACACACAAACATATATACATATATATATGATATTGAACTGAACAAAACTTTATTGATCACCGATACTTAACCACAGCATAAACAATCGCGTGATTCCAGGGTGTCAAAGGGAAAATTCCAAAGGAACCAAGTTGGCCCCGCTGTTTAGAGATGCTTATATTACAAGATCACAGGACATTTATTACATGAGTTGCATAGTTTGCATGGTCGGTAACATCATTTGTTTTGCAAATATTTAGACATGCTATTACATATTTTCCACACTCGTAGTCAATTTCTGTTTATGCACATATCGTTGAGCGATTTCTATACAAACCATTTTCTAATTCACTAAGAACAAATGATAGTAATCAATTTTTATTTCAGTTAAATGCTCTTTAACGTGTGTCTGAAACTGGTGCAGAGAGGGTAGATTAGTAAGATGATGAGATTGGGAGTTCCCTTACAGATGGTTCAGTCACAACAATAGAAAATGGTTGTTCTTACATTCGTGAGAGCAAATATCTGACAATAATCAAAATAAGATCTAGCATAATGGTCGTGAATTTCTATTATTGTTGTTGTTATTATTAGTAGTTGTAGTAGTAGTGGTAGTAGCAGTAGTAGTAGTAGTAGCAATTGTAACATAATATTACAATAATAATAATAAAAATAATAATAATTGAATTTTGGGATAGCCATAGGTCAAGATGGCGAGTAACATTTTCGCTTCGGCGTTAGGCTGATTTTAATTACTTTTTGTACTTTTCCCGTTAGCCTTTTCGACGTTTTCCTGGATTGGATTTTCATTTTTCTCCAGAGATCTTTTGAGTTTTGCGCTTCTTCTGTTGTTTTCTGTTTTTACGTCACGTTTGAAGTTTAAAACTTTCTTCGTCAGTAAAACACATATGCTCCTTCCCAGCAGGGTCGTCAGATGAACTTCGCCCTCAGCACATCTGTGACCTGATGAGCTGCGCTGAAGTAGGCCTCGAACTAGTAACAGCAATGACTGCCTTAGTGAATACTGTCTTGGCTGGGGTTTGCCCTGAGGGGCTTTGCTCCATCCCTTTTGGTGGCATTCTTCGCTCAACGTAAAAACTCGGGTGGTCTGCGTCCGATTGTAATTGGATATTACTGGCGCAAACTATAGCCTCAAAATGCGCCAACACATTCGATTTCTCAAAAGTAACGGACTATCTGGCACCCAGACAAGTGGGGGTGGGAATCAGTAGTGGGGGTGAGGCAGTTGGTTCATGCAAGCATGCGTTTCTTTGAAAGTATATTGCAAAATTCTGTACTTGTCAAATTAGATTTTGCAAACGCATTCAACAGCCTATTCAGGGGCCAAATGCTTTCATCCGTATACAGCATTCTGCCAGAGCTACATGTAACTCCTTCTTGCCATCTAGCCTATGCTGAAGCCACTACACTTAAGTTTCACAACTTCTCTTTCATCCCAGATGGGTCTACAACAAGGAGATCCTCTGTGCCTACTCTTGTCTGCCGCTTCAACCAGTTTTGTTGAAACTCTCACCTCCTTTCACCCACGGCTATCTCCATGATTTCACTCTGGAAAGGGAAGAATCGGTGACGGCTGCAGATGTGGATATGATCGACTGCAGTGTAGGAAGCTGGGCTTCCCCCTCAACCGTCCCAAATGTTAGGTGCATGTTAGCGTTTGAGACCCTCGGCCCAATTACAGCGGTGACTCATAACTGAGTTGGGTGCTGTCTCTCGTATAGCCGGTGACACGAGAGAAACCAGCTATATTTTCCAGAGCATTGCTATTACAATCCAACGCGGTACATTTGCGCCACCAGATCTTGGCGATTTTAGCCCTCTCAGAATTTTCATTCTCCGGAGAATTTTCCATTAAGGGAACATATAGACTTCGGGTAAAAAATAATAATAGTAATAACAATTGTTATTATTACTATTAATGATAATAAAAACATTAAAAATTATTGTAATAACTACTTCCTTCAGCTTCTTTCTTCCTTTATTCCTTCGTTCCTTCTTTCGTTCCTTCCTTCCTTCTTTCGTTCCTTCCTTCCTTCTTTCCATCCTTCCTTCCTTCTTTCCTTCCTTCCTTCCCTCCGTCTGTTTTATGTTATGTGGAGGTTTATAGTGGCGCTACGGAGACTATTAGATTAGTTGTTAGATTAAAATAGCGTTAGATAGGATACATTAGATTCGGCAACCGTTTCAACGATGCTGATACATTCTCGTAGTATTTGTCAGACGGCGCGTTTGAACACAAACTCGCCATCTAGTGAGTGCCTTCATTAAGAATAGGATGTCGTTTAGAAAAGTCGTTAATGTTAAGAATGAGAGCTAAATTGTAAATGACTTTAAATATGAAGTAATAATGCACTGGATTAGATTAAACTAGGTCTATCTGTCTATCTGTCTGTCTGTTTGTCTGTCTGTTAAGTGCGTCTTTGTGGCTTCTTTTTGTAGGTCAAGGTCTGGTTCCAGAATCGACGGATGAAGTGGAAGAGGTCGAAGGGCGTGACCTTGGTCAAGGACAAGGTCACGGGTCAGTTGAAACCGGTTCATCAAGAGATGAGCGACGCGGAGGACGAGATTGTTCGATGATATGAAAACGACTACGATGATTACGACTATTGCTACGACAAGGACTACAATGATGACGACAACTACGATGTTGATGGTGATGATAGCGACGATGATAATGATGATGATGATTACGCTGATTATGATGATGATGATATTGTTGCTGTTGTTGTTGTTGACGATGATGATGATGATGATGATGATGATGATGATGATGATGATGATAGCTAAACGACAGCATAAATGACTAAAAGGATGGATGGATAATGAATAAATGAATAAACATATGAATGAACGAACCAACGAACGAATTAATGAAAAGTCGGACTAGCAGTTTCTTACCTCTAATTTGTCGGGCTATTGTTGAAACAGGAGATTCTCTAGCCTTGCTTGCCTTGCGTTCAAGTCAAATTCTATTGTGGACAGTAGATTAAACGGTTTATATTGTTGTTAATTGAAAGCTCAACTACTTGTTTAATAAAGAAACTTTCTTCTGAAATGTCCTTTTAAATTTTTTCTCCGAAGCAGGATTTGAACGCTAACCCATTGAATTGGGTACAAATTCTTCCTCTTCCCACTGCCACTCACTGTAATGATAACTATAATCATATAATAATTATCATATCATGTTGTTGTTGTTGTTTTTGTTGGAAAAGATGGGTTGTTTCATCATGTGGATCACCAGAAATAACAGACGGCGACCCAATTCAAAAATGAACGCAAAGCCAGTTAGGTTGATTTGCCCAATGTCTCAAATGCAATTGGAACAAATCTACGTGATGGCGGATGTATTTTATATCAAAATGTAATGTATTTTTTACGAAGTGCAGCTTGTTCTCCTGGGCCTCCGATTGAAAATAATGTCGGATGAACATAACACACACCAGAGTGGCAATGGTCATATCCCAAACAACATATTTGCATGCGCCCCTGGTATTAACTCCAGCAGGTCGGTCGTTTTCCATCATTCCGAAGAAAGCCAGATGGCTACTTAGGGCTAGGAATAACTGCCTTTCGAAGGGCTCTCCAAATGATGTCATTCATGATACTGTGTCGGCTGGATCGTCCACTTACCTTTTTGCATAAAAGTCCATTATGTTCTGGGTCATCTGTCTGACCACGTCGGCATTTGTTGTGGCGCACATATCTAAGACGAAGCCGAAGGCGCACTGCGACAAGGAACACCTGGTTGAGACAGAGGCCATATACTGAAATACGCAGGTTCATGTGACAGTCACCAGAATGAGGTGATCACACTGCGGCCAATCTTGCATGACTGATGGATCATTAAATGCGGCTCAGACCATCGCCGTGTCCTGTTCGGTCAGGGTCTGTCCCAGGCACTCTGCTGCTTTAGCTCTGGTTCTGTAACTGCAGGCAGCGACGAGCAACGCGCTGCCCAAACCTCGCTCTTGTATTTGCATGACCAGTCTTCACATCCTCTGAGTATGGCTGACTCTAATGTCAGGGTGGATGCAGCTGATGTCATGTAAGCCGAAGAAGCCAGCATCAACACCCGTCTGACACAAGACCACCATCTCTTGTTCTGTTTGTTTGTTCAGTTTGTTCTGTAAGAAGCGCTATATAAGTTATCAGCAGAGTGACCTGCTTCCACTGAATGTTAATGAGGTTGCCAGTCAGAGTCAGTTCCAGTGCATGATGCAGTTGATTGTCCATTTGGTCCAGTAATGGTTGACCATAGCGTGGAGCACAGCGCAGCTCATAGTATAGCTTTGAAGCCTCAAAGCATCGTATTAATAAAGTTAGTGTACTTTGTATCTGAAGACCTGTCAGATCTAAAATTGCCTCTGGAAGTATGTCTGAATGGTTCTAGCAGGTGCCACGCCCTTGAATACTGGGGTCCTCAACAGAAGCAATGAGCTTCGGTCGAGACATTGGAATTTGTCAAGGTCGTCCTACTTCTTATCCAGTGCTAAGAAGTACAAGTTATCTACACTTGTGGCAGTTGAGATGAGATCAAGGGCCTAAACGAAGACCAACTGCCACCCACGCCAGCGCCGCCTTCTCTAAACAGAGCCCACAAGAAGGGATTGGGAGAGCAGTTAGCCAATCTCCTGAGTGGGGAAAACAGGGAGCAATCAACCCAGCGCGAACTACTGGGTTTCTGCCGATATTGATAGCTTATCTTTCCCTACCACCGGCTTGTGCCATGCGCCACGTTTCATCGGTAGAGGCTCTGGGAAAGCTAGAAGTGTCACTGCATGCCACCAGCATTTCCTCGAAGCAGGTGTCTGGGACATGTAGTAGCGCATTTGGTCAAGATAGCAGACTGAAGTTCCCGAGATAATGATGATGATGATTATTATTATTATTATTACTACTACTACTACTACTATTATTATTATTATTATTATTATTATTATTATTATTATTATTATTATTATTATTTGTTATTTGCTATATAATTTTTCTGCTATCAGTTTACAGTATTTGTCATTATTGTTGTTGTTTCTACCAGACATTGCTTTTTAAAATTCTTTCTCAGCACGTTAGAACTGCCAATAAAATTCAATCTGCAACAATAATATGAAGTGTTTAACAATATTTTATGGCTGAATGCGTCAGCCATTTACGTCGACCTTACCATACCATACCTTACGGACGATCGCAATAACTCGGCTGCCAAACTGCAAGAAACTATTTACAACACAACGATTTCCGGTAAAAAAATATTGCTCAAAATCGCAAACAGTATATGACAAATTGCGTTACATGACATTTCTTGGTCCATTTGTTGCTAGTGTCTTACATGCATTTAACCTTATTTTGTGTACACAGCGTGCAGATAAATATCTCTACCTATTATTCAGGCTGTTCAAAAAACGCAGTTCAGAGGAACGCTGTTGTGTATTTCAGTCTGGCTCAACCAGTCTGACAACAGTCAATAATACATTGCGCAAAGTATTTATATAGATATATACATATATATGTGCATATAGATTCATGAGGCCTGTACGTCTGTATATTTATGAATACATGCCTATATATATATAGATAACGGACAGGTATACTTACAAGGACATATATTTTGTGGATATATCTGTCTGTCTTTCTCTGTCTGTCTGTGTCTATGTACCACCATTTACACACACACACACACACACACACACACACACACACATGCACACACACAGTTATATCTGGAAATATATGCACACGAATAGGCATATAAATATAAGTGTATGTATATAAACTAACCTGTGGCTACATCTTATTTGACTTTCTTACATATAAGTTTTTTATAGACACTTAAATATATGTGGCCACTCTTTAGCTCTGTCGCAATAGGTTCATATGCATCCATTCATATGTATATATACATGGATAAGCATATATACAAATTTTACGTATTTTAATACACATGCATGTATCTTTTGCCTGTTTGCAGTTCATACATATATGTGCATGCATGTTAACTTATAGGGTTCATATGTAGATATAGTGTATGTGCATGTATAGAATTCATATATATATATATATATACATGTAATTTTTACGGCTATATGTAGGTAGAGAAAGAAACATAGAGTGCGTGTGTGGGAGAGAGAGACAGAGACAGACAGAGACAGAGACAGAGACCGAGAGACCGACAGAGAGCCTAAGTATGCACAGAGTTCGAGGGTTGATTGTAACACACGTAAGGCTGCAAAACCAGTCTGCTGAGTCGAATAGGAATTTCTTGTTGAACCTCAACGTCAACAAGCGATGCGTGACCGCTAAGGCACAGTCTGGTTACCTCGGCTCAGGCAAACCGTCTCAGACCGAAGCGTCGAATGTGGAGTTAGGACCTGTCAGTCCATCCGTTCGTCCATCAGGCAGTACGGTAGGACTCCCAGAGTACGCAGGAGACGAAACTCTCTTGGATACGGTAGGTTGGCCATCACTGATTCAAATGATAGTATGATAATAATCATGTGTTATTTAATACAATTAATAATGCATATATTTATGTATTAATGTATCTGTGTATGTATGTATAATACATACATTTATTTATTTATTTATAATATTATTTATTTATTTTGCACTCATTACGATCTTCGGGTAAATAAATCTGAATCTGAGGCGAGAGTAAATTGCGAGTGAACATCATTTCCAGTGTAGCTACACAGAGTCCGCTCAGCTGACTCGAACGCGCAATTGTTGGATTGTAGACCCAGCAAGCTACCGAATAGGCCACAGTGCCGCACAAATGATGCACGTATAGAGAGACATAGAGATATAGAAGGAAAGAGATAGAAAGAAGAAAGAAAGTAAGAAAAAGAAAAAACTGCAGTCTGTGTGTTTATATGTATGTATGTATCTGGGTAGTCATATAGCGCCTCTCACAAAAGCGCTAATAGGTCTAAAAGAATAAATTCGTTAGTACACGTGCATTCTCTGTTCACCTTCACCACGCTGTTCAGTTCAGTTAGATAGCCATGCAAGTAGCACTTCTGAGAGGTTGTCTGAAGGTGCTATATAAATGTCCAGGTACATGAATGTGAATGATGTTCGTGTAGCTGAAGAATGTCTCCAACTACAAGAGTCTAGATAAGACAGAGTGTAGATAAGAATGCAATAACAATATAGCTATGAATGTAATCAAAATGTAGATCGGAGTGTAATAGGAGTGCAGCTCAGAATCTACAGTGTAATGAAAATGTAATTTCCGGTCGCAGTCATTCCGAACTTCAAACTCATCTTGCGATCTTGCTTATTCATCTAAATCTGCAGTTTTTTCTTTCTTTCTTTCTTTCCTTCTTTCCTTCTTTCTTTCTTTCTTCTTTCTATCTCTTTCCTTCTATATCTCTATGTCTCTCTATGTCTCTCTATATCTCTCTATGTCTCTCCCTGTAAATGTTACCTTTTGTCTCTGTCTCTTCCTCTCTTTCTCTCTCGCTCTCTGCCTGTCTCTCTCCGTGTCTCTCTTTCATTCTGCTTGTATGTTTGCCTGTTTGTCTTTCTTTCTTTCTCTTTTACCTCTAGTAGTTTAACACAACCTAATTCCACCTGATCATTAACACGTACCAAGATTTTGCGATAAACTGGCCCGGTATCCAGGACTTGGGTTTCGTCTAATGCCGGCTCAAAGGCCGAAGAACGGGAAATCAGTGCTTCTCCTGCGTTCCGCTCTGGTTCAAGGGCTTTAACTTTGCTTTTACTTATAGAAACCTCTTAAAACAATTTCTGCAGCGACCGTATAACTTCGACCCTGCTCAATTTTCAATCAATAGCCTATATCTGGTGAGATCCTTCACCACCGCTGGTCGTTTGAATGGGCGCCACGCCATTTGGGTCCCAGATTGAATGTGCGCCACGCAAGTTTAGACCTCCGTGTACGGGCCTAAAGGTCTGTGAAATATGGTCAAGATCGGTATGTGAAGCGAAATCCTTCAGAAAAGAAGTGCGGTGTCTTAAGGGCGTAGATACTGAAGCCAGTAAAATGCAGAGGAGCAGTTATGTGATTGAACGAAATGTAAAACATTTCTGACACATTTTAATCCAGTATTAATCTTGTACGGCGTAATGGTATGTTGATATTGTATTGTATGGCGTTGTATTGTATTGTATTTAATTTCATATCATTTTATTGCAGGTCCTACTTGAGAAAACACCAGAGTTTAGCAGGGCATTCATAATGCATTTTGGTGCTTTCATATGTGGCGTAAATTAACTCTTTCAGTTCGATAATAAATCGATAATGATGATGACTAATAAAAAGACAAGATGCTTTTGGACACAGCAATTAGAATAAAGATAAAATAATTGTAAAGATTTAAAATGTTCGTGACAGGTAACACTGCATCCCTTTGTTGCGACAAAATGTGTAGTAAGTAGTACAGTAAGCCAAGTGGTATGTGAGAAGTTGTAAGTGCCAAGTGGTAACAGAAGATCCTGGGTTCAAACCTCCGTCGGGCCTCAGCATGGACAAAATGTGTGCAGGGGCTAAATATAGTCGTTAAAGATATCAAATTAAAATTTTAATACTCGAAAATTAATGCGGTATGACCGATAGCCTTATTAAGCTTTCAAACTGCTGTAGAAAGCTAAGACTCCGGCGTTCGACAACTTGCTAGTCATCGTTCACGCGGTGAAAACATTTAGATAAGGTCGACCGACGTGTAGTGTTGCCAGATAGCTCCTTAAAATACCGGACACATATGCTGATGATACGGAGTTCACAACAAAATGGCAAGAGAGCTTACAACTTAGTTACCCCATCAAAAGCTGTTTAGTGGCCCCAGAGTTAAGTTAATATGATGTAACCTAAGATTATGCCTACTTGAAATAACATTTAGGAAGAGGTGCAATAGCTAAATAAGAAAATTAAAGGAGAAAGGATAAACATAATGTTATAAAATAGAATGCCTTAATATTGTGGTTATGTCATCCATTTCAAACAAAACCCCGATGCTCGAACATGTACTTAGCTATAGACCAATGCTATAGCAATTTAGCTGTAGCACACTGCCCCCGGCCTTTCGCAGTTTTAACTGACTCTTACTAATGGCATATATGCCGGATATATTTATATGCATAGAGGACCAAGACTGTCGTGCATAAATATATGCACATTTAACTAGCCGCGACCAACGCCACAGTATCGGCATCGCACGTGACGGGCCTCCGTGTTTTCTTGTTTCGCATGGCTAAAATAGTGAAACTCGATGTTGAGTCTGAACAGCTTTAGTACAAATTAAAAAAAACCTTCAACGGAAAGTAAAAATGCTGGACACTCATTTGTCCGGTAGTAACCGAATTTTCCCTTACCGATGGAACAAATGTCCGGGTCAAAAGCGGACGCCTTGCAACCCTATCAACGTCAACGCCCCTCGCAACCCTAAGATTTCATTAAACAAAAGACACCACTTAACTTGCTTCAGCAGTACATATACGAAATCAATAGCGTATAGGGTTAGTCGCTTGACGTGAAACACCCGATAATGCAAGTATAACTAGTATCCAGTGTTTACAAAACATTTTATGGCTTACAGGGCCATTGACGGTCGGCCGTACCTTACTTCGTTAAGTCTGTATAACTTATATGCAAATATACATCAACAAGTTTCGAAGTTAATACAAATTTTAAAAGCATAAAACCGATGTCAAGCAGCAAATCGTTAAAATGTCCAGGTCTGATGGTAAACCAGGTGAGATCGACGTCAATGTATAGCGTAGGTGTCTGCCAGTCACAAGATGTCGCTAAGCGTTGTGAGCCTCCTATATGAGTTTCTCCCTAGAAGAGGCGCTATACAAATGTGCCAATACAATTACCGGATACTATTACATTAATAAAAATTAATCGATAGATAATGATACGACTCTGGTAACAGCAGATACTAGGCTGGTAGGGGTTATGTTTCGTGTCTGTAATTTCTAAAGTAATTTATGATAATTTTAGACGGCTTTAAAAAATATATCAGGTTTAATTACCCCTGAAACTACGGCCATTAATCTGAGACACCAGTCGTTCTCCTGGGAAAGAGGATTCTTATAACAAGTCTCCGCGCCTTTCCGCCATAGGAACATGAATATTGGGCAATGCATCTCTTCACTGTCACATCTCTCACTCCATTTTCGTGTGTCGGACATCCCGCATCACACGTGTATTTGTCGTGAACTACGTCTAGAACGGCGTATGGTGTGGCAACCTTTACTCAACCGTCCTTGCTATATCTGTATCTTATGGATGATGCTAGTGTCTTCCGCACTACTTAAAAATTGGTGTCTAATTACTACAGTGCGAAAGACCACTTCCCATGACCCTTGGAAGGGGAAACCCTTAATACTAGCTTCCGATTTATTAACTTAAGAGCCCCTAAACTTAGACTACTACCGGCCTAAAACGACTGCCGCACTTCGATTAAATATTGTCAATTATTGTTCGGCGGTGAAGATGTGTTGAAATGAAATAAGGATTTGTTCATATTAAATTGAATTAAAAGATACATCTTTAAAATACTAAAGCGAAAGGAAAGGGACAAACTTAAATTTACCAAACTATTATATACTCGTTCATCATTGAAATAAATTTAAATCATATTAACTTATCTATAGACAGGCCTTGTCGCCGATCCGCCAACTTTATTGTGACCATATTGTATTGTAACTTCCTGTTAATATTGTGCTGTGTTACTTTGTGAATTGTCTAGTACAGTATTGCATTGATTGGCACAACAGATCTTTAAAAACATAGTCAGACAATTTAAATTATTTTTCTAAATAAATAAACAGATAAATAAATAAATACTGTGTGTGTAAAAAGATGACTGATTAAATGAACAAGCAAGTAAATAAATAAGTATATAGCAAAGGTTTTTTTCAAGCTAGTCCAACCGCTGTTAGCACGGCAGAGCATTGCAATTTTGAACTCTTGTTTTTTTTGCGGTCAAGGTTGAGTAATATCATCACCTTTTCGAGCAACCCTGCGGTCTAAGAATCGCCAAACTTAGAATAGCCCTGCCGAGCCAAATGCCCCCTTAGTTTTTCCCACCCTCTCCTCCCCTGTCTTACTCTCTAGTTAACGGAGCAGAACGAAGTGGCGGCTGAACAGGTCTGTTGGCTTGTACAGCAACAATCGAAAGATACGATAGCCTGAAGTTATCGCATCAAATAATCAAATATATATGAACTAGAACAGTATAGGCATTATATAAGTATAGTGTATATACAGTCTATATGTATTTTTATGTATGTATGTATGTATGTATGTAGATGTATGTATGTATACATGCAAACATGCATGTATATATATATATGCCAAATGTACAAACTTGCATACGTACGTATGTAATTTCTTACGAAGCACATGCATAAATACATACATTCTTATACAGATGTTATTTTAATTATTTTTACCCGAGGTAGAAACGATCATTCAGGACTGAAAAATTTGGTTAGAAGTAGGAAATGATTATGATGATGATTACGATTGTTTTTATTATTACAATTTTTTATCATCATCATCAGCACATCATCATCGTCGTCGTCAGCATCATCATAATTAGCATCATCATAATCATCATCATCATCATTATCGTCATCGTCATCATCACCTGCATTATCATTAATAATATCCACACTTTCACATACATATAAACATACGCACATGCATACATATATTTTTTCATACATATGATACGTGTATATGTATGTCTGTATAGATGCATCAATCTAGTGTAAGACATATTTAACAGATCTGTATACGCAATGCATATGTATCCACAAGATATTAATATCATCATCGTCGTAGTCAAAATCAGTTCCTGACGCCAGCCTTTGATAGCGATGTTGCAAGTGAATGATCTCCATTCTTTTCGTTCGATCGTCATTTTCAATAATTTATTCATGTCTTTCCGAATTTCATCATCATCATCGTCATCATCATCATCATCATGTTCATCATCATCACAATCGTCGTCGTCGTCATCAGTATCATCATGAGTGGCCCTGAAGCGTTTCCGTTTCGTCGTCTTTCGTCTGCCTTGCTTTTGGGCAAGTCTTCAGCTGTGTGTTGCCCAAAGTTCAGCGGTAGGAGGTCTGTCACCACCTTCCTGGTCCATGTGTGTCTAGGCCGTTCGACCGATCTCGTCCAGGTCCTCGACAGACCGGATATCAAGGCTTAGAGCGCCCTTGCACAGTCCTACCTGGCATGACCAGCGTCCAGAGTGGCCAAACACATCCGGAGTCTCACCTTTGAGATACGGATCTGCATCGCGCGCCTTTACATTTGTACGCAGAATTGGGAATTCGCGTGATTTTAACCTCAAGCACCATTGGTGGCAGGCATCCAACTTAGTTTTAATATGCCTTCTTTAATATGAGTGAGTGAATGAATGAATATTAAGAGATTAAAGTGTCAGACATAGAAAAATTTGAATCAGAATATTCGTCTAGTTATTTTTTGTTTGTATTGTCTATCCAGAGTATATCGATCTTCATACCCATCTGTCAACCTGTCTGCCTGCATCATAATCTTCGTCGTCATCAATATCATGCTTGCATGCCTGCCTGCCTGCCTGTCTGCCTGTCTGTTTGCCTGCCTGCTTGCCTGTCTGTCTGTCTGTCTGTCTGTCTGTCTGTCTGTCTGTCTGTCTGTCTCTAAAAACGTGAGCGTGATGAAACAGGGCTTGGGGCTAAGATATGCTTTGCTTTTGCGTCGTTCTCGCTTCAAGGATTCTGAATGACGGGCGGGGGAGGCAAAGTAATGACAAGGAATGACGACTGTTCACTCTTGTACTTGTTTAACTTGTTTGTGGTTATTAATAGATCACCCAGTCAGTCAGTCAGTCAGTCAGTCAGTCAGTCAGTCAGTCAGTCAGTCAGTCAGTCAGTCAGTCAGTCAGTCAGTCAGTCAGTCAGTCAGTCAGTCAGTCAGTCAGTCAGTCTATCTGTCTGTCAGTCAGTCAGTCAGTCAATCAGTCAGTCAGTCAGTCAGTCAGTCAGTCAGTCAGTCAGTCAGTCAGTCAGTCAGTCAGTCAGTCAGTCAGTCAGTCAGTCAGTCAGTCTATCTGTCTGTCAGTCAGTCAGTCAGTCAATCAGTCAGTCAGTCTGTTCTGTCGGTCGGTCGGTCTTGCTCTACCATATCTTATATTTCTCGTTGCCTTACCTAAAAGTCGGGATTTCTCTGGCGCTCGATCTCACTCAGGGTGGACAAATTAGACCTCATCCCCTTCGTCGTTGGTGCAGATGTTGTTGAACCCATGAACGAGATTCGTGGTCTCGGCCTTTTCTTCGACAGAGGCCTCTAACTGACATCAAATGTTATGGAACTGTACATTGATCGATCTTGTTACAGGTGCTTCCTTTGCGTTCGAACTTCCGTCCACGGCGCCATCTGTCGAAGGCGCCAGGAGGCGTTGGAACGACTGAGCGAAAGAGGAAGCGAGGGACGAAGACCTTCTCTGTGCAGAGGGTGATCTACTAGGTTGGACAGGCGAGGTCTTCGAGCCAATACTCGACGGTCTGTTTTTAAAGGTCAAGGACGATACATTTATTCAGTCTAGCCTTAACTAGTCTAAATAATCTAACCTAATATGAACAGACCTGACCTCACCTCACCTTACTTGACCTCACCTGACCTCATATAATCTGTTCCATTCCATTCTGATGTGATGTGGTCTGATCCGATCTAAGCTATTCTATTTATGTTCTGTTCTATTCGATATAGATATAGTTATATTGATCATAATAGTCTTTATTTGATTTATTTGAACTTCTTTTGGTCTTCATTTAAACTTCAGTTGAGCCATGCGCAGATGACCTTTCGACGCGAAAATCGACGCCTACAGAAAATGACATCGCAAAAGTCACTTTCCGGGTCACCCGGGTCAAAGGTCATTCTGTGCCTCTTGCTCATCCTCGGATCTCTGGTTCGAATCACGGAGACTCAAAACGCTCCAGGACCAGCAGGTTAATGCCGTTGTCGCTATTAAGATAATCGTCGTTGTAGTCATCATCATTGTTATCATTATCGAAACATATTCGTGATCGTCTTGTTCTTGCTGTTCTGTTTTTCTCGTCGTTGTCATATTAATAATAATAATGATAATGATAATGATAAATGATGACGACGACGACGACGACGACGATGATGATGATGATAATAATAATAATAATAATTATAATAAATACCAAGACCCACTGTGTTACTCTGGAGTTTGAGTGACTCCGTAGAGTCCTCTGTCGAACATTCATCTTCGCCTAAGATTCAGATTTACTGACTTCACGCGCATAATAAGTATCTTAAATAAATCAATAAATAAACCAGCTGAAGTAAAATAAAATCCTTGAAAATTCTATAAATTTGCAGATATTTAAAAATTTCAGTTAATTACTGTCAGTAATAAGGTTAACCAGTAATAAGTAGACCTAATAAAATAATAATATTTAACCCAGGATAGCAATGATCGATCGAAATTTTGAAAAAAAGAATGATGAATTCAAATTAAAACCGTTGACCTTTTTACAGGTGCTACAGGAGCAACAGGCTGGACAGGATACACCGGATCTACAGGGGACACTGGGCTCACTGGCCCCCAGGGCGGCACGGGGCCTCAGGGTCCGATGGGGCCACCTGGCTCTCCTGGACAAATAGGCCCCTCAGGGCAACCAGGTGAGTAACTAGAGCAGTGGACGAGGTATTGTTTGACTACAGAATAGAATAGAACAAAATGGAACAAACGGAAATAGCATAGAATACAGCATGACATATCAATTACATATTGAATAGCAAGACATTTATCGGAGTATCCAGTGTTTCACGACATATTATCGCTGCATTATGGCTGCTCATTCGCTTCTTTAGTTTCTTGCTCTGTGTAACAAAGAAAAAAGACTACAATACAAATACCGGGCCAAACCAGACCAGACAAGACCAAAACAAAATAGACCACACAAGCCATACCAGATCTAGCATTAATTTATAATTTTCAATATGTTTTTCTTGTAGGTCCGTCGGGGCCAGCTGGATACCTTGGTCCACCAGGACCCTCTGGCAGTCCAGGTCCATCAGGCTCACCTGGGTCTTCTGGTCCCGCTGGTCCTCGCGGACCATCCGGGGGATCAGGTTACCAGGGACCCCCTGGACCTTCAGGACCTTCTGGATCTCCAGGCCCAGCAGGGTCAAATGGCGAACCCGGATTTCAAGGACAACCTGGACCCGCGGGACCCATTGGACCCACTGGACCAAATGGTCAGTCGGGTTCGCCAGGACCAATAGGACCAAGAGGACCAGATGGCAACGCGGGAGCAGCAGGTCCCCCAGGACCAACAGGGCCTGCAGGACCAGCAGGAATAGCCGGTATGTACTGTCTGATCAAAAGAATTTTCACAAAAGATTACGCTATAATTTAATTTAAATTTCATTTAATATAACGTGTCTACAGGATTGTTATGTATAGTGTAATTTAAACCAAATGCACTATAATGTAATGCAATGTAATGTGATTGAAAATTTGTGTAGCGCCTCCTAAGAACTTCCCGAAGGTCCTCTTCGCCAGCGTGAATGATGCTAGATTTCTTTAAGACTGAAAGGTTCATCTGCAAGCAAATGCTGCTCGAATAGCTGGACAAGTCACCACTAGCGGGCTCTCGCACACACATAGAACCCAACCAACGGACGGCTGACAGTTAAAACTTTTGATAGACTACTCTTAAGTGGAATTTAAAAAAACTACATTTAAGGACAACTATCAAAGGACTATTTCTAAGGACAACTTTTAAAAGACTACTAAAGGGCACCTTTCAAAGGGGTACCAGGCCAATAACCCATGGTCAATAACTTTCTGGCCAGTAGCCCCGTAGGATAAACCTCCCGGCAATAACCCCTCGTGGACAATGACCCCAAGGAAAGTAAACCCCCAGTTAAAAACCTCTGACCAATAACCCCCTAAATTAATCTAAATATGATCAATTCTGGTTAGTCTGGTAGCCACTAAAATGTGTCAACTCCTATGTTAGATAAATGCATGCTAATGTTTTCGAACAATTTTGGGATGCCCTTTCGTACGATATCCAGAAAACCGTTTATCTCAAAATTATTAATTCAACAGTTAAAACTTTTTCTCTCAGCCATATCTATACGGGTCTGTGGGAACACAAGGAGTAGTCGGTATTTAACTGTTTTTTTTTTCAAAAGAATCTATTTTAATTTCTTTTTACAACTGCTTCTTCTATATGTATATATATATATACATAAATATACACAAACACAAGAAGCAGAGGTAAAAAAAGAAATTAAAGACTTTAAAATCTGAAGCAAGGACTTGCTGAGCTATGTAATACACCGAAATGACAAACCAAACAAAACTGATCACAGTTTTGAGTATGGTCTAGTCGCATGAACGGTGTTGCTTCGAATACCACCATTCCCGCTCTTACGTTAAATTCGATATAAGCCGAAATAAATCTTGAAAAGGCAAATTGACTAGCAATAACATTTGTTTAAAAAAAACTACAAGCAGCAACTACTGCTCGAAGAAATTTCTAGAACATTTAAACTTGACGAACACAGAAAAGGAACAGCGGTCGTTAACGATCGCTCTATATGCAGAAGTTGAAGCGCTTAATGAAAACTTCACGCTTAACGAACTAAATGCAGACAATACCCAGGAGATGCAAAGTGTAAAAGTACACGTTTCTCTACAGCGATCGTGTGGCCTCGACCCTGCTAATTTTTGGAGATGATCGCATCGCGTACGGATTAGACCTACTTAATTATTTACATCGAAATTCACTGCAGGTTCTGTTAGTGTATTGCAACATTAAAACAACTTACCGGACGACTGGCACCATACCATGATTTTACCATTACTAAAACCGACCAAAATTTCATAACTGCCGGAATCTTATCGAATTATCTCCTTAACATCCACTTTATGTGAATTTATGGAAAAGATAGTTACCAGCCGCCTCCAGTTGTTTCAAGAAAGCCTGAATATAGTCATGTCGATATAACAGGAAATGAAATAGTTGATAACCTGGCTAAAGAATCTGCAAGGAATCACCTCGACTAAATGTATCGAGCATTCCGAAGTTTCCCAAATGATAAACACATCAAGTAAGTTAATAGGAAAATACGAGACTTACCCTCATATGCCAAAGCTAAGAAAATGAAGTGGCGAACACTTCAAATTTAAGTCTCTCTCCATTTCCTAAAGTCTTCCAGGAATTTTAAATCTATCTGCTTCCAGTATGTTTCCAGGGATTTTTAATTCCTCCTGTGCTTCCATTTTTTTCAGGTCCGCCAGGAGACGGTGGGGCAACAGGAACGATAGGAGGCACGGGACCTACTGGTCCTGCAGGTCAATCAGGACCATCTGGACAGCCAGGATCACCAGGAGGCCAAGGACCACCGGGTCAACCTGGTTTCTCTGGACCCTCGGGTCAGCCTGGTCCACCTGGACCCACCGGACCCCCCGGTTCCCAACCTGGGCCACTGGGTCCGCCTGGGTACCCAGGACCTTCCGGACCATCCGGACCGTCAGGACCTCAGGGCGACAAAGGGCCTAGTGGATTTCAAGGGCCATCTGGGTCACCGGGACCACTAGGTCAACCAGGACCAGCGGGTCCTCCAGGTAAATTTTTTAAAATACTGATTAAATTTTTTATTTCTAACTACTAAATATTTAATTCTAAAATGGCAATGATGGTATTGGTGATGGTGAAGTTATGACGATGATGACGATAACAATGATGATGATGATGATGGTGATGATGATGATGATGACGACGACAATGATGATGACGATGAGGGTAATAATAATAACCTCATCTCATCTTCGTTTATTGATAAAAACAATTGACAAAAGTACGAGATTAACATAAGTGACCAGGTGCTCAGGCATAAACGGTAGACCTAAAAGGGACCATGGTCCCGCTTAATTAGGACCACCCGACAACGGGCACTACAGATGGCGACGGAGAACTTCAGGAAATGTTTAACATTCATGTATCTTAACTAAAGGAAACTCTTAATTAAAGGAAATAAATTTGTCTTATTCATAAGCTACATAACGAAGAGTCAAATTGAAGAACAAAAACATAGATCAAAAGTATTGAAGACAGGCAATACAATTACAGTAGTTGGTCATCAATGAGAAAATTATACAGTTATTTTTTGAACAAATGCACAATACTAATACTAATATTACTATTACTAATACTAATACTAATACTAATAGCACTACTATGCTACCACTACCACAATTATTATTATTATTATTATTACTACTACTACTACTACTACTACTACTACTACCACTACTACCACTACTACCACTACTACTACTAATAATAATAAAAGTGGCAGTGGTAGTAGTTGTGGTATTTGGCAGTGGCAGTGGCAGTAGCAGTAGTAGTAGTAATTGCAAGAATATTAGCAAAGAAAAAGACAAAGGCAACGATAACTAAAAAGACAAACATAGCGATAATGACGTTAAAGATAATAGAAAGGGTGTCGTCTGTTTTAGGACCGACAGGACCCCTTGGTCCCGCGGGGCCTTCAGGCGACATGGGACCACCAGGTCAGTCGGGACAGCCTGGACCCTCTGGTCGACCAGGAACACCAGGAACCAGTCCAACTGGACCTCAAGGTCCTCCAGGTCCACCGGGACCCTCTGGAACGCCGGGAAATTCTGGACCTCAGGGTGGTACTGGACCGAGAGGAAACGACGGTGTCCAGGGCCAAAGTGGGGCTTCCGGAGCTCCAGGACCAGCAGGCCCAAGTGGACCTCAAGGACCCTCTGGCTTTCAGGGACCTCCGGGTCCGCTAGGGGGACCTGGCCCTCAGGGAGCATCAGGACCTATGGGTGAGAAAGAGGCTTCTTGAGTTTTATATGTTTTCGTATTTTCGTATTCCTAAATATTTTATTAATTTGTAGTAATTTGTTTACTAATCTATTTCATGTATTTTAATATATATTAAATAAGTAAGTAAGTAAGTAAGTATATTCTTTATTAACCAATAGCTAATCGCACATTGGTTTACAAGTATTTAAGAACACAAGAAAACTTAATAATCATACAACATCCTAACAATAAAACATTTACGAGTTAAATTGTCAGCAGGAGGAATAATACGATCATGGGTGTGGGGCCGTAGGGAATAACTGAGGGTTTTAATTGGTGGGAGTAGCTGATGTAAGACATGATTTGAGTTGTTCAAGATTGCTTTAAAGAGACGAGCATCAGCTGTGCCACAGAGTTCATCGAACGTTGGGGAGTTCCCAGGAAGATAGCGGAGACGCACAAGTCTCCGCATCAAAGCCTGGAGCCGAGCTCTAGCTTGTGCCCCAGCATAGCCCCACCACACGGGAGAGGCGTACAGCATCCTGGCCAGTGTTGTGGCTCGGACAACGTCGTAGAGCCGAGGGCCAGTTAGGCCATGTGATACAAGAATTCGTATGGCATATAAAGACTGACGCGCCTGACTATGAATCCGATCAATATGAGAATCAAAATTTAACATCCTCGATAGGGTAACACCCAATATTGTCATCTCTGGTACCCTGGTTAAACCAGGAATCACATTAGGTAAAATTATCTGCTGATTTCTCATTCTTGGCCGGTGAATTATCATTTCACATGTCTTTTTATGATTAAGTTTTAAGTTACACTTATCCGCCCAAAGGGCAACATTAAATTCATTATTTATTTTTATTGATATTTATATTAATAAATTTATTAGTAAATCATTTATAATAAATTAATATATATTATTTTATGTTAATGTAATATATTGGTTATGCTAATTTTATAGATGACAAACAACGATTCACTAGATAGAGATGAACAGCTGTATGTCTGTCTCGCCACCTCCTTCTCTTTCTGCGTCCTTCTCCCTGTCTTCTTGTCTCTATGTCTACTTGTGTCTCTGTATTCTGTCTCTTCAATCTTTATATCTCTATGCTTCTCTGGCCGTCGGTGACTTTCTGTCTGTTTTTCTGCTCCTGTGTGTCTGTTTTCCTCTTGTCAGTTTCTATCTATAAGTCTGTTTGCTGTCACCGTGATTAATTACTTAAATTAGTTTGTTACATGTTTTAGGACCTTCTGGACCACTAGGACCAACAGGACCATCTGGTCCTACCGGACCATCCGGCCAACAAGGACCTTCCGGACCTTCGGGGTTTAGTGGTCCATCAGGTGACAGAGGTCCAGACGGTGGTCTTGGCCCCCCTGGGCCGAAGGGCCCCAGTGGGCCCCAAGGCCCACAGGGACAACCAGGTCCCACAGGTGGCACAGGCGGCCAGGGCCCATCAGGACCAACAGGACCATCGGGACAGTCAGGGTTTCAGGGACCACCTGGACCGCCAGGACCACAAGGTCCTCAAGGAGCAACAGGTGATAAAGGACAAATGGGACCCCCAGGTCCAACTGCTGGAACAGGACCTGTTGGTCCTTCAGGACCCCCGGGACCCGCAGGTCCTCAGGGAGCCTCTGGAAGTGTAGGACCATCGGGTGGTACTGGTCCGCAGGGTTTTCTAGGACCACCAGGACCGGCTGGACCATCCGGGCAACCCGGACCACCAGGACCTTCCGGTGGATCAGGGCCTCCCGGACCCAGAGGACCACCTGGATCAATTGCTGGTCCACCTGGTCCAGCTGGTGGAACTGGTGATAAGGGACCACAAGGGCCACCTGGTCCTTCGGGTCCAAGTGGACCAACTGGTACGTGGATCGCTGTCAGAATTCACCTAATCCAATGTGATGTAATGTAATGTAGTGTATCACAGTATAATACACCTCCATATGATGTAAATGTAATCATATAAAAGTGCACGGCGCTGTAACTGCTCCACACTACCCTAAACTCCGCTGACTACAAAAATAAGAGTAAGACTAGAAATAAGAATAAAAAATAAGAATCAGAGTAAGGATAAAAAGTAACTGTATTGACATTGCATTTCTCAAGGACTTCAGGTGTTGTCTCTTCCGCAATTTCGGCGACTCTATAGAAACAAATAACTCTTTCAAAGCCCTACAACTGCCATCCAAAGCTTAAAATTCTGTCGCTTTTTGCGGTATCTTGTCACTGGCAGAGTTTACACTAGTCGTAGCCGTTCCACTTACATGATCTCCTCACCGGACTGAATTTACATAGCCCCTGAGTGCATAACGCATTAGAGTACAAAAATATAAAAAATAAGAATGAAAATAAGATCAAGAAAGAAGAAGAAGAATCAAAACTTGAACGAGAAAAGAGAGAAAAATCTAAATTGAACTAGATTTAAAATTAGAATGAGTCTAAGATCAAGAATGAGATCAGGAATAAGAGCAGGAATAGCTTTGACAATGGCAATAAAATCAAAACAACAATAATAATAAGTGATTCTACTTCTTGTATTTAGGACCAAGTGGTCAAGATGGACAACTTGGCCCACCCGGCGGTACTGGTAATAGTGGACTCCAGGGATCAAAAGGCTCACCAGGTCCTGCAGGACCACTCGGACCCTCAGGACCACCCGGTAGCTCAGGACCACCGGGACCTTCTGGACCACCGGGTCCATTGGGTCCCTTCGGACCACAAGGACCAATCGGAGCACAGGGTTCTAACGGACCACCAGGAGCTGCCGGTCCGTCTGGTCCTACCGGACCAGCAGGTCCTCAGGGAGATAAAGGAACACAAGGTCCGCAAGGAGGACCTGGTCCTATGGGCGGTCCCGGATCGTCAGGACCACCTGGTCCGACTGGTCCGCCTGGATCTTTGGGACCACCTGGTTCCTTAGGACCGTCGGGACCTAAAGGACCAACTGGACCACCTGGACTAGTTGCAGGACAGCCAGGATTTCCAGGTATGGTATTTTGGTTAAACTTATGGCATATCAAAGTTCAGTGTATCTAGGCCAACGTTGAACGAGGTAAAAGGGAGAGGTATGGTAAATTTCTGATGATGCCGGCGATGGTTATGGCAACGGCAGATGATGGTGACGACGACGCCGAAGATAATGATAATGACAGCAAAGATTGTTGTTGTTGATGGTGATGATGATGATGATGATGACGACGACGATGATGATGCGAACGATGGAAATTGTGATGAAGCATGATGACAGTAAAGATGACGATATAAACGACAACGATAATAACACATGTCCATCTGTTTGTGTTGCACAGGTCAGCCAGGACCGCCAGGCCCCTCAGGTGAAAAGGGCTTTCAAGGCCAGCAGGGCAGCACAGGCCAACCCGGGCCACCGGGTCAAGCCGGTCCGTCTGGTCCACTGGGATCTCCCGGACCCCTTGGTCCACCCGGGTCGCAAGGACCTCCAGGTGCCACCGGGTTTTCTGGACCATCTGGGCCCTCTGGGGATCGGGGTGGTCCTGGTGGATTAGGACCGTCAGGGCCTCCTGGTCCACAGGGAGATAAGGGAGATCAAGGACAACAGGGTAGACCAGGTGCCAGTGGGCCCTCAGGACCAGCCGGACAACTTGGCCCTTCTGGACCGGTTGGTTCTCCTGGGCAGCAAGGTCAAGTAGGAGCACAAGGTCAGCTGTTATCTGTTCTTTTTGATGGATTGACTAATTGACTGATTGAGTCTGCCCAACATTCACTAATTTAGTCAGTCATTAATTTATCAATTTAGTGGTATTTGATTTATTTAATTTATATGCATACATACACACTCACGTATATATACAAACAAACACATATACATATATACAAGCATGCAAAAACAATTGTTTCTATTATTTCAGATCAAACTTAAAAATGCTATATATATCTGTCTGATTCCTTCAGGTCCAACTGGTCCTCCTGGATCGCCTGGAAGTCCTGGTCCGCTCGGGGGACCAGGTCCGTCGGGACCTCAAGGCAACCAAGGACCATCTGGACCAGCCGGACCAGTTGGAGCCAGCGGCGGAACAGGACCAACAGGGTCTCCAGGTGCCCAAGGAGCACCAGGACTTACGGGGCCAACGGGCCCCGCAGGGCCTCAGGGAGACAAAGGTCCACAGGGCCAGACTGGTTCGGTCGGGGCCTCCGGACAAGCGGGTCCTCAAGGACCCTCTGGACCCAGTGGTCCTGCCGGACCAGCAGGACCTACTGGTCAACCTGGAGCCTCGGGCAGTCCAGGAAGTCAGGGTCCATTAGGTAAAAATCATTATTTATTCTTAACCATTATAGATTAATTAGGACAGTCATCATTAATAAAACAAATAAATCACAATTAAACGACTGAAATGCTCTGTATATGTGTCGACACGATGGAATACATAATAGACAAAAAACATTGCAATACAATGCAGAACAGTACAGTAAAGAGCAATACAATACAGTAAAGCTAACTATAGTGAAACACAGTTAGAGTTATATCAACTTCTGCAGGACAATCTAAAGAGTGCATGTCTGATCACATGGCCTGACCTAACTCATAGTAACCTTGTCCTGTCTTGCCTTGACACAGGACCTGCTGGTCCAACTGGTCCATCAGGAAACAGCGGACCTTCAGGACAACAAGGAGCCACAGGTCAACCAGGTGATGTTGGGCCTACTGGACCAGCTGGAAACAAGGGTGATCCAGGCTCAAAGGGACAGACTGGACTATCAGGACCCTCAGGTCCACCTGGACCAGCTGGTGCGAGTGGCTCACCTGGAGACAGTGGTCCAATGGGAAGCCCAGGACCTCAAGGTTAGCAGTTCAAATCTTATTGCCAATGCAATATAGTACTATGCATTGTGATGTACTGAAGTGCAATGCAATGTAATGTATGCAGTGTTAAGTAATGCAGTATAATGTAAAACAATGTAATGTAAAACAATGTAATGTAAAACAATGTAATGTAAAACAATGTAATGTAAAACTTTGTGATGTAAAGGAATGCAATGTAATGTAATGTTATGCAATGATGACAGTTTGTATAGCATGGTTGATAGATTGCTACTTCTTGGTTGCTTTATAATGTCAATATTATTGTCAGCACAAGTACTAAGAGTTGAATAACAGATAAATAGTTAAATAAAATGAGGCAGAAGGTACTTAGAAGGCACTATATAAATGTCTGGTTACATTATTTCTAGCTACAAATGGAAGGTCATGTAATACTGGGAAATATTTTATGATTTAGGTATGGTAAGATAAAGCAGGCCATAAGGTTAGCAGTTCAAAACACTTACAGAAAGAGTTAAGGTAGGATGTAGTAAAGTATGATATGAAGAGGCTAGTAAGGTATGGTGAGGTAAGATAGGTGCAGAAAGCTGTTAGACCAAATTATAGCAGGTTTTCATCTATTCTACACTGTCCTACACTATACAACACTATTCAACACTGCACCACACTACAGTACTTACTGTACACTGCATTAACATATGCTACAATACACTAACTGCACTGTACTATGTACTACACTACACTAATCTGCACTACACTACTTTACACTACAACATGTAACTACACTACACTATATTATATCCCACTACTCTACACTACACGACACTACACTATACCATACTATAATATACTATACTATATTATACTGTACTATACTATATTCCATTACTCTACACTGCATTACACAACAACATACCACTACTCCACTCTCCACTACACTACGCTATTCTATAGTACACTACACTATATTACAATTCAATATTTTGGAATACATGGATTCACACTACACTAGATTGACGTGATTTCGAATCTGACCACAGACCTGAATTTTATGTTTGTGTTTCCTGTCAACAGGTCGTACTGGTCCTGCCGGTCCTTCAGGTCTCTCAGGAGACCAAGGACCATCCGGCACAATGGGACAACCCGGACCAATGGGTCCACAAGGCGATCGCGGGCCACTTGGTCCTTCAGGGAATCAAGGTCCTCAAGGTCCACAAGGTCCTCAGGGAGCAGCCGGTGGAACAGGAACACCAGGACCTGTTGGTCAACCAGGACCAACTGGTCCTAGCGGGTCAGCGGGGCCAGCCGGTCCGAGTGGACCCGCCGGTCCATCAGGACCCAAAGGAGATCAAGGACCACAAGGTCCAACTGGACCGTCCGGATCACTCGGACCGTCTGGTCCTGCTGGAGATATTGGACCAGCTGGAAGTCAGGGGTCTCCGGGGGCCAGAGGTCAACCAGGTTCACCAGGACCAACCGGACCAGCGGGTCCAGTGGGAGACGCTGGTCCCAGCGGACCTACCGGACCAACCGGACCAGCTGGGAGCGCAGGACAGATCGGAGCCCCTGGTGACAAGGGACCCACTGGACCGTCTGGGCCTAGAGGCCCTTCAGGGCCATCAAGTCTTGCTGCACAGGGAGAAAGCGGACCTGCTGGACCAGCTGGAGCATCTGGACAACCAGGACCACCTGGACCAAGTGGTCTGCCGGGGCCCAGTGGTCCTCCAGGCGTCGGGGGAGTTGCTGGGGCGACAGGTAAGAAGAAATTTAAGATATTAAATCTGACTACAGTTTTTGCCTTAAGCTTTAGCTGTAGTCAGGCAGCAGACAGTCTGTACCTCGTTGGTAATTTTTGCGGATGTTCTTTATGGATGACCTCTAATTATCGAGGTGGATTTATTTACTTCTTGAGTCTATGGTTAATGACAATCATCCATGAACCACTGGCGCCAAGCAGTTGTAGGCCAACGTTATTGACTTGGTCAAGGCCTGTCCTAGACACAATGTAAATTTAAAAATAATGATCTTATATTATTGCTGTTGTAATTGTGATGTCATACTACATTATGTAATAATTGTATTGTCTTATTTTATTGTTATTTTATTAAATTATGGGGCGAGATAGTCTAATGGTTAAGATGGTAGACTGTCAACCGCAAGGTTTGGGGTTCAAATCGCCGCCAGGGCAGTAAGCTGTTTCGAAATTTCTGCTTCAATTGCTCTCCCAAGCGAGCTCTGCATTAAAATTAGTACTCAGACCTACACTGTCGGTGGGAAAATCAGGCGGCGAGGGAAGAACTGTCCACTTGCCCTCATATGCCGAGGCAAAGAGAACTGAAGTCGCTAACACTTTTTAGCCATGGCTGCCTCTCGGGGTTAGTTTAGGGGACTGCTCTTCATCTGTTCTTAAAGTCTTATATTAATTTATTGCAATAATTATTATAGTTCACCTTAACTCGCATCGCTTTAGAATTATATGATAGGCACGTTTCGGTACCTTTGGGAGTTTATAGAATGGCGCTATATAAATAACCAGCAACATATTTAACTAAAGCACCTTCAGAGGTGTTATTTAGAACACCTCCGAGGAGTTTTTTTTGAGGAGGCGCTTCACAAACGCACACTTACGATTGTCTGTCTTTGTTCCAGGTTCAACTGGTGCTACTGGGTTTACTGGACCTGCTGGACTCCCTGGCTTTGTAGGTCAGCCAGGTCAGCCAGGACCCAGTGGACCCCCAGGTCCACTTGGACCCACGGGTCAGAGCGGGTCTTCAGGATCTCCAGGTCAGGCTGGTCAACAGGGTCTTCCTGGACCCGCCGGACCAGCAGGACCCACTGGAGACAAAGGACCACAAGGTCCTGCGGGGCCGACGGGGCCGTCTGGAACCCCTGGGGATAAAGGAACCATAGGCCCTGCTGGACCCGCAGGAGACCAAGGGTCTCAGGGTCCTCCAGGACCACTAGGACCAACGGGACCAAGTGGACCGGCTGGACCAACAGGTGTTGCAGGTGTTGTAGGTAAGGCCCCTTACCTGTATTGTCGTTAGTTGTCTGCTAACTATCGTTAACTGCTGCTAACAATTATTAACTGTTATTAATTAAGTAGGCTACTCTTAGTTATTGCTAACATATGTTAACTGTTGTTGTCTATTCTTAACAGCAGAATATTAGCTGGTGTTAATTATTTCTTATTATTTTTTGTTGTTAACTATTTTAAACTGCTAACTATTTAACATGCATAACTATTAACTACTGTTAACTAAGTTTAATTACCGTTCACTTTTCTCTGTTCTCGTTTTCAGGAAGTTCGGGACCCCAAGGACCCTCAGGACCTACTGGTCCTTTGGGTCCGGCTGGACCAAGTGGAACGCCAGGCGAGGCGGGACCCGCAGGACCTCAAGGACCAACAGGGGACCGAGGGCCAACCGGACCATCGGGATTCCAAGGCCCCTCTGGACCGACAGGACCCAGTGGGGACCTTGGGCCGCCCGGGCCCTCTGGCGATAGGGGCCCACAGGGACCCTCAGGTCAGTTTAAATGGCTTCATTGCGATCGGAGCTTATTGCTAATGGATTTGCCTTTCACCTCTGCTTCTGAGATTCTAGTCCCAGTGTGTCCGGTTAATTTAGTTGCAAGGTTGTTGGATTGACGTTGTGTTTGCTCTTCAGCCTAATTAAGTTCCAATTCCACTGTACCAAGCTCCACTGTACTAATGTCACTAGAAGTGCCTTACCAATAAGCGATTACCTCACCTTACCTTAAGTTACCACACCATACCTTACTATATTAATTTTACTATTGAACATATATTCGTTACGCGCGCCATTAACAACAGCTCAAAGGCGCGTGCAGCGACCCTAAACAGGTTACCGAGTGACATCATGATCAAACAGTTAAGTAACGTAAAGGCCGCTGCAAACACAAGCTGAAGAACCCATCCCATCAACATTACTTTATCTCCCCTTTCCTAATCCTGCATTACCTTACCTAAATTATAAATATCTTAACCTTAATTTACTATACCTTGCCTTACCTCACCTTACATTGGATGAGCGAGATGAGCAGAAGTCGTTGAGCATTACTAAAGCCATCTTACCTTCTTTAGGACCAACCGGCTTCACAGGACCCGCCGGACCATCAGGACCAACAGGACCACTTGGACCAGCTGGAGACATTGGTCCACCAGGGAATGCCGGAACCCCAGGAACTCCTGGGTCACCTGGGGCCCCAGGGGTTTCGGTCACTGGAGCCACAGGGGCCACGGGCGCCCAAGGCCCTCCAGGACCAAGTGGACAGCCAGGATCTCAAGGACCACTCGGACCAACTGGTCCGTCCGGGCCAGCTGGACCGGCTGGACCGTTGGGCCCTCCTGGTCAGTCTGGACCGCTAGGACCTTCAGGACCAACCGGACCAAGTGGTACGGCTGGTAGTCCTGGTCAGCCAGGATTTGCAGGTATGAACATTTGTCTTTAGATGACGATGATGATATTATTATTGTTTACCTCTTGTATACATAATAATAATCGCAAATGATCCCTCAGGATTTAAAAATGCTTGCAAAAATCAACTGGAACGACAGCAAGCAAATGCGATTGCGCCTTTTAACGCCATAACTGCATTGTAATCGATGCTAAGAGGGAAGAATTGAAAAGAAATTACCAAATCTGCTTTAAACTCCTGATTTATTTATATTCGCGGAAAATGATATCAGAATCGCCAAACTTTGTAATAAATTTGAAAAATCCGGCACAGTGGATTGTAGAGCATGCTTTATTTTAACCTGAAATCATTCTGTTAACTTCAGGTTCACTTGGTCCAAGTGGGCCAGCCGGTTTACCAGGAGACCGTGGTAGCCCAGGTACTGTTGGACCAGCGGGCGACAGAGGACCAGCCGGCCCTGCGGGACCTAAAGGCGACAGAGGACCAACTGGCCCAACTGGACCTGCTGGTTCACTGGGTCCTATTGGTCCTTCGGGGCTACAGGGCGATCCAGGACCTCAAGGAGGGACAGGAACCCCCGGCCAACAGGGTAAATTACTTGTGTACAATCTTTCTATTAGTAATTTTCACCTGGCAAATAAATTAGGGTCTTCAGCTGTTTCCACTTGATTTCCACTGATGAACGGGCAGCGATGGTGAAGGACCTCACTCGACGAATTCGTTGAAAAATAAGCAGGGTCGAGGCCAAACAGTCGGTATAGAAAACGTATACATTTACATTTACATTTAGGTACTCTGCATCACGTGGTAACATGTTTGTTCCGCAGTCCTGCAAAACGAAAGGACACATTGTGCTTTCTCGTGCACTGAACCGTCCTTTGGGACAGTTTCCCACTCAGCACTTGAATTTTACCGCCAGAAATAGCTCGAGAAATATTTACAGCCTATCTTAAAGGGCACCTTTTGCATTTGTAAGATAGCCAGCTTCCAGCACCTTTGTGAGGTTTTAAAAGGTACTATATAAATGCTTATTTGCATACATGGTAAGTTCTGTAATGTTAGGTTTATCTTTAAAATGTGATGTAATTTGATATTCTGTTTAAATGTGTACATACATACGTAACATACATACACATGTTTTGTTGACATGTTTTCTTGTACGTTGTTAGGTCTTCAGGGACCGTCAGGGCCACAGGGACCAGCTGGTAACAGAGGAGATGTAGGCCCTGCGGGAGATGCAGGTCTACCAGGAGATAAGGGATTGCCTGGCCCATCTGGGCAGCCAGGCAATCCTGGATCGCCCGGGTCAACCGGACCTGCCGGGCAGCAAGGTTTGGAGCTTTTCTGGGATTAAAATGTCAACTTTTTACGTTCACTTTAGTCATCTCGTCACAATTATCTAATTACCTAATCAATTATAGTTATCCTATCATAGCTCATCTTACCATTGTCTTACCATATCATGCCTCATTTCACCACTGCTTTAACCACACTTCATCTTACCATTGTCTTAAGTTTGCAATAGCACAAATGATAGCAAATAATTTGTTTTCTCAATGTTGTCACTTGAAACTTAAATTTCTTAATACAATCAAATACTCCAGAATTCTCTTATAAAACAGAGAAGCTCGATTTTGAATTTTAAATATGATTTCAGTTAAATGCTTGTTCAGGACGATTTTATCCAATAAATCTTAATTATTTTTGAACAAGAACCGCCTGCTTCATACATTGTTTATATATAATTTCAGTCTAATATTCACTTGAAACAATTCTCATCCAATGTTTAACCTAAAAGTAACATTTTTTCAAGTGGATTTTAACTTACTTACAGCTGGATTTTAAAATATAATTTCAGTTTAAAGGTCATTTAAAACAATTTTTGTTTCAATTTTTGTCGTGCACAGGAGCAACCGGTGCAACTGGGGCCACGGGCCCAAAGGGGGCTGTGGGGCAATCGGGTACCCCAGGCACCGATGGGCTGTCTGGCCCTCAGGGTCCAACTGGCCCTGCTGGGCCACAGGGATCACGTGGAGACCCTGGTCCAGTTGGGCAAACTGGAGATAAAGGAAGCCCAGGTTCAGCTGGAAGTCCAGGTAGAACAAGTTCCAAAAATTGCTAAATAAATTGAATGAACTGAATTTATTTAGTGGTTGACCGACCGACGGACCGACGGACCGACTTGCTTATTGGATGGCGCACTGTCTGATTGACTGATTGACTGCCAGACTCACTCACTGATTAACCGACTGACTGGCCGACTGACTGTAGATGTAGAAATAGGCGATTATAAATAAGTCAAAGCAGATGTTTTTAAATAGCCAAAGTATGAGAATTTGAAAGGTTAGAGTAGTAGATTAAAAAAGTAGGCCCTATACAAATTATACTTAACAAACAGTTAAGTAAGGCGATACCAATAACTATTAATGCCTTCTGCTTAAATCGCATGAACTGATTTTCCAGGTCAGCTTGGATCGCCAGGTCCCGTAGGCCCAGCAGGCGACCGAGGCAGTGCTGGCAGCCCTGGGCAGCCTGGAGACCGCGGCCCTACAGGACCCGCAGGACAGCAAGGGGACAGAGGACCGACAGGCCCTGCTGGCTCGGTTGGTCCTGCTGGACCAATCGGACAACCCGGACCCGCTGGTGCGCTTGGTCCTCAAGGAGCGACAGGAGGTCCTGGTCTACCGGGTGATGTTGGTCCTGCCGGACCAGGTGGTCCTCAGGGGGACAGAGGACAACCCGGACCGACGGGCGATGCGGGTTCCCCGGGAGCAAACGGAGCCCAAGGCTCGACTGGACCTCAAGGTTCAAAGGGACAGGTCGGTCCACAAGGGTCTCCTGGAGCAACGGGTCCTTCAGGACCCGCCGGACCATCTGGGCCAAAAGGTGATACAGGACAACAGGGAGACTCTGGACGACAAGGTCCTACTGGACCTCAAGGACAAGCTGGAGACCGTGGTCCGACTGGACCTGCAGGTCCTCAGGGGTCACCCGGTGCACCTGGATTGTCTGGACAACCAGGAGGAACTGGATTTCAAGGTAATCTAATTCTAATCGAACATAATGCCTAATTCTAATATCTAATAAAACCTGATCCTAATGCAATTATTAAATCAATTCCAAACCTAACCATAATCTAATCATAACAATATAATCTCATAATCTAATCATAATAATATAATACTATAATCTAATCATATTATAATTTAGTCCTAATGTGAAATGAAATCATGGTAATATAATGTCAACTTAATTTTACTGTAATCTAATCTAACCATAATCTAATGTGTTCCTGATCTAATCTCACCCTAATCTGATTTCATTCTTGTGTAATGTATTTCTATTTTAATTTAATTGCTATCTAATCTAACACCAATCTAATGTATTCTAATCTAATCTCGTCCTAATTTTATCTAATCATAATTGAAACTCAAATCCGTAAAATATAATCTGTTGTAATCGAACTTAATCTCCTATATGATCCTATCATTTAACAGTTTGTGCTTGGTTGTTCATGTGTATATGACGTTTGTATTTGAGCATTTTTATAGCTCCTTTGACAACCGCTAAGAGGCATTGATATTTGAACCCGGGATGTTATGTTCCAGGTGCGGCTGGTCCATCTGGACCAATAGGACCCCAAGGGGCTACTGGGTCCACTGGAGCAACCGGAGACAAGGGTCCAGCTGGAACTGCAGGAACTCCAGGTGAGATGTCAACATGTTTCAGTTGATTGTTTAATTTATTTTCTTTCAATTTTATTACACTTTTTATGGACCTCTGAAAGACTGTCTACATATTGCCATGTAGCCGGGGCAGTAGGATTCATTACGTTGCTTTTTCCTTTACAGGTGAAAAAGGTCCTCAAGGACCAACTGGTCCTCTGGGATCACCCGGTCCATCTGGTCTACCAGGGCCATCTGGGGCATCTGGTTCACCAGGAGATAAAGGCAGCACCGGTCAGCCTGGACTGCCAGGTTCACTGGGTCAGCCTGGTTCATCCGGTCAACCAGGCGACCGAGGACCTCAAGGTCCGACTGGACCTGCTGGTGACATCGGTCTACCAGGACCTCAGGGACCGGCTGGGCTGCGCGGAGATGCTGGTCCAACGGGATCGCTCGGTCCTCCTGGACCTGCGGGTCCCAAGGGACCTTCTGGAAACCAGGGAAGCCCCGGGCTGCCTGGGTCCACTGGGTTGCCCGGACCTCTGGGTCAGGCAGGTGATGTTGGGCCTTCGGGGCCGGCTGGACTGACTGGGCCAGCTGGAGGAACAGGACCACCAGGTCCTGCAGGTGACAGAGGCGATCAAGGACCAGCGGGAACACCTGGTTTGGCAGGTAAAATAATTTACGCCTAATATCTGTTAAGGAAAGTTTTCTTATGGGCGTTAAATAAATTCACAAGAGTATAGAGTCGGGTAGAGGTATGGACAGAACAGAAGTTCACAGGATACAGAGCAGAGGGAAGTAGAGGAGTGCAGAGCAGCAGAAGATAACAGCGCACATAACAGCCGGAGAGTTCAGAGAAGAGGAGAGCAGAGTAAAGAAGAACAAAAAAGGAGAACAGAGTAGAGGAGATCAGAGGATGGAGAGAAGAGATGAGAGCAGATGAGTGTACAGAAGAGGTAAGGAGAGCCGAGGAGAGGACGATGAGAGAAATCAAAGAAGAGCAGAGGATACGAGAAGAGTTGAGGAGTGCAGAGAAGAGTAGAGGATGGGAAGACGAGAGCGGAGCACATACGAGCAGGGGATTGGAGAAAAGACGAGTGGGGGCAAGTGGTGAGATGAGAGGAGAGAATGCAACAAAAGAGAAGAGCAGAAGATGAAAGAATAGAGGAGAGGAATGCAATGAGATCAAACGACAGGAGAGGAGATAATTGGACAGAAGAAAGTAAAGCAGAACCTGTCATATAGCATCGCATGGTATGAAACTGCATAGCATATTATTGTATATCATAACACAACATAATACAGATGACTTTACAACATAATGCAGCATAGCATAACATTGTATATCATAACACAACATAATACAGACAACATATGGCATAAAATAGCATAACATAACATAGTTAGCCAAGATGGACGCTCACGGATTTTCAGCGTTCTTACAGTTCGGTTTTTTAAATTTCAAGTTTATTTTGTTTTCTATTGTGTAATTATATCTCGGCGAATTGGATATCTTATTATTTCGTAAATCAAACGGGCGTTCAAAATGTTGAATACGGTAACTTTAATTTTACAAACGTTCTGATTATCTGCTGCCGGTAGGCGTCATTGTAATAATAATAATAATAATAATAATAATAATAATAATAATAATGGCACAGAATAGGCATGGCATAACAAGACATAACATTGCGTTGCAACATTACATTAATTCCAAATTTTAGAATTTTAAATAGCATTGTATAGCATAAAATAATATGGCATAAAATGACAGTATGACATAACATAGCAACAGCGTGACATATGAAGGCATGACATAGCATTCGAGTTTACTCCAAAGTGAATCATAATAGAATGCTACATAAACTTTTACTTCAAATAGCATTGCATAGTTTCAGAGAGCATCTCATAAGATGATAACATAGCAGAGCATAGTAGCAAAGCATAACAAAGGACAATATAGCATAGCATTTTATAGCATTGCGAAGCACAATATAGCATAATGTTCTTAGATTTTATTCCAAATTCAATCATTAAAAAAGCATGGCCTTTATAATTCGGTGTCCCATAAGAGGACAACATAGCATAGCATAGCATAGCATTACAAAGTATGGCATAACATAATAAAGTACAGCAGAGTTTAGCATAGCACTGTCTAGAATATTATGAGAAGATATAGAATAGTTCAGCACAGCATTAGCTTTAATTCCATCTTGTTGTCAAGTTAAAGAGGTTCGACCTGATATATTGAAACAGGAAGCCAAGGCCCTATCGGATCTCAAGGACCTCCAGGAGACCGTGGTCAACCAGGACCAACTGGTGGCTCAGGATTTCTCGGTGATCCAGGACCAGTTGGACAGCCTGGACCTCCTGGACCCTCTGGCGACACTGGGTCCCCAGGACCATCTGGACAACCGGGACAAGCTGGAGGAACTGGACCAAAAGGCGCACTTGGACCAACTGGTCCGAAAGGATCGCCTGGAACCGCTGGAACCCCTGGAACTCCAGGTAATTATAGAACTAGAGTATCTAGATTGGGCATTAGGTGGATGGCTGGCTGAATGAATGAGTAAGTGAAAGAATTAGCTAGTGATCGAGTGATTTCAGTGAGTGGGTTGGTGAATGACTGGTTTGGTCATGAGTCGTTGGGCGAGTGGGTGGGGAGGCGTGAGTTAGTAGGTGAGTGTATGATCTGGTAATTGGTAATCGAGAATGTGAATGAATCGAGTGTGGTAGTGTGTTAGAGATTGACGTAGGTGGCAAGCTTCCGAGCGAGCCAATGACTATATGTATATCATCTCTAGGGGCTGTATAAATGTTCTGCTACAACTTGCATGTCATTCTTCAACACAGAGGGTGTAAGAATGACAGTGTGTCAATTAGTTCTGTTAAAAAGATTATGATTTGGAATACAATTTGCTTAGAAACGACCAACGACTGATGCCTTTTGCGTTACGAAACGGCGCTGTAGAAGTCTGTAGATTAGATTAATGTTAATTGTTTTTCTTGTATTAGGTCGAGCTGGGTCCTCCGGTAGTACTGGTCTTCCGGGTCTTCAGGGTCAAGCTGGGTCTCCGGGCAACCAGGGACCTACAGGACCTTCCGGACCAACGGGTCCCCAAGGCGCAACTGGTGATCCAGGAGCAACTGGAGACCCAGGGCCACAAGGTCCACAAGGTTCGGTTGGGCCACAGGGACCGGCTGGATCGCTTGGAACAGCTGGACCAGCTGGACCGACAGGGCAGGCTGGAGTGGCAGGTCTGGTTTAAATACAATTGGCCATTTATCACGTTGTTATCTCTGCTATCAATTTTGTTAATGTTAAGAACCTCTAGCATCTCATCCGATGTTCCCTGTATTTTTTTCGCAGTGCGCGCACTGGCCTACCGCATGAGGCTCGTAGAACTGACTGAAGTTACGGGGACGAGTCCCTCGTGCGTAGGTCGGGACGAAGGTGTGTGTAAACAGCGAAGGTTATAGAAAGAGAACCTTCACAGTCAGAGTTCCCTAAAGATATCCTATCTTCTGAAGCAGTGTTTATTAACTGTGTTGGTCGAGAATTGCCAACACAGAGTCCCGGTACGAGAACTTAATTCGTAAGTTGTGGTGCATTATGTACATTCATGTGAGGCTGGGAAGCCTACACACGGAAATGCAGCGAGAGACGTGTGACAGTGGGGAGATGCGTTGCCCAAATTGTCATATGTCTAGGGGTAAAGCGCAGAGACTGGTCTTAATACTCTCCTCTCCCAAGAACTAAGAGAACGACTGGTGTTTCAGATCAATAATGGTAGTTCCAGAGTTACGAGATGTAGAATAGTGGTGAAGAGGAAGCCCGTAATTAAAAAGACACACGCAGTTATGCACAGAACGCGACCGCCCCACTTTAACCGTCTTCAAATACCTTCTCTGGAAAATATTTCCAGATGTCAGGTAGCTCCTCAAGAACGGCGTTTAGAGCAGTTAGTGCAACATGATACTGAGGATTTGTTAAGCGCTTCTTACCCTTACACAATGTAGCTAGTTGTTTTCAGTCACCTGTTCTGTACAATATTCATAGTGTACACCGTTAGCTCGAGAGAGCAGTAGGGTTTATCCTTCAAACAGATCCTATAGGTCAGAATTCAGAAAGCCGCGTTCACCGGTCGGAGCTAGTGGCCAGCTAAATAGCCCAGTGTATCGTGTGTAATTGTAATTTGAGATTTATAGAGCGCCTTTTAGAGTATAAACTCAACAGAGGTGCTTCCGACCCGAAAAAGTAAAATCACTGTTAAACAGTACAGTCTTCAGGCGCCTGCGGAACACTAAGAGGGGGAGAGAAAGGAGCTCAAGTCGCATTTCTCGAGGGAGACGATTCCAGCAAGTGGGACCAACGTAGGCAAAGCTTCTGGACTGGGCCGCAGCGGTTCACATGCGAGGGATAAACAGGAGATCTTGAGTGGCCGAGCGAAGGGTGATACGACCTTCCAAGGAGGTGGGCCATTCATGTGGGCCACATGAATGCGATTTTACGTCTGGATGGATGCTGTAGGATGGCAGGCATTATTGATTCGCAATATGAAGCATGGAAACCTTGCTATGGCTTTCTGAACACGGTAGGCTAAATATGTCAGCAGCTGTAATAATGAGCCAAATGTAACTGAAATAACATGAACCCTCACGAAATTTGTGCACTAGCAGGAAATAGTTGTGTGCACTACCCTCAAAAGTCGTGCTCGCGCAGCTTAGAGGTAACAATGACCTCTTCATAGGGAAGAAGTAAACAATTGAGCAATTTGAAATGCCTTGTGAAGCTTGCCATAAGAGGTGAAAGTATTAACTGAAATACCATCCAGGGAGTTATGCAAGGTCGACAGGCTCAGCAAGAACCAAAATACAGTTGGCCAACGCGAGTGAAAAACTTATCTTGGAATAACCGAGCCAGTTATTAAGCCTCGATAAAGAGACGGGTCGGACGAATTGATGTAGATATGTAACCGGTAGAACACAGTAGTCGATGGCACATAAATCTTCTTAATCAGTTAATGGCTTCATTGACACTGTTGTTGAGAAGGAGCTAATCTTCATTCGTCACAAGTACAGCAATCTATTACTGTTTACAAGCCACAGAGTAGTATTACTCCAACCCCTCTATATACTCAGTAGATATGTTATTTCATTAAGTTCTAAGTTCTTTCTTTCATTTCATTTCAATTAATTTCCTGAATCTATTTCTCTATAATAGGGCTGAACAATAGCCTGTCTTGAAGGACAGACCAAGTATAATACATAATCAGTTATTAATTATGTCTCAATTTCTTTGTATTATTTGTTTTTAAGTTTGTGTACAACATCTTCCTCCTAATTAATTAATTCATTCTTTTTGGTTCTTTTAAGAATTAATAATTCATTTGTTTTTTTGATTAGTAATTTAAGAAATAATTGTTTTGGGTTGATGATCATGATGGAGAAATACACAAAGAGCTTTTATGCCTCACAAAATTTTACTGAGTTTAAATAAATATTATTAAATAAATAATTTTATAAACAAATAAATTGTTTTTGTTTAATACATTCTGTCAGTTTATTCTCCTTAATACTGTTTTCATATTCTTTCAGGTGGTACTGGGTCTCCAGGACCAGTGGGTCCCCTTGGCCCCACAGGTCCAGCTGGGCCTGCCGGACCAAAAGGCTTGTCAGGAGAAACAGGAAGTCCTGGTCCTACAGGTCCCTCTGGGCCAAAGGGTCCCACTGGGGCCAGTGGGCCTATCGGACCAAGTGGAAGTCCTGGAACCCCAGGACAAAATGGAGCGACAGGACAACCAGGACCAAGTGGGGACCGAGGAACACCTGGACAACAAGGACCATCCGGACAAACAGGTTTGTTGACAGGGAATACTTTCAGTGCATAAAAGTGACCAGATTATACATTAGATATGATTGAGTCGGATTAGATTTCATTGGATCGGGTTAAAAAGATGAGAAGATTATATTTTTATTCATTATTTTATATTAGATTGTACTTAACTTGATTTGCATTGATTAGATTAAATTAAATTAGATTGGAATGGATTTAAATTTTCTTGGATTGGATTAGATTGGGTAAGATTAGATCAGTGTTGCCTCGATTATTCTAGTCATAATTAGCAGTGATCATCGTGGTCATCTTCATCATCATTCATTGTTGTCTATTATTTTTCTGTAGGTCCTCTCGGGCCACTCGGGCCACCCGGTCCCTCAGGAGCCAGTGGAACCCCTGGTCAGATGGGAGGCCCTGGAGCCACAGGCAGCATTGGGCCATCAGGGCCGTTGGGACCATCAGGACCCGCGGGTGACCGCGGAACTCCAGGCACCCCAGGCACACCAGGATCTCCTGGGGATCAAGGGCCGCAGGGATCGCAGGGCCCATCAGGATCGGTCGGACAGCCGGGCCCACAGGGTCCGCCTGGTGACCGTGGAGCTGCAGGATCTCAAGGAGCAACAGGACCTGCAGGTCAAATGATGTCTTGCTTGATGAGCACTTTTCTTGACATTTTCATAGCGCCTTTCAGAACAGAAAGGGCAGTCTCTTAAGCTAACCCGAGAGGTAGCTACGGGTGCAGTGTTAGTGACATCATTTTCTTAGCCTTGGCATATATGAAGGCAGGAAGTGTATGGTCATCATACTTATTTTATAGATGAATTTGTTAGCAGACATGGGTGGAGAAGAAAGTTTTAGACATCTTGCTACCCTGGCAGGGATTTGCATCCAGACCTCACGACTGACACTCCAGCTGTATACCTTGAGTAAAGTAATAATAATAATAATAATAATAATAATAATAAAAATGATAAAGTACATTGGGTCAAAAAATAATAATAAATAAATTAATAATAAATAAATAAATAATAAATAAATAAATAATAAATTAATAAATAATAAATTAATAAATAATTAATAAATAATAACAATAACAATGATAATTGTAACTATAACTATAATCATAAATAATTAGTATAATAATAACAATATGCAGCTGTCTTTTTTGTACAGGTCCTATAGGTCCACAGGGAACACAAGGTGGAACTGGTCAGCCGGGGCCATCTGGACCCCAGGGGCCTTCAGGTGATCGCGGCCAGCCTGGTGACTCTGGCACTCCAGGCAGCCCTGGCGACAAGGGGCCCACTGGGCCTGCTGGGCCAACTGGCCCCGCTGGTCCTGCTGGTTCAGTCGGCCAGCCTGGCCCCTCTGGTGATCTAGGCTCCCCGGGTGAAGCCGGGGCTCAGGGCCCTCAAGGCCCTAAGGGCCCTCAGGGCAACAAAGGAATTTCCGGAGGGACAGGAACCCAGGGTCAACCTGGGTTAAGAGGAGACCCAGGCCCAGCTGGTCCGTCTGGTAATCCAGGCCAGCCTGGCTCACCAGGACCTCAAGGTCAATCTGGACAGGACGGTGATAAGGGTCCCGCTGGAGCAGCTGGCCCCACAGGACCACAAGGTATTCACTTGCTTACATGATCATTGATTTAATTGTTTCCTCAGCCTGTAAGAAAATAATTAGTATGTATCAGCGCATTTATTATGTGCGTCCCAAGGACCTCTAATTATTATATGTAATATATCAAATGAGATAAAAGCAAGTTTTATATATACTTCTAAGAATGCATTCAGAGCAGAATTAAACATAATTATTGTGACTGCTGCAAAATAATATAATTGTAAAAATTATCGACAACAATTTTCTAGAAATAACATATCTTTATCTATAACTTATCATAATATTTATTATTAAGGGATAATTTCTTCCTTGGGTTAAAATAATTCTAAAATTGATATTATAGGACCTTCTGGACCAATTGGACCAAATGGACAAGCGGGAGAACGTGGACCAAGTGGACCGCCTGGCTCAGTAGGACCACAGGGACCAACCGGGCCGTTAGGTCCTACTGGACCATCAGGATTACAAGGAGCATCAGGCCAGCCTGGAGCTGTCGGACCAAAAGGGCCAACAGGAACTCTTGGTCCTACGGGTCCTACAGGCGATGCTGGGACTTCTGGTCAGCCAGGAACACCAGGACAGCAAGGAGCTACGGGTCCCCAAGGTCCCATTGGACCAACCGGTCAGGCCGGGTTCTCCGGACCTCAGGGTGCCCCTGGAGATCGAGGTTCCCCTGGCGCGAATGGTCAGCCAGGAAATCAAGGGCCCCAGGGTGAGAAAGGACCGACTGGTCCATCTGGTAGCGCTGGATCTCCTGGTCAAGACGGAACAGCTGGAGCTCAGGGTGACAAGGGTGCAGCCGGCGATAAAGGACCTGCAGGAACTCCTGGATCTCCTGGAACGCCAGGAATACAAGGTACTCAAGAAGTAATACTAATAGTCTAACGATAATACTCACACTGTTAATTTATTTATGTTTTCATTGTAATATCTGTAGTCTATTAGTAATTCTAGTGGTAAGAGAATATATTCAAGTAGTACATGTTAATCTCATACAAAACTTGCCTACTTACTTCGCTGTTACTTTTCAGGATCCGTGGGAGCCACTGGAGCCCCAGGATCGCAGGGGCCAGCCGGACCAAGTGGACCCGCCGGTCCTCAGGGTACTCAAGGACCAAAGGGCAATCCCGGTCAAGCTGGTGCCAACGGAAATCCAGGCGAAATCGGACCGCAAGGGCAGCAAGGTCCTCCAGGTCAACTTGGACCAATGGGACCTGCTGGAGATCGAGGACCAGCTGGTACAAGCGGACCATCCGGTCCCAGAGGTCCGACTGGACCCGCTGGAACCAGAGGAGATGTCGGTCCCGCTGGGCCATCCGGAACTCCTGGATCTTCTGGACCTGCTGGGTTGTCAGGATCACCTGGGGCGGCAGGCCCAACTGGACCGACGGGTCCTACCGGAGAAAAGGGCACTCCTGGTCCAGCTGGGACATCGGGTCCGCCTGGAGCTAGGGGATCGACTGGATCTCCCGGTAAACTATTCATATGACTACAGAAAGATGATCCGTTTACTTGTTCGTTCGTTTATTCAATCTTCAAGTCTTTTATTTGTTTCTTCATTCTTTCGTTCGGTCATTCTTATACTCGTTCATTTCCTCAGAAAGTTGTTCATTCTTTTGTTCATTCGTTCATTCATTAATTATTTCGTTGTATCATACCTTGATACTGTAAGTTGACTGATTGATTGATTTACTATGAATTATTTATTAATTAATTCACTTAGAGCACATATTTTAGAAGCATTATTTATCTTTTACTTCCATTGATGTCTTCTACTTTCAGGAACGAATGGGTCGCCTGGCCCCGCAGGGGACAAGGGCCCCACGGGATTCGCCGGATTACAAGGAGCCTCAGGCGCCCAAGGACCCAGTGGACCCACTGGACCGAAGGGCCAGCCCGGTCCAGCGGGCGACCGAGGCCAAGTCGGTCCATCCGGAGAAAAAGGCCCAACAGGGCCAGCAGGACCTTCAGGAAACCCTGGAGAAGCGGGTATACAGGGTCCCTCTGGACCAGCTGGTCAGATTGGGTCGCAGGGACCACCGGGGCCAAGCGGGCCTGCTGGACCGCCAGGGGAGGTTGGATCTCAGGGGCCGACCGGGCAGCGCGGGCCTTCCGGGTCGCGTGGACCGGCGGGCAGTGCAGGACCTCAGGGAGAGAAGGGCTCGCCTGGGAGTCCCGGATCGATCGGTTCCCCGGGACAAGCTGGAGCGACTGGTCCAACTGGGGAAAAGGGATCTCCCGGAGACATCGGACTACCTGGTTCGGCTGGAAATCCAGGGTCTTCAGGATTTCAAGGTAAGGACTTCAGAAAAAAGAATTCATTACAGTTCATATACTCGGGGTTAGATTAATGTATTGTTCTAATTACATAAACTATAATCAAAATAATAATTAAAATAAAAAATAATAATGTGTTTTTATGAGGCACCTAAAAGTGCTGTATTGTTTATTGATACATGCATACATACATACATATATACATACATATATACATGCATATGTGCTTGCATTAAAAATCATAAATATTATATCATATTTTACTACTGATTTTGAATACCTAGAATGTTGAATATATGTTTTGAGAGGTTCTAGAAGGCAGTATATAAATGTTCAAATACATACAAACGTATACACATATATACATAGATGCATACGTATATATACATACATACATAAATACATACGTACATAGATACGTACAGCACTTTGTGAGGTATTTAAAGGATGCTGTGTCTAGATTCATTCATTCATTCATATATACATACGTTTATTCAACAGATTTTTACAATTTAAATGCGCAACAGAAAGACATTTGTTATACTGTGGTGATACAGCAGTTTTGGTCAATTGTTCCATGAGCTTATAGAGACTAGAGCATAAATTTAAACTTCTACAGGAATTTATATAAGCATCAATTTCTGTATTCATTAACAGTGCATGTCTTTCATCATAATTATCGATAGGATTAAATTTTATCTGTTAGTTTTCTCTAACATGGGGCAGATATTGCGTTTCTAAAAGATACTTGTCTTATATTTCTTCGAATACAAACATGAATACAGATATACATCATACGCACACATGCATGCATGCATGCATACATACATACCTAGAGTGATAATAATTAGAATTATGTGCTGTATAATCGGGCGCTAAATATGTTCTATTCTTTACAGGAAATCCTGGTCAACCAGGTTCCTTGGGACAGGCAGGTGCAGTTGGAGCCTCAGGTGTGAGCGGGGCAACAGGTCCCACCGGGGCCCCAGGACCACGTGGTCCCTCGGGGATTCAACATCTGACCGGAGAAAAGGGTGAAACCGGACAAACTGGGGCGACGGGAGCCTCAGGGCCTCCAGGTGCCGCGGGAGACGCAGGCACACCGGGATCTCCGGGATCTCCGGGAACTGTGGGCCAATTGGGACCACAGGGTCCGAAGGGGGACATAGGACCGACGGGCTTTGTCGGAGCACAGGGAGCGTCTGGACCAGCCGGCCCGCCTGGACCAATCGGGTCACCTGGTGAGAAAGGAATTCCTGGAGAGAAAGGCACTCCTGGACCTCAGGGACCAACAGGTAGGATGCTTTGCTTAACGACACTGTATTAATATTTTTAATTTATATTTTATTATATTATATTTATTTATTTACTGAATTTATAAAACGCGTACAAGATCAGTAAATCTGAATCTGAGGCGCGTAGACAAGTGTGCCCGAACAACTTGTCTAGGGTCGTTACACAGACTCCGCTCACCAGGCTCGAACCTGCAATCTTTGGATTACATGGCCACTGCGCTATCGAATAAACCACTGTGCAGCAAGACAAGGACTGTCAAAGGTGGCGTTGACTAAGGAAGGAAATATATGGCAAGGCTAGTTAAGATAAATTAAGAGAATGGGAAAAAGAACGACACCTACTAGGCTAAAAAGACGAAGTTTCATATAACTATAATCGGTTAGAGAAGGTAATCAAAGGCAAAATTCAGGCAAGATAAGGCAAAATAAGTTAAGGGAATATAAAAGAAGGGAAACCAAGGTAAGGTATGGGTAGGAAAGGTCAGGCCAAGCAGGAGAAGTCGCGATAAGTCGAATGTAATTGAATTGAAGGCAAGCGATTTGAACCGAGATAGCGAAGCTATGCAGTAACAGAAACCACAAAACTCGAAGGAGTGAGACCATACAAGAGCAGGTAACGGACGGTAGGAAGGAAAATCTATGCAAGATAAGGCGAGAGAACAGAACAAATCACGGGAAGGGAAAGGAAGTGACAGGAACGCAAGAGAGAACAAGTTTCCTAACCTGTACAGTCGTAGAATTGCAATGTAAGGCTAATGGATCTTTATATAATACCAGTTCAAGGAAACTCCAATGCAACAACATCAGTTCACAATCAGATATGATGGTTTTCAGCCTTTCAGGGTATGAACACTGAGAGGTTCTGAAAATGCGTTACATACGTGCCCAGATACGTAGATACAAGGCCAGGGAAAGATCAGAAGTTCATTTATTTTGGTAATTATATTCCCCGAATTAATAATCATACTGCTTCATTCACAGGTAACATCGGCCCCCCAGGCCCTGTTGGGGAGAAAGGCACACAAGGCTTGACGGGTGGGCTAGGATCGCCAGGCGCATCAGGCCCATCCGGACCCCAGGGCCAACCCGGAGACCGCGGGCCGTCTGGTACCCCCGGCCAGCCTGGCACAACAGGCGAGAAAGGACCACAAGGCCCTTCTGGTCCTGCGGGTCCACAGGGAGAAAAAGGTCTGCCAGGTTCCCCTGGACTCACTGGCATCCAAGGCTCGCCAGGTCCTACCGGTCCATCCGGACCAATTGGACCCTCTGGAGACAAAGGCACCCCTGGCCTGTCTGGTGATAGGGGGCAGCCTGGACCAAACGGGCAGCCTGGTAACCCAGGAACTCAGGGCGATAAAGGACCTACTGGGTCTCCGGGAACTCCCGGGACCAATGGACAGCCCGGTCAGCAGGGAGCGACTGGTGAGCCGGGCCCAGTGGGTCCAAGCGGAACCAACGGGCAGAATGGAATTCCTGGAACTCCTGGAGCCACAGGTGAGAAAAGTTTTAATGATGATTTTCACTAAAAATAAAAAAATATAACATAAATAAGTTTATTAAACACTGAAAGTTTATTTAAGAAGTAAAATATTATTATTGGAGTTGAAATCCAGTGCATACTAATTGTTAGAATTTTAATTCTGATTTTTCCCGATTTGAACTTAAATTAAATAAATATAAAGTTAAACCAACAAAATTATATAAGTAGTAAAATTATTTGAAATATTGAATCCAGTACTGTAAATATTTCTCATTAATGCAAATTATTTTAATGCTGGTTTTGCATTAGAAATGCAAATGCAAATATTCTATAACCTGAAAGGTTATTTAAGAAGAAATTTTTAAATTTTTTTAATTAGGTGCAACCGGAGCAACAGGGCCTCAGGGACCAAAGGGAGGACCGGGATCGTTAGGGCTTCAGGGACCAGTTGGTCCCATGGGCTCCTCAGGAGACGTCGGCCGGGCAGGTAACCCAGGATCGCAGGGTCCACAGGGCGATCAGGGCCAGCAAGGACAACAGGGACCTCAAGGCCCTCAAGGTCCTCCTGGACCAATGGGCGACAAGGGCATCACTGGTCCAGCTGGAACCCAGGGACAGCAAGGCGATCAAGGACCTCAGGGACTCCAGGGTGATCGCGGCGCAGCTGGAAATCCTGGACAACCTGGACTAACGGGAGATCCAGGACAACAGGGACCCGTCGGGTCGCCTGGACAGATTGGACAGGCCGGTCAACAGGGAGCATCGGGACCCACCGGACCAGCTGGCGATAAGGGTCCCTCCGGCACCCCAGGGCAGCCAGGATTACCGGGTGCAACTGGGTTCCCAGGACCAAGCGGGCTTCCCGGTGCACAGGGCAGCGTAGGTCCCGCCGGGGCAGCGGGTTTGCCTGGGCCTGCCGGCGACCGTGGAACCCCTGGAGCCCCTGGCGCTCAGGGAGCGACAGGTGAGAGGGGGACAGACGGCACGAACGGGTTGCCTGGGCCCCAGGGGCTGAAAGGTGACCAGGGCCAGCAAGGCACGCCTGGAGAGATGGGACCACCGGGTCAGTCTGGACAGTTGGGACAGCCGGGACCCCGTGGACCTACTGGAGACCCCGGATCACAGGGAGCAGCTGGAAGTCCTGGATCACCGGGAAGTGCGGGGAGAGACGGTAAGGATTAATGAGTTTAATGTGGCTAATTAGGGGCTTTTGATATCAGGTCAGAGGTTGGATCATTTATGCAGTGGCGTCACATAAGTAGCGTACTTATGTACCCCTTATGTACCCCTCTGGAATAAACTCTATTCTGTAAACTTAGCACCTTCACACCTTGCAATCTGTGCGCAGGTCTTTCACTCAAAAGTTTAAAAAAAAACTCTTCCACGGATCCTATCCTGATTCCTCCTCTTCCCATTATCTATCTTGCCGCTCCAATTCCAAACACCATGCACCATAGTCGTCCGACTATCTTCTTGCCTAGCCCTTGGATCTTGACTTGGAACCAAATATGACCCTTCCTACCTATCGGTTTTGTTTTGACTGAGCTCCTGTGAATAAGCTGGTTCCCGCGACTCGGCTTTCTGTGGGCACTGTAAAAGCTCAAGTATACGATTACGGTTTATAATCCGTCCTCTCGAACCAGACTATCAATAATTGTCAATATGCTTTCAGTCAGTCATCCAGTCATTCATTTTAAAATTCATTTCAGGGGTATGTGACCCGTCTACCAATAAATAATGCACTTTCGACACTTTGGTTCTGGTTGTGCCTCGAACAAGGATAATGTTGGGTTCTCTGGCGTTCTCGGTTGTTCGCTCAAAGTTTCTTTTAATTCACTGCCTCCAAGTTCTGTTCGTTCTGTCAATTCTTTCATGTTATTCAAATCTAAACTTAAGACTTGCCTGTTTGAACTTGCTTATCACTTTTGACTAGGCTTCCCCAACAGATAAAGATTTTTGAGCAACCATCGTTTTGGTGGTTGCTTGATGGTAACGGAGTTATTATAAAGAAAACTATATTAATTTAGAATCATTTATTTATAATTTATTTATAATTTAATTAGTTATTGATTCAGACAAGAGTCACTTCGCCGATGATTAAAGTTTCAACCACTCTAATCTACGCTTTCTTTCTTTCTCAAACGTAGGTTCCACCGGAGGCACAGGGGCTCCTGGACCCCAAGGTCCTCAGGGGTTGCAGGGAGCCGTCGGAGCTCCTGGTTTGACGGGTCCTGCTGGTATTGCCGGCTTCACAGGAGCCACTGGCCTGCCAGGAGAGAAGGGAAGTCCGGGTCCACAGGGACCTTCAGGGCCACAGGGACCAACTGGCCCGCTTGGGCCGAGCGGAGACCGAGGGGCTGCTGGACCTCAAGGAGCGCCTGGTGACAGAGGCCCAACTGGGCAGCCAGGTGAGCACAGTAATTGAAAGTACGAGGTGCTGTTGCATTTGACAGAATTTAACGGCCAGAATTGACCAGAATAATGATAGACTGCTAAACTACTGTTGGTGCTTCATATTCAGATTTACTAAATGATTCAAGTGAGTAAATGAATAAATTAAATAAACGGATAAAAGAATTTGTTAAATTTAGAGCTTGGCACAGTCGATACGATGTCAAGCAGAGGAAGTTAGGCAACCATGCATAATACTTAATTGGGTGGCCATCCATGTAATGACCATCCAGGCCATATCATTGTTTCTGTAGTATTGGTGGTGGTAGTGGTGGTGGTGGTGTTAGTAGTAGTAGTAGTAGTAGTAGTAATAGTAGTAGTAGTAGTAGTAGTAGTGGTAGTAGTAATAGTAGAAGTAGTAATTGTTGTTGTTGTTGTATCATCGTCATCATCATCATTGGATAAGAATCTCTTGGTCTTGTATTGTTGATCAGGTGCTGCTGGATCACAGGGACCGCAGGGACTTGCTGGTGATCCAGGTCCAACTGGAACAGGTGGTACACAGGGGCCACCTGGTCCTATAGGTCCAGCTGGACCCATAGGTAATCCAGGAACGGCCGGCCTTCCAGGTGGAACCGGATTCACTGGACCAGCTGGACCAGCTGGTCCTATTGGTAAGGGTTGCATCATGTCTATGGTGTTGAAATTGTGAACATATGTTCTAAGTAGTTTGGTCCAATCCGGTCTGCTCTAATTGAATCCAATACCGTCTACTCTCTTCTGTTATAAATTATACTATGTAATTGAATTTTATCTACAGTATGTAATTAAATCTATGGCCTATTTACTTGAAGGGTGTTGTACAAATTTTTAGATACTTACATAAACGTAATTTGATGCAAATTTAATATAATGTATTAAGATATAAATTAATGTAAATCTTATCTAATCTATATTATCTAACATCAGCTAATCTAATTAAAAATCTAAACGAGCCTATTTAAATGTTTTATAGATATTATCTTACTCATCTTATCATGTGCAGCCTAATCTGATCATGTGACTGCAAATCTGATTCACTGATGCATAATGTAATCAACAGATGCTTAATCTGAACCTATGATGCCTCATCTGAGCCTATGATGTCTCATCTGAACTTATGACGCCTAATCTGAATCTATGACGCCTATTTTGATCCTTTTGATCCCATGACTTTATTATCAGAGTCACCTTCTGTGAGGCTGTTCAAAACACATAACAAAATGCTTAGATATCCAGCTATACCTTTAAAATGTATACTGCAGTTTTAATTATCTGGAACAACTAAGAAAACAATGTTTATAAGAATTGAGATGGAAAACCCAGTGACAAAGTTTCATTAAAAAATGCTGTATCGATTGTTTTTTAGGCCCACAGGGCGACCAAGGATCCCAAGGTCTTCCTGGACAGCAAGGCCCAACAGGCCCAACAGGTCCAACCGGACTCCAAGGCGACAGAGGCCTGGCCGGAGACCGAGGAGCCGCTGGTGATCGCGGCCCACCCGGGTCAGCTGGTGCCTCAGGGGACAAGGGGCCATCCGGTCCTCAAGGACCGATGGGTCCAGCCGGACCAACTGGACCACTAGGGCCACAGGGTGACAAAGGAACGCCAGGGACGCCGGGGAGTGCTGGAAGAGATGCCCAGCCAGGTATGCTGTTAGGATCTAATTGGTTAGGTTTCTACCTGGTCTGGCATCTACCTTTTTCCCAATTAATTTATGTTTCCTTTTGTGTTTTTCATATAGAGTCAGTTTAAAATTTACTATTATTTACGATTTGGATAGACTAACTGCCTTCTTCAAATTTAAAATATATATGTAAATTTAATTGCTTTTTCATCTTGACTTTGGGCACTTCAAATTAAGTTATTTAATGTGGTTTCAAATTGTACTATGATTCATACATAAAATTATCTTCTTTGATATTTATTATCTTGAATTGTTGCAAATTTTAAATTCGTTATATTTATAGCAGTTTATGGATGAATGCAAATTAATAATAATTAATAATCATTTAATGCATAAATAAATAAATTATATAATGAAATAAAATAAATAGTTAGTAAATTATCTGTATTCATACTGTTAGTTTTCTTAACAACCTAATTATATTGTTAATTATTCTCGCCTATCCCCAGAAAATCACAGCATGACTTCAAGTAAGAATCGTGCATTTGTATAATCGTACAGGTGTTGGTGGTAATGTTTCGTAGGTGTCCAGGGAGCGGTCGGTGCCACAGGTCTTCCAGGCGATCGAGGCCTTCCCGGCCCAACAGGACCAGCCGGTTCAATAGGGCAACCAGGCGACAATGGACTTCCAGGACCAACGGGACCAGTCGGGTTGACTGGGGATGCGGGAGTTGCCGGGGCTCCTGGTCCAACGGGTCCTGCTGGAAACCCAGGTGAGGTCGGTCCAGCCGGAGATAAAGGACCAACTGGAGATAAGGGAGACGTTGGTCTCAAGGGCGATGCTGGACCCATTGGTTCTGCCGGTCTCAAGGGCCCCAAAGGACCCCAGGGTCCTCAGGGCGCTCAGGGCCCCACAGGACCTCAAGGTCCGGCGGGAGCTGCGGGTGATCGTGGCAGTCAGGGTGATACAGGACCAACTGGAGACGCAGGTACTCCGGGAACTCCGGGTCAGCAAGGTCCTCCTGGTCCACAGGGACCAGCCGGGGACCGAGGATCCTCAGGACAGAGTGGCGGTACTGGTCTGCCTGGACCCCCTGGGGTCGCAGGCGATCGCGGGCAGCCAGGACCGACCGGTGAGATAGGACCGGCGGGAAATAAGGGACCCTCCGGGTCCCCGGGTTCAAGTGGAAGTCAAGGATTGCCTGGAGATCGCGGAGCCCAAGGAGCTGCCGGGCTTCAAGGACCTTCTGGTTCAGCTGGACAGAGAGGACCACCAGGTGAGGAGGCCTTGTTCTATGCTATTAATCTAATCTGCTGTTTTGTTCTGTCTGGTTCAATTTATTCTATTCTGTTCTCTTCATTCCTATCACACCTGGCTATATTGAATTTTATGCTGTTACCGTATATACTCTGTGATTACTGGTATTACCTTGTCGATTCTGTAGTCAATAAACACGATGAGATTAAACGTATTACAATAAAATTTTGGGCCTGCATTTCGTGTTACCTTTCAGGTCCACAGGGTGCAACCGGTGACCCAGGTGTTCAAGGTCAACCCGGATCAAAGGGAGATGTTGGTTCTCCTGGAAATCCAGGGGCCGCTGGATCCATTGGTGCCCCAGGACTACCGGGTGACGTCGGGCCAGCGGGTTCACCTGGTCCTCGTGGTGTAGGTCCTCAGGGAGCAACTGGTCAACCGGGACCATCAGGCAGCCCGGGCACACAGGGTCCGCCAGGTGACAGAGGGGCCGCTGGACTCGTGGGACCAGCAGGACCTGCTGGACCCAGTGGAGATCGAGGACCCTCGGGACCACAAGGAAGCAAAGGACCAATAGGACCGGCTGGAACGCCAGGTAAAATTAAAACGAATGATAAAATTATAATTGACCCTTGAATGGGTGAATAGGCTGAATGAGTGAATAAATAAATATAAATAATAAAGTAAGTAAAGTGAATAAATAAATAAATATAAATAATAAAGTAAGTAAAGAGATAAATAACTTATTGTGTAACCTGCTGGGAGACCAAAACTGAAGTATATATTTACAAAGAAATAAAGTTTCAATGTATAAAGTATCAATTTTCACAAATTGAGTTTTTGTCTGCATATGTGGCACTCGGTCGCGCTTGATCTGTAATTCAACGATTGCTGGTTTGAGCCTGCTGAGATTTACTGATATTGCATGTGTAATAAGTGCAATAAATAAAATAAAACAAAATGAACATTTTTTCTTATGTGTTTTTTGTAGGCAGCCCAGGAGCGACAGGCAACCCCGGACCTCAGGGCGCAAGCGGAACACCCGGGCCCCAAGGGGCGACAGGAGATATTGGCCTCCAAGGTGCCCCTGGCGACCGCGGTGCCCCTGGCACTCCAGGAGATGTCGGTGACATGGGACCTAAAGGGCCATCGGGTCAGCCTGGTCAGCCCGGATCCCAGGGACCTCAGGGTGACCGGGGGGCCATGGGACCTCCTGGAGCTCAGGGCTCTCTTGGTCCCTCAGGACCTGCTGGGCCTATAGGACCTTCAGGTGAAGCAGGTGCTCAAGGTCCACAGGGGCCTAAAGGACCGACAGGACCAGCTGGACTACTGGGTCCTGTTGGGGATAGAGGAGCACAGGGCGCGTCTGGAAGCCCAGGGCCTACAGGAGAGAAAGGGTCGCAGGGACCGGCTGGGTCGCCTGGACCTCAGGGAGCTACAGGCAGCTCGGGTAAGATCAGTTTCGGAATTTATGGTCGGTTATAGTTCATTACAATACTAAAATAAATGGATGGTTGCATGAATAGTTTGGATGGCTAGTTGGATGGATGAACGGATGGATAGATAGATTGCAATTTTCGACTAAATTTTCACGTGAAGTGGCCGTAGGTTGATGCGTTTGCATTTTGAGTGGTGTTGTAGCAGTCTTTAGATTAGATGAGATATGTATGTTTGGTTTTGTGTGTATTTGTATGTTTTATATACGTATTCATACATGGATGTATGTATTATGTATGAATATATGTGTCTATATATACATGTGTGTGTTTGCCGATATGTTTGTATGTTTGTGGGTGTATGTATGTATGTGTATGTAGGTAAGTATGCAAATAAATCTGTATGTGCTAATGTTTGCACTTGAGCATCTGTAAAGCGTATATTCGAGTAATTCAAACGCCGCATACAAAGTCTAAAATTCCATTTTCCTTTACAGGTACTCCAGGACAGAATGGTGCCACCGGTAATCCAGGTCCGGCCGGTCCTCTCGGACCAGCTGGTCCTCAGGGCGATAAAGGACCTCCGGGACTTAAGGGACAGCAAGGCGAAAAGGGTCCATCGGGTAACGCCGGGAATCAGGGATCGCCCGGAATCCAGGGTTCGCCTGGAATCAATGGTTCACCAGGGCAGCCCGGACCTTCTGGACCGGCAGGGGATAGAGGTCCATCCGGTAGCCCTGGGTCATCTGGAGATGTAGGGCCTGCTGGAGCACCAGGAAATCCAGGTAGACACTGACTATATTAGGTTGAATTAGAATGCATTACATTAAACTGCACTGACAGAGGATGCCCTTAGTTTTGCACTCAGAATAGGATCACGCTCTTCTTGGTAACAATGTGGGTTGGTGCTTAGTTACCATCTGGCCAGTTTCCCATTGCCGAGATTCAGATTGTACATCTGAGTTATGGCAAGATCAGATTAGATGCAACTAGAATACTTTGACAAAAGTTAAGTGAGACAGGCTAGAGCAGATTAGAGCAGATTAGAGCAGATCATATAGATAATATACGATTAGAATAGTTAGAAAAGATCATATTAAATAGAATAGATCACATTCGATCAGAATAGATCGAAGTGGATAGATTAGATATTTTATTTCTTGTGCTGTCGGATTACAGGTGCGCCTGGAGCATCCGGTCCTTCAGGAGCAATCGGTGATGTCGGACTTCCGGGAAGTGTCGGCGCAACTGGACCCGCAGGACCAGCCGGGTCGCCTGGAACCCCTGGAGCTCAAGGCCTACAAGGAAGTCAAGGACCTCGTGGAGACATCGGTGCACCCGGAAACCCAGGCCAGGCGGGCAGTGCTGGATCACCGGGAGACCGGGGTCCCACAGGTCCTGGTGGAGTTAACGGAGTCCCAGGACCTCCTGGACCTTCTGGAGCGCCTGGAGATCGAGGAACCCCAGGGACACAAGGGGAGAAAGGTCCAACCGGATCTGCCGGAAATCCAGGTAACCCATATGTTATTATTTATATTAATCAGATGAAGATACAGCCCTGGATTCTTTAAATCAGATCAGATCCAACTAATACAGGGAAGGAGCGATATACCAATGCTTTGAATGAATGAATGAATTGAAACTTCCTGCATCAAAAGTAAGTGATTTAGTTCAAAGTTACTGCATCAAAAGTAAGCTAGTAGGTAAACAGCAAAAACTCCAGTTGATCTGAATTCTCTCCAATTTAAAAACTTTCAAAAATTAGAAAATTAAAAATCCTGAAAAATTCAGAAAAACTTAAAATTCTAGGAAAATTCTTTCAAAATTTGTTAAATGTGTGAAAATCTTATGAGTTTTGTAACTTCTTAGAAAATTTTTAAATACTGTACACAATTTCTTTAAAAATTCCACAAATTAATATGAACCATTTAAGCAGAAGTCTTTTAAAAATCTACAAAATCCAGTCATTAAAAGTATAATTCAGTGTTAAGCCACCAAAGCTTGACTACTGGTTTCCTTGACATATCTGATCTTGACTGTACTTCTTCAACAGATTACAAATTCTTATTCCGGTTACATTTGAAGTAACCATCGATAGATGCATCACTCATTATGATAACGGCTCTGCAGAAGTAATTAGATTGCATGCATTGCAGATGGATAAGTTTTAATACCTTACCGCACTGGAAGTTTATGCTGTATTTAGGTAGTCAAGGATCTCCTGGAGCAGCAGGTCAACCGGGTGATCGAGGAGCCCAGGGCCCACAGGGGTCTCAAGGACCAGCAGGCGAAAAGGGATTCCAAGGTCAGGCAGGACCTACAGGATCTCCAGGAGATCGAGGACAACCTGGCCCATCCGGTCCCACCGGCCCAGCAGGAGCCAACGGTCAGCCGGGTCCGAGTGGACCAGCCGGTCCAGCCGGGCCAAAAGGACCGACCGGGCCACAGGGACAGGCTGGTCAGAACGGCGCTGTTGGCCCTACCGGTCCTGCCGGGTCAGTGGGTAGCATCGGTCAGCCAGGTTTCCCGGGTCCCACTGGACCAGCGGGACCCGCGGGGGACAGAGGCTTGACTGGAGATCCAGGAAGTCCTGGATCTCCCGGTCAGCCAGGGCAGCAAGGATCATTGGGATCACCTGGCCCTAGAGGACCGGCAGGACCTCAGGGAGCAACAGGAGAGCCTGGGTCAGCCGGAAGCAAAGGTTCGCCTGGACAGCAGGGTGCAACAGGGCAACCTGGACTCGCTGGTAGGACTTGGAAACTTGCTTTGTTTAATTGATTTACATAAATTAAAGTTAATATTAGAAATTAAATTAAATTAGTCTCACAAATTAATTTTAATCACAATGATTTCTAAAATGCTTGTAAAAAAGTAAAGTATTTTGAAAATACAAATAAAATATTGACCATAAAGTCGTTTGAAATTACAAAATAAAATATTTTTTGAAAATAAGAAATAGACTGCTATTTTAAAAATACTTTTCAACATACTTTTTGAGAATATTTTGTATTCTTGCACAAAATGTTATGTAGTACTTTTATTTCCTCTTTAAAAATTTAATTTTGTTAAGTGTATGAATTTTTAATAGCACATATTTAGTATTACTCAGTTGTGTTAACACTATTCACAGGCTAAAAACGTCAAGGTTGCTCAATAAACCGTGCAAACAATTAACTGTTATTAGGTCTAACTGAATTAATAACACACAGAACAATGATGGTCTTTTCTCTAGTAGGCCTAACAGTATTGTAAAATTCAGGTGTTTATCACTTTATCAAGTCGTGTAAAAACGGCTATCCACTGTACATCATACAGCCATTTGTGTTTGCTTTAAATAATTATAATAATGAAGTGAATCCACAAAAGGCATTAACCAACACAAGAAAAGTTCAGTCTTGCACTTAGCTAAAATATCATGAGAATCCATAGGGCCTACTTCAGTAGAGACATTAGGCTACAAGTTAGGTTAGAACAACACAATGGATAACAGAAATACTGAAAGTGACTTTAAATTAGTGTAAAACTCAGCTGTTAGCTAAGCATGCTATCTTAAAGTCATAGCCTCAGTTTCAGTCTGTGGAGTAAACTTGCAAAGCAAAGGTTAACAAGCTAAAACAAGCAAGTCTGAACCCGGGCTACTGCTGGAGATTACTTAATTTTTGGTTATCGTACCCGGTACATAACAGTGCATTACTGTACTGCACAGTGCTATACAAGTTCTGATGCTGACCAACAAAGGCTACATCACCGGCTCTAAAACTACAGTGAGCTAAAGCAACTGGGAGACAGCCACTGCTGAAGAAATGTCTGAATAGTCAACATTAATGCACTGGCATGATGCTGCATGTCTTATCAAGTGTTCAATTTAGCTGCAGTGACTCTGTTAGAGCAAATCAATTGGCAGACATACAGTTAGTCCGCTGCAATAGAAGATTTTCAAGCAATTCTGGATTCTAGATGTCGGTTTCAGTTTATCATTTCCAACTATAAAGTATTTTGTGAAAGTTTTCAAATTCCTTAAAATACTTTGTTTCGAGGTATTCTGAAAGTATTAAAATAAAATACTGCAGAGCAAAATACAATATTAAAACACAATACAAAACAGAATATTATTTTGCATTTTAAAAATTAAAATACTATTTTTAAACATAGTATTCTGCCCATCATTAATTTTAACACATGTGCCACAGCAGGCTGATAATTTGATACAAGAGTACGTACATAGTACTTTGTATTTAGACCATCTTGTACAGGTCTGCACGTTGAGCAAAACGGCTTCTCCACTCATCTATGTTGAATGCTGGTCTCCCTGCCTCATCCCACTACATCTCCAAACATCCAAGGCCGTCTCTGATAGTCTATGGCCAGTTCTTTCGTGGTCTTCCCTTCCTCCGTTTTTGTTCAGGAATCAAATTCGTTGCTTGATTGGGGCAAAATTGTCCTCAGCCATCTATGATGTGCTGCATCCTGTCTTTCCTGTTTGCCACCGTCATTGACCAGGTTTCAGATCCATATAGCAGTGTCCTTAGTACTTAACACAAGATTAATGCTGTACAGTGGTCCATTACAGTTACAATTGCCTATGCAACTACACGGCAGTGAAAAGGTGCATTATTATTGAAAAACTGAAGACACTTTTTCGTAGCTTTAATGCAAGATCAACAGTTGGTGCTATAGAAATACCTTATTAATTAAATAATTGATCAAGTAATTAATTAATGCTCGAAATCAACGAAAATGTGAGCCAGTTATTGTATAAACTAATGAATCAATCAATCAATCAGTGAGTCAATCACTGAGTGAGCAAATGATGAGCAGTGCTTGCAGCATATTCTGTATGGTCAATAATGGGATGTTTTAAGAGTTAAATCCTTCTCAGATGTTGAAGTTCAACTATTTCTTAATTTTCAGGATCGCCTGGTTCCCCAGGAGCCCAAGGAGACAAGGGACCAACTGGAGCACAGGGCTTCACAGGTTTCACCGGACCGACGGGCAGCGTTGGCCTGCCAGGCGATCGAGGACCTCAAGGACCAACAGGACCTCAAGGATTGCCAGGAGATCGTGGTAGCACTGGTAGCAGTGGAACACCTGGAGATGTAGGAACACCTGGGACTGTTGGAGGCACTGGTAACACTGGGCCTCCTGGTCTCGCAGGTCCTCCTGGAGACCGCGGCCCAGCAGGGTCCCCTGGCAGCACCGGACAATCAGGCGCCCTAGGACCTAAAGGACAACCTGGACCAGCTGGACCTGCTGGACCAGTCGGACAAAATGGTGTTATAGGACCACAGGGAGACAAGGGACCGCCTGGACCAGCCGGACAACAGGGACCGCGTGGAGATATTGGACCAGCCGGTACGCCAGGATCTCTCGGTACTGTTGGTGAAAGGGGTCAGTCTGGACCAGCTGGTCCGCCAGGACAACTAGGTGATGCCGGACCTCAGGGGAACAAAGGTCCAACTGGGCAAGCTGGACCTGCAGGCACACCCGGCAGCGCTGGACCCAAAGGTGCACCTGGACCGGTTGGAACACCGGGTCAACCAGGATCTCAAGGACCTCTAGGTTCAGCTGGAGCTACAGGTCCGGCTGGTCCTGCAGGACCAGCCGGACCCATCGGACAAGTTGGCGATAAAGGTCCCACTGGTCCTGCTGGACCAAGGGGTCAGCCTGGAAGCGCTGGACCTGCTGGAGATCCAGGACCCCAGGGTTTGGCTGGAAGCACAGGCTTTACAGGACCAGCAGGTGATGCCGGTCCCAAAGGATCCAAAGGCCAACAAGGACCACAAGGGCAGAGAGGACAGCCTGGTATACAGTTTCCAGATATTTCTTTCAATGTGTAATAATCCTTAAGGATCATTGCAAAAATGACTAATAATAACAATAACATTAACAATAATTATAGTTTGTAGTTATAAAATTAATAAGTAATAAGTGAATAAGAAAGTAACAAGCCTTTACCTTGCATCTGACATAAAGGATACATACTTACTTACCTACACTTTGGCATATTTGATCCCCAGTATTGAAAGAATTAGGGACGACGATTATCCTGGAATGGCTGGTCTTCATTGTTAGGGTGGAAAGTTTTTGTGACAAACGATTGCATTGAAGCATTGGGTGGTCATAGATTGCTGGAGGAATGTAATCTCCAGGATTTCAAACGTTGTTACTCTTATTAATATTGCGGTATACTAATGTCATGTATCTATTTTGTGTAATTTTAGGTCTAACTGGACCAAATGGTCCAGTAGGCGACAGGGGACCTCAGGGTCCGGCTGGAAACGTCGGGCCAGCTGGTCCAATAGGGTCAAAAGGTGTGAAAGGTCCTTCGGGACAGTCAGCCCAAAGTGGTCCTCCTGGTCAAGTGGGCAGCACTGGAGGCATAGGGCCGACTGGACCGGCCGGCCCTCCGGGTTCAGCAGGAGAAAAGTAAGTAGAACTGATCATCCCGTTGGTGCCTCATGCTTGATTTGACTACAGTGGCACCACACGAGCTTTTATTAGAGCAGTGAGTGAAAAATATTCTTACCAACCGTTGATTGGCGTCTTATGCATTATGATCATGATGATTTAGAAAGTTAGATTAGATTAGGTTAGTGGATTTGTCTTTGAATGAGTTTATACAATGAGTCTGTTGTGCGTCAAGTGCCGCCAAACATTAAATAATTAAATTCATTTATTCATTCAGTCAGTCAAATAATGAATAGGTCTGGCATACGGTGAAACAATCAATCAGTCAGTTCAATCAACTGATCAGTCAATCAATTAATCGATCGGATAGTCTATCATATCGAGTGATCGATCGATCAATCCAGTCAACTGTTCGATCAGTGAATCAAATGAATGTTGAGAAAGAGGATGTAAAGAGGTAGCACTTCACAGACTGAACAATCAGTTGCTCTTAAGAATTTAATTAACAGTCCATACTGTTAAAGCTATTTCTGTTGGGACTGTTAACTATACGTGAGTCTTAAAATCTAGTAATTAATTAATTTTATAATTTTCATGCACTGACGTGAGTTTATTACCACCACAGGGGACCCTCAGGGCAGCCCGGATCATCTGGCTTATCAGGACCAACAGGCCCAGCTGGAGACCGTGGATTGCCTGGAGCTGCCGGGCCGACTGGGCCCTCAGGTTCTCTGGGTCCAGCGGGAGACAAAGGTCCTCAGGGTGCTCAGGGACAACCAGGGGATGCAGGTGCACAAGGACCAGCCGGAAGTGCTGGACCACCAGGTGAGCAGGCATTTAAGCATTCATCATTTTCCATGTCATTTAACCATTCATTCGTTTGTACACGAATTTATTGAGTTGTTGTTTCATTGATTCAGCCACTCACCCACCCACTCGCTCGCTCGCCCACTCACTCACTCATTCATTCAATTCAGTCCATTCATTAAGAGCATTTATTTAGTGCCCATTCAGTTTTATTCTAACAGTCGTTACTGTTCTTTATAATAGTGAATTGTAGTACTATGGAATCTAGTTTCAGCTTAAATGTTTTTCTTATGGTCTTGTACTGATAATGATTGCTTCAGTTGCCTTTTAGGTTTGTATAAGTGTATGTGTGTTATTTTTATAGGGCTATAAGTTTGTATTTTAACTGTTCGTTTCCTGGTGTATATATCAGGAGCTGCTGGACAGTCCGGATCACAAGGTCCAGCTGGACAAAGAGGTTCACAAGGAGCCACTGGATCATCCGGTCCCCCGGGACCTGCTGGTCCTGCAGGAAATCCAGGAAGGAATGGTTCTCCGGGAGAGCAAGGATCAGCTGGACCAATTGGGCTACCCGGAAGAAACGGCGTGGCCGGAACTCCGGGGGCACAAGGAGAACGAGGACCAAGCGGCCAGCCTGGATCAATGGGAGTTGCTGGACCACAGGGACCACCCGGCCAGCAGGGACCCCAAGGACCTAAGGGTCCAACAGGGGAAATCGGAACTGCAGGGACTCCGGGAATATCGGGAGCCCAGGGCGAAAAGGGACCTCAGGGTCCTACGGGGCCAAGTGGATCAAATGGAGCACCTGGTACAAACGGTCAGACTGGACCGAAAGGACCAACCGGCGAAAAAGGTCCAACTGGACCTGCTGGACCCTCAGGTAGGCAGGACATTGGCGCTTTATCTGTATTTAAACAGCACAAAGTTCTGTGCAGTTTGTCTTTTTGTGCAGTGATATAACCGAACTGTTCGGCAGTGAAGACAGTTTCTTATGTTTCTTCTGCAATTTTTAAAGTAATAGTTATTGAATTCTAAATGTTTGCGTCAGAATTATTTAACTTTGCTGGATTTATGCAATGAAAAACTTGTAGCGATGCTCTGACTGAAACAAGATTACCACTTATGTATGATCACAAAATAATTATGACTAGCAATATTACATGTTTTATTAGCGATATTTATTAGCACTTTTCTTTCAACAATGGCTCACTTAAATCAGGACATTTCAAGTAGAGCCAGCTCAAGAAACATTTTCAATTTGCTTTAAGTTATAACTACCTCTGCGCCGTAAATCTTCAGTCCCCTTCCCGCCACTCAGGTTTTCCAGGTAAGTGGTGTCCTCATATTTCATTGTTGCTGCGCCTATATTGGCTTTGTCCACCGGCACCGCCTTCTCGATGTATAGCATGCCACTTGCCACTCTTACGGTCGCCATGCTCCTGTGTGATAGGTAAAAGAGCGCAGCATTCAACAGGTTGCGGTCAGGCGAGAAGCAAAAAAGTGCCCAGGATCGGGATGTTCTTGAATGAGCTGTTGGGCCGAAGATGAAGACTTTGCTCCGCCTAGTGTTTTAAAGCAGCGTCCGTAATGTGATGTTCTGCCGCGGTTGGCAATGTTGGCAGTCGTTCTGATGGCCGCAGGGTCCGCGTGGCAGCAGGTCACACGGGACGTGCCACTGGTTTCACTGTTAAACAGCGCCCTGAACGCTTTTCTGCTTCCCTCATTATATCTGTTAGATAGACATGTTTAAGTGTCTCTGATAACTTGGTAAGAGGAGCTGCATCAATATTTAGATGCATACATACAAATAGTCGTTGTTCAGGGTGATTGATTTTGTTAAATAGGAAACCCTGGAACACCTGGAACCTCCGGATCAGTTGGAGGACCTGGTGTGGTCGGTGCAACCGGTTTCACTGGTGCTCCTGGATCAGCAGGAGAAGCTGGACCAGTGGGTCCTCAGGGTGACGCTGGCCCACCTGGAGATAAAGGGCCTCAGGGTCCGTCAGGACCATCCGGAGCTCAGGGTCCAAAAGGTGTTCCAGGTCCAATCGGGGCCTCAGGCCAGCCAGGACCTGCAGGACAAACTGGAGACAAAGGCACTCTGGGACCCAAAGGACCTACTGGTCTACCAGGAGATCGTGGACTTCAAGGACCAACAGGGGCAGCCGGGGATAAGGGTCCCCAAGGAGCCACTGGCCCTGCTGGTCTTCCGGGTGACATAGGCCTGCCGGGAGAAGCAGGAACCGCAGGAACACCAGGAGCGACTGGAGACAAAGGCTCTCCAGGTCTGCCTGGACCTACCGGAGCATCCGGAGATGTTGGACCATCTGGACCACAGGGACCTGCTGGAACACAGGGACTTCCCGGTGACACTGGAGCTACGGGAGATAGAGGACCGGCTGGACCAGCAGGATCACCAGGATCACAAGGTATTATGGATTTTGAGTATTACAGACATGCTGTGTGGCTTTTTCTGTTATGTGTTGTATTTCCGAGTTCAGCTCGAGTGCTAGCTGTTTCAGCTTGTTTATTCTACTTAGATTGTCGCTTTTTCCTCTGTCTTTCTCCTCCTCTATCTTTCTTCCTCCTTTCAGATTTACATGTATGCCTCCATATATAGGCCCTACGTAATGCATAATACACAATACCTTCTTAATCTGTTGATGTCTTGATGTCTTTCTCTTTCATGGCTCGATTGTTTCTTTCACACTTATTCTTACCTTGGCTTTGGCGTGAGACAGAAAGATGTTAAGGGAATAGATTAAATGTGAAGTGGATGTAATGTAATGTAATCAAAAATTTATAAAGCGCACTTCAACAATGGACAACAATGATTTTGATGGCAATGACGTATTATGACAAATAACATCCGAACGGTAAGACAAGTGGAGGCTAGTCACTGTCACCAATGGACAGTAAGCCCATGGACTTAAGGAATATAGAAAGGATACATATATGCATCAATAAGGACATCTAATCCAGAGGAAAAAATCAACATTACACTCTATGTATATCCTATACTTTTATAGGACAAGCTGGTATCCGGGGCCAAGTTGGGACTCCAGGAGACAGAGGACCTACAGGTAGCCCAGGAGCATTGGGTGCACCTGGACCGGCTGGACTTCCAGGAGACCAAGGCCAGTCTGGACCACCTGGACAGCAGGGAGATATCGGCCAACCAGGTAGGCAAGATCAGTTTGTCCCATTTCGATATCGGCTGTAGCAGTTTTATGAACCATATGAGAATGCTCCAAATAGTTATTTTCTCATTATTTTGTTTATTTGTTTTACTTCAGACCACTTATTACTTTCAGGTTTGATTTTTAATTGCTTCACGAGTGACTGTGCATTAATAATGCCATTCATTTAATATCGCTTAGTTTAGTGAAACTGCTAAAGATGTGAACAGAGACTATCTACAGTGATAACTTAATAATACCTTCTGTGCTTTTTCTAATAAAAATAAAAAGTTTGTCTACAACCATCATCTGATGCCATGTGCATTGTCACAGTAGCATTATAGAAGTTTTTAGCTTTAATTGTAATTTATTTTTTCAGGTGACACAGGTTCGTCTGGCACTCCTGGAACTCCTGGCCTAAAAGGTGACGTAGGTGCAACAGGGTTGCCTGGCCCCACTGGTCAACCAGGCGACATCGGACCCCAGGGCTCTCTTGGTGCAGTGGGCCTGCCCGGACTGAGAGGCCAACCGGGCACTGCTGGTCAGGCTGGACCCACGGGTTACACCGGGGCAACTGGTGGCACCGGAGCAGCCGGAGACAAAGGTGTACCAGGGGAAGTGGGCCCTTCGGGCGCTGCAGGATTGCCAGGAAATCCTGGAGCACAGGGTCCTTCGGGTCAACCAGGTCCTCAAGGATCGCCTGGAGACAGAGGACCCACTGGGCCACCAGGGTCCGCAGGTGCGCCTGGCGATACTGGATCGAGCGGTTTTATCGGTCTGCCTGGAGATGCTGGTGCGCCTGGAACTCCTGGAGCACAGGGATCCATAGGTAAGTTAGTAGAGCCAGGATGTTTTCCTGTTACATAAGTAACATTTTCTTCAACCACTTTTCTTTTGTCTATGGAAGGTCTTCATATAAATATAAACCATTACTAAGATGTTAAGAAACTGCTCGTTATACTTATGCAAGGGCTTGTAGCCGATCGGATAAAGCGGTCATCTTGTAACTTGGAGAGTATGCGTTCAAGCCTTCCCTGAGATGGTTACTGTGCAGGGACCTTGAACAAGACCTTCACTCGTAATTTCTCCGAACCATCAAGTGGTGGTTAATTGTTAGATAGTGGCACTTAATAAATGCAAGAAAAAATAATACACAAGTCATATCAATGTAGTGTACCTTAATGTAGACTGTAATATAATGTAGTGTAATGTGTAGTGTTTGTGCGGCGTAGTGTAGTGTAGCGTTATATAATAGGATTTATGATAATATGTCCCAATTTCATTCGTTGCCTAACTGCATCAACTTAATTGTTATGTTGCATAGTTTTGTTTTACATAATGTGACGTAGTGTAGTGTAGCATTGTGAGAAGTAACATAACATGGTATTGTATGTGAATATCCTGTATGTTGATTCTTTGCCATGTGATACTGTAGATTGTCATAAAAAACAGAAATTCATGGTAACCGGATTTTTTAGGCAGATAAGAGAATTCCATTATTTACTGCTAAGTTCTATTTTAAGTATCAATTTTGTCACATAACAAGCTTTTTTGGACAATTTTATTCCTCATTCCGAATAATAAAAGAATGAGGTAATTAAGATTTACTTACCCTAATTTTTATTTTCAGGACCTTCTGGGCCTGCTGGTCCGGCTGGCCCACCAGGGGATCGAGGACCTTCTGGTCCCACTGGAAGCACTGGGGCTCCTGGGGCAACTGGTCAGCCAGGTCTCGTTGGCGACGCTGGTAACCCAGGTCAGAATGGTGCACAAGGACCAGCTGGCCAGAAAGGACCACAGGGTAGTATCGGAAACCCTGGTCCCGCAGGTTCACCAGGACCGCAGGGTTCAACGGGAGCAACAGGCGCCACTGGAGAACAGGGCTTAAAAGGACCAACTGGTCAATCAGGAAACAAGGGAGCTCAGGGACTGCCTGGACAGGCTGGTGAAAAAGGAAACACTGGACAAGCTGGGCTGCCTGGTCCAGCAGGGCCAACTGGAGATCGTGGCCAACCAGGAGAGAAGGGCCTGCCGGGAACACCGGGCAATCCTGGAGAAAAAGGACCAATTGGGCCTGCTGGAGTAGCTGGACCACAAGGGGCAACAGGCGCAACGGGAGAAACTGGTTCTACCGGTGCCACTGGGGGAATAGGAAGCACTGGGCAGCCAGGATTAGTAGGTGATAAAGGTGTCCTAGGAAGTCCCGGAATTCCAGGTAACAAAGGCCCCACAGGACCTGCAGGTCCTGCAGGAAATGCTGGTTCTCAGGGTCTCCAGGGAGAAAAGGGACCCCCAGGTAATGCAGGATCACCTGGTCAAATTGGACAATCTGGACAACCCGGAGCTCCCGGACCCAAAGGCACTCCAGGAAATCCAGGAGATCGAGGACAAGTTGGCGCGCCTGGACAATCAGGAACCTCAGGAAATCAGGGACCCGCTGGGTCAACAGGACCTACTGGAGAAATAGGCCTGCCTGGTCCAGCTGGTCCCAGAGGTCCGGCCGGACCGAGAGGAGCTCCAGGGTTATCCGGACCTGCAGGTCCCACTGGGCTTTCAGGATCACCCGGCGCATTAGGACCCCTGGGACCTGCTGGAGCACCGGGTGCCGTCGGCTTTACTGGTACAACTGGAGAGAAAGGCGCTGCTGGAACGCCGGGCACTGCTGGGCAGCGTGGACAAGTTGGGCCTCGTGGCGACCCTGGGCAGGCTGGCCCTCCAGGACAGCAAGGACCTCAAGGACAACCTGGTCCAGCTGGACCCGTCGGAGACACTGGGGATGCTGGTACACCAGGATCGCCTGGATCTCCAGGTGAGTAAAATGTCATCAATGCAAATCTTAATTTTCGGGAAATGTGTTATTCGCGTGTACACTGTGTAAGACGACAAACAGCATTCCATCATACATTCAATTCCATCAGTTATCTGGTTGACAGGTTAAGGCAGAAAGAGTACATGTCAACTGGGAATAATGTAGCACGCATGCGAATTAAGATGAAGAATCTCATAAATTGATGGCATATTTATGTATTATAATAATAATAATAATTATTATTATTATTATAATAATAATATTATTATTATATTATTATTATTATAATATTATTATTATTATTATGACGATGATGATGATGATGATGATGATGATGATGATGATGATGATGATGATGATGATGATGATGATGATGATGATGATGGTGGTGGTGGTGGTGGTGGTGGTGATGAAATGCAGTTAGATAGACAGGTGTTTGAAAGCCAGTGGCAGGTAGTGAGTTTTCAGGCATCTCTCGAACAAGAAAAAAGTTTGAGCATCAATGAAGCATTGATTGTTGGTTCCATTCCTTGCGGCAGTGACGTGAGATGCATGAGACCACATGCCAGTTCTGCATTCTGGCTCAGCCAAGAGACCCGTGCTTGAAGATTGCAGGCTTTGGGGAGGGATGTAAGGAGAGACTAGTGATTGAAGGTAGGCTGGGTTGTTATGGTAAGTATTTTATAGGTCAGACAGGCCAGTTGAAATCTTATCTGAAATTCAACAGGAAGCCAATGCAGCTGGCTTAGTGGTATTAAGGGATTTGTACAAGAAGGCATACACAGCACCCCAAGAGCCAGAGAATTTTGGATGCATTGAAGCCTGTTGAGTTCAAGATCTGAGATACCTGTAAAAACCGAGTTGGTTAATCAAGGCGAGAGTAGACCAGAGAGCAGCTGTGGTTTGTAACATATCTTTGGTATGAGCTAATCTGATGTGACGTATTGGCCTGATATGATAGAAACAAAATTTGCATTTGTGTGGTCAAAATGTGAGATTGCTGTCCAGAGTTGTCCCAAGTGTTTTGACAGTGTGTGATATTGGAACAGCAGTGCCAGCGAGGTCAGCGTTGGAATTAGAAGGTAGAGAGTGCAAGCCTGAGCCAAACATAATCGCTTCAGATTTATCTGTGTTAATGGCCAAACCACTGAAACAGAACTAAGACTAGAACTGCTCTTGGGAACGGGCTTTTCTGCTGCTGGACCTAGATTTTGGAACTCTATTCCTGTATGAGTATATTCTGCTAAGTCGCTTGTCACATTTCATTGTCAATTTATGAATTATATTTTTCACATCAGTGCTTATCCACCATAGGCTGCCTCTGTGTCTTAATGCGCCAATCCTCTGTATATTGAACTGATTGTGGCTTGGTATTTGGTGTGCCATTGGTTGATGCCTTGTGTATTAAACACCGGAGCCACAGAAATTACTAATCAATAATAATAAAAATAATGTCCTTTTAATAACGTCCAATTCATCCACTGAGAAGCATGCGTTTAATATACGTAAGACCATAGTTTCATTTTATTTATTCTATAGTCATTTTACTTGTCAATCCAGTGCTGATCAACTAGGAAAGAGCAGGTAGTCACATATGCTGGTAGATAGGCTATTCCAGACACAGTCTAGTAGCTACAAAACTTGGTGAACTGCATTATCTAGTTGTTGTTGCAGGAAAAATGATAGTAACCGTTTTATCGTCTTATGTATTGTAAAGGTATGCATTTATAATTACGTGGATTATTAACTATTTGATGATTCATACGTTTTTCTAGCAGATGTAGAGAACGCTGCAAATAATAGCTACACCCAGTGCAGCATAGATTGTCATCATAACATTGCACTACATTATTTAATGGCGTTTTTAAAGGATCGGCTGGTTCCAGAGGACAGCAGGGAAGCACTGGTCTCCCTGGTCCGTCTGGAACATTGGGAGGCACTGGAGCTACAGGAGCAACTGGACCCAAAGGCAATTCCGGAAGGGCTGGACCGCAGGGCGAAGGTGGAGCAACAGGCAACCCTGGTGCAACAGGTCTACCAGGTCCCCTTGGCGCACCTGGCGAAGCTGGTACCCGGGGTTCACCCGGAGTGCCTGGACCTACCGGACCCAGCGGTGACATGGGACTTCCTGGACCACAGGGTACACCTGGAAGCACCGGTGCCAATGGAGCCATCGGACCCCAGGGGCAGCAGGGACCGAAAGGACCAACTGGGCCAAGTGGACAGCCTGGACAGCAAGGACTTCAGGGAGTAAAAGGTGACACGGGAAGTACGGGCGCTATTGGACCAAAGGGACCAAATGGACAAGCAGGACAGAAAGGACCTACGGGTCAAGCAGGGTCATCCGGATCACCAGGACCTGTTGGTGCCACGGGCTTTCCAGGGCCTTCTGGAAGCTCTGGGGCTCAGGGTGAGAAGGGATCACCCGGATCTCCAGGAGATAACGGATTACAGGGTCCAACAGGTAATTAAATATATTTCTTAAATATGGTTACATGGTTGTTCATGCGTTATTTGTTATTGTAACGTTATTTACTGAAAAATAAGTGAAAATATAAGAGATCGCCTAGCGAGGCTATGCCATCAGTGGAGAAGGCTCAGGCCGAAGCACCACCTAGGGCGTTACGCGAGGTGGACAGGTTCGCTAGGAACTCTGAAAACGGCTGGCCAACGCAGGAGGCGGGTGCTGGCAGGACACCCTAGGGCGTATGAGGCTCAACTAGGGCCCACCGGCTTCCTTACCCTGCCAGGAGAGGAATGGTCACCACCTGGTTACAGGACCTAGAAATCTGAACAAATGAGCCACAATTTAACAGCGTGGAGGCATTTCGTTCAGACCTCATCGTCGGCTGTAGCCTGACGGACGAGAGAAAAGAAGAAGAAGTGAAAATATTAAATAAAGTAATTTTCTGCTGTTGTGATTTTGCTTTCAGGCCTAGCTTTATAGTTAGCTTAACCTTTAAATCCTCGATTCGCTTTAGAGTATTACCGTTACCTTTACTTCCTCGACTGTTTATGTGTGATGCCTTTACCTTCACATTCTGAAGTAAGTGTTACTTCGAGCATCACTTCCTCGATTGTTTTGAGTGTGTTATTCTTACTTATATTTACTAGATTGTTATAGTCTTTCTACCTTTACCTTCACTTTTTCGATTCTCTTAGGCATGTTGCCATTACTTCATTGCTTTTATGATTTATCATTCTTTTTAAATATATATTTTAATTTTTGTTACAGGATTACCTGGACCAAGCGGACCGGTAGGTGCCCAGGGTGCCACCGGATCGACAGGCAGTTCTGGATCCCCAGGTTTACAGGGACGTTCAGGGCCTCCAGGTCCACAGGGCAATCCAGGACAAAGGGGCAGCCCTGGACCAAACGGCATCATTGGCAGCCCGGGACAAGCAGGGCCCATAGGAGCTCAAGGTGACACTGGAGCCACAGGACCAAGCGGACCAATGGGTCCTTCTGGAATAGCGGGACCAATCGGAGCAAAAGGATCCCTAGGACCCATGGGAGACACAGGGCCTCAGGGACCGCCTGGAGCCGATGCACTCACTGCAGAACGTGGAGGCGTTGGCGTTGCTGGACCTCCAGGTGAGTTACAAAATTAAATCTATAAACCGCCGCTGGTCCTCCAGTTCAGTTAAAAATTTTAAATTGGTAACAATATATTATTCTTTTGTAGATATTAGCATAACTAACACTTGTGCAGCTAGTCGATACCAGTATAGCTAATGATACTAGTGCAGTAAAAATTTCTGGATAATGATGATGATGATGATGATGATGATGACGGCAATGACGACGACCATGATGATACCAAGGCCAATAATAATCATACTACTGAATACTATCACTGCTATTGTTACTACGTTTATTATTTATATATTGTTGTTGCTATCATAATAATAATAATAATAATAATAATAATAATCATCATCATCATCATCGTCATCATCATCGTCATCATCATCGTCATAATCTTAAAAATTGTAATAATCATGATCATAATCATAAAAATTGTAATATCATAATCTTATCAATAATCATAATTGCATCACAGTGATTTGTTTTATCTGGAACATTTCATTTGCCATTACTGCCATACCCTACTTTGCACTTCCAGGTCTTTCCGGTTCTCAGGGTCCAGTGGGTCCATCTGGCCAGCCAGGTCCTCCTGGACAACCAGGATCGCCAGGCAGTCCTGGTTCAGTGGGTTTAAAAGGTTCGGTTGGAGACACGGGGGCCACTGGCCAGGCTGGCAGCATAGGAAGTCCCGGACTGCAGGGTGACACCGGCTCTTCTGGGGAGAAAGGTCCAACTGGACCCATGGGACAAGCGGGTCAAGCAGGTCCACAAGGTAAGTGTAGCTTAATTGTTCTTGTGACTTTAATCCCAACTGTAGTGTAAGTGTGTTCTATAAGTAAGTGCTGGTGTAGGTGCAAGGAAGTGTATTAGTAATTGTGACTGTGACTGAAAATGAAAGTGATAATGTCAGTGATGGCCAATTATGGAATTGGCTACTTTACATAGTTAATCTGTGATGTTGAATTGATTACTGTAAGGATGGTAATGATGGTCTAGGCTTATCTAACACTATCTAATCTATTCGGGAAACTTGCATGATGATGATCATCATGATTTTTTGTAACTAGCTTCAGGTTATGATATTTATGTCAATTATAGTAATAATAGTAGCTACATTGCAGATGTTATTTATTGTTAATACGATGGTGAGTTCTGTATTACAACATTCATGTTTCTGTTCGTTTTTACCAGGACAACCGGGACCAAATGGACCCCCAGGACCACCAGGTGACAGAGGAAGCCAGGGAGCAACAGGAACTCCAGGTCAGGTCGGGTCGTCAGGGTCGCCTGGCGCAGTCGGTCAGCCTGGTTCACCAGGTCCACTCGGCCCCGCAGGCAGCGCTGGTGCCCCAGGTCCTCAAGGATCGGTTGGGCCAAAGGGACCGAATGGCCCGCTTGGGTCAGTTGGACCAGCTGGATCGCCAGGAAGCCAAGGACTGCCTGGGGATCGAGGACTTCCTGGAGAGAGAGGACAATCTGGAGATCGTGGACTTCAAGGACCGGCCGGTCAGCCTGGCTCGCCGGGAGTGCAGGGGCCGCCTGGGACGTCAGGAGCGACGGGCGAGATAGGACCTGCTGGAGAGAAAGGATCTACTGGAGAACCGGGAATTGCAGGTGCACAAGGTGCCACTGGGCCTGCCGGACCAATAGGTAAACTCGTGAATTATGAATTCTTATTGCTAGATGTTGGCTCTATATAAAGCAGGATGGGTGTGTGCCCACTCGTATTTTGTACAGCATATTTTTCATACCCTTTAGGTATTGGCCTTACATAAATATATGCTATGAATTGTAATTTTTGTAATTGTAACTGTAATCACAAATTTATATAGCACCACCAAGGTACACTCAGCGGCACTCCCGAACCGAAAACATAAAAGCATGACAGAACATAAAGGTTTTCAAGTGCCGACGGAATAGAGGCAGAGGAGGACCAAGAAGATCATATCGCAGGATTCTGGGGAATTTGTTTCAGAAAAATGGACCAACCACAGCAAAACGTCTATGCTGGACCATGGAAGTTCGGGCCAGTGGAACAACCAGGTTACCTTGTGCAGCGGACTGAAAACACCTGCGGCCAGGAATGTACTCAGTTTGTAGCCGACTTCATTTGAGAGCCCTAGCAGAACAAAATCTTGAACAATCATTCTGGGTTGTAGAGCTTCACACCTCTTACCTGTGGACTGACAGATTAGCAGTGATTATCAGGCCACCTTACCCAAAAGGCACTATATAAATTGCAAATTACATTGTTTTACGTCATATTGGTATTTTCAGGTCCTGCTGGAAACATAGGTCCTGCCGGTGATTCAGGAACACCAGGATCCCAAGGCCAGCCTGGACCTCAAGGTCCTGTAGGACCAGCCGGAGACAAGGGATCACCTGGCCAGCCTGGTTCTGCCGGCACTCCAGGACTCCAGGGGCAGCAGGGATTCCGTGGACAACCAGGGCCTGCAGGAATCCAAGGAGAAGTAGGTCCACAAGGTCCAAACGGTGCCCCAGGACCTCAGGGTCTGAAGGGTAGTCTGGGTCCAGCAGGGCCTCCAGGTGAGGTTGGAACCCTGGGTAATGTTGGATTGCCTGGACCATCTGGTCCCACAGGACAGTCCGGTGACAAAGGTAGCCCAGGTGCCCCTGGATCACAAGGCCAAGCTGGTCCATCAGGACCGGCCGGACTACCAGGCGCAAGGGGAAGCGATGGGCAGCCCGGGCCAGCTGGAAATCCCGGTGAACAGGGACCGCAAGGACCACAAGGACCGCAGGGTCAGCAGGGCGATCGAGGTCAGGGCGGGGCTGCCGGAGTTGCAGGACCGACTGGACCAAACGGTCAGATGGGCGAGAAGGGAGCGACGGGAGAGAAGGGTTCACCGGGAGATGCCGGTACTCCTGGCACTGCAGGTAGTCAGGGTCCGCCTGGGTCGCCAGGACCAACTGGTTCTTCTGGATCACCTGGACCTGTCGGGCCTTCCGGGCTTCGTGGAGATCCGGGTCAGGCAGGGCCTCCTGGAGCTCTAGGGCAGGCTGGACCAAGAGGAGCTCCAGGTCCCGTGGGTGAGTTAAATATTCTCTCTATAAAATAAATAGTGTAACGTAATCTAATATTATGTAATGTAAGTAATGTATGGTTATGGAATGTAATGTAATGCAATGTGACGTCAACTGACTATGAGATATGACCTGTTGTAATCAAAAGAGCATTCTTGCCTAAACTGCTAGACAGTGCCATCTAATTATTACTACACCGGACCACAACATTGTCTGGCTAAAGGAAACATACAGTGAATGTGATAAATTATAAAAAAATTAATGTCTATGAGAGTTCTGCAACGTTAGTGTCTGCTGTGTTTCAGACATTACTTTAAAGAGTGTAGCTTGAGATAATAAATGGTTCTTTGTTGAATATTTCTAGGAGGTGTTGGAGCAACCGGTAACACTGGAGGCACTGGTCCCATTGGACCTGCTGGTCCTCAGGGGTCGCCTGGTCTCGTGGGACCACCAGGAGAGAAGGGTTCACCAGGAGAAGCAGGGCTGCAGGGTCCACAAGGTGACAATGGTAAGTGGCTCAAAAGAATTGATTTGTGTAATCTAAGTCTAATCAAATTTAGTATAATCTAGATTAATCCTTATCGAATGCTAGTGTATTCTAATCTATCTATTCTAATCTAAACCTCTAGTATAACTGTACCATATATCACTTGCTAATTATATTTCACAAGCGAAATACCTGATAATTGTGTCTCACAGGTGTACAGGGTCCTCAAGGCGAAGTTGGACCAGCCGGGCCCTCCGGAAGCAATGGTCAACCAGGCTCTATCGGGCCAGCGGGTAGCCCAGGAGACACCGGAGCTCCTGGCCAGAATGGATCACCAGGACTTAGCGGAGAGAAGGGTTCTACGGGACAGGCCGGTGCCACAGGGGACAAGGGCCTGCCAGGACCCGCAGGAGCGACGGGCCTGCCTGGGTCAGCAGGCCCAGCCGGGGCACCAGGGGACAGAGGAGCGCCTGGAGACGTCGGGGCTACTGGAAGCCCTGGACAGAACGGCCAGCAAGGTAGGAAATGCTGTGTCATGTATGCAGGCTACTGTGTATGTATCCTATATAATCCACCCTTCTAGCTGTTCATAATGATTTTATGTGCTCTATGGATAAGGGTAGAGTGACAGTAGTTGTTTTTCTTGACCTATCTGCTGCTTTTGAAACTGTGGATCATTCTCTTCTTTGACATCGTCTCCACCTCTGGTTTGGGGTTTCTGGTCTTGCCCCGCTTTGGTTTGCTACTTATCTTAGCCCATGCGCTTAGGCCTATATTTAATGTTAATTATTGCTCTAGTGCTTTGCTGACGTGGTGTTCCACCGAGTTCTGTGGGTCCTCTTTTTACATAATATATAAATTATATTTCGCCACAAAAAACGGACAGCACACAAGCTTATAGAACACAAATACAAAAAAAACTAAACTATAAACTAACTAAGAGACTAACTAATATACCTCAACAATCAGTACACTGCTCGACGATCAATAACTGGGAAATCATTTCTATAGGGATGATACTCAAATCTACATTTCGCTTTATATTTTGTCTTGTCACAAGTCTGTGCAACTGCTATCCGATTCCTTTGAATGTCTTGGGTGGGAGCTAATAAGCTCCTCATTAACCATCGAAGACTTAATTTCTACTACTGGGCACTCCACAGCAAATTAAGTTTAAATGGTTATTGCTTGAAACTTGGTGACTCAGTTGTTGAGTTACCTGATGCTGCTCGTAATTTGGGGTTTGTTTTTGATTCTACAATGTCTCTCGCCCTGTATGTAAATGGCATAGATCTGTAAGTCGTATAATCGTATAAATATATTCGTAACATTGTGCAGAATTATATCCTTATGTCTTCAAGGATATCTTTTGAAAATGCATCTCCAGACGTTTTGACTACTATAGCTCAGTTCTTGTTGGTATCATAAAGTCAAACTTGTAGAAACTCCAACGTCAAAACGTAAAACTATGAGCATATAACCTCTGTGCTTATCAGTCCTCAATTCCAGACATTTCATTATTCAACCAGGTCACCTGATTGCCATTCTCTGGTCTTACCAAGGACTAGAGCTGTTCTTGGTGAACGTGCTTTTTAAGTTGCTGGGCCTAGATTATGGCACTCTGCCCCTGTTTCTGTTTGTTCTGCATAATTGCTTGTGTCATTAGTTCACAAATTCAGGATTACCTTTTTCAAATTGCTTATCCACCATAGGCTGTCACTCTGTCTTAGTGGACTGGCATTCTGGATACTGAACTGATTGTGGCCTGATTTCAGTGCACCATCGATTGATGCCTTGTGCATTAGACCCCAGTGCGATAGAAGTTACTAATTACATTTACAATTACTGTGAATGTACACATAATAATAAATGAATGCATGCATCATGTTTATGTGGCATCTTGGTACTGTGGATAGGAATATCATAAGCAAAGTGAAGTTAAGCCATGGTTAGTATTTTGATGGATGGCCAGCTGGGCCAACTCACCCTGCAATGCCTCAGAGGTTGTGGGCCAAATTAAAATCTACTTATGTAATAACAGTACGGTACAATACAATTTAGACAACTGTGTTACCTTTACTTTGGTTTGTGTGCTTCAGCCGAAAAATCATTCAAATCCAGGACTAAACTTCAGATGATTTTCTTAATCTTTTTCTAAATTTGCACTGCTTGTGGTTGTTGATTTCAGGACCAGCTGGAAGCCAAGGAGCAACTGGTGAGAAAGGACCAACTGGACCATCCGGGAACCCTGGATCAAGAGGCCCAGCGGGTTCTGCAGGACCGAGGGGCTCTCCCGGACAGCCAGGACAAGCAGGTCTTAAAGGTCCAACTGGTCTGGCTGGTGATCGTGGACAGCCTGGTTCTCAAGGACCAGTCGGGGACAGAGGCCCATCAGGGCAACCAGGTTCAGCGGGACCCCTTGGACCATCTGGTCCAGCAGGTGACACTGGGGACCCAGGACAGGCTGGTTCAGCCGGACTTCCCGGATCAAAAGGACCTATCGGACCATTAGGATCGCCTGGTACAACTGGAGAAAAAGGACCGGCCGGTCCAGCTGGGCCAGTTGGGCCAACGGGTCAGAGTGGATCACCAGGAGCTGCTGGTCCGCAAGGAGAACGTGGACTAGTAGGAGCCATCGGCGCTACCGGACCCAAAGGGACACCTGGATCAGCCGGACTGGCGGGCGCCCAGGGTCCAAGAGGCCCAGATGGTCAGCGAGGCAGTCCAGGTCCTCCAGGTCAGTCAGGCCAAGCTGGTCAAGCCGGTTCAAACGGCGCACCGGGTGATACCGGGGCAATGGGACCGGCCGGTCCTGCGGGTCAGATTGGACCCCCGGGACCTCTAGGGCCCCAAGGAGACAGAGGACCGCAAGGTCCACCTGGTAGCAAGGGTAATGTAGGTGAGTCTTTCAGTTCCTTTGTAACATAACAACTTCTGATCTGTTTACTTCTATAGTTACATATATTCAAATTTGTTCCATTTTTGCCGACAATGTCTAGTGTAGTCATTAAATATTATGATTATATAATATGTAGTTTTACTTTTCTGTTACTACTTTAAATTTGATAAGCAGTTTTATGTGCTAATAGTTTCAGTTTGATACTTTAATTCAGGATACCGTGAATAATGGATTACATAGTTAATTGATTAATTAGTTTACTTAATCAATTGCCTAATAACTTGCTTGTTTATTTTAGTAGATACGTTGCTGTACCTGTTGTTGATTATGTTTCAGGTAACGCGGGGGCGCCAGGGCCGCAGGGCTCGACAGGTGTGCCAGGGGCCACCGGTTCCCCCGGGGCCTCTGGTTCTCCGGGGCAACTGGGTCCAGCAGGCCCTAAAGGACCTCGAGGGACAGATGGAGTGGGTGGGGCCACCGGGCTCTCTGGACAGCCTGGGTCGCCCGGACAGGCAGGACCGCAGGGTCAGAGGGGTGATCCTGGACCGCAGGGACCGAGTGGAACACCGGGAAGTGCTGGTCAGAAAGGACCTATTGGAGCTCAGGGACAAAGAGGATCACAAGGTAGTTGGAAACATGTCGCAGATTATAACTTATAGGGTTTCCGGTATTCCATCCATTTCCAACTATTTGTATCTGTCTGCCTTTATTAGTCTTATGTAATGAGTGAGCGAGCCAGCCAGCCAGCCAGTCGGTCAGTCTGTTTGTATGTCTGTCTATTTATCTATCTGCCTGTCTATCCATCCATCCATCCATCCATCCATCCATCATCCATCCATCCATCATCCATCCTTCCGTCTGTCTGTCTGTCTGTCTGTCTGTTTATCTATCTATCTATCTATATCTACCTACCTAAATACATTTCTATCTATTTAACTAAATCTGCCTGCCTGTGAAGTTCTATATCAGACGAACCGTCTTTCATACATATGTCCCTTCTTTCATTTATTCCGTTCGTCCGTCTGTCCATCCATCCACCCACAGTCTGTACCAGATAATTTCATTAAAAGTTTACAATCGATTGTTATATTTAAACCCAAGCACTATATAAATAATTAAAAAGTCACAAAATTTCGCTTTTCGGTATTGCTATTCTAACTCTTTCTTACTACAGGCCCCTCTGGTGCGCCTGGCGTGAACGGTTCACCAGGTGCCACTGGTCCCACTGGACTCCAGGGCCAAAAGGGTCCATCAGGAAACCCGGGACCATCAGGGCAACAAGGACCGCAGGGCGCAGCCGGAAGTAAAGGACCTCAAGGACCGCCTGGAGACCGAGGAAGCTCCGGTCTCAACGGAGACATGGGATTTACTGGATTCACTGGACCTGCTGGACCTGCTGGACCACAGGGACCTCAGGGCGACCGCGGCGGTCCTGGATCTGCGGGTCAGAATGGATCTCCTGGATTGCCTGGATCCATTGGTCAGCCAGGACAAATTGGTAGGCTTTTGATCATCTTCCAATTTATTTATTTATTTATTTCTTATTGCACTTATTACGTGCCAAGGTCAATAAATTTGAATCTCAGTTGCGAGACAGATGTGCTCAAACAATTTTTAAGCGTCGTTGCACTGAGTCGGCTCAGGACACAAACGAAAAACCATCGTTGGATTTCAGATACAGGACACTACTGAATAGACCTGTACTATGCACTTTAGTCAGATATGTTTAATAGTGCAGCAGATGCAGCTTGTGTTGCTTGTTCTAATGATGCATGTTAAGCAACCAGATACAAAGCAAAGAAATTAACTACAGTACCAGCAATTTACTTTTAATATATAAATAGGCAAACTTATTGAGAAATAACTTTATGAATATAGTAATTAATTAAAAATAATAAATTACAGAAACAGATAATAAAATAAATTCATAATGAATTAATAATAAAATAACTAATGAAAGAAATGAAAGAAATAAGTTCATCAGTGCAGATATTTGCCATTTTTATAAGGCAGATTTTGTTAAATAATATATAGATAGAAATAATCTGTGCCGTCATGTATATTTTATATATATATATATGTATATATATATAACTTATGAATAAATCTGGACAGCTGCTGAAATTCTCTGTTACAGAACCTTTTGATGTCTGTTTAATGAAGAAACACTCTCTAGAACTGGTGCTCCAGACAGTTTTTCTATCATGAGTTTGGACATTGCATTTAATCGCACTTTACAGTTCTAAACAGTAGACCAATTTTAAAAGATAATTTATGGATACTATATCTCTTGTCACTTTAGGAGCTGCCGGTCAGATCGGAAGCACTGGAGAAACTGGATTTACTGGTGCCCAAGGTTCACGTGGTGCACCGGGACCAGCCGGACCTCAGGGAGAAATGGGACCCGTTGGCCCTGCTGGGCCATCCGGGGACAATGGAAGCCCAGGACCTCAGGGCGCTCAGGGAGCTACTGGGGCCCCCGGACAAGCTGGACAGATAGGACAGCCCGGAACGGCTGGGCCTATTGGACCTTCAGGATCACCAGGACCTGCCGGTCAGTTTGTTTAGTAGGTTTTCTCTCAGGTAGAGGGACGTGCAATTTATGCAGGTCATGTCTTAACGCATTTATGAGTTTCCAATAAGGCAAGATGCTAAAGACCAGGCGACTGGATGTTATTGATATGATGCTGGCAGGTGCAGTGATGTTAAAATTAAACCGGGTTACTATTTGGAGGGGTGACTATTCATGGATTACCATGCCACTTGCAGTCTAGCCTGTAATTGTCAGTAAATGAATATCAATGCAAGTAGGAAGATTTAAAAGGTATTTTGTCCTTGGATTGCTGTGGTGGTTTTTGCATTTCATCTGAATAATCTGTCGACGCCAGGAGCACGCTTCTGAGTTTCTATAGAGGTGTATAAACAAGTGTGTTATCTTTACAAGTTTATACATACCATTCGTACATGAATATGTAATAGACAAACATACATACATAAATACATACATGCCTGCATACATACATGCATCTGTGCATACATATACCTAGCTAATTCAACATAAAATATTCATTTGCTTAATTTCTATGCAATTTATTATTACTGTTAATAAATTCCAAAAAATAAAAAATTAAAATACTTTTAAAAAATAATTTCTGATCTACAAATTCTTTAGGCGACCCTGGCTCAAGAGGCGACCAAGGTGCTACTGGACCGTCTGGTCCACCTGGATCGGCAGGACCTGCAGGTCAGAACGGCCCGGCAGGACCACAGGGTCCAACAGGTTCCATTGGCCCAGCCGGCCAAAAAGGCTCCCCAGGGGTGGCTGGCCAGCCAGGCACTCCTGGTGATATCGGTTCCCAAGGACCTCGAGGAGCTCCAGGACCTGTCGGAGGTACTGGGTCTAGTGGAACGCCAGGACAGACTGGACCATTAGGATCAGTGGGACCTGCGGGCCAAGCTGGACCACAAGGATCCCCAGGACCTGTGGGACCAGTTGGATCAACTGGACCATCGGGAGCCAGAGGTAAGCTCAGAAATAGTTGAACTTGCGGCATATTTGTGTTAATTAATTAGATAGTGACGACAACGACGACGATTATGATAACGATTATATGTGCAGTGATGACAATGATGATGATGAAGACAGTGATGAAGCATAATTGTAATTTTTTTAAACTGTAATTGAAATTCCAAACTTGTATTGCACCACTTCAAGAGAAACTCATCAGAGGCGCTTTTGACCTGACACACAAAACCATGATCAAATAGAAGTTTTCAAATGCTTATGGAAAAGAGGCAAAGAAATGCCAAGAAGCTCATGTCACAAGTTGCAAAGCACGTTATTCTAGAAAGATGACCCGATCAAGAAAAGCTTCTGTGCTGGATGTTGGAAGTCCAGGTTACCTTGCACAGCAGAGCAAAGAAAAACCTGTGACAGGGTATGGGTAAGAATGAGATGCATAACGAAAAATGTATAAAACCATTGTAATGCTGATACATATGTATTAAGTGAGTAAACTTGGACAGACTAGGTTTAGCTTACAAACAGTTGGCAAAATTTGCCATTCAGCTACATTTGCTAGGACTGATTTTGCCAATCATGACAGCATGTAGAAAGTACTGCTGATATGCGTGTAATTAAATTAATAAGTAATTGCCTCACCTTTTCTTACCCTGCCTTATCTTAAAGTACTGAAATATCTATGACCTTATCTAATCTTGTCATAAGATACCTTACCTGACCTAATCCAAGGTAGCTTATCTTACCTAACCAGACCTTACCTTATAAGGTACCATATCTTACCTGACCTTACCTAACCAGTGGTTGAGCCAGATACTTGGAATAGTCTCCCCAAGTATCTTATCTTACCATATCTTACTTTATCTTTACATACTATTTTGTTAATTTCAGGTCAGTCAGGTCAGGTTGGTCCAACTGGACCCAGAGGATCTCCCGGATCGAGCGGTCTGTTGGGATCGCCCGGAGATCCAGGACCCCCAGGTGACAATGGTCAACCTGGAGTTTCAGGTCCTGCAGGGGACACTGGATCTACTGGATCACCTGGTAACGTTGGAGCCCTCGGACCAACTGGGGAGAAAGGATCACCTGGTATAGCTGGAAGGACTGGGCCACTAGGTTCACAGGGTCCCATTGGTGAGTGAACACTTTCCGTGCATTAATAGGTCCATTTAAAGTCTGCATTAATTAGAGTTTGACTGTGCACATTACAATAGTTTTAAATTGATTCCGGGCATTGAAGTCTATTGAACCCCTATCTTACAGGACATTGAATCCCTGCATTGATTTGTTGAATCTGTTTATTAAGGGACATTGACTCAGTGCAGAGTTAATTGTTTCAGAGAATCTTTCTGGCTGTTCCTAACCCTCTTGAGATGTTCCTGTAAAGAAAATGGTTTTATGATGTGCTCAGGCACTGTTTAAACCCAGCCTTTGATGCTAAATAGTAGGGTATTAAAATTAAATAATAATAACAATAATAACATAATCACTCAAAATGAAACGACCCAATAGACAAAATGATTAAATTGACTGTTTGCTTTCAGCTGACAGTTATTTTAATAAAATTGTTAATTATAGTACTTAGTAGTAGTAGTAATAATAATAATAATTGTTAATTATAGTACTTAATAGTAGTAGTAATAATAATAATAAATTTCTATCCATCCCAGAATTTTCCATTCTCCAAAGAATTTCTTTAAATCCTGAAGGCTCATATATAATTTGGGTAAAAATAAAAATAAGAAAAATTATAAAAATATAATAATAAGAAATATACCTTATGTTTCTTTTCCAATACACAGGGTCTCCTGGACCCCAGGGCCAACGGGGTCCTCCAGGACAGCAAGGACCTACAGGACCCAATGGACCCACGGGCCCCGTCGGCGACCGGGGCGCCCCTGGAGACACGGGTAGCTCCGGAGGCACAGGAAGCACTGGATCCCCTGGTGAGAAGGGTTCGATTGGTGTTCCGGGACCAGCCGGTCCTCCAGGTTCTCAGGGAGCCACTGGTAGTACAGGTGCCCCAGGACAGGGAGCCATTGGTCCGGCTGGCCAGTCAGGACCAGCTGGGGATAGGGGACAACAGGGACCGTCAGGTAAGTTGCCTTTAACACACAAACACACACACACACACAATCAAATGCATTCTTCAGCGTAACGCAAAATAGCCTATTTCACAAGATTTAGATTTGAATTTTAGTTTACACATGCTGATCTAAGATCATCTGGTCATCTGTCTGTCAGTATGTTTGTCCTTCTGCCTATCCGTCTCTGTCTTTTCCGTCTTTATGTGTATGGCCGTCCGTCCTACCAGTGTGTGTGACAACTCTCTCCCCCTAACCCCATCTCTGTCTCGATCTCTTCCTCTGTTAGCACACATCCTTCACCTGCGAGGAACTGCAGGACACTGAGGTTACCTCGTGCGGCGGTCTTTAGCGCCCGTCGTCGTTCCTTATTCTTGATACAACGCGGTCCAGGAACTCTGAAGATGATACCTACTGTAAATTCTGGTTGGGCTGTACATGTGTGCGGCAGCCCGCTGTAGGTGACTTTTCTAGTTAACAGAGCACTTCTTGCTTATTGGTGAACTTCTTCTATTAGTGAACTTTAACATTTTGGCCAGGATAAAAGGTAGTTCTGATTACGGTATCTTGAAGCCGCTCTAATATAAATTTCTGAATACAATTACATTTACACAGGCATCCGGATATGTGGACAGAACCAAAAGGCATTCCTAAAAATTTGTGCAACTTAAATTATGCAACTGGGAATAATAGTTTGCCTACCAATAAGTATGCTACTCTTAGCGCCCAGTCTCCATTAATTTTCAGGACCACAGGGACCAAACGGCCAACCTGGGCCCGTCGGTGACCAGGGCGCATCAGGTCTACCAGGGCCCTTAGGGCCTGTCGGACCACCAGGCCCTTCAGGACCCCGCGGCGTAAACGGTGTCCCAGGAGCCACGGGAACCCTAGGCCCTGCTGGTGTTCGGGGCTTGCCAGGTCCATCAGGAGAGAGAGGGCCGTCGGGACCTCCTGGTCCAGCTGGCAACAATGGACTTTCTGGGAACCCTGGAGCGCGAGGCCCGCCAGGGGTACCGGGTGACACAGGTAGCACTGGGCTTGTTGGTCAAGCTGGTGATCTCGGTCCGCCGGGATCGTCTGGTCAGCCGGGACAACCGGGCGACAAGGGATCAGTTGGCGGCTTTGGGTCAAATGGTCTACCTGGGCCGGCTGGGCCACAAGGAGACAGAGGTGCCAGTGGTCAAGCAGGACCACCCGGACCTGCGGGTCAGCCTGGATCTCCTGGACCAGCGGGGCAGCCTGGACCGCTTGGACCTCCAGGAGCAACTGGGTCCGTGGGATCGAAAGGACCTCAGGGACAGAGCGGCCCTCCTGGAGCGACCGGTTCGAGCGGTCCAGTTGGTCCTCTCGGCCCAATCGGACCTTCAGGTCCAGTTGGTGACAGAGGTGTGGTTGGGTCAACTGGTTTCACGGGGGCTTCTGGGAGTCAGGGATTGAGGGGTGAAGTAGGACCACAGGGTAACAAAGGACAGCCCGGACCTCAAGGGACAATTGGCCAGGCGGGTTTCCCGGGAGACAGTGGGGAAGCCGGACAGATCGGCCAGCCTGGTGGTACTGGTGCCGCTGGGGCTACCGGATCAACAGGATTTCCTGGTCCAACTGGATTGAGTGGAAATCTTGGCCAACCGGGCCCTCCGGGTGATTTAGGCCAGCCTGGTTATGCAGGCCAGCCTGGAGAAAGAGGCCCCATAGGTCCGCCAGGATCATTAGGTGCTACTGGACCCGTTGGACCTCTTGGTCCAGCCGGACCAGTTGGCTCTAGAGGTGATCAAGGACCATCCGGACCTCCAGGTGACAAAGGACAATCTGGACCTCAAGGTTTTGCGGGACCTATTGGACCAATTGGTCCTCCTGGATCAGCTGGACAGATTGGACCACCAGGAAATCCTGGACCCCAGGTAACCTAATCTTATCTAATGTATGAATATAATAAAATCTACTCTTCTTTAATCTCATGAAATTAAAGCTAATCTCGCCTGCTGAACAAATATAGTTTGCACTAATATGCATTAATGCCATTCTGATTTGAGGTAAACGTTTTTTGTAAGTTGTTCCAATCGGATCTTACTGGCTAATCTAGTCCATATCTAACCTAACTAAATCTTAGCTGCTCTTATATTACCTAATTGCTAATCTAACCCATATCAAACCTAAACAAATCTAAGTTGCTCTGATATGATCTGATTTGAGCTGATCTAATTGATCTGATCTGATCGAGACTAACATAAGTGAATATATAACTACTTTTTAGACTCCAGAAAGATAATTGCTACCTTAAAAGTTTATTAACAAATATTAACCTAGATTAAATTTTTTAAATACTAAAAAATTATCAGTTAATTACTTCATGAACTCAACCAATTGATTAATGAATGACCATGATTTCAGGGTCCCGATGGAATGCAAGGATCGTCCGGAATACAAGGCTTCCCAGGCGTCGTCGGTCCAGTCGGTCCCTCTGGTTCCCCTGGTCTCCCAGGACTACAGGGCTCCACCGGATTTCCGGGAGCCACCGGCCAACCTGGACCTCTCGGTCCAGCTGGCCCCCGTGGTAGTCCTGGTCAGCTTGGATCACCAGGAGATGTGGGCCTCCCTGGACAGCCCGGTCCATCAGGCAACCGAGGACCACCTGGTGCTACTGGAGCCACAGGGTTTGATGGGGCCACTGGGTACACAGGGCCAGTGGGCTACACCGGATGGACTGGAGGTACAGGACCTCCTGGAGATGACGGTCCAGTGGGTCTCAATGGACCGTCTGGACCGGCTGGGTTTAAAGGACCACAGGGTCCACCAGGGGCTACAGGATCAACTGGCCGAACTGGACCTCGAGGTGCTTTTCACTTTAATCTTAATATCGACATTAGGCGCATGTATTTGCCTTGATAATATGTATGTATGTATGTATGTATGTGGTTATTTAAACAGCACCTTGTTAGAATAATAACAACAACAACAACAACAATAATAATAATAATAATAACAACAACAACAACAAAATAATGATAATAATAACAATAGTACTAATGTTAAGTACATAAGAATTTCAGTTAAATTTTAATACTGACATTTTGATATTTGAGAACCTTCTAAAAGAAAGAATTATCCTCAGATAATGAAATTGTGAGATACTTGTTGTATCGTAACTGTAGGAAGAGATGGATATACCGGCGCAACGGGTGCAAGTGGAACCACCGGATCAACTGGAGCTACTGGATTCACTGGATTACCAGGACCATTTGGATCAATGGGGATCCTAGGACCTTTCGGACCACCTGGAGATATCGGACCTGCTGGTATACATATAGTATTTTCGTTGTCATCGTCGTTATAGTCATCATCATGAGGATGTATGTATACATATATGCCTCTGGTTAATTATACAGAACATTTAAGAACTTCACAAACATGCATTACCAACCAGCGAAGTAACCCAACGTCAATGGCTTCATAATCATCGTCATCGCCGTCATCATCATCATCACCATCATTGTCACAAATACCATCATCATAGAGAAATTATTAATAGTAATTTTAGTAATACTACTACTACTAATAATAATAATAATAGTAGTCTAGCATTCTGGGGTGTGAATCATCAGGTCACGGTTCAAATCCCTAACACAATAAACCATAGTAATAATAATAATAATAATTAGCAATAATTTTCTCCTGACATTTTTTTAAATCCCGAGGGTTCATATCTAACTCAGAGCAAAATATAACTGTCCTAAGCACTGTAATGTAGATTTAAATAATTAAACCATTACAGACCAATTATAAATAATACTAATAATTTCGATTTTCCATAAATTTTACCCTGGAAAACAATTGTCTTTTACTCCTGAAGGATCATTCCTACTACGAGTAATAAATTATTCTGTCTTTCCGAATAGGTTCGCCTGGAACAGTAGGACAGCCGGGCAACCAGGGCTACACAGGGTATACTGGCTGGACAGGAAGACCAGGATCCCAGGGCTTCACTGGTCCAACCGGGCAGTCAGGAGCTACCGGGTACATCGGGGTGACGGGTCCAAGAGGCAGCCAGGGAGAACCTGGAGATCCTGGTCGTTCGGCGCTCGGTAAGTCTACGTTAATCAGTTTTCCTTCTCCTTCACTGCTGTGGTTTTTCTGCACAAGTGTTATACACTACACTTGTTGAATTTCTGCTGTCATGTTTGTGCTGCAGCCGTATTATCCATCAGCCACGTGCAGGATTGAGTGTGATTGAGGCATGTAACGAATAAATTATATTTACCTTACCTTATGTTGTTATCTTACATTACATTACAATTTCTACATGTACTTGCACTACTACATATTGCTGTTGCTACATAATGTCACTAGTTGTGGTATGTATTATTAGTAATTAATAACTTCTATCGCGCCTGTGTCTATTGCACAAAGTTTCAATCGCTGGTGCACCAAAACCAAGCCACAATCAGGCCAAGAACGAAGCCGTAGTTATAGTTTTGTTTCACTCCTGTCCGTCAGTCTTTCCCATTCTAGTTCAAACCATCTCTTTCCCGGGACATATATTCTTCAAGCATCATTTGAACTCCTACCTACAGGTCTCCCCGCACTGCTGACAACCGCACATCGCACCCTGATAACCCTCCACCACAGATAAAGATATTTGTGGTCAAAAATAATAATTACAAATAAATAATAATCAGGACGATCTTTAATTCAATGGAAGTCTTCACGTGACGTGTAGCATAGCAAGGGTTAGAGCAGTTGGAGCACCATATGCGAGTGGTTGGATCTTTGCTTGCCCATCACAGTCTGCGGACTAAGGCTGAATGACGATGCCGTGAGAATCGCTGTAGGATGGAAGTTTTGGACCAGCTTCTCTGAACCTCATGAGGGCCGACGCGGGGCCTCTGTCACTAACAGTGGTTCCCGCGGAAACTCCTACTTCATAAGCCCAATCCACCAGACACGCTACCCTAAATGCTTTAATCTGTCTGGGACAAGTTCTGTCCGGTTTCCTGGCAATGAGAGCACTGCTTGAGCTGAGCAGAACAGACTTAACCTTGATAAAAGAAGTCGCAGTAGCAGACACTCTGGCCGTAGTACCTCCTTCTACGTCGACCGCAGCTGCAGACGCTGCCGAGTTGGCAGCAGACAGGAAGTGCTCTAACGCGTATTTGCACTGAAGCATCGCCTCGTTTCGCTGGTTGAGACTTTCGGGTCAATGAACAGCAGTAGCCTCCTTTCATCGTAGACTTGGAGCGCCGTCTCTGCCGTGTTACCGGTGACGCGAAAGAAACACGTACCTTTACCAGTGCATTGCAATTGCAGTCCAATGTATCAACGGCGCTGCCTTCTGCGCACTTGTGCTCCGCCGGATCCTGACGAGTTTTAGCCTTTCCAGAACTAGCTTTTTTCTCCAAAGATTTTTTTTAATTTTGAGGGATCATTTCTAGCTCGGGTAAAATATATTATTTTTATCATCGTCGTCGTCGTCATCATCATAATCATCATCATCATTATCATCATCATCATCGTCATCATCATCATCATTTCACGATGTACAACTGGTCCCAGCATAACATAATTAGAAACAATTATAAGAAATAATAATAAAGAAAAAATGTTACTAATTCTAGGTCTCCAAAGCTCTATTGAAGAGTTGGGTCTGTTCGACAAACTGCAAGAAAACGACTCGGAGATAGACACCCTATCAACCGGAATCAAGATTCTCTTGTACGGAATGATCGGGTGGCTTGGACTCATAACAATCGCCTCAGTGGTAGTCTTCATCATCGTCAACATCCGGCTGAACCAGGCCAATCGGGCCCTTGACGAACTTGAAATCGGCTCGGAGTCGACGGTCACCTCCAAACGCTCAAGAGTCGTCGATATCTTCAGTCGTACGGATCAACCGACCTTCTACAGCTCTGACCGAGAACAGTCGTCTACGCAGGACGCCGATGTTATCAATGTGAGGGCCACTGACGATGAGTGTGAGTGCGTTAATGGCGGCCCCGCGAAGGACCCGGCGAATTCGGGACCGCCGCCTGTGAGCAGTTCGAGCAGTCTGTCGACAGTTCCCCAGCAATAGATTTGAAGCGCGGACTGGACCGGTTCGGACTCAAGAGTGACAACTGGAACCCGCTACTCTTGTAGAAAACGATACTCTCCTCTATCTAACAAGTCGATTTCTTCAGCAGATATATAACAGGAATCGGATTTGTAACGAGCGCGGAGAAGGACAAGTTTAGAAAAACCTTATGCGATGCGGTTCGCTGAAGAAAAGTTGATGTAGGCCTATTTTAATTCAATATTTGTCGCCAACTTTGTCTCAATGCGCTATGACAAAAAGGCTTGAAATAGGACAAATTTAGACTTAAATAATGCATTCGTATAAGATGTAATGGTGCAATTTTTACGCAGTTTGTAAACATTAATTTCCGAACCCTGAAACTTTCCGCAACCAATTGTTTAGCTGTCGAGACGCAGAGGTGCTTGCAAACAATCAACAGGGAATCTCTAAGCAACGTCTCGGCAAAAATTTGCAGTATCTGCACGGTAATTTGGCAATAGCAAATCGTCGATACTATCCTCCTGCTACAAAGTTTACACAGTCGTTTTGTCAATATCCTCTCGCTAAAGATATTTAAACGTTGCTTTGGCAATATCAGATTGTAAGTACTCCTTGGTAAATGGTACTGACTGTGAATTAAGGTATAAGGTACTTTGTTTATGTTCAAACGCTTCATCCTGAGTGTTTCATACGAAATTTTATTTTGCAGCGATTAAAATTAATTGTTCATTCGATTCGAAAGGCAAACATTTAAGTGGTGTTTATGATTACTTCACAGAATCTTCGTCCATTTTACCGAGTATTTACAATTGTTGTAGATAATCAGCAAAGTGCCAACGCGAAATTGTTACACATTGGCTGCAATAGCTCGTATTGGTAACCAAAATTTTTAGGCAAATCAGTTATGTGAATATTAGGTTTAGTATTCTTATTTCTTGTAACCTGCATAATCTACAGAGGCTAGTTTTAACCGCAGTTTCTTAGGAGCCACGTTTTTGCATCTGGTAAAAGACAAGAGGCGACAATTAGGTCGTTTTAGATCGATAATGTCACTCACCATACTATGTGCTCACGCAGTCTTTCAATGAATGTCGACGTTTTCAGTACTAACTTTTTAGTTTCAAATAAACACCTGTATTTCTACCGGTTTGTAATTCTTTATGTGTTTGTGTTGTTTACAGAGTTTCTAGTTTTTGATACGTAACGTCCATTTTTTTTAAATTTCGTATGTTTGCATAGCGCTAGTGTGTAATCACAAGCATCATCAACAGGGGAAGAAATGATGAACACTCCATCTCCTGCAAATAAATAATTTTGGGCGGAGATATCACGTGGTCCTTATCAAAAAATGTCACAATTCTGCAGAGGTATCGCCATCTGATTAACCTTGGTGACTTCATATGAATTTTAACCCGGTTTTCATGGTGATCCGAGGCCACCAAAAGAAATGTTTATTCTTGGATTTTGCAATAATTCCCAAATATAAGCGCAAAACTTTGATTCATGTATAGCTTTCTTTTGTATCATATCATTTAACGCCGATTCGCTCATGCCTGTGATTAAGCTGGTTCCCGCGACTTGGCTTTCGTTGGGCGCTGTAGAAATCTCGAGATTAAGATTACGATTAGAACACCCCAGTAGACGTGCTGTTTGGATGATCGAATATAATATGTTGCAGTAGCAGCAATGCGTCTAGAAAACTTCCAACAGACGCGCAGTTATATGTTGACCCAGCTTTTATTGACATACATCACATCAAGCAGATGTCTAGTTGACGAGTAATGGTTTACATCCCGTGCACATCAGTCTGAAGTCTATTTGACTGCTACTACAACCCAGTACGCTGGCTTGCAGCAGTCGCAAGGCGTCCAGAACAAGCCAAATAGACGAGCTACTTAGATGTTGACCTAATATTGACACTACTACATCAATTAGACATTAAATTGAAGTGCACTGGTTTACTGGGTCTACAATTTGATGCAGAAAAGTTTTCCTTGCCAATAATCTCGGAGTCACAATAAGAAGATTTTAACACTTAGGCCTAATTGCAAACTTGATTCCAAGTCGTGAAAATCCTGTGACCCTAGTGATCACAGGTTCATGGTCACAATGAGACAGCAAGAATATGAAAAATAATTTGGAAATTAAAGACCAATGTACAGAATTATATTCAATACTCCAATAGGTAATAAATTTATGATCAGAAGATAATATCATGATCAATAAGTAACAAAATCGTTACTAATAGACAACAAATTTATGATCACTAGGTCAGAAAATCGTGATCGGCAGGAAACAAATTCGTTACTGACATGTCACAAATAAATGACCAGTAGATAAAATGTAGTGAAATCTTGGTAAAAAATTGATCAGTTAGTCATACAATCACCACGACAACTTAGATCAGACCATTACCACATAAATCTTTTGGTCCTTCAATCAAACATCTGAGAAACACTATCAACGCATTTTTACCAATCATTTCAAAACCAAACTCCATGTCGCCAAATTCTATATCGGTTAAGTCAAAAGTTTAAAGTAAATGTCCGCAATTCAAGTTTTCTCCAAGTTCTTAGTTCTACTCACTTTCTCTTCGCCAGTATTGTCAGTATCTTTAAGATCCAGCATTCGGTTAAGTCAAAAATTCAAAACACAACTATGCAACCCAATGTTAAAGAGTTCACTCAGAGTTTAAGTTCCATTCTATTCTCTCTATTGATCGATTGTTTTTCAACTTCAAGATTCATTATTCGGTTAAGTAAGAAAGTCATAATTCGGTTATACAGAAAAGTCAAAATAAAATTGCGCAATCGGCGCTAAGGCCTTAACTTCACGTTTACTCAATCCCCAATTTTCTCTCCCAATTTTCTATCATATCGTCATCTCCCCTTTATCCCTCTGGGGTATCTAAATGTTTCTGGTGCGCCTCAGTCACTAGTTCGTGTAGCTCGCTTGGAAGGCAATGTTCGCTGCAGTCGTCGAATTGGAAGTCGTGAAGTCGACGATCAGTCTATTCGAGGTCGCACGGAAGGTCACTACGCCCTCCTGTAACCAAAGGCCAGTGCAGTGAAGTGTGAACAGACATTAGCTGCCCTGCCAGCATGCCCATACGTAGTCAATATTTCCATATGGGACCCATATATACCATATATGGCCGACATGGGACCCATCAAATGTTTATGGGCATGCTGGTAGGGATGACACTTTTTATAAGGAACTGTTGAGAGACTCTTGAGAAACTGCTTAGAAACTTTATAGTGACATTAAGAAATGCATTAGAAAACTTTAGACCAATTTATTACTGTTTTTGTTGTTTTAAATCTGTCACGAATTGCCCTGATTTACAGACTAACTCCAAGTTATCTATTGATAATAATACCTAGGGCCTACTGTATAAGTGACTATAGGCTATAAATATAAATACATGTCGATGGTCGGTTGATGGCCGTGGGGTCCAAGGGGTCATGGGATGGGCATGACGTCGACCGACGAAGAGAGGAGGATAAAGACGAGGTGTGCGAACAAAGGAGTTCAGTTGAGTTCAGTTCAGTCTTCGGAGAAGAACAAAACGTCGTGGAACGAAAGTCTTCGTAGAAGAACGAGTCGTCCAGTCGGGGAACGAAAGATTCTTCGTAGAAGAACGTGTCGTCCGTCAAGAACGAACGAAAGATACGCAGAAGAAAGAGACGTTGCAGAACGAACGAGACTTCGTCGAAGTACGAGGTCAGTTGTCGCTGAAGGACGTTTGGTCGTTTGCTTCAGGACGCCGCCGTTGGCAAGGACGTCTCAAGGACAGGCCGCTTCTTTCACCCGTCTACGTGGAGAGAGTCGTGAAACGGTTGGTGACAACGCACGACAAAGAAACTGTCGCCTCGCTCCGCTCAGGACTCACCCCACCACGGAACCGTGAGTTTTAACCAGTTGGGGTTGGGGGGGACCTGGGAAGGGCACGGCCATCGACGGGGTGTTGAACTATGTAAAGACGTACTGTAAATATAACTCTAGTGTGTATATATGTTAAGTGTGTTAATATAAGTATAAACGTCGGTGTTGTGGTCATTGAAATATTTCTTATCTCGCCACCGCTCACAGCCTCCCTGACCAGTTAGGCCTAGGGTATAATTCACCATCTCACGTAAACCGTGACAAAATCGATAAACATTAGATTAGTGCATTGATTATTTGTTCAGAGTTTGATTAAAGAAAGCTTGTAATAAAGAGTTCAAAAAGTTTCAATCACTTTGTCTGCCAATCAGTTATCCAGCCAGACAGCCGATAAATAAATAAACCATTCTACTAATAAATAAATTATTCATTCATTCAACCAAAAAATCAATAAAGCAATCGAACCAACCGACCAATCGATCACCCCACTCCCTCATTTAAACAACGCTCATCCTAAAAACAACCTACCAACAACCAAGCAACGTACCGCAGTGCAGTAGGCCACCCTTGAGGCCGTCGTCGTTGCCCCATCGTAGACCGTAACACGGCTGTTGGTGCAGTCTTCGGCCGCAGTTCCACCTCGTGACGCCTGAACAGATAGGGTGAGTGATATGCGGCGCCTCGACGGGACTTGGATCGACCATCGACAGGTGGCAGCATAGGCGACGTTGCGCGGGTAATCGGGACTCGTGAAGACACCCGTCGGATTAGTCAGGTCACCTCCGCACCCTAAACGATCACAAGTACACGTACATAGATCGTAGGAGGTTTATGTAGAGGACAGCTGGGCACACAGACAGGACAGCCTGACGGACATTCAGACAAATATAGTCAGACATCCGTATAGGAAGGCAGACAGATAGACGGACATATTGATGGACACCAAGAGACAGACTAACAGACAGATTACATATAGACAGAGAGATGCACAAACAAATAGACAACCAGACAGGCAGGCAAGTAGACAGATAGACAGACAGACAGACGGACGGACAAACGGACAGAGACAGACAGACTGATAGACAGAAAGATCGAGAAGGCAGCAACAGAACCGACCGTCCTCGGAGGCTGTGTACGTAATTCCGAATCCGCGGTGGGTCTGCGATGAATCCGTAACAAAAACGAGCCTAGCGTTGTTCTGGGTCAGGAAGATGGGACTCGGAAGGGTAGTACCGCACAGTTTGGCCACGGACGACGATGGCGATTGGGAATTGTTGAACACCTGTGCAGAATAAATTAAATAATAATCCTTAAATAATAATCCTATATATATATATATATCGCTTTTGATGGGTACTTAAATAAAATTATATACTACATACATACGCAAATACATATATTATTACTATAATAATAATTATTATTGTTATTATTATGATTGTTATTAGGATTATTAGGTCAGTAGGCTTATTAATATTATTATTAGGCCTATTATAATCATCACTATTATTAAATGATAACTTTTATCGCGTCTGCGTCTAATGCACAAGCATCAACCGATGCACACCAAAACCAATCCGCAATCAGCACAACATGCCTATCAGCCCACTAAGACAGAGGGACAGCCTATGGTGGATAAGCAATTTGAATAAGGTAAGTCGTAGGTTGAAAATGAAATGACACAAGCGATTGAGTAGAATTAACAGATACAGGACAGAGTGCCCAAAATCTAGGCCCAGCACCGAAAATGCCCGTTCACCATGAACAGTTCTAGTACTGTAATAGGTATTAAGATCTGTTGGCTGAAAGAACTGTCTAAGACAGGAGGTGAAGAACTAGGATCAAGAATTTTATTACCAAACGAGTAACCAACAAATTTCCGCTTTAAACCAGAAATTTTATCCGCAAATAATCTAGTTTACTGACCATGATCCATTGAAATAATTGATTGCGTGAACGACTATCATTTCTAGTTTAACAAACTGCACTCTGAATCAAAACTGTGATGTATTTCCTAGATTGTTGTGAAATGTAAACCTAGTAAGGAGACAATGCAGAATAATTATATAAAAACCAGCCAGTTTGTTATTTCCTAGATTGTTGTGAAATGTAAACCTAGTAAGGAGACTATGCAGAATAATTATATAAAAACCAGCCAGTTTGTTTATACTAATGTGACTGGCTTAGTATGTGTTAACCTATTTTGTTCATAAGTGTTAGTGTGATTTGTTTAGTCTGTGTAATTGTGGTTTGTTCAGGTTTACGTGGCTCGTTGTATTTGTGAATCGTTAATGTAGCCTGTTCATGTTAAATGGTTCGCCAGTATAAGTTTTCTTAGTTCTTTGAGGAAATAGAGTATCTAAGATTTTTGCTATACATACGGCTATACCTTATAATTCCTTAATTGCCAATGGTCTATTCCAGCTTAGGGACCAGCCCAAGAAAGCCATTTTTCGATGCCTTTCAAAGGTGTCTTAAAAGGTGCTATATAAGTATTCATACATAGAGGTTGAGAGGTAATCAGACAAGGAATGCCTGCTGACCTGTAGGTAGTCGTACAGGCAGTTCACGTGAGGCTCGATCTCCATGAAGGCGAAAAACAGGGAGAGTTTGTAACCAGGCGGAGTCTGGATGATGATTTCACAGAAAGCGTTGATTGGATAGTTAGCCGGATACCTGGGACTAACTATCCAACCGCTGGAAGCCGTGTAGGTCCGGTTGCAGGCTTCAGACACATGCGAACAATGTTATAATGCACTTGAAACTGATAATTGCCAATGTATGTATGTATCAAGGCACTTAATATAGCGCCTTTCAGTGCCTTTCAGAAGCACTAGACACACTACATACTAACGGACTTATACACTGTGTGCCTTTCAGATAGTTTGAAAACATAACACACTGAAGAGTCAAGTGCAGCAGTACGCATATATACAAGAATATACTCATATGAAAGATAGGTCCAGGATATAAACAACAAACACTTGTATAAAGCCTTTTAGGGGTTCCTACAGGCGCTAAACAAATGTATAAATGACCATTACTGCAGAATTAAAAACATGTATGTGTCTTCATATGTATGCATGTATGTATGTAAGTTTGTGTTTGAATTAGTATGTATATGTATATGCATGTTCTTATCTATCTAGGATATGTATGTATGTATGTATGCACGTATGTATGTATGCATGAATGTATGTATGTATGTATCTGGACATTTTTATAGTGCCTTTAAGGACGTTTCAAAAGTGCTAAAACAGACAGTTAAACATTAAAAACCGAATTCATAGCATCTGATCTTATGTAATCCAATTTATCCGCTTGATGGGATCAAACAGATATGATCTAATCTGTTATAACATGTCATCTAATCTAATATGATCCAATCTAATCCGAATCTAGTCTGATCTAACTGATCTGATCGAATTTCAGCTTATTTGATCAGATCGGATCCAAGTTTATTCATCTGTCTAATTAATCTGATCCAATTGACCTAATATGGAGGTCCAAAGAATCTGGACCACGACAACGATGTTAATTAAGAAGAGCCCTTCCTTTGCACTGAGATTTAGACGAGTCTTCTACTCACAGGCTGTTTTGTAGTTGAGTTGAAATCCAGTTCTCTGATCACCTTCAATTTCACCCGTCACGAAACTCACGGTTACTGTCCGCGTGTGGGATAAGTACGGTTGCGGTAGGGTACTTCCACAAACTAGGATAGACTTTGTTTCTCCAACCTGGTTGACAAGAAGAAAAAATGTTACACGCCAAAAACTTGCCCAAATGCCTCTGAAGACAATCCAGTGTGGTTTACAAGGAAATTAAACGTAAATGTTTAAAGAGTTTAAAGTTCCTGGCGAACGGATGATCAAACGAATTAATGAACGAAAGAATAGGCCTAAATAAGCGAATAAAGGAACAAATTCGTGAATGAACTAGTGAATAAATGAATCAACAAACGAATTAGTTAATTAATGAACGAAAGATCAAACGAGTGAATGATTGAACGAATTATTGAACGAACGAGTGATTGATCAAAAAAGTGACTGATCGACCGACTTAATGATCGAACAAACGAATAAACGAACAAGTGATCGAACGAATGAATGATGGAAAGAGTGAATGTTCGAACGAATGAATTATCGAGCGAATAGACGATCGAGCGAATGAATGAAAGATTGAATCAGTCAATCATGGTTCAATCATATGATGAATTAGTGAACGAAACGAACCAATCGAGCCGTTGCTGCGTCGGTGACCGTGTCTCTGATCTCCAGATAGGAGTTGACGCAGTTTGTCTGGTTGTCAAGGTCAAGATTTGTAACGGTGACCTCGACCCTCTCGTCCTCTGGGGCGTCGATGGTCCAGCGACAAATGAGGTTCGGAGGGTAAGCAAGGGGGTAGTTCGGCGACGACAGCAACGCCGGAGCACTGGAACTATACAAGGTTGTGCCACAAAGACCTGGAAGGATGAACGGAAAAGCACAGTCCTGTACAGTTCTGAAGGTACAAAAAGGAGCTATAGAAATATTCTGAAATCTACATACATACATGTATACATACTTGCATATATACATACATACAGACATATCTACGAGGCGCCATATAAACTGAGATACACACATGCAAACACAGTATTACACACATACCATTCAGGCAAATATATACCGGACCAGTTTCTTCTTCGGTCTCTGCATCATTTGAGAGGTTCTTAAAATTTGCTCCATAAATGTTCACATAAATATGCTTAGCCACTCATCTAGAAAGATCAGCTTACCGGCAGTAGTTCCTCCTTAGCCGTACAAATAGTTTAGTGGTATAGTACTGTAGTTGTAGTAGCAGCATCAGCAGCGGTAAGTAAGACATTTGACATTTGTTAACACGCCATGTGTCCATTGGCTGAGCGAGGAATCGTAGCAGCAGCAGCAGTAGTAATGGTAATAGTGAGATTAGTAAGTCCTTCACCCACTAACCAAACCATCCACCCCAACCCATCCACCCACCTAAGCATCCACCGACCCACCCACCGATCGACCCACCTAATGTACACACCCAGGCACCGCCCATCAAATCACTCGACCCACACATCCACACACCTACCAATCCACCGACTCATCTAGACCTGACACACAATCCCAGTGACAAACCCACGTTCCTAACAGAGCCCACCCAGCCTTCAAATCCCACCGACCGACCGAGAGAGAGGGGGAAAGACGATCTTACGGGGTACTGCAGTGTAGCGCAGAATAAATCCGGCAGCTCCAGTGGCTGAGTCCGTAACGAACTTGACGTAGACCATGTTCGTCGTTGACGTAAAGTTACCAGGGACACCCGAGTCATCGCCACAGTATTTGCCAACGAGTGGGTCCGTCTCAAACATACCATCTCGAACCTGCAACGATTACAAGCATCTCAGAATTCAGTCGAGGTTCTTACTAGGAAAAGAACTTTATTATTATTATCATTGTCACTATTATTATTGCTATGATCATCGTCATCATCATCATCATCATCATCATCATCATCATCATCATCATCCATCATCATCATCACCATCATCATCATCACCATCATCAACATCATCATCATCATCACCATCATCATCATCACCATCATCAACATCATCATCGTCATCACCACCACCATCATCATATGGTGTGATCACGACCTCTAGGTAGTCATAGCAGCCGACAGGTGCCAAGCTGAATTGATCGAAGCTGAGTGAGACACTGAAATTCTGCGGAACAATGATCAGCCAGACGCAGTTGAGATCCGCTTCGTAGCTTCCATCTCTATTGTAGTCAAGGCTCTGGATAGTTCCAGATGTGGAGTTGAGCTGTCCACCACATCCACTCCCAGGACCTGATACAAATAAAGAAAAGCAAAGGTAACAAATTGCATATAGTCACAGCGTTTGTGTGACGTACTTAAAAAGCTCTACATTCAGTATTTAGATAGCTAACTGCATCAGCTCTGGATGGAACTCCCTTGGTTGGATTGATCCCTGTGTCCGAGATCCCGCCAGTGGTCACTTCCAGTTGCCTGAACATTATTTGCTTACAGCAGCACCAGCGGCACCAGCAACTTTGTTAGCACTAGGAGCCCTTAGCTTCTTAATGACTTTAACACCATGTAGTTAGCATAGGCAACACGTCTGAAAGGTATTTAAAGGCGCTGTATTAAGTGTCTAGATACATACACACATATTGGTTATACAATTCTATTGAAACTCCTCAGACGCATAAAGTTAGATTCTTGACTCCCCATTTTATTAACTTTCATTTTCGTAACTCCATCTCGATTCAAAATTTCTAATATTTATTAGCCCCAGTCTTAGTCCCACTCCATATTTTAAGCCCCGCCCCTTATTCTTAGCCCCTCCCCAAATTTTTCTTCCCACCTCGAGACTCTTAGACCTGCCCCATACCCTGCCCCGCCCCAGATTTCTCTTCCCGTTACCGGCTTCTTAACCGCATCGTGTGATGCGTAGCTCCACGCTGTGAAGTTTACCTGCTTTATGTTTGGTTAACTCCGCAAGTGCACAGCACAACTCCCAAAACCCTAAGTGCCACTGTCCCTGTGCGTATCGCTACTGTAATTGTCTCTATGTATGTTCTATAGGCCAACCCCTATTTATAGTCTGTCGCTATGCCGATGTCTTAGTGCATGAACATTACGCGTCTAGCTTCTTAGTCCCATCCTCTGACGCTCAGATTCTTAGTCCCCACGTGACTCGGATCATACCTCTGTTTCATTTTCACTTGCCTTTTTTGATCACTTGTATGCTGATAATGTCCAGGCATTTGTTTACAGTACTCCTGAGGGAACTGCTCTTGCAAACGGCATTGACTACTGCCAATTCAGTTTTTGCTGGCTTCAGATAACACGACTGTCTGGTCTCCAGTTTGTTTTGAGTTCTGCTGCTAGGCTGATAGCTCGTTTTCCGCGGTTCCCCCATCTCTCAGTATACTCTTGATCAACTTTAATAATTTGATGTTTTGTTTTCGGTAGTAAGAGTGCTTTCGGGTTTCCCTTATACCTTTGAGACCTCCTTCACCCGCCTGCTTCGGCTGCTTGACCTCGTTCTCTTTGTTCATCTAACCGGGTGATCTGTTTGTTCCCTGGTCTGGGATTTCCATTGTAGGGCTTTCGCTGTGGTTAGTCCGTCAGTTTTAAACAGTCTTCCAACTACTACTCGAGCTCACTGACTGTGGGGGATAGGGCTGTTGCAACACATTGGCTTAAAACTCACCTATTTACTCGGAGCTCTCGTGATGGGAGCGCCTCTGAGTAGCTTTTTGTAAGGTTTAAGTAGTTTGTTCTGCGGGTTACGGTAGCAAATTGGTTAGAGAGCTTGGCTTGAACTGCGGAGAGTATGGGTCGGCCCCTAATCTGAGATGGTTACTGTGTAGGAACCTCGAGCAAGTCCCTCAGTATGGGTTCGCGCCTAGCCTGAGATGGTTACCGTGTAGGAACCTTGAGCAAGGCCCTCTTTCACATCCGTTCAGCAAAATCGGTTAATGCTTAGTCATTGTAGAGTGGCGCTTAATAAATGTACAAATAATAATCTAAGGCGCAATATAAATTGACAAATGCAATACCGTGGACCCTGGTGTAGACCGCCGAGAATCCCTCTCTTTGAGCCGAGTCATCAGAAATGAAGCTGACGACCATAGCGTTTGATGTGGTTGTGATTTCGCCAGGATTCACTGAACCGCAGAATCTGCCAATCAAGCGTGACTCGTTGATGAGAGGTCCGTCGTAGACAGCGACGTAGTCGAAGCGGCAGCTGGAGTGTGCCTCGAGGTTGAAAGTCTCGAAACTGAACAGAAATCAATCAGTGAAATCGATCGATATGATTGATTAACAATTCATGATTATTTAATCCATACATTCCTACAAACATACATAATATGTATATAATATATTATAAATGGTTGTTAGTATATATGTCGTGTTACTGAGAGATACTTAAAAGGCTCCGCATAAATATTCAGATACTGTACATCTTTCCATCCTCCATTCGTTCTTCCTTAGAATTGATTGACGGATTGGATTAGACTGGAATGAAATCATTTGGTTTGGAACAGATTAGAGATTAAATTAACTTACATTAAATTAGATCTGCATCAGATTAGGTAATAGAATAGAATAGACGGGATCAAATTAGATTCTATACTAGATTAGCTTAGATTAGATTAGATTAGACTGTAGATCAGATGAGGTTAGCAGACCGTATCTTGATGCTCATGGTGCCTGTTGCCGTAATGATCCAAGTGCAGTTGGCGTTGTTAATGTATCGCTGCGGATGAGATGGACTCGTTATCGTTCCAGACGGATCAGTCAATCGGCCACCGCACTCTGCAATCAATTTAACTGATCTGTCGATCGATGGATTTATTGGTTGCCTGATTGATTGAATGGCTGATTGATTGATTGATTCGCTGACTGATTGACTGATCGTTTAATTGATGGACTGATTGATTGGCTGGTTGACTAGGATTAACGTAATAATGACGAAGACAGTGATTACGACGATGATGAAGAGGACGATGAAATAATGAAAACGGCTACGAAGAAAACGATGACGACGATGATAATTTCGATGATGACGACGACAATTAAAAACTGATGATTTTCAGATGATGATAATTCTACTTGCCACTCTGTTCATAAGTGGCAATCCATCCTCTGTCCGTTTCCGAGGTGTCCGTGGTGAACTGGATCGATAATCCGCCGAGACCTCCGAGGGGCTGAGGGGGCGACATCCCACAGAAGACGGCTAAGCTGCGTCGGGTGGAGTTGAGAACGCTGAAGACCTCGACAGAATCGTAGGGACATCTGGATCGCCCTAGGGCACGATTTAGAAGAATAATGCAAGATGGCTTCTGTCGTGCGAATGATGGAATGAAAGAATAAATGAATCAATCGAATTTTCTCAATCAATCAATCAATCAATCAGAGAGTCAATCAGCCAGCCAACCGATCAATCAGTCAGTCAATTTAAAATAACTGAAAGAGACTGAAACCCTCATACAAATTTTCATATTTAAGTTGAACTGATGAAACGAACGAATGAAGGAATGAATAAACGATTTCGAATTTTTCGTAACATACAATTTCACTGTTCTAGAAAAATGCCTTGCAATACGAGAATCAGCCAAAAGTTAAATAAATCGTTACTTTCTAACCCATGCAAGAAAAGCAAGCTTACAGTCAACCAACTATACATGCAAGATATACAACATTTGGTTAATTGGCGCAGGTGAAATAGCTACAACTAAAGCCACTTAAAACAAGCAATTTAGAGATGATGTAAAAAAAGGAGCTGTATACATATTCAGATACATGCAGCATACGGTTTTTTGCATCGCTAATTTTAAAATAAAAACACGAAGGAATGTCTAGAAAAGCAAACACGACTAGAACTCTTTTAGACATCAACTGTCTAGTAAGAAGGCTTAGTCATTGTGGTCCATAGCCAGATATATCCTTACGCAGTAATTAATATGGTTGCAGGCGACAATGAATGTTGATCCTTGACATAAGAACGTTTACGTCTTTGAGGTTCTAACCACTCTGTTACGTCTGCTATTACCAGACATTCGCACAGCAGCGTCTTAGGCTTGCATCTAAAACACCGTATTATCCATTGATAAACGACACCTTGCGGCTGTCAGTGAAATTGACGTCGAATACAGATTATCAGCGCATGAGTGCGTGGAAAATCGTTGACGAAAGAAACTTGGACTCAAATCACACCTGGGGCCCAACACGCCAGGGCCGTTTTAAGGTCGTCGTAGGCCCTAGGCACTCTCGCATTCGTAGGCCCCAACTGCCAACTCTGCATTAGAGCTAAACACATTGAAAACGACTTAATGCGGGAAATTACATTTGGACATTATATGTGATTTTACTAATGCAAAGAGCCGCAAAGTTAACATAATGTAGCACAGCTTAACTTAAACTGTTTCAGTACAAACTCTAAGGTTATTAAATTTGTATTTCCTTTTTCTATTTTCGGGTCAAGCAATAAATTAATTTTTTTTCAATATCTCATTTTTTATTTTCGTACGCCCCCTATAACCTAATGGATAAGACGGCCATGCAACACGCTCCACAGATCCCTCCGTCTTCGCTTCGCGGCGGGAAGTGCCCACATTACCTTGTGCCTAGGGCCCCAATATAGGTCTTAATCAGGGCGTGAATATACCGAACTTGAAAAAGTGTCAAATAATGTGTTCACTTTGCGAGACACTTTGTGCTTGAGTGGTTTCAAATGATGTTCAAATTAGAAATTAGTTTTGCAGCATAAGGCCAAGTTGCACCCATCTTGTTTCCTATACTTTACTACAGAACGTTCTTGTGATTTCATGGGAATGAATACGGAGTATTAAATCTTTCAATTAAATGTCTATGTTGACCCTTTGAGAAGACAATAATATTGGTACCAATATGAGGCGCAGATATAAAACATGCAAAGAAATGGCGCCAGAAGTGCATATGCTTGGTGAAAAACCATAGTTTTGTTCCCTAAAGGTGCACAGAAGAGGTGCCAAAAAGTGCTCAGAAAAGGTGCTAAAAAGTGCTCAGAACTGGTGCAGAAACTGACGCAATACCCTCCGTCGGAATTGTAGCATTCGGATCGAGAAATTGTATCCAAGCCCAGTCGATTTCTAGAAGATTAAAAGCTAGTAATACAGTGTAATATTATTGAATATGTAATATAACAGATTAGTTACAATTATAACGCCTTTAACTACTAATGTTAATACAGGCGGGTAGCAGATGAGCGGTTATTCTGCTATGTATTCCTTATAGTACCGTACCGTAATTTACCTAACCAAACAACTTCTCATTATGATGTTTTAAGTATCTTATTAACTAAAACACTAACACAGAGATTGTTCCATATCTGTTTCAGGTACACAGGCATTGGCGGCTCCAGGTTATCCGACATGGGAGCCAGAAGGATGTAAATGTAGTGTAAAGATGAAATTTTCTTTCTTGAAGCCATGTTCAAATCTTAAAGCATGATCCAATAATTTTGGGAGGGTAAAACCTCAGTTGGGAGGGGTCGTGGTGCCCAGCCTCTCATGTATAACCGTTACTGCACACAAAATGGCCTAACTACTGGGCGGACTAAATACAGAGCAGACTAAATACAGGTCTAACAGAATGTTTCCGATTGGCTGTGAACGTACTCGATCAGTGTCTACTCGATGCATGCTCAGAGCAGACACTGAGCGCACTACATACTTATCAGACTATCAGGCCACTGCAAACAGAGGCATGCATGTAAGCAGAAACTCCATATTCTCCCTTACTCATCCAAGGTATCGACAACCGACCAGGCCATGCCTAATTATCCCAAATATTCCCTACTTCGATAGATTTGCCAGCGTGATAGCCACCCAAAATCCGGAAGACGACTCGTATATCGTCTCAGACCTTCAACATAGAAGTGTTCCGGGTCAAAGGTCAGGAAAATGTACTTCTGAGGGTCACCGATGATGTCATAGGTGCAGTTGAGGTTGTTGCCGTAGTTGTTGGGATAACCAGGTGACATGATCACCCCCTGTGGTTCAGTAAACGTGGCACCACAACCTGAAACAACAAAAACGTACCTGTATCACCGGCATAATAAATAAGCTATCATATCTTAAGTTATACACTTCACTTCACCTTTCTACCTTGATTAGGAAGATAGAGCCATAGTCATCATCATCATCATTATCATCATAATTAATTAATTTTAGTCTATTATAATTGTTTGTCTTCATTAGACTGATCATGTTTCATACCTGCAGTGAAGTTCAGCGCAAAACCGTTGCCATGGTTCCGGCCATTGGATCGGAACCTGATGCGGATTCTGTTGCTTCGCGACGATCCGGCAGCAGGCATTACGTTGCCACAGTAACGGCCGATGCGCGACAGAGATGCCGAGGTTTGATATTCCGAAATCTAGGTCCCACCAGACAAAGAAAGGCGAACAGCTCAGACAAAGCCTAGTGTTTGGTTATCACAATATAGCATATGCTAAATTTATTTACTTAGTCTTTGTTTATCTATCTGTTCAATCATTCGTTCATTCGTTCGTTGCTCGCTCACTCATTCATCCATTCAGTTATTTCAGTCATTCTTCCAACCAATCACTAATATTTTGCTACTGTACTTAGAGGGCAACATAAAAATGTTCAGTTACATTACATTAAAATTAGGATAAAGTTAGGATGGGCACAAGCTAGGCGACACTCTACCAGGTTAGACTAGATTAAGGTATGCTAGTTGCGGTCGGCTGTAGGCACAGAATCGACTAAAACAGACTAAACTAGAAAAGATTAGCGTAGACTAGACTAGATTGTGATGAGATTAGATGAGGTCATACTAGATTAGACTAGCGTATAGTCATGCTAGAATGGAACAAGATTAGAATAGACTAGAATATGATTAGAATATGATTATGAGAGGACTAGATTATAATATGACGAGAACATTAAACTGAATTATTCCAGACTAGGGTTAGATTAGACATTACTAGAATGTAATTAGATTAGAATATGATGAGAACAAGATTAGAATATAACAGGATAAGAATAAACTAGAAACAGAATAAGATTTTGTCTAAAATAGGATTTGATAAGAGTATGCACAGAATATGTCTAGATTTCAATAGGATTAGACTAAATGAAGATAGGATTGGAATAAAATTAGATTATAATATTATCAGAAAAGGTTAAAATAATAACGAGTTTCAAATACATTAAAATAGGATTACAATACAATTAGACTCAAACAGACAAGAATAAGATAAGATTAGCTTACAATCTGAATAAGATAATAAGAGGATAAGGGCACAATAGATTGGATTAGAATTAGATTACCTCAACGTAGTCAGCGGTGCATGGGTTGCCGATTTCCATGTCAAAGGGTGGAGTAAACACCCACTGGATGTGGTAACCATTGGCAACCGTCACATCCCAGGTGCACTCCAGACTGGCATTATAATTGGAAGGCCAGTTGGGACTGGTTACGACGCCCTCCTGACTGTGGATCGACCAACCACAGCCTACCACCACAGAGCAGTATAATATAATAATAATAATAATCATAATAACCATAATAATAATAATAATAACAACAACAACAAAAACAATAATAATAATAATGCACCTCCACCAGGACCATGTGCTGTTGGCCAACCAAGGCAGCTGGGTCAGCTCGCACAAATGGTCACAACTGCCGCAGGTGTTGCTGTTGGATCAGCTGTTGGTCACAGAATTGGTGCTGCGATTACAGTCAGTGGTGGGTATTCAGAGCCAGACTCCGCTTCCCCGGGAGAACTGATGTACAGCCAACCCCAAAATACACAGAACCAGAACAACATTTGTCAGTTTGAACTGAAACAATTCATGGACTGTGCGCAGAACCTGCACAATATCGCTCTTCGCCAGGGCTTCAGTGAAGTCCTGAAGGACTGTCTGCTCCATTTTGGCATGCCTAAGGAAGCACTTTGAGCGATGGAACTTCATCTTTGCTCTTTGAACTACACGAAAGAACTAAAAATAACGATAATGATGATGATGATGAAAAATTAAGAATAAAAAATGACGAATACCAAAGACAAAAATACAATCCAGAGAACACTGCTAAAATGTAAAAATTGCAGAGGAAAAAAACAAAATATTGCTTTTGATCGGCCACACAAAAGCGCTATAAAAATGCAAACCATTTCTTACCTGCTGAATCGAAGTTGTACGTTATACGGAACCCTCTGGCTGCTATGGCCTCTGGTCCAGCATAGAAGATCACCCGGACCTCATTGCTCTGGGACCTGAACACCGAAGGTGTTCCAGAACAGTACTTGGCTGCTGACGGAGAGGAAGCCAGCCCACCATTGAAGATTTCTAGGTAGATGGATGAGCAGTTGGATGAGGTGGAAGGATTGAACAGAATGCGATCGAAGTACAGCTGGAAAAGCAAGGTTCCTTTACCATGATCATCATAGTCATCATCATTATATCATCAAAGTCATAATCGGCATAGTAGTAGTATTATTATTCAAGATTATTATACTAGTACTAGAAGAGTAGTGGCCGTATTAGTAGTTGTAGTTGGAGATAGGCAGTTCCCAACTCAAACTTTATATTATTATTATCAAACTTTATTATTAGTACTGTTCATTTTTATTTTTATTTTTATTGTCACTGTTGTATGTAACATATAACTGAAAATTAAAAAATATATATACATAATTCTAATCTTTCAAAAAGAAAACAGAAATCTATCGCATTATAGCACAGAAATCTTTCTAAATATGGTATCAAAATCTCCCAAAATATCTATCAGTGTATAGCACATGAATCTATAAAAACACTGTAATGAAACCAGATAAAAAAGAAGTCTTGCAAATAAGCCGAGCAGTTACAAAACACAGCATGACACGATACCACTTAGAAAACTTTAGCATAGTATAGATAGACTTATATATGTTTTTATGATCCTAAATTTCCTACCTTGATTTGACTGCCCTCTGGGGCAGTTATCTTCCATGCACAATAGGTATTCGGAGAGTACGGGGCTGGGTAATTTGGCGAGGTAATTACCCCATTTGATGACGTCAGCTGTCCGCCACAACCTACAAAATGGAAGATCTGATGACGTCTAATATAATATAATATAATAGGTGTGTGACATGCTGGTTCTATTTGGTAATACGCTTGTCTGTAAACCAACACTTCTGTTTTCGAGCGAACTCCAAGTAACCTGGACAAGTTGTTTGTGCACACCTATTTCTGGAGTTAAGCAGTAGAATTTGTTACCAGCGCAATCTAGTATGCAAAACGGCGTCCTGCAATGCGCTGCCCCATGTCCAGAACTTTGGAATTCGTCCATTGGCGTCTCAAAGACCTAAGAGCAGGAAATGAGCACCTCTATAGGTTCCACTTTGGAACATCGGAGTTTAACTTTTTACTGTATAATATAACGTTACTAACAAAGTCCTCAGAAATTTTCAGCACTTTAAAGTAGCTTTTGGTCCCCAAACCAAACAGGTAGTAAAACTTATCACATACAAGAAATCTGGCCTTTATTTATCAATATTTAGATGTGTCACTGCATGATTTGGACGAGGAATAATATAGGCCCTACAGGGTATTTAGATTAGAAGAGACTACACTAAGAATAGAATAGAATAGATTAAGTTAGATTCGATTAGCTTAGATGCTGACCTGTAAATCTGTACGTGAGCTGGAAACCAGTTCTCGAGCGGACTATGTCGGAGACGAAACGGATCCAGAGCGAAGGCGATGGAGAAAGAATGACAGAAGAAGTAGAACGATCCATGCGGCAGTAGCGACTCATCAGCTGACCATTCTCATCAGCACCTACAAGAAACAGCAGTTGGACAATGAAGAAGATAACAATGATGTTAATAATGACGATGATAATTATAAAAGCGATGATGAGATGATGATGATAATGATGATGATGTCATTAACTGCTATATTAAATTAAATTAGAACAGATGATAAAAGATAGGTAACATTAAATCATACCAGCAGAGCCAAGACCAGAGCAGATCAGATAGACCAGATCAGTTTAGAATATGGTAATCCTAGTTTAAAGGATAAAGAATAAAGAATAAATAATAATCATAGAATAAAGTAATCCTACCTTCTCGTATTTCGACGAAGTCATAGGAGCATTCGCCATGTTGTTCAAGATCAAGAGCAAGGAACTGAACAGCAATCGATGAGTTTACGTTTCGATTGGCAACCAGCCAGATGCACTGCTCGCTCGCGTTGTAAGTCATGTTCTCCGAAAAACCAGGCGACTCTATGACGCCCGATGTATCTGTGCTGTTGAACACTCCGCCACAGTCTGTAATGTATAGCAGTGTAATGTACAAGGATTGTAATTGTAATTGTAAACGAACATTTATAAAGCGCCACTTAGGAAACAGTGGCGCTCCCGACTTGATCAAACAAGGATATCTGCATAGTGCCTTTCTAAACATCACAGAGGCAGTGTAATGTAATTGATTGATTCATTCCTTAATTCATTGATTGAATCATTGCTTGATTCATTCATTCATTTGTTCATCAGTTCATTCATTTGTTGGTACATTCATTAATTCGTTCATTCGTTCAATCTTCATTCATTCATTTATTCATTCTATCGTTTATTCATTCACCTACATAATCATCACCTAACCATCCATCTGTAAATGAGCACCAAAGAGTACCACGAGTAGGCCTACTAAGTCAGGAGGCTAAATTGTCGATTGTCTCACCTGCTCCCATTATCTTACCTCTTGTGAATGTCTCACCTGCTCAAATTGCCTTACCTGTTCCATTTAAATTACCTGATGTAAATGTCTTACCAGCTGGGCTGTTGGATGAGTAAGAAGCTGAGAATCCTCGTCCGTTGACACTGGAGTCGGTTCGAAACCTGATCATCATGACATTGGAACTCGACTCAACAGAAGTCGAAGGCAGAGTCGAACCACAGAATCTTCCGATTACAGGAGACATCGGTAGATGGCCATTCCTCACCTGTCATACACACAGTCATGAAAATAACAGAGAAGGCTATTCATCCTACTTCTCTTCATCGTAACTGTAATTGTAATTTGAGATTTATAAAGCGCCTCTTTCGAGTATAAACTCAACAGAGGTGCTTCTGACCGGAAAAAGTAAAATCAGTGTTAAACAGTACAGTCTTCAGGCGCCTGCGGAACACTAAGAGGGGGAGAGAAAGGAGCTCAAGTCGCAATTCTCGAGGGAGACGATTCCAGCAAGTGGGACCAACGCAGGCAAAGCTTCTGCACTGGGCCGCAGCGGTTCATATGCGAGGGACAAACAGCAGATCTTGAGTGGCCGAGCGAAGGGTGCTACGGCCCGGCAACGAGGAGACCAAAGTTCAAAAGTGGTGAACGAAGTAAATAGAGCAGAACCAACAACACCATTGCGCATCCTTCTCTTCCTCATCCAGAGTTTATTTTCCCCCTCTTTCTCTTCCTCTTCCTCCTCCTCTTACTCCTTCTCATCCTTATACTCTTCCTACTCATCTCCTTCCTAGTTATTCTTCTTCGTAACAATAGTAACAGTAATAGTAGCAGTAATATTAATAGTAGAAGTAACTTCAGGCACGATAGCTGACTGGATAAAGTGCTTGGCTTATACTGCATAGAGTACAGGTTCAATCCTCACCCAAGGTGGCTACTGTGTAGAGACCTTGAGCAAGTCCTTAACCCACAATTGTTCAGCACCATTGATTGATGCTAAGTCATTAGATAGTGGCACTTAACAAATCCAGAAATAATAATAGTGATAATAGTTATTATACTAATTAATAATAATAATTATTATTGTCATCATCAGTGGTTAATATCCAATAATATAAAAATAATTATTGTAATATTATTATTAATATAGTACCACTAATAATAATAGCTAACCTCGACATAATCGTCCGTACAGTAGATTCTATATGAATGTTCCAGGTCCAAATCGTTGAAGACTAGCGTCACCTTGCGACCTGTAGCAACCTGAATAATCCACTCACACACGCGAGAGTGTGCATATGGTCGGGGATAACCAGGACTCGTTATGGTCCCGTATGGGGTCGTTAGCTGGCCGCCGCATTCTACAGAATCATCAACCGGTTATCAGGTTATCTAGTCTGGGCCAGGTAGGTCATATAAGATCAGGTCATGTAATCTAGTATGTAAAGGTCATGCCTGCTCAGGTCATGTAATACAACAAAGTCAGGTCAAATCAGGTCAGGTAATTTTAACTGACTAAGGTAAAATTTCAGATAATCTAATTTAGCTCAGCAAGATCAACTTAATCAAGAAAAGGTCAGGTGAAGGTAAGTAAGTAAGACATTTGTTGACACGCCATGTGTTCATCGGCTGAGCGAGGAATCGTAGGCGTATGTCAGGTCAGATTATCAAATCTAGGTTAGGTAAAGTCAAGTAATTTCATGTAATCGTATAACTTATATATCTCTGTTATAACAATGCATAATGAGTCAGACAGACAGACAGACAGACAGGCAGGCAGGCAGGCAGGCAGGCAGGCAGGCAGGCAGGCAGGCAGGCAGGCAGGCAGGCAGGCAGGAAGGCAGGCAGGCAGGCAGGCAGACAGACAGACAGAGAGATGGAGTGACACAGAGAAAATAACACAGACACACAGAGAGAACAATCAAGACAGAGAATGTCATACAGACATACACAATTTATACAGCGCCCAAATTTTCTGATATGGCGCCACTCTTACCTTCAACGCTTGCCATGAAGTTGATCTTAAAGCCGGAAAAGACATTCTGTCTATTCGAGTGAAACCGGACGTAAACAAATCGATCTGAAGTATCCACAGCATTAGGCCGACGATAACCACATGCCAGTAGCAACAGATTGCCTAGCAACAACAACACCATAGTTACCGGTATGTGAAACTGTTAAAATGGCTAATAATAATAACAATAATAATTTATTAGGATTGATTGATTATTATGATTATAACCGTGATCATCATCATTTTTATTGTCATTGTGATCATCGTCTTTACCGTCATCATCATCATCAGCAGCAGCAGCACAGCAACAATACTAATTGTGATGACTACGATTAGTATTATCATAATAATCATGACTACCATGGCCCCGAATATAATGATGATAAAATATGACGATGATACAGAACACAAACGCAACGACTACGGCAACAATTATCATGATGACAATTAGGAGGAAAATGGTCACAATGACAACAACATGTACTCACCAGTTGCGTTGTACTCGCGTATTTCGACGTAGTCGACGGCTGAGCAGTTCGAGTTTGACTCGAGGGAGAATGCCTCAAATGACATGGTGACGTAGTGGCCAGAGGGGCCCTGAACGAACCACTCGCAGTCCGTGTTGATAGGATAGTTAGCTGGGAAGTTGGGCGACGTGATTGTGCCATTGGCCGCGCTGATTGTACCACCACACACATCTAAACGATAGCAAGGGATGATCGACCATTGAGGGACTGATCAATTCGATTGATTTGCTTGATTGATTAGATGAGTGGCTTATTGAATCTTTGATTGTTTTGTTGGGTGGTTGATGGAAATGAATAAGTGATTGGTAGTGTCTAATAGGTTGATTGGCTAAAATTTTAAGTGTATTATTTAATAACTCAGTGGTTGATTGGTTGATTTCATTGTTGGTTTAATTTATTAAATGAGTGAATAACTCACTATTCATTACATGAAATACTGCCTATTTGAGTGACTGGTTGCCTAATTGGAATCATAATTTGCCCGGTAGCACATCACTTGACCGCTCACACATGTTCTTAACAGATACCTACCATAGCTAAGTCGGGCCCTGAATCCCTTCCTGGCAGCGCTGTCGTCAGTGTGGAACCTGATGTACATGACATTTCCAGTTGCAGCTTGTGATGTTGGAAGACTAGATCCACAGAACGTACCAAGGATCGGAGAATTGCCAGTTCCACCATTTCTCACCTCTACGAAATCGAAGCGACATCTGGAAGCAGCACACAATTCGTTAAATGCTATTAAATGTTGATTTTATGAAACACTTTGTACATTCTCTCGTGCTCACTTGCTCAATTCTAGTCAATTAAAGTCAATCAGTCAATCGATGATTCGAGCAAACAATCAGTCAATAAATAAAATGCAAATGGAAGTTGAAGCAATTGATCAATCAAAATCAATCACTAATTCAACCATTCAACAATCACTCAAACAAATAAATCTAAACTATTCTAGTGACTTCTATGTCACCTTTATCATAATGCCCAAAGTATGAATCGAAGATTGCTAGAAGCGAAGTCACAATAAAAAATCGTAATCGACTGCAGAAGCTAGGTCGAACTTTGATAGGTCAGAGAAACCAGAAGCCAGGCTACATTAGGTGAGCGATTTGAAACAGATGAGTCTTAAGTTCAGAACTGAAGGACATCAATGAATGGATAGGACGAATTGAATTGGGCAGCAAATTCAAAGCCTTTGGACCAGCTATCCATTCAATCAACCAATCAACCAACCCATCAATGAACAATTTGAGAAATCAGTCAACCAACCATGCAACCAATCAATGAAACTACCACCCAAATAAACCAATCAATCCCCTAGTCTACTACCAAAAGACACAAATTCCCCTACCCCGAATGCGTCTCGATTTCAAACTCCCCGACGAAGTCGAGCTTGACGCGTCGGTTGGCTGGCGCCGTAACGACCCAGATGCAGTCGATGTTCGGCGGGTAGAGCTGCGGGTAGTTGGGTGAGGCGATGAATCCCTCGGTCACGTCACCCATCAAGGCCAGAGATCCTCCGCAAGCCAGCTGGACCTGGGAAAAGGAGAAGCTGAATCCTGCCGCTGAGACTCCGTCTGAGTTGGAGATAAACTGGAGCGTCAGGGAGTTGCTTGAGGAATCTGGAATGGAGGGCACTTGGCTACCACAGTAGCGGCCTATCAGAGGAGATGATAAGCCATCGCCGTTGTACACCTATAAAAGCGATGAAGAGTTGCATCCATGCAAAAACATCATAACTAAATAATAAGTAAGTATATTGGTAAACAATTACACAAATTTCAATAAATTTTTTAATAAGTTAATAAATTAGTAAATACGCATATAAACAAGTAAATAAGTAAATAATTAAACAGAATAAAATTAACTCGCAGACTTTCTTACCTCGAGATAATCATTGTTGCACAGTGTTGTCTGGCCACTGATGGCAAAGGTACCTTCGAATGCCGACCGGATGGTTCTACCACTTGGAACCTGGATAATCCAGGTACAGTTGCTGGCGTCGGGGTAACTGTTCGGGTACCCTGGGGTCTTCAGGCGGCCCTGGCTGGCGCGTACCAAGCCGCCACATACTGAAATGGGCCAACGATTTGAAAGTGAGTAAATCGGCTATTCAACTCTGAATGCAGCCCCTTGGTCAATTTTGAACGTGTTTCTACTTGATGGGGCAAAATAAGTTTGTGGACTGATCTGTTTATTTATTTATATCTTGATCTATTGATATGCTGATTGATTGATTGAGGCAGCGAGCGAGTAAATGATGAATGGGTTGGTGGACGGGTGTATGTATGTATGTTTTTATGCATGTATGCATAGAATACACAGAATAGATTAATCGATATAATAGATGGATGGATGGATGGGTGGGTCGGTGGGTGGATCGATCGACCAACTGATTGACTTATTTGTACGATTAATAGTGATAAATGATATAAGACTCCATAGGACGCGGTTAAATACAGAATTAAACAAATCGCATCAAGTGCGACAAGCTTCGATTTAACAGTCTTTACCTGACTTGTAATTGAGTGAAAATCCAGTGAGATTTCCGAGTGAATCAGTTCGAAATCGAACCATCGCCGTATTCATAAAGGTGAGGATGGGTGCCGCAGGGAGCGTGACACCACAAAACAAGTTAATCCAGCGTCGCTCTGTTTTTAAGAACGTTATCATTAATTAGTTAATTAATTGCAGTGCTTCTAAGAGGTACTTAAAATGCACTACATTCAGTGTCATGATACACACTTATGTACGTATACACATATATAAACCTATATACAAACATCATACATGCATGCATACATACATACACATTTGCAATTACAACTAAATTTGCAGTTATTTACATGCATACACATATAAATACATATATATTACACACATACACATATACTTACATATATATTTTCATACATACATGCATGCATACTTAAACACATTCATACATATATATACATGCATAAACTCATATGTACATATATACATGCATGCATATATACATACATATATAAGTATGCATACATATATACATACATACACACACAATCTCTTAAGATTCAGTTAAAGAAGAAGGCAACAGTTATGTCTAAACCAGGGTTCATAGCCTCACTTCTGGTGTCTGACCTACTGGATTTAACTGAACTGGAAGTGACCATCAATTGATCATAATGATAATGCTGCCACAGAAAAATTAGATTGGACTTGATCATAATATATTTGATTGGATCATATTGCATTGAACTAACCCTGACTAGATTAAACTGGACTAGACTGGACTGAATTGGACTAGATTGGATTAAAACTGGTTAGATCGGAGTACAGAATACCAGACTAGATTGGATAAGAATTGATTAGACTAGATCATATTGCATTGAAAGGGGATTATAATGGCATAGACTAGCGTAGACTAGATGGCATTATATTAAATTTGATTAGATTAGATTAGATAACCATCATAGAAGTGCACAGCATCGTAGCACATGGGTGGAGTGCCCTCAATCGACAAATTTGTGAATTGGAAGAGAAGCCGATTTCCAGTGGACGTAGCAACAACCCAGTCACAGCGGAGGTTCGGAGCATATCCATATGGGAATCCTGGAGACTCAATCGTCTGGAAGGTCTCCGTAGCATTCAGGTTACCGCCACAGGCTACAGATAAATGATAGTAATAAAAATAAATTAAATTAACAATAATACATGCAAACAACAACAACAACAATAAATAACAATAATAATATTAAAATAAACAATAAAGAAATAATTAAAAATTAATAATGATAAGATATGTTGAATAAATCAAAACATAAACAAGTAAATACATAGACAAATAATCAGGCAATTTGCAAAATAAATTATGTCATGAAACAATTAAAGAAACTGTCTTTGAGACTTTGTTCAAAGATGCACTCTAGAAATATATAGCTATAATTTCCACAATTATCCGTGAAACTCCCTAAATCTACTAAGTTATTCTAAAATTTACTTAGATCTTTATAAGCCTCTACAAATCTCCAGAAATCAACCTCAATCTCGAAATCTTCAGAAATCTCCAACTTCCCACAAATCTCCTGAAGTTTCTCAGTGGCCTAATCTATCTGACTCTCAGGAATCTCCCTATTTTTGCTGAAATTCTCCACAGATCTTACAATATCACCAAAATTTTTCCCGTATCTCCCTAACTCGTCTGATATCTCGTTAAATACCGCGAAACCTCCCTAGTTCTTTCGAACCTCTAACTCTCGAATTCTCCCACTTACGCTGCATCGGTGGCCTGAGGGTGGAGACACCAGGTCCGGGGGGCTCAGGCGTCGGTAGGATGACCGGTCCGCTGACCGCCTGCCACGCCATCAGGAAGCCTCGATCGTTGGCGCTTCCGTCTGAGTGGAACTCGACGCGCAACTGGTTCGAACTGGTTGTAACCGGATCTGGAATGACGACGCCACAGAACTTTCCGAGTTCCGGAGAGTCCGGGCTGTTTCCGTCTCTCAACTACACAGCCACGAGAACACAGCCGATGACGATGAGTGAATTCATTTATTTAGTATTCTAATTATTCATTTAAATACTACCTTAACTACTTATTTGATTAGTTTTTCTTTAGTTATTTATCCGTTTAATTGTTGATCAGTTTATACATTTACTTTTTTATCTGCTGGCCGTCTGATGACCGCCCATCCAACCATCAATTATAAATAAAAAATTATTTTTTTCAGTAATGCACCAATTAAACAATAATTTTATATTTAAGTTGTTCAGTTGAACTGCACATCCCTGCTTACCGTTAAGTGCTTGTTCACATCAGGGTCACACACACACCCAAGTGTTTTTAAGAAAACCAGCTTACATTATCTCCCTCCTTTTCTTTGAATGAGCGAATAATGTCCAAAACTTGGCGAACTTGCACAATATTAGACACAAAATGTGATCAACAATAACCTCAACTACTTGATTATATCACTTTACAATCTAGACATATAGAGAATGTTCAAACGTCCTCGTTTAAAATTTACATCCACATCCACATCAAATGTTTTGCATTGTCAAAAACCACCGTAACAATTTAGATCAAAGCCTGGATTGGATCCGATGACATCAACAACTACCAGCCAATCTCTAATCAAACGTTCATATCAAAGATATTGAGAAAGTTGTGGCAAAACAATACATTATATTACTTTAATGTTGTGGTGAAACAATACATTATATTACTTTAATTACATTATATATTTTATTATATTACATTACATTACATATATTACATTAATTATATTTTATCATATTTTATTGTATTGTAGGCCTGCTATACTACGCTATATTGTAATATGCTATACTGCACTATGCTCGACGTCTGGTTTCCAACTCACCCGGACATAGTCGAAGTAGCAGGGTCGTGAGATCTCAATCTGCATCAACTGGAATGTGGCCTGGATTCTTGACCCGAGGTCAACGGTGATGATCCAGGTGTAATCAACGTTGTTGGGGTAATTGTTGGGATGAAGTGGTGAAGCCAACTGACCTGTGTTGCCCGACAGATAGCCTCCGTAGACTGAATCAAGAGAAAACAGTTAAAATATTAATTATTATTAAGTAATTAATTAGAGTCATAATTAAATAATTAGTAGCATAACTGACTAATTAATTATACTACTAGCTAAGTATTAATTATACTTCTAATTACGTAATTAAATACTTAATCAACTAACCATTCTACAATCAAACCAACCCACAAACCAAATAATACTCTTCTGCTAAAACCTCAGAGCCATTAGCGTACGAGGATTTAGGACAATATAGAACAATTTAGCCAGGGGGGGTTTAGGACAATTCACGCATAAGGCGCGAAGTCCCTAACAACTTATGGGGTCGGGAAGTGTTGTAAGCTACCCCAGCAAGGTCCGAGATGAAGTCCCGGAAGGCAACGCATGTTGAAGCACTGAGTATCTGGATGAAAATTGCTGGGTTTAAAATAGCAAGAGCCGACAAAACGAAGGCGGTCTGGAGGAGCGTTGTAAGAACTCCTCAGCGGAGTCTATGGCGGATCCCACGAAGTCAATGCATCTTTATGCATTAGTGTAAAATTGAGCACATTTTGGCTACATATTTTACAACTTTCAAAGACAGTATTTGGGCATTATTACGTCCAGGACCTGGATGAAAATTGACGGGGTCTGAGACAGCAAGAGCCAAAGACGCGAATCCCTAACGAATATAAGTCTGGAGAGCGTCGTAAGCTCCCCAGCTGGGTGCGGGGTGAAACCCCGGAAGCGAACGATTTTGCTGAACTAAAACAGGCCAGAAAGTAAATAAATGAAATCGACCAGGAAAGTACTCTTTATTTTATGATCGTGGTAACCATCAACAGAGAAAAGTCGAATCACCTATCAGTGGGAGCACACCTAAAGATCTCATTGGATTTACATGAATCCAGTGGTCTTCACCTCAGAGAGGTCCATGTACCTCACTGCTCAGAGCCATAAGTGGCTTGGAAGTGGTCATGAATAAATAAATAAGTAAATAAATACATAAATAAAGTTTAATTAAAAATTAAAAATAAATAATTAAGGATTAGAGCCATATCTGATTATAAGGGGGTCATAAACAAATAAATTGAAAATTAAATTACTTGAAAACTAAATTTATGAGGTCTGAGAATCATACTTGAGTTGTAGGTGGCCATGAACCCTTGACCTGGGTTATTTTCATTGCTCTTGAACTTGATCCACAGCTGGTTTCCCATCGTCTGATTTGTAGGTACTTGGTTGCCACAGTAACGACCGAGGACACGCCCACCTGCATTCCCTTGACGAACCTCAACATAATCACTGTTGCAGTCTACGGAAGACTCGAGGTTAAAGAAGCTGAAGAATGAAAATATTAAATTTACTAATAAGTAAATAAATTTGTTATAAACTATGAATACTAAAATTAATAATTAATTAATTACTTACTAAGTGATCACTTTATCGTTTGCTTGCTTACTTATTACGGTTTATAATGATATAAACAAATTAAAATGTTTCATCCTACCATAATGGCATAATCCTTTACTAAAAACAAGAAAATATCAATCAATCAATCAAAGATTCTTTCATTCTAATTTTGAGACTAGAAAACTAAAAAAGAGACAAAATATTTTTCATCCTATCATTACGTCATAAGTCTCAGTTTTAAACATTAAATGGTAAGCAATGAGATAAATAATTTAAACAAATAAATAGCTAAACAGATAGATGTTTTACCCAAAAGATAGCATGATACTGTTTCCTTGCGATGAGGTGATTGTCCAGACGCATTCGACGTTGTTAGAATAGCTGTTTGGATATCCTGGGCTGTTGAAGGCTCCGTGCTCCGACGTGAAGTCTCCGCCACAGGCTACATGTTCACATTTGACAGGTCAAGCTTCATACGCTGGTCAGGGTCATATCTAATCTAATCTATTTAATATAATGACTACCACAGCTCCGCTATTATAATGCACAAAGCATCACTCAACGGTCGCTTGAAACGAAATCACAGCCATCAACAAATCTACAGCAGCGCAGGGCAGTAACGTGAAGAACAGTGCAGTGCTCAACAGTGCTGTTGCATGCGATACAAGGCAATGTAATAAACTGCAAAGCAGTATAATACAGTATAACATCAACAATACTCGATGCTATGTATCATGTATGCGTGTATCTAGAAACTTGATACAGCACGTCTTCCATGTATCTCCATCCAAAAGCACTGTGCCTGCCGACTCAAGTGGTGTTAAAGCTAATGTAGAGCAGAGTTCATCTGTAAGTAATTGCAGTAATATGAAGTACAGTACTACGATATAATGAAATGCAGTGCAATACAGTTCAGTATAGTATACTTAAATACAATACATCTGATGGGCAAGGGAGTGAGACTGAATCAGGGACTGACTGACTGATTTCCTTCACTGATTCACTTCTTGACAGCATGAGTAAATCACTGACAGTCCCTACATACAATAACAGAATCAGAAACACTGATTCCCTCAAAAAAGGACGAATCAATGGTTAGCAGCCTGAGTGCCTCAGTGAATCATTAAATCCTTGCCCTAACCTGACGTGGATTTCGTGTAGACGGCCTGGAACCCTCTCCTCTGATGTGAGGCGTCGGTCATGAACTTGACGACGAGAGCTGAACCGACGGAGGTGATGGCGGGAGGTACGGTGGTTCCGCAGTACTTGCCTATTTCTGGGGCGTCGTCGTCGTTACCCTCAAGGACTGAGACGTAGTCATCGGAGCAGTTGTTGTTGTTGTTTTCTAGGTCCATGTGCAGGAAGGTCAAGGTTATCCGGTCACCTGGAAAACAGTGCAGGGCCACCGATGATGGTTGATTGGTTGATTAGTTCGGTGACGAGTTGGTTGAGTGCTTGATTAGATACGTAATTAATTGCCTGGAGGATGGTGATATACTGGTTGGTTGACTGATTGATTGATTTAGTGTGCAAGTGTGCACTATATACTGATTGAGAGACTGGATGTTAAGGTCCATTGATAGTTTCGTTTATTTACTTACTCAATTAATTGATTTATTTATTACAACTATTGATTGCTTTGTTCGTCGATCAATGGATATGAATGAATGGATGAGTGACTGAATTAGCTAGTTAATTAATTAAGTAATCGATCTATTTATCCAGCTAGGTAAAATATCTATATGATTTATTAATTGATCTAAGTTATCGATCGATCAATCGATTGATTGACCCAGATGAGCCCCATGTGTTAGAAATCGACCGAGACTGACCCGTGTGGTTGGTGGTTATAAACCATGTGCAGTTGTTGAGGATTTCGTAATTGTTTGGCCAACCAGGTGACGTCAGCTGACCGTCGGTCTCTGCGCTTAATGTTCCACCACAACCTAGGCCAAGAGAAAAGGCACTTCCGGTCAGAGAACCAGTCAGTTTGTCGCTCAAGAAAGCCAGCCTACCACCCAGTTCAGCAATTACATGCATCCAACCATTGCAACATCAGTGTGTTGTTGTATCTGTGCGTGCATCCATTCATCTATTGAACCATCTATCCATCCAATCATCCATACACTCATCCACCCATCCATTCATCCATCCATCCATCCATTCATGCATGCATGCACCCATCCATTTATCCATCTCTCCATCCATTTCACCGTCCATCCAAATTCTATCCACCACCCAACCATCTAACCAACTGTTCGGCCTGCCATTCAGGTGAATAGAAAATCAGCCATTCCGCTGATGCGAAAATCATTCAATTCATCAAAATCTATATCTAATAACTAATTGATTAATCTATCAACCAATCAGTCAAACGACCGACCAATCAATCAAGCAACCGCAGTCCAAATCTCCAAGCACGCTCCACTGCACACTGACCGATCTTGTATGTGGCTTTGAAGCCGCGACGTGCGACCGACCCATCGGACCGCATCCTAATGAACAGCTGGTTCGTACTGGATCGTATAACAGGTGGTCGAGGAAGTGCGTTGCCACAAGCCTTCATCAGCTGCGACGCACTGAAGTCCGTCGTACTATACACCTTGAGACAGAAACAATATCCTTATCTAATGCATCACAGCTTAAAACGGTAGTGCGAATAACAGTAGACTGGATTAGATATTAGAATAATATGAGAAAGATGAGATAAGAAAGATGAGATTAGATAAATAAGATAAGATAAGATCACATCAGGTAAGATCAAAACAGAACAGAAAAGAAAAGAAGAGAACAAAACATACCTAAATACCGTGCCCCACAATACTTCAACTTACTTTACCTTAGTTACTTTACCCTACCTTGCTTTACTATATCAAACCATACCATTCCATAACATACCACCATACTTACCTTACTTTGCCTTACCATATCATATCATACTGTACTTTACCTTACTTTACCATGCCTTATATTACTGTATCATGTCATGTGGTACCATAGTTCTTGCTATACAATACCGTACCGTACCATAACTTACCTTACCTTTTCTCACTATATCATACTAAACTACACCACAGAATACATAATTATAACCAACTATACCACACCATACTATCATATTTTACCTTACGGTCCTTTACTATCCTATACCACAATGTACCATATCTCCTTCGTCCTTCTAACACTTACGGCAACGTAGTCGTATCTGCAGTTGTCTCCAACTGGAGCAGAAGAAGGTCCCTCGACATCGAAGTCGACGAAGGTCAGTAGGATGGGTCGGCCAGGTTGGACGGTGATCGTCCAGAGACAGTCCGTGTAATGCGGATACACGTCCGGATAGTTCTGCGACATGATTATACCCGTGCGCGCCGAGAAGTTACCGCCACAGCCTAACAGAACACATAACAGGTATATCTCCATAGATAATGCAAGGTAAGGTTGGCTGAAACAAAGCAAAGTGAGGCAAGAAAATAATAGGTAAGGTTAAAGTTAACGTTAAGCGAGGGGAAGGAGAGAAAGGAAAGGCAAGTCAAAGGAAGTTAAGGGAGGCAATGTGTTGGAAGCCAAGATAAAGGAAACAAGGTAAGGCAATGGATGACAAGGTGAAGGGAGTCAAGAGAAGGCAAGGCAAGAGACAGGAATATTAAGGTAAGCTAAAGCAAGGCTAAGTTTAAGGTTAAGATAAGGGAAGGTTACGGTAAAGCGGGGTTATTGAAACAAGGTAAGACAAGGGGTAAAAGTAAAGAAAGATAATTCCAGACGTGTTGGCGAATTTTTTTTCTAAGCGCCGGCATTTGTGGGCGGATGGCCAGTCCGCCCCATGTCGGTTACTCAGTTTAGAGCCGAGTTTGCTAGGGGCACTAATGGCGTAAGAATCTTGAAACACCCATCTGTTTTGCCTGGAATTTGAATCGCATACCTTCAGCTGATAACCTTTCACGTCAACGGAAAGATAAGGTAGGGTAAAGTAACGTAAAGTAAATCATGTTGCAAATCAAGGAGAAATAAGATTGTCAAAAGGCGCCAAATAAATTCCCGATTACGCTCTGCGCAGCTTTCCAAACACTTATTTCTTTGATATGAGAACCACCTTCTGATTCCTCTTCTTCTCCTTGTCTCTCTCGTCACCATAATTCCAAACGCCATCCACTTTATCCATCTGCCTATCTACTGCCTGGCGTGTAATGAATCTGGACTTGGAACTGAACCAGCCTCACTGATTTCGCTTTTAACTGAGCTCCTGTGAAGAAGTTGGTTCACAAGAGACTTAGCTTTCTGGGTGCTGATTAAGTTGAGATTTCGATAACAATTACGACACTACCTCCAACGACCGTTCTGTAGCTGACGTTGAACCCTCGACCACTGTTGCTGATGTCACTTAAGAAGCGGACAACCATATTGCTACCAGTGCTCGTCAGGATCTGGGCTGTGTCCTCTGTATGGCAGAGGCGGGACAACAGTGGAGATGTCTGATCTAGTCCACCGTAGATCTGAAAAACATCATCATCATCATCATTATCATGATCAGCTTCATCATCGTCATCACCTTTATAGTCACCTTCTTTATCATCGTCGTCGTCGTCAGCATCGTAATCTATTCTATGCATGTAAGGCTGTGAATGGCCAATGTCTTCGCAAATTATTATTAATACTAGCCTATCTGTGCAAATCATCTACGCGCCTGTTTAACAAAATGTCCCTTCGTGGAAAAACCTCCTGTTGTTCCCCGTTTCTCCCATCTCCCTTTCTCCTGCCTCTTGCGTTCCTCTCTCCTCCCTAAAACTTTCTCCTCTACTCCACCTCTGTCACTGCTACTCCCTCTCACTCTCTCGTTAGCTCCGGGCCATGAAAGCTATTGTCAAAATCGTAATCATGAATTTGTATAGCGCCGCTTCACTAGAAACTCCTCAGAGGCGCTCCCGATCTGCCAACGCAAGACCACAATCAACAAAAACGGTTTTCAAATGCTTACGGAAAAGAGGCAAAGAAAGACCAAGTCGTTCATGTCGTAGATTAGGCTTCTATGCAACTTAATCCAGAGTGAAATTTCGAAGCTGGACTGTGAAAGTTTGGGCTGGCGAGACAACTAGGTTATTTTGCGTAGCAGAGCGAAGGGATCTGCGGCCAGATATGGCTGAGATCAAGACATTTAGCTCCCTAAGATAAGATGGAGCAAAGCCTGCAATACAACTGCGCATAATGATTAAGATTTCTTTCAAGATGCGTTTTCGCGTCTAACCATTAACCAGCGTAATTCCTCCCGCATAAAACTGTTATGCCCAAGCCTAGGTATACCATAAATCAACCGAGCAGCCGCATTTTATACAGACTGCAATTAGACAGCAGTGCCATAATCAACCCTGGTACACACAAATGCTTGCATCTGGGTTGTGGCTGGTTGAGTTGTAAGCGAATGACGTACTGTCCCGATCTGACGTCGGTGGTTAGAGCACAGTCTACAAACACTCTTCATGTGCTCAGAGAAGGTCACTTCCTGGTCCAAAGGTCACAACTAACTCACGCACACTAGCGGAGAAGGAAAGACCATGGAAGAAATGCTGCAGACAAGGCAAATAAAGGCATATCAGTTTTTGAGGTCTGCTCGCGGGTACCAAGCCAGGTAAACTGGGTTCTTCCGAAGTTTAGCAGGAGACGATTGGACAACATCCAGGAACGATGCATCTCCGCAGCGTACTGATGAGCAACAACGCTCAAATAAGGAAGCTCCAGATTAGATCAACTGTGTAGAATAGCAGTCCTAGGACAGAACCCTCTATGAAAGACCAAGTTAGACCAAGTTAGACCAAAAAACACCTGCCTGGATATTATTACTATTATCATTACTATTATCATTACCATTACCACTACCACCACCACCACCACCGCCGCCATCATCAGACAAACCTCTAGTGCGTCGTAGCTGCAGTTTTCGTGTGTTTCTACATCGAAATCGTGAATCGTCAGTTCGACCCTGTTGCCCGGAGCAACAGCTATTGTCCAGATGCACTCCCTTTGATGTGGATAGGGCTGAGGGTAGTTAAGGCTCGTGAAACGACCAGTCGGGTCCGTTAGCCGACCTCCGCAACCTACACCAATGAAACAGCGACGCACCCTCGTAGATAACCCAAATCTGCATCGATTCATTCAGCATGAAAAAGGTGTTTTGCAATTATTCAACGTGCATACAGAAATTCACAGAAAGACAGACAGATATAGATACATGCATAACCATATGTATAATTAAAACCGTAGTTTTAAACGAAAATTGGTAGAATTATAGCATCTCTTTAGAGAACTTAAACAGAGGCTCTTTCTGCATTGATCCAAAGGATGCTAAAGTTCAGCAAACAGTGCTCGGATAACTAGAAAAGTCACTACTGAAAGTTCCGGTACATATGCAGAGCCCAACGGTTTCCCATCCAGAGTTGACAACTGATACCGTGTTCAGAGTCTCTGGACCGTCTTACGACGAGGAGGATAAGGTACCTAACAGACGACAAGTTCGCACCCCACAGCTTCTCACCATCCGGCGTCTGTCGTAAGCAGAAGAAGACGCAGAGTCCGGATATCCCTCATTTCGCAGGTGTCACGGTCGAGTCTATGGACGTATACCCGTGCCAGCATCCAAAGGATCATCTATAGACCGGAGTGGGGAAGAGCTGGCAGATGCTAGATGATACTTCGGTGACATTATTTCACAAGAAGGATGCCCTACGAAAGGTCCTCCCGGAAGCGGACGATCGACAAAGAGACGCGAAACCTGACACCAGGTGAAACACACGACCGACCGGACGAAACTGGTGAAACAAAGATACCACAGGGTCCGTGCAGGACAGGCATTCGCCGCCCGCCGCCCGCCGCCCGACTGGTTATAGAACCCCATCGCGAATTACGGTTGACGCCATTTCAAAACCTCCTTGTCCTTCTGTCAGTAAATTCATTCAGACATTCATACATACATATCTACATGCATGCATGCATACATACATACATACATACATTGTTGCATGCTGGAAAACGATTAGGCTCGTAGGGGTATAGGCCGAACCAGCATACAACGTTCGTTGGTTTAAAACTCTGTATTCTCGAACACTCGACGGCAACATCAGACAACCACAACGTCAACTCAACTAACTTCAACGAATCTCACAGAAAACGTCAAAACCGAATCAGAACCAACGAACTTCCTCCAACATGGCAACATCAGACAAAGAACTTCCCACAACAGTTTAAGCTCTCTCTTTTATAATTTCTTCTCAACCAACGAGACAACCACTCCTTTAACCACTCCCTCAACCACTCCTTCCAACACAGGTGCATGCGCACGTGTTCCTAACAGAATGTTGCATGGGCACGTGTCATCTTCTGACCTAACCTCATCTGCCTTCCACACGTGCCCTCGCAACAACACAACAACATACATACATACATACATATAATACCCCAAATGGTTGCTACTACTTACCATCTATGAGATATTCAAGGCGGAATCCGTTGTGAGTGACCGTCCTGTCAGAGACGAAACGGACGAAAAGCCATCGAGAGGACGTGCTGACATCTGGTGGAAGGAAGTTCTGACCGCAATAGTGACTAATCAACCGACCATTGACGTCAGCTCCATCACGTAACTGTGCAAACAGGCAACATTATCATCAGATTCAATTCGGTCTGGTCTGATTTGATATAGTCTTATCTAAAGCTAGCTAATTTAATATAAGTCATAGGTAATCATCTGTCTAATAAATCTGATTTAATCCGATCTAAGCTAATAATCTTCATAGCATAGCTGTCATAATAATTGACACTAGTGAACTGCGTTTTCCTTTGAGAGGTATTTAAAAGGCGCTGTATTAAGTGTTTCTACACAAACATACATGCATACTTAAATACATACATACATATATACATACATACATGCATACAAACATACATACATACATACACACATACATACATACATACATACATGCATGCATGCATACATACATACAAACATACATACATACATACATACACACATACATACACACACACATACATACATACATACATACATACATACATACATGCTTACATACATATATACATACATTATAATGATCACCTGACATACAACTGAGTTCCTGGTATATATTATTGGCTGACCTCGAGATAGTCGGCATTGCAGCTGGTGTTAGTTCTGCCCGTTTGAACTTCGAAGTGTGAGAACGAGGCGTTGACCCGATTACCGAGAGTTGCCTCAATGACCCACGTGCAGTCCCTGTTGCCTGGGTAGGGCCGCGGGAAGTTGGGGCTCTCGATGACCCCGCTGTGACCCCGCAGAACGTTGTTGCAATCTGAAAGGTCCCAAAACTGTTGAGTTTAATTAGCAGATAGATGATGACCATAAAATCGATAAACATGAGGAAAGATAATGAATGTTGTAGGTATTGTGGTTGTTGTTTAGATAAGATTATGGCATCATCATCATCATCATCATCATCATCACCATCTTCGTCATCATCATCATCATTCTTTTTAACCAAAGTGTTAAGGAGGCAATATTTCATATAACTTGAGCGGATTACAGTAGAATGAATAGAATGGAAAATAATGGTATAGAGTGGATTGGATTTAAGGACAGAATAGATTAGATTAATTTACAGTAGATTAGAGCAGAATGGAATAAAAAAGCATAGAATATAATGGTATGGATTTCGATTAGATTAGATTGAAATGCATTACTTGACATTAGATAACAGTACATTAGAGAGTATAGCGGAATACAGGCGATCAAATTAGATCAACTGACTGGCAAAGTAGACGGCATGGAATCCGCGATCTTGGCTGTAATAACCAGACCGCAGCTTAATCCACATCTTATTCGTCTTCGACTGCAGGTAGTCTGGTGTTGAATTTCCACAAAGTCGACCAAGGAGCAAACCCAGAGGACCAGTGTCTCTCACCTGCACGCACACATACATACACGCGTCCTTAACCCCTTTAGCGTGGATCCCGAGTATACTCGGGGTGGGGAATCCGTTCCCATAGCGTGGATCCCGAGTTAACTCGGGTAGGGATAGTATTCACCACCCAGTAGGCGTAGAGCCCGGATAAACTCAGAATAACGTCAGAAGGCCATGGCTGTTGTGCAGGGGAAGTCACAGAATATGCTGTAGTAGCCCTATAGCAGCCTGGACCTAGTTACATCATCACTGGCGGCTGCTAGCCGGCTGCCCTCGGTGCCGTATTGTAGGTCAAAATGGTAGGTCGCTTGATGTTGGACTGTGTCCTGTCCCACGCTTTGAAATTTATCACACCAAGTTCAATTATTGACATACATTGCGACTGTTACTATCCTATCATAAGTCTATATTCTGTCTGGTGCTGGCCAAAAATTTTGACATGCTTGGTGCTTGACGGGTGTTCTTCTTCTATTTGTATGCCTGCCGAAAATGTGCGGAAAATTTCTTTTCAAGTGAAAAAAGCAAAACAAAAAATTTTTTTTGATGACGGTAAAATGCACGAAAACTTATAAGATTATTTCCAGAAAAATCATAGTATCATTATAACAACAATATCTGGAAATTTTTTTGGGAAAAAAATTCCACCCTGGCAGAGAGTTAACAAAAAAATAATTCCACGCTAAAGGGGTTAATGTATGCTTCTGAACAATTATATAGCGTCTTTAAAGTATCCCTCGAGAGCACTGAATCATGACCATCTAACAATTCTTTAATAGTGCATCTTAAGTTTTGTTGAAAATGTTTCTTGTGCATTAGCTGAAGGGGTTCGATTTCCAGCAGAAGACTTCCATAGAGGTGGACCAGGGGACGAGAAAGCGCGCTGTGCTCGAGCCGTAATAAGGGAGCACAGGACAAGAAGGCCCCACGAGCTGCAGAAGGCAGCGATCGTCGACCAGGCTGACCTGACACTGGGAAACATTACTCCTTGGTGTATTTCTACCATCCAGGCTATGATGACTCATCCCAAGTGGAGGATCTTGAACCTAATTAGTTTCTGGACGGGAAGCCTGTGCAGTGTTTCTTCCAAATAGTCCGAACCGTGCGAAAATTTGGAAGGTTTGCCACGATTTGGGGCGGCACAAAGACAGACTGTAGCTGGCGTATGCGATACTTTAGTAGGCCGGTATGGACAGCATTGCAACAGTCCAAGCGCGTCAAGATGAACGAATAGACCAGGGTCCCCGCTGCAGTGTCTAACAATACAGTTCGACGTATTACCGTCATCCGACGCAGCTGGTAACTGTACAGCCTACAAAGAGAGTTAACGTGATACGCCATAGTTAATTCGTCGTTCAGAAGAACGCCGAATTTGCGGAAGACACGTAGTGCTTCCCAACCTGGAATCTCGGTCGCTATAGTCTCCTCGTCCACCTTTGCTCTCACCCGTCGTATGCCAAGCAGTAAGTACTGCATTTTGGTTGAATTCAGCTTCAACCGATTTGATGACATCCACGCCTGCACTTCAGCAACGATATACACTGTTCTTTTGACACAGAAGCGAGTGCATCACATGGATGGCATGTTAGGTACAGCTGGACGTCATCAGTATATCGATGAACCAGGGCTCCAAGACTGATGATGAGCTGGGTCAGACCGGCTGTGTACAATATAACAGAAGAGGCCACAAAACAGCTCTACGGAACAGCGAACGGAACTGGTGCCCAAACCGAGTTTTTCGAGCCAATAGCCACTATCATCATTCACTCATCCAGGAAGATAAGCCACTGTGTAGGTTTACCAACTGTACCATATACGATGTTATAAGTCGAGTAAGATGTTATGATCCATTGTGTCAAACGCTCCGCTCACTTCAAACAGAACCTATGATAGTTGACAAATTATTTCCAAAGCCTTCGGCTGTCATTTGAATCGCGGGCGATCAGGCTCTCTCAGTACTGAGGTTATTCGTCATTGGGAAAGATGTCTGTATGGAAAAGTATGTGTTACCGGGCCATGATCGGAGATCGTAGGAGGTTCTAATGCGCGCTTGATTAGCCTACAGGTGATGACCAGGTCTAAACAGCCGCCGTATATGTTGGCTGACGTATTATAAAATCCCAAAGCTTGACAACAGTTGTACCACCTGTTGGACCCAAAGACAACCCAGATCCTCCGTGTGGATGTTTAGATCGCCAGGTATGACCAACTGGTTATTAGAAGGTGGCCATGACTTTGAGTAAAGTTCTAAATTCATGAACAAACATCGACGATGGAGGCAAAGATCAAATTGCGGCAATCGTGATCGTAACCCAGGATGTTGAGAAGGAGCCCAGAACGACCTCAAAGGTGGAAAAGGTTTCATCGAGTTTAATTCGCTTGCACCGCAAGTCCTTCCGGTGGAAAATCGCTTCCCCCGCCTCCTAGAGGTCAAGTGAGTAGTTGCGAGACCCTGCCTGGCAGCTCAGCAACGTTAAAACCCGGCGATGCTTGAGTTTTAACGCTGTAATGGAATGTAATGCAAAGCAATGCACTGTAATGTTAAACAATCTATCAAGAATAACACTATAATAGCGTTTACTGTAGGCCTGTATCAATCTAGTCTGTTGTAATTCAGTCCAGTCTAACCTAATCGGTAACCTTAATAGTACTGACCTTGCCATACACTGAGCACACCTTGATTCAGCTTGCCTTGCGACAACCGACCTCAACTCATCACAACCTACCTCGTCTTACGACAACCTTCCTAGCCCTGACTTGCGTAGTAGACGATTTCTTACCTTTCCGTATCATCGAACCGACCCTTGAAATTGATCCGATTGCGAATCTGTTTCAGAGTTCCATCGATAGTGCATTATTATAATGGCGCTAAAGAAATGAATAGATTATATTAGATTACCTCGACGTAGACGTAATTGCAAGAGTATTGCGACCCCATAAGAAAGTCGGAGAAGTGGAGGTTGATGACGCTGCCTTGGGCGACAGATATCTGCCAGAAGCATTCGATGTTGCGCGCGGCGGACATTGGGTAATTGGGGGAAACGAAACTTCCGGTGACTGAGGTCATGTCACCACCACACCCTGCCACACAATGCGTCATTGTTATTGCTAAACTGACTGTTACTATTATTTTAATTAATGCTACTTTGCTGTTGTTATTCTTAATATTGCAGTCATGGTCGTCGTCGTCGTCCTAATTAACATGAGTAATGTTATTGTTGTACATCATTATCATCCTCATTATCATAATCATCTCCTTCTCCACCTCGTAATCATCGTCGTCATCATCACACAGAAATCATCATAAAATAATAATAATAATTATTATTATTATTATTATCACCATCATCATACGTACGTATGTATGTATGCATGTGGCACAGTAGCCAGTTAGTTAGTGCTCGGCTTGAAAAACGTGCAGAGTACGGGTTCGAGCCTCACCAGTGGCGGTTAATCTGTAGGGAACTTGAGCAATGTCCCCACGCACAATGCCAACGATGATCTGTTGTATGGTGGTAGTGTGTGCACTTCACAGCTTTGGAAGGAGGCCAACATCAAATACAATCGTATTATAAGGGTTAGGGTTAGTATGTACGCTACATGTGAATGGAAAAAAGCGAACCCCTGGAAAACTTCATAATAACTTGCATTCAAGATTAGTAACGATTAAATTTTTAATCAAATTTGGAAAACAACAAATTTAACTATTATGTTGATGCGTTAAGGTATAATTTGCGTTTAAACTGTCCTCCATTGGCTTTGACTTATATGCAGTAAGGCTTGACAGCCACTGACTCATTGCAGCATCTATTCCATTAACAGGACATTCCGGTAGCAGGTACCATTAATTTTAACGCCAGGTTCCACAAAGAGTATCCCTGTTCTGCCAAGTGCGGACACACCGACCGAAACCATTAGCGATTGACTGAAAGTCGATCAAGTGCGAAGCAAACGATTTCCATGGATGTTCTTCTTCCAAGATCCGACGGCAGCATACAAATGATAATTTCGACCATTCGATGGTGCAGCGACAGTGAAAAGCTTTCGTCAGTGAACCAAATGAAATGGACCACATGCGCAGGACAACGTGTTAATAAAAGCCATCAGCGCTCAAGTCTTGTCTGACGTTGGCCTTCATGAGTTCGGTCGCTTTACACCTTTTGAAACACTTCAATTTAATGTCTTTCTTGACAATTTCGTTCATTGATCGCTGAAAATGTCCAGTTCTCGTGCAATTTCTCGCTGTGTGAGATGAGTTTGCTTTGTCCTCTTGACTCAAAACAAGATCTTGAAGCTCTTCGATGTTTTCGTTACTTCTCGCCGAAGTGACGTCATATTTAACGGGGCACCGTCCTTGTCTTGTCTTGTTTTATATTGTTTTACCTTGTCTTGTCTTTAGCCATCTTCGATCCGAACTTGGACCGCAACATCAACCGTTCGTCTCCAAATGTTTCTCTCTTCAGCTGTCTTAAGTAAGTGACTTATAGTTAATCCTGTCCAAGACCGTATATTCTCAATCCAGGCTGTTCATAGTCTTCCACATGCAGGCGATCCAGATATTGTACCCTGCTTTATTTCTTTCTCCAAACAGTCTTCGTTTTTCCTCGTAATATGACCAAAGTATGTCAACTTCCTTCCTTGAAGGGGACCATCCCTGATTTCAAAAATCGTTACGACAGTGATGCTACAGTCAAGATTAAATTCAATGTCCTTATTTCGTAGTTAAATAAATAGCAGTTGCAGGGATCGCTTTTTCCCATTTATAGTGTATACGTATGTAGCTGAACATTTATATAGCGCTTTGGTTATAGGAAAAAAGCCACTACTAAATCGCCCTCTAGCGTTGTTTTAACCTGAGACTGTGCCGTCGTAGTAGAGTCGGAATCCGCGATGGGTGATTGAATAGTCAGTCTGCATCTTGAGGAAGAGTCTGTTGCTCTGTGATCGAATGATCCGATCGATTGATTGGCCACAGTATCGACCGATCAGTGGAGAAGTCTCGAAACCACCGTTCCTATAGATTATCAATCGCTTAGTCTGAATTTATCATGTGCAAGCAAAACAGGAAAGGTCGAGAAGAGGAGGAATTTGGAAAGACAAGGGAATTGAAAGGAAGAGAAGGCAAAGAAAGAGAAGGCAAGGCAGGAGAAGGAAAGGTATTGCTAGCGATACCATCTAATAGAAACTGGCTCTATACAAATGTCAAAACTAAGCAATGAAGTACGTACTACCTGCTTGATTGTGCCATCGTCAGGCAAGCTAAGCTACGGTTACGTTAATTGCTCATTTGTTCCAGCGGATAATAAAACACCTGAATTTTAGTCAAACCTTTCCATAGCGTCTCAGAGATTTCTGCAGAAAGGCGCTATAAAATAAAGCTATAATCTAATCTAATGACCTCTATAGCGTATTGTCATAATGCACAAGGCGTCAATCGATGGTCGTTTCAAGTTAAATTGTAGTAAAAATTGTAAACCGTTGAGAAAGTCCAGTCGAAATCCTATTGGTCAGATAAACCAGAAGTAAGGCTATGTTGGGTAAACAACCTAATAAGACGAATACAATGCAATACAATACAATACAAAAATGCGGAAAGGCGCTATAGAAATAACCAGATACAGTGGACAACCCAAACTGACCTGATCTCGAGGTAGTCCCACATGCATCCACTGTGTGACTCCATGATGAAGTCGGTGATGTTTAAAAGTATCTGTCGTCCGGAGGGAACCGTTATGGTCCACTGGCAGAGACGGTTGTGAGGGTAGTTGCCAGGGTAGTTTGGGCTCGTCAATATGCCCACCTCGCTACGGTAGTCACCGCCGCAAACTGCAATTTTAAACTACGAAAATCAGTGCCTGGCTGTTGAAGAAATACAAACAGAAAACTCATCAGCAACTCTATCTCTCTTAAACTGTCTGTCTATCTATCTGTCTGTCTGTCTGTCTGTCTGTCTATCTATCTATCTGTCTATCTGTCTATCTGTCTATCTATCTATCTATCTATCTATCTATCTATCTATCTATCTATCTATCTATCTATCTATCTATCTATCTATCTATCTATCTATCTATCTCTCGCTCTCTCTCTATGTCTCTCAGTCTTACTTTGACAGGCTGACTGACTGACTGACTGACTGACTGACTGACTGACTGACTGACTGACTGACTGACTGACTGACTGACTGACTGACTGACCGGTGGATGAGTCGAGGGAGATGTAGGAGGCTGAGAAGCCTTCGCGGGCGACGCTGTGGTCCGTGACGAAGGCGACAGTCATCGCGTTGTCGCTAGATGTCAGTACTGGAGGACGCTCCATTCCGCAGAACCTGTAATGTAATGTAATACAATAAATTCTAATAGTAAAAGTAAAGCTCCTACGCCCCATAGTTCGACGTGGGGAGGCGCCCGTTTCTTGCTCATCGGCCCTTGAGCTGGCGATGGACAAATTCCACGGTCCATTGCATCGCGGGACTTGCCGTTTACTTCCAAGCTTACGTTGCTACCAAGTTATAATGCTAGACTACAGAAGCATGTGTGCGTGAACAATTTCCTCAGGTTCGCAGCACACAGTCCATTCTGCAGCAGGCTCTAACCCCAATCTTTTGATACTGTGTCGCATGCCTAGTCTTGGTCTTAGCTGTGATCAAGTCTTTCACATTAATCTTGTCTTTGACCTTAAACATGCCATTGACCTTAACACTGTACCTGCAGACAGGCAGAAGTGCATAAAAGACCTTGTCATTAACATCAACCATTACTTGATTTTCTTGATTACCACCTTGACCTTACCAATGTCGTTGATCTTAATTTTGACCTTGTTTTTGACCTTGACCTTAACCACGTCTTTGACCTTAACCCTATCCTTAGCTTTAACATCGACGGTGTTCTTGATTATGATCTTGACCGTAGCATCGTCCTTGATCATAACTTTGAACTTTTATCACACTGACCTTAATCTTAACCTTGTTCATGTCCTTGACTTTAACACTGCCTTTGACCTTAACATTAAGCATAAACTTGCCTTGAATTTGACCTTTTCTATTGCCGTTAACGGTTGACAAAGACAAGGTCATAGAAATCGCCTCCGTTGGTTCTTACCTGCCAAGGGAGTTGGTGCGTGTGTAGTTGTCGAAGACCTCGACGTAGTCGTAGGCACAGCGGTAGTGTGATTCGAGGGAGAAGGTCATAAAGGTCAGCCGAATGATGAAGCCAGGGGTGACCGTGATGAACCATGTGCAATTGACCCCGTGCGGGTAGACGTTAGGATGACTGGGCGAATGGAGGATACCCACCGGGGTCGTCAGGGCTCCACCACAGCCTGGAGAAAACATGACAGATATGCAATTAAAGAAATGAAGGGAGAAAGAATGGAAAGAAAGAAAAGAGGAAAATAGGTAGGAATGGAAGGAAGGAAAAAGAAAGATAGTACGAAGAATGAAAGAAGGGAAGAAAGGAAACAAAGGAAAGATTGTATGAAGGTAGAAGGAAGGAAGAATGGAAAGAAGGAAAAGGGAATGTAACAAAGAAAGGAAGAATAAAAGAAAACAAAAGAAGGAAGGAAGGACATAAAAGAAGGAAGAAATGCAGAAAAGAAACAAAGGAAGGAAGAGAGAACAAATGAAAAAAATGACTGAATGAATGAATTAATTAATCAATCAATCGATCGATCGATCGATAAATTAATCAATAAATCAAACAATGGATAAATCCTTGAATGAACGAAAAAAGAGATGCAGAATAAAAGTAGTTTCTATGCGTACATTTCTAATCTAGCCTATATAATATCTTCTGTATCGTCGCTATAAGCATGAAGAAGGCATTGATCAATGGTTCTACCAAATCAAGTTCCTGCATGAGTAAGTAGGTAGGTGGGCAGGTAAGTAGGTAAGTAAGCATGTAAACGAGTAAGTAACTAAATAACTACAGTAAGTAGGCAGACAGGCAGGAAAATACGAAAATAAGTAAGTAAACAAGTTAGAAACTAAGTAGGTAGGCAGGCAGACAGATCGGCTGGTAGATACTCAGGTAAGTAAGCACGCAAGTATGAAGGCAGGCAGGTATTTAGAAGGGTAAGTATGTAAATAAATAAGTAAGTAAGTAGGCAGACAGAGGAAGGCATGAAGAAAGAAGCCAAGAATTGAGCAGTAAGTAAGTAAGGCATGTGACTTACCGGTTCCAGTGTTGGCTGTCGTGTAGGTTGCTCGGAATCCGTGGTTCTGTCGTGATCCGTCCGACTTGAACCGCAACCAAAGTGCGTTGCTTGGACTCTGTATCGGCGCAGGGAGACTGGACCCACAGTACCTGCCGATCAACGTACCGTCCGCCGTCTGGCCACTGCGTACCTGGAAAAGTCGTGAAGAACGGCTAAGAGGTAAGGTGAGGTGAGGCGAGGTGAGGTAAGCTAACGTGTGGTCTGTGAGGTGAGGTGACGTGACGTGAAATGAGGTAAGATAAGGTAATATTTGGTAAAGTAAGGTAAGTTAAGGTAAAGTGAGATGAGATGAGGTAAGGTAAGGTAAGAAAAGGTAAGGTGAGTTGAGGTACGATATGTTATGGAAAGGTAATGTAAGATAAAGTAAGGGAGGGCGAGATCGCCCTGAACCGGCGAACGCAGTGGAAGAAGAGGAAGAGGATGAAGAGGAGGAGGAAGACATAAAGAGGAAGAAGGACGAGGAATAAGAAGAGGAGGAAGAGGATAGGAGTAGGAAAAAGAGGATGAGGATCAAGAAGAGGATGAGGACGTTTTCGTACTTCGAGGAAGTCGTAGGAGCAGTTTCCGCCATACGAGGCCTCGACGTCGAACGAAACGAAGTTGAGTGTGATGGTCGTGCCCTCTGTCTGTCGGATGACATAAATGCACTCTCTGTCACTCGGGTAGGGGTTCGGGAAGTAGGGCGAGCGCAGCACACCCGTCGCATTCGCATATACACCGCCACACGCTGCAAAAGTCCATGACAAAAGCCTTAGTCATTATAGTCATCATCATATCATCATCATCACCACCACCACCATCATCCTCATCATCACCAGTCATCGTCTTACGCAACATCACAAACGAACATCACAAACCACCACCACCACCATTACCACCACCACCATCATCATCATCATCATCATCATCATCATCATCACTAGTACTACCATCAAAGTAATTCAATCAGCAACCATCATCATCAGCAACATTATCATCATCGTCGTCGTCGCCGTCATTAACAGCAGTATTCTCATGTTAATTACCACATCGCCCCACTGCCATCATTACAATTACAATGGTAATCACATACATTACCACCACTTAAGTATTTGGATATTTCGATAACATCTATTAATGTCCTTTTAAAACCTCTTCTGTATACCTAACATTATCGTCATCACGATTAATACCATCACGTAATACAGTGGTCTATTCGGCAGCGCGCTGGATCTGTAATCCAGCGATCATGGATTCGAACCTGCTGAGCAGACTATGACCCTGGACAAGTTGTTCGTACACACTTATCTCACACTACAATTTCAGATTCAATGACCTTGTGCGCATAAAAAGTGCAATAAATAAATAAAACAATCTTCATCACAGCCGTCTCATCAACAGCAGCAGCAGCAGCAGCATTCCTCTTGCAACCTTTATCAATTGTCTCTGTTACCTCGTTTACTTACCAACAATCCACGTGGCTCTGAATCCAGCGCCTCTGTTCGAAACGTCGGTCTTGAACTTGAACCAGAGGTTATTCTGGGTCAAGTTCAAGACCGACGTTTCGAACAGAGGCGCTGGATTCAGAGCCACGTGGATTGTTGGTAAGTAAACGAGGTAACAGAGACAATTGATAAAGGTTGCAAGAGGAATGCTGCTGCTGCTGCTGCTGTTGATGAGACGGCTGTGATGAAGATTGTTTTATTTATTTATTGCACTTTTTATGCGCACAAGGTCATTGAATCTGAAATTGTAGTGTGAGATAAGTGTGTACGAACAACTTGTCCAGGGTCATAGTCTGCCTCAGCAGGTTCGAATCCATGATCGCTGGATTACAGATCCAGCGATCATGGATTCGAACCTGCTGAGCAGACTATGACCCTGGACAAGTTGTTCGTACACACTTATCTCACACTACAATTTCAGATTCAATGACCTTGTGCGCATAAAAAGTGCAATAAATAAATAAAACAATCTTCATCACAGCCGTCTCATCAACAGCAGCAGCAGCAGCAGCATTCCTCTTGCAACCTTTATCAATTGTCTCTGTTACCTCGTTTACTTACCAACAATCCACGTGGCTCTGAATCCAGCGCCTCTGTTCGAAACGTCGGTCTTGAACTTGACCCAGAGGTTATTCTGGGTGGTGTTGTAAACGGGTGGGGTGTTGTTACCACAGTAACGACCGACAAACGCCCCTCTCTCGTCCAAACCCTCCCTCACCTTAAAAAAGTGAAAGTGCAATTGAATTTGTAATTTTCCAAATGCGAAATAGAAGCAAAAACAAGTTTCAAAACGAAATTGAAACTGATCGCCTTCAGAGTGAGATTGAATCGACAAGAGTTCAAAGAGAAATTTAAAAACATCTAAGCTTTAAGACCGAAAAAATCCAGAAAATTAAACTGAAACTGAACTAAAAAAACAGTAGTTGGATTAAAATCGTATGTAACACATGCTTTGAAGCTATATCTCTATCACAAACTATATAGTTAATCAAATAAAAAAAAGCCAAAAAAACTGAAACCAGAAATGAAACTAAGCTCTAACCTCGACGTAATCCCACAGGCAATTCCTGTGAACTTCAAGATCAATGTTGGTAATACTGAACGTTATGACCTCCCCAGTGGGTACAGAGATTGTCCATATGCACTGGGCGTTGTGTGGGTAGGGGTTGGGGTAATTTGGTGATATCAGCACCCCATTGTCGCTCGTGTACGTTCCCCCACAGCCTAAACAAACAATTTAATGTAATGTAGCTAATGTAGCATCTGATTTGATGCATGCATAATCATACATATAGCATATCTCATACAAAACTACTCAATTTAGTGATATAATCTGATTTAATCTAATCTGATTTGGTATAATTAAATTTATATAATCTGATTTACCATGATCTGATATGATCTGATTTGATATGACCAAATCTCATTTAATCTTTCAAATCTCACTTGTATAACCTAAGGTGATCTAATCTGATCGAAGGTGATGAGTTACGATGAAATCTGTATCTTCTCTATTTTTATTATTTAAATAAATTTAAATTTAAATAAATTTATATATTTTATTATTTATTATTTAAATCTTCTCTAGTTTTATTATGATCTATCGTCAAGACCTAATTTGGCACAAATTAAACTAATCAGATCATTAGATCAGACTGCTTCAAATAATAACGGATCTAAACGGATCAAGTGAGACGTTGAAGAGAGGAGTAGTCGACATAATGTCACACAATGCATTGTAGTGTATTCTGGTGTATTGTAATATACTGCTATGTATTGCAATGTGTTGCATTGAATTGCAATGTATTTTAATGCGTTATAACGTATTGTAATGTGCTGTAATGTATTGTATTGCATTGTAATGACCTTGAAGCGAGTAGTAAGTGACTCAGTGCAATGCACGGAAATGCTTTGTATTGCAATGTATTGTAATGTATTGAAATGCATTGTTATTTACTGCGCTATATTGTATTGTTATGACCTTGAAGAGAGGAGTATGTGATGAGGAATCCGCGATCCGTCTGACTGTCATCCGAGTGGAATCGGACCGTGGCATACGGTCCAGTGGTATCCACCGGTTGCGGTAGAGTGACTCCTGAGGTGCAATAGCGTTGCAGCAGAGGATCCAGTTCACGATAACCGTCACGGATCTGGAAAATCAGCCATGTTGAACCGCTTTTGAAAAATTCTGGCAATTTACATTTACGTTTATATTCGCATTTGCATTTGCATTTACGGATCTGAAAATCAAGAAGAAGAGAAGACCAGTCTCTTAAGCTAACCTCGAGATCTGAAGTTAACCTTGAGAGGCAACCATGGGTAAGATTTGAAAGATTAGTGACTTAACTTTCTTATCCTTTGCATATGAGGGCGGGTAACCAGTCCTCTCCCTTGCGGTCTGAGTTTCCAACCGGCAGTGTGAAGTCAGTGTACTCCTTCTTACTGAGTTACAAGCGCAAGTGAAGCAGGACTTTCAAAATATCCTTCTGCCCTGTCGCCGACTTGAACCTATGGTTTGACAGTTCAGCACGATAACCAGTATATGATCGTGCACGCGATGGATCAAATCGGAAAAGTAAGTCAAGCCTTTGAAAAATTCGGCGATTTACATGTATATTACGCTGCCTCTGTCTCTGTCCGCATCTTTGTCTTTGACTCTGTTGCGTCTGTGTTTCTCTATGTCTCTCTCCCCGCCTTACTTTCTGCTTCTCCTTTTGTCTAGCGCCTGAGCAATGTAAAGTAAAGCTCTATTGTCCCTTAGTTAGACGTATGGGGTGCTCTAGTTTCCATCTGTTCAGTTCCTGAGGCGGCAATTGACGAATCGCAAGGTCGTGGACACAAGGGGGTGGGGACAGTGCATCGCATGACTTGGCGTTTACCTCTCAGCTGATGCAGATATCAAAGTCTACTGCTTGATGACAAGGACAAGTTGCCCAAGGTCGTTACAATGGCTGGATAAGAGCCAAAGAGCGCTATCAAATGTCCAACGGTGCCACACTGTCTGTGTCCTACCTCAAGATAATCGTAGCTGCAGTTCGGGTGTCTTTCGATAGCCAGGTGGCCAAACGTGAAGCGAATCGTCTTTCCAATCGAAACGGCCACGATCCATTGACAGTCACGATTGTCCGGATAGGTACCCGGATACCCAGGGCTTGTGATCACCCCACTGTCGGCGTTGCGCAATATACCGCCGCAGGCTGTCAGACGAGAAATGAAAACACCCGTAATCATCTTTACTAGAAATGATCACAACCACCATAATCATCATTTATCATCAGTAACATCAGCATCATCATCATCGCCATCATCACCACCACCACCAATGTGTTTTCAGACTACCAGCCCTGCGTTTCCGTTTCCATGCGTAACGTGCAGGCCGGTAGGACAGGGAGGACTAGCAGCACAGCCGGAATACAGAAGGTCTTGAGAGAATTTATATAAGCGTCTGCGAGATATGGACAAGAAGTCAGAAGACAGAATTCAGTCTGTGGTGTTGCAGTCAGACAAGCAAAACTGGCAACATGGTCGATGGGGTCGGCCGATCAATCGTTTAGAATAGACTAAGCTGAAAAGCTGTCAAGGCGAACATTCTCCTTCTGTGATTTGTAGTTCAAGTAACCTAGCATGCATTCAAAGAACACTTGCATCGAAAGGACATTCGTATCGTAAAGACATTCAGATCCCTAGAGACAATAAAACTACAGAAAATTCCCCTCTCGGTCTAACAACACAGAAGAAAACTCTTACATTATCATTATTATTATTATTATTATTATTATTATTATTATTATTATTATTATTATTATTATTATTATTATTATTATTATTATTATTATTATTATTATTATTATTATTATTATTATTATTGCAACAACAACAATAACTACTACTACTATTATTATTATCATCATCATCATCACCACCGCCAATACTATCACCACCATCATCGGTTATCAGAACCCTCATCAGCAGAGCATGTCTCTTACTTGGTAGAGAGGAACTCCAGGCGATCTCAAATCCATCGCTGCTAACGGACGCATCAGACCGGAACCACATATAGACCTGGAAGCTGGTCGTGTTCAGACTGCCTCCATTCGGAGCCCGCGACCCGCAGTATTTGCCAAGCATGTGAGACGAGGCTGTCGGACCATCGTGAATTTGTAGGAAGTCGAAGTTACAGTTGACACTCCACTCGAGTTTGAACTGAGTGAAAGTCAGCGTGATGATCTGGGCGAAAATACCAGTTTAAAGGATTAGATTCGATCAGAACAGACTGGATTGGATTAGATTAGACTAGATCAGATTGTTCAGTGGCGATCTGGATCTGTAATCCAAGGATGGCGGATTCGAGCCTTATGATCTGTGTATAGGCAATGTGAATCGACCTTGGATAAACTGTTTGCACATGCTTATCTCACCTCTCAATTCAGATTTACTGACCTGGTGAGCGCAGTAAGTTCAATAAATATATAAATAAAATTAGATTAAATCAGATCAGATTTAAGTTGGATTGATTAGATTTAAGTTGGATTGATTAGATTTAAGTTGGATTTATTAGATTTAAGTTGGATTTATTAGATCCGTTTAGATTAGAATAGATTGACGGACGGACATAGATGAACAATCTTTCATAAAAGGAGATATGGGACTAACAGAAAGAGGCAGACAGAGACAGACGGATAGATAAGGATAGACACAGACAGACAATTAGTCTGTACCTTGTTTGGTGAGGTCGTGATGACCCAGGCGCAGCTGACCCCGTGGGGGTAGGTTTCTGTACTCACTCTTGGATACCGGAAGCGACCACTCTCACCAGAAAGTCGCCCACCACAGGCTATAGACAACAACAACTCACTCAACAACCATCATCATCGTCGTTATCTTCATCATGATAATCGTTATCATCATGATTATTACCATAATAGTCGTCATCATCAGCAATGTTATCATCCTAATTATCTTCCAAATTATCATGTTAATCATGTTAATAATCATCATCATCACATTTACTGCCATCTTTATAGCTATCATCGTCGTCGTCATCATCATCATCATCCTAATTGCAATTTCATCTTTTTCTGACATATCATCAACGTCTACGCCATCAACATCGATGCCACCACCGTAATCATCATTTTAATCCCCATTACCTACTTAATTATCGGGTTAATCAACATGACTATCTTGAGTATCATCATCCTCTTCTTCCTACTTCTGTTCCTTATGATGATCATCATATCATCGCCCCGTAATCATCATCCTAATCATCATTGCCATTCAAACGTCATGTTAATCATCACGGCTATCTCAAATACCATCATCGTCCTCAATATCGTCACTATCATGATCCTCCTTCTCTACCTCCTCCTCGTCGTCATCCTCATCGTCATCACTATCATCATAATCATCATCATCTCAATGATCTATGCGTAGTTCAGTTGGTAACGTACTCTGCTGTGGCTGTTGGCAGTTGGGTCCTGTGTAGGAGGCGGTGCATGTGCACGTGTAGCTTCCATCCGCCTGGCCTGAACAGGTACCTCCGTTGCGACATGGGTTCGAGGCACACCCGTCGAGCTGCTGGTTGCAGTTGAAACCTGTCCATCCTGGGCTGCAGGTGCAGGTGTAGGTGGCACCAGCCGGCTGAAGACATGCACAGCGAATGGATGGATGGATGGATGGATGGATGGATGGATGGATGGATGGATGGATGGATGGATGGATGGATGGATGGATGGATGGATGGATGGATGGATGGATGGATGGATGGATGGATGGATGGATGGATGGATGGATGGATGGATGGATGGATGGATGGATGGATGGATGGATGGATGGATGGATGGATGGATGGATGGATGGATGGATGGATGGATGGATGGATGGATGGATGGATGGATGGATGGATGGATGGATGGATGGATGGATGGATGGATGGATGGATGGATGGATGGATGGATGGATGGATGGATGGATGGATGGATGGATGGATGGATGGATGGATGGATGGATGGATGGATGGATGGATGGATGGATGGATGGATGGATGGATGGATGGATGGATGGATGGATGGATGGATGGATGGATGGATGGATGGATGGATGGATGGATGGATGGATGGATGGATGGATGGATGGATGGATGGATGGATGGATGGATGGATGGATGGATGGATGGATGGATGGATGGATGGATGGATGGATGGATGGATGGATGGATGGATGGATGGATGGATGGATGGATGGATGGATGGATGGATGGATGGATGGATGGATGGATGGATGGATGGATGGATGGATGGATGGATGGATGGATGGATGGATGGATGGATGGATGGATGGATGGATGGATGGATGGATGGATGGATGGATGGATGGATGGATGGATGGATGGATGGATGGATGGATGGATGGATGGATGGATGGATGGATGGATGGATGGATGGATGGATGGATGGATGGATGGATGGATGGATGGATGGATGGATGGATGGATGGATGGATGGATGGATGGATGGATGGATGGATGGATGGATGGATGGATGGATGGATGGATGGATGGATGGATGGATGGATGGATGGATGGATGGATGGATGGATGGATACAGGAACGAGCAAACGAATCAAGTATAAATGTATAAATAAGCCAGTGTATAAATGAGCGAATTAAAGAATTAACGAATTAATGAATCGTTTGCTTAATCAATCAATCCATTACTTGATGAATGAATGAATGAACGAACGAACGAGTGGACGAACAAAACCTGGCAAGTGCCGTGTATGCAAGGGTTGTTGGCGCAGGGACCACCGCCCTGTCCCGTTGGAACACATCCAGCCGGACCAACTCCGTCTCCAACGTATCCCCCTGGACACGAACAACTCCGCCCCTGGATGCCTTCAAGACAAGACAACATGGCACATGAATGCATTGTCTAGACAGATCAAGTAATGGAAGGTAAATTGCTGTAAGGTCAGGTCAGAAATGGCAAGGTAAGTATAGGGTCAGGTAAATTAAGGCAAGGAAAGGTAAGGTATTAAGGTACAGGTAAGTTAATTAAATATAACACAATGTAAAGTTAGGTAATATACTGTAATGTAAGCTAACGAGGGCAAAGTAAGGTAATGTAAGGTAGTGTAACGTAATCTAAGGAAAATTAAAGTGAGGTAAAATAATTTATGGTAAAGTAAGGTAAATTAATGTAAAATAATTTAAATTAAGATTGGACGAAGATGAAAAAACAACATAAGGTACGATAATTAAAATGTTCCTAAAAGCTGTGGCTTGTTCGTTTTGATTGGTTATTAAATCATTCATTCATTCATGTGTTTGTTCACTTGTTCATTTGTTTGTTCATTCACCTGGTGTCTCGCGACAGGTGGCCATTGGATGACATCCACCGTTGCCTTGACCACATATTCCAACAAAAACACAGGTGACGCCGTCGCCTTGGTAACCTTCAGAATAAGGAAAAGATCACAATCAAGTAAGCTACGTTACGGGTGGTAAAGTAAGATGATATAGTGTAAGGTAAAGTAGGTTAAGGTAGGACGAGGTTAACTGAGGTAAGGCTATGTTAGGTACAGCAAGTTGAGGTAAAGTAGGTAAAGGTAACATAAGACAAGGCATGACAGGGGAAGGTTAGTGTAAGGGAAAAGTTAAGATTATAATTACTAGTGCTAGTTGTTGCTATTGTTATTGCCAATGTTATTTCTATTGTTGTTTTTATTGCCTTCGTTTTTCAATTGCTATTGTCATTGCTGTTGCTATTACTTTTCTTATTTTTGTTGCTTTTGTTTCTTATTGCTATTCTTATTTCTGATTTGTTTGCTATTGTTATTGGCATAGCTGCTGAGCACTATTACTATTGTTACCTTGAGGGCAAGGGTCACACTGTCGTGACCCTGGTGTGTTGATACATCGGACCCTGGGAGCCAGAGAGCAACCGCCGTTGTTGTTGTCACATTCGTTGATGTCATTACACACATAACCATTGCCAGAGAAACCTAAAACCATCAAAAGAATTACTAACATTATTATTATTTTTATTGTCATTATTATTATTATTATTTTATTATTATTATTATTATTATTATATTATTATTATTATTATTATCATCATCATCATCATCATCGTCGTCGTCGTCGTCGTCGTCGTCATTATTTTTCTTTTTAGAAAAAGACTCCGCAGAAATAAAATGTCTGGGTTGGCTAAATCTCATCAAGTCTTGGCAGAGAGAAAGCGCTGCGAATGGCGGCAGCGTTAAGGCGTTCGGTAATAACTGATGGGCGGTCGAAAAAATTGCATGCTTCTCTTTTTCAACAGATACTAGCGTTAGAGAGCGCCTAAGCCCCGTGATAAAAGTAAGTGCAACGTTGTTAATCGGGACAAAACGATACTGTGGCAGAAGTGAAATATATTTTGATATCTTCCTAGATGCTGCCAATTCCTCTGCTCCACCGGCCGAGACAGAAGAAGTAAGAACCAGCCATGGTATCAGCTACAGTGACATCTCAAATTAAACTGCGACCACTGTGTGCCATGGAATGAGCGTAAGTCCGTCAGTTCTGCGTAGGCCATCAGGTTCTTTTAGTGCAGGGAAACCAGTGTTGTTGTTATTGTTATTAGGTCTGTTATTAAATCAATGTTAAGGTTTATGTTTTTATTAATTTTTATAGTAAAGTTCTGTAAAAAGAGATGGCGTTGCCTCGTTGGACAGCCGCCAAAATCCTCTGGAAAAAACAGGTCTCTAGTAGATCATCGGTTGCGCTATTTAGTTGTCCAACTCTGCGATGAACTCTTGTTATTTCTTGCTCCATGCACCGTCCGTCTCCAATGCCACCGCCACAAAGGCGTCGGTGCATGTGATTGTGGCGTACTACTTTTAACGTAGCTGCGCCGTCGACAACTTCGCCTAATTTGGTCGATGTAGGCTACTTTTGAAAATAATAATAATAGTATTATTAGTATTAATGCTATTAATTTAGTAATATTGTTATTTGTATTATTACTATTTTGTAATTTTTATATTGTTAGTATTAATAATAATAATAACATTATTATTATTATTACTATTATTACTACTATTATTATTTTTCTTCAAAAATAGTAGTGGTGGCGGCGGCGGTGGTGGCGGTGGTGGTCGTAGTGGTTTTATAGTGGCTTTATCATAAGGCCCAGTCTAATGCAAAGTTACTGACTGTATTCTAAATTACCCGATTCCAACACAAATAACCTTGCATCCCCCGCACGCTGTCTTACCTGGGGGACAGGGTCCACAGACGAATGACCCGAGAGTGTTAATGCACATGACGGGGGGACTGGTGGAGCAAGGGGGCCGAGCCCCACTGCATTCGTTTACATCGGTGTTGCATTGCGGTCTGACTCCATCGGTTGTCCAGCCAACGTCACAGTGACAGCGATATTTCACCTGCAATGGTAATCGTAGTCGTAATCGTAATTCCGAGATTTCTACAGCGCTCAACGAAAGACGCGCCGCGGGGACCAGCTTATTCACAGGTGCTCAGTCAAAACAAAATCGATAGGCAAAAGGGTTCGGTTCCAGGTCAAGATCCAAAAGTCAGCCGGAGAGACAGCGTGGCAGCCAACGGGTGGTGGTGTTTGGGGTTGGAGAGGAGAGATAAGAGGAAGAAGGGGTGTCAGGAGAGGATCTGTGAAAGAGGAATGTTTTCAGTTTTGAGTGAAAGGCCGAAGGTTAGGCAAGCAAAGCAACGCAAGGCGAGGCGAGGCTAAATATAGAAAGTATTAGGTCTCCAGTTTTTCCAAAACAAAAGACTTGGACTGGTTTTAGACCAACTTTTGTCCAACTTTAGGCTAAATTTGATCGCATTCACGACAAGGTTTACTCGGATATAGAACAGATTTCGACAGACTGTGTGTAGCATGTAGGCTAGATCTCACCCCACATTAGATCAACTTTTAAGTGAAGTTGCGCCACTTTTTGAACAAAGTATTCAAACTCTGAACCGAGTGTGGACCAAGATTTAATCAAATTTAGCTCAAGTTTTGGCCGAATTAGTTCAACTTTGAATGTTTTCTAAGCCAAATTTTAACTGAGTCTGCGCCAAAGGTAGCGTCTTCAAAATATACATAACGAAACAATTGTTTTACCTATATAAGGCTAACTTTTAACCGAATTTAGACGAACATTGACCGAATTTGGCCCAATATTAAGCGAAATTTAGTCAAAAACTTGAATGACTGTAAGTTAAAGCTAGCGTTCTGAGTAGGTGCTTAATGGAACTACCTGTCCCGGGCTGTCCCTGGGTAAATTCTGACAAGTGCCGTGTCCACAGAGGGCCTCATTGGAGGCCGTCGTGCAGTCATCGTGAGCTTCTGTGCATCGAGATCCAAACCAATTGGCCGTACAGGTGCACCTGTCGTCCAATCAATCGTAAAGTGTAATGTATAGTTAAATCAGTTTGGTAGCTATGATTACGGTATAACGACGACGACGACGACGATGATGATGATGACGATGATGATGACGATGATGTTGATGATGATGAAGAAGAAGAAGAAGAAGATGATGATTATGATAATGATGATGATGATGATAATGATGATGATGATGATGATGGCGACTGCCAACTTTACCTGAAGCTGCCAAGCGTGTTCTCGCAGGTGGCACCATTCTGACAGCCGAGGTCTGTGCCCACAAGAGTGCCACACTCATTGACATCATTCTCACAAAGTGCCCCCTAGCAAATGAATAATAATAATAATTTTTATTAATACTAAGAATAATAATATTAATAACTTCCCAATATATCACACGTTTCTCGCTCCATTTGTGTGTGTGTAATCCTTCCCGTCCCACGCGGTTGGGTCTCTGGGGAATGTTGATAGTGAAGGTCCTTTCTATCTCGCTTCCGCTCACTGCACAAAGACCTTCGTTCCTACCTACGCACGAAGGGGCCCGACCTAACACTTCAGTTAGTTCTCTGGGCTGCTGTGTTATCACAAGCGTATCGCAAGTATGTATGAAGTCGGTACTAATACATATACGGGTTAACCGTGCCGACTCCTAATCTATCTGGGTGACCCGATCCGAGCTCTGACGTATTGGTTATTCTCTTTGTCTGATTTAATCTCTCTGTTACCTGGTTACGTTTGGTTGTCGACTGTCTTAGTCTTCACCTTGTAACACTGACCCGCCGTATGAATGTCAACAAAGAGTAATGTGGGGTTTTCTTCCCCGAGTTTTGCACGAGGTCTTATTATCTCGCTACCTATAATCAGTCCGTCTTGCGACATCGCTACAGGATGGACCTGCACCATGAAATCTGACAATTCTGAAGCGGTATCAGGACCAGACAGCGGATATTTCCGCTATGACTCACCCAGAAGCGCACCTACCAGTTTCTCAAACGGCACCCGGGGGTAAGCTTTCTTAACCTAGTCCCTTTGGTTCACACAGACCAGCTATTTACTTATTTATTTATCATGAACGGGGCCTGCGTGAGTTCCGCACAACCTTATCTTCCAACTGTCAGGATTTGAACGCCTCGTGATCTTACAACAGGCGGGCCCGACCCCTGTCGGGTCAACAGAGCCAACCCGGAACCAGATTGTTTCGGCTGTAACTCAGTAGTGCACTGCTTAGACTTTTCCAGGAAGCCCTATCGTCTGAATATATATCTCGTAGCTTGCCCAAACCCGGTCTCTGAATTTTATAAGTTATGTTTGCCCGGCGCACGGATACACTACGATATATATGGCTAACCAAACGAGATCAAATTACTTTTCCGCGTATATGTGGAATTCAGCAGCAATCACTCTACATCTAAAGCAGAACACCGTGCGGCAGGCGATATTCAACCGCCTTCGCTATATGTGCATCTTAATGTTTGGTTCGGACGACGCTTATTTTTATGCACTATTTATTTGGTCGCATGATCTCTCGTGCATAGGAAAACCTTTAATACCAGCGTCGATTGCTTCAAGGGTGCGCTAAATTTAGGCCGTATCGGCCTAACGCGACTGCCGGCGTCCATTAGACGGGTAAGGAGATAGGATGCAAAGAAGTAAGGACTTAATTATTAAATTGAAGTAAAACACAAATCTTTAAAATTTTAGAACTAAACTAAGTCCAAATGAACAACTTAAATATGAAACGATTAATTCCTGCAATAAGTAAGCTAAAGCTAAACTATTTTTTAAAATAAAATCTTTATTTATAGCCTTGTAGCCGGACCACCACAGGAAGAACCTGTTAGCAGACTCTTAGATGTCTTACCGTCCAGCCTGATACACACTCGCAGGAAAATCTGTTGTATAAGTCGACGCATGTTCCGCCATTACGACATGGACTGCTAAGACATTCGTTTTGGGTCAACAGCTAAAAATAAACATTCCACAAGCGGTTTCAATTTCGATTTTCAGGAAACGTGATACTAGAAGCAAATCATAAAACTTTGAAGCACAGAATAACAACAGCAATTGCATTGATGATGATGATGATGATGATGATGATGATGATGATGATGATGATGATGATGACGAGGATGAGGGTGAATACCAACAAGCAATTTAATATTAATAATAAAACTTAAGCATGATTTTATTACAGAGAGAAATGCATTTTCCTACGAAAAGATCATTAATCCCACGTTTGTCTCCCCACAGTTTCAATAGTTAAACAACTTCTTATGGCTGCCAGGTCCATTGACATTGACCTCATCTATCCTGCCTTTCACTGTCTTTCTACACTTGTGGACGAGTTCAATAAAGATGTTCAGCTTATCAACGGAAATTAGTTATTATTGCAGCACCTGTCTAGAACAGCGCGAAGCTATGCATTCAGCGTTTTAAGCGCTACGTTAATGATATAGAAGCTACATAATGTACGCAAAATTGGACAATTAAATTACAGTGAAGTTATTATTTTAGATTAAAATGACTAAGATCCTATGGTCTTCACCTCGATGGAAACAGATTAAATTGTGATTGGCAGATTTCTAAATTCGGCTCGTCATGTCTGCAGCACTGCTTCTTCGATGTCCTTTGGTCCACTACTGTGCGTGATCTGGGTAGGAACTGCGACCAAGAATTGATATCTCAGAGCATGTGAAGAATGCGTATCGGACCCTGACAAGTTTCTCATGAAGTGGCGCTACATAAATTTCAGATTACAATTATAATTACAAAGTCCTGTGGTCTTTACCTGGTTCAGTCGGTTCACTTGTTCCTCTAATTGTGAAACCTATGAAGCAACAGTGCGTCATAGTATGCAACAGGACAACAGAAGAAAACCATTCAACAATTTAACTCCCGAAGGAAACACTGAGCTTATCATAATCAAAAACATTGTGATCATCGAAATCGCCGTCATCGTCAGCTCGTCATCATTGTTTTCATCGTCGTCATCGTCGTTGTCTTGATCCTATTCATCATCGCCATAATCATCATCAACATTACAACCACCACCATCACGACAATCGTGGTCATTGCTATCACTACTAGAGTAACCGCTATCACAATCATCAGTATTAGCAATAGTGTAGTCATTATCATCCTCATCATCATCTGTCTTCCACCAAAAGGAAATGAAGGAAGGAGCGAGTTAAAGAAGAACTAAGGAAAGAAAGGAGTGAGTGAAGCAAGGAATGAGGGAAGAAGGACTGAGAAAAGGAAGGAGATAGGGAAGGGTGGAGCAAAGGAAGTAAGAACTGGGGAAGAATGGAGCGAATGAAGGAAGAAGTGACGGACATAAGGAAGGAGTGACGGAAGAGTGAGGGAAGGACTGAGGAAATATTAAAGGAACAAAGGAAGGAATTGAGGGAAGGAAGGACTGAGAGAAGAAAACAGCGAGGGAAGGAATGAGTGATGGAAGGAAGGAAGGAACGATAGAAAATGAAGGGAGCTTAAGAAGGACTGAGAGAAGAAAGGAATGAAGGAAGAGAGGGGCGAGGAAAAGGAGGAGGGAAGACAATAATGAGGGAAGTAAAGGGCAAAAGAAGTATCAAGGATCAGAGTTCGACCGTACGTACGGAACGTACGCTATTTTTTCTGCTGAAATGCGTACCGTACGCGTACGCTATTTTTGGCTAAATTAATAAATAGCGTACGCTAATTTTTCTGCATTACGTGTTAGTCGAAATATTTTTTTAATTACAGAATTAACAAAGAATAACAAAAATTAAAAATTAAAGAATGGAAAACGTTTTAAAACAATTCCGTGAACGACGAGAAAATGACGAGAAAAAAAATGTGACGTCACGAGAAGCAACTGATATTAAAGGCTGCTCATACGTACGGAATACGAACGTACCGTACGGCGTACGCTATTATTTTTAGTAAATTACGTACCGTACGCGTACGCTATCTTCTGCCCTAACGTACGGTCGAACTTTGTCAAGGATTGAGGGAAGAAAGAAGGAAGTGAATGAAGGAGGGAGTGAGGGAGACCACTTCCTTACCCTCCTGTTAATTCTTCTGCTGCCGTCTGAGTTGCTGACGTTACTTTCCAGTGCAATCACCTGCACAAAAATTCACTCACCATTCTGAAATAGGGATTAGATTTTGGGGCACAAGTACTCTACGCCTAATGTTCAGTTTAGAAAGCTAAATGAAAGTAGGGTGAAGGTATTCGCTCTCTTACGATGTTTCTTTATCAAAAGTGTATGTAATGAGTTTGTATTCCGAACATAAATTATAGCGAATTTGTTATTATCATATTATTATTCAAAACCCTTCTAAACGTGCCGTATGCCGACCTCAACAGAGATGATGCAGAAGAGTTCCTCCTCCCCGCATCTCTCCATCATTGTCTGCATAATTTTGAGCCAATGCTCAGTTGATCAACGCCATCTGTGGCTTTCTGAGAGGCATTATTTAAATATCTAAATATAGTTTAGTGTATTCTAGTGTAGTGTAGTGTAGAGTAGCGTTGTGCTGTTGAATATTTAAGTCCCTACAATACATTACTTTACACCACACTACCCTATAATATGGTGCAGCATGGTTTATTGTAGTGCAGTCTAGATTGCAATAATGTAGTGCAGTGCATGGTATTTGGATTGCGTATTGGGTCACCAGAGTGTTGAAATGGTATACCCGATTGGTGAGTTCTACGAATCGTGCGTCGAGTGTTGCTCTGTTGTCTTCGAGTGAACGCAGTCTGTTGTCAACATTCTACAGACAACAACGCAAGAGAAGGCAACCTTACGACACAGCGTAATTGCAAAAAAGTCTGTCTGTCTGTCTGTCTGTCTATCTGTCTGTGTCTAACTGAATCATTGACTAAACTGACTAACTGACTGACTGGCTGACTGACTGGCTGACTGACTGGTTTGATCATCCATTCATTGAAGATAAGAGCGAGTTATTTACTGTACTGGTTTCGCTTTGAAGTTGCTCGAGTCTCGCTCGATTCTCTTTTGCCTACAATGAAATTTTCAAATTAATTCTTTCTAAAATTATATTTTTAAGTTTAAATTTATAATTATGATTTTTCAAATTAATCATCGTCATTGTTGTCGTCGTTATACGTAATTATAATTACAAGTAATCATCGTAAGTAAGTAAGTGAAACATTGTTAACATCAACATTTACATGGGCTTTTGGACAAAAAGTAATAATAATAATAATAATAATAATATTATTATTATTATTATTATTATTATATTATTATTATAATGTACTAATAATATAATAATATTAGTAATAGTAACAATAATAATTGTATATAAAAAAGAAAAAATAACTTGAGAGGTAGGCCACAGTTGCCTTTCCAGACGTAATTTATAATCTACGTAGATTTTGCCAAAGCATTTGACAAAGTACTTCATGTGAGGCTGACTAAAAAGTTGCAAGAATGCGGGATTAGAGAGAGAGAGAGAGAGAGACAGACAGACAGACAGAGAGAGACACAGAGAGACAGAGAGAGACAGAGAGACAGACAGAGAGACAGAGTGACAGAGAGAGAGAGACCAGGTACTAACATATGTTCAAAGCTAGTTATCAGGCTGAAGGCAAAAAGTGGGCATCGGTGACAAAAATTCTAACTGGACAGGTGTGCTAAGCTGAGTGGCACAAGAATCGGTGCTTTTTGAGTCACCGCTGTTCATTATTATCAAGGGCGGATCCAGGATTTCAGCACGGGGCATGGCGAGCGCCGAGCGCGAGCCTATACGGGGATATGAGAGCTCCAGAGGGGTCCAAGGGCAAAGCCCGTAGTGGGAACTAAGGCACGAGGCACCAATGAAGATGAGAAATGTTTGTACAAATTCGTCATTTTCGACTATTTTTCTTGCATTACTTACAGGATTTAACATTTTATTCGAGTCCGTATTTTGCAGATTGATACTCGATGTGTCCTGACCAACTTAATAAAGCTGACAACATTTGTACTAACTCTACTAAAATGTGACACTATTTATCAGACCGCCGAGGGAAATCCGGGCAGGAGAATAGACGACCTCGCAGTTAAACTGAGGTTTCAAAATCTCAAATAACACATTTTTACTGATATCTATAGAGGCATATAAGCAAGTGTGTGAACTACTTCCAGATTGTACTACTAGCACAGGTTTCAGTTCTTATAGGCTAAATTTAGAAATGAATTTGAATGACAAAACGTACTGCAAAATGATGTTACCAGCGAGTTATAGTTTTCACTTTTTTCACGAGTCTTCACCGAGAAAGCCAGTGGCAGGAACTAAGCTTACAGTGGCAAATGCATCACTGACTGTTTCAGAACTAATCTGTAGGCTTTCAATTAAAGAGAGGAATAGGAGGGAGGCAAGAGAGAGGCATGCAGGTGAACAGGAACATAGGCAGAAAGAGCGGCAGGAAGGGAGAGAGGGAGGGAGAGAATATCGGAGACAGGGAGGCCAGAAAAGGGTCAGTGAGCATGGAGGGAGGGATAGACAAAAAGGCAGAGTGGGAGATAGGATCGTAATCGTAATTCCGATATTTCTACAGCGCCCAACGAAAGCCACGTCTCAAGGACCAGCTTATTCACAGGCGCTCAGTGTGTGTCCAGTACATTTCTGAGACAGACTAGTACGTAGGCCTAAAATTATTAATCTTAGCAAGTACTTAGAGGACTGTGGACTCCTAAAAGACAAATGAGCGGGTTCTAGAGACGGCAGGAGTAGAGAAGAGTATGCTCGCATTAATCAAACGGAGGAATCCTTAATAATTCGGGTAGGACCTATGTGCTACGAAAGAGTGGAGACTGCTTAGAGCAAAAGGTCATCCAAGCACAATTCCTGGATCCAGAGTTTGGGGAAGACCAAAGATGACATGGATCGATAACATCAAGGACTGAATTATTGTTCGACCAATTGTTACAGGAGAGAAGGGACACACACGGATATAGGCCTAAATGTAAATGTACACGGTTTTGTAAAGCTACCGTATGGCCTCAGCTCAGCTCATTTTTCAATAAATAATTTAACTGAGTGAGCCTTCATCTTGTAACTTGGAGTGTGAGGGGTCGAGTCTCACCTAATTCCTTAAAACGATCGCTATATTTAATAACACCTTGAATAAATCTTTAGAGCACAATTGTTTGGCGCCATGGATTGATGCTTTGCAATTTGATATTAGCGCTATGTAAATATAAGAAATAAAGGCAGAGGAATTCCAGCTAGTTGAGTCGGGTTGATCTAAAAGGCCCACTACAGCTCTTAAACATGCAACCATACCAATCATTTGCGGACTCAGGAGTTGAGAAAAGAGAATCAATTTCATCATTGTTGCGGCGGAAATTTTGAAAAAAATTGAAGGACATAAATATAGGTGTCTCCATCCTAAATATGAACTTGAAAAGCTGCGGAAGACTTAAGGGTTCAAACTCTGTACAATATTAGCTCGCCAACGTTACCCAAACCATCCAAACACCAGATGCACTCGTGGACCATCACTCACAATACGCTCAGGCATCTCAATGTGTTCGAATTCGCCCTAAAATTGCGGGTAGAGAGAACAGACTTAGCTGCGAGTTTAATGGCATGCTAGTTCAAAGTTCGACATCGAAAGCAATACTGGAAAAGATCCGTCGAAACTTTGACCGAAGCACTTTAAACAAATCCTACAAAGGTTGTTGCAAGCACAGCCGCCCCCGTCAAAGTGTTTACAAAACTGTCACCAGAGTTCTTCAAGAACGACAAGTTTAGTCTGTATATGTGCAACTGCGGCCGACTGCCAACGCGTTGGCTTTTCCCCTCTGCTTTTGAGCTTCGAACCTCTGTCCATCATTTGTGAAATTCACGACTGGTTGTAGAGCCATAGGCATAAAACCCAGGGTGCGATTGGTGGTGGGCAGGACACAGATTTTAAAGATTTCTGTTTCACGATCGCCCCATAACAAACTCGGCGATCATATGACAATCTTCCCATTGACAATACACTGTCAATGGGAAGATCAGACGGCGAGGAGAGAACTGGATTACCGCCCTCAAATGAGGAGTATAAGAAAATACAGTCGCTAGCACTTCATATCCAAGCAGAAGGTAAGGTAGGGAAAGCCAAAGTAAGGCGTGTATGTATGCACGTATGTATGCATGCATGTATGCATGTGTGTATGTATGTATGTATACATGGACATTTATACAGCGCCTTTAAAGAACATATCAAGGGCAACTACTAGAGCAGAAGAGGAAGCTAAGACGGAATCCGTTAGTCAACATCTCTATTAAAGAGGAATTTTCGCGGACTTCGCCCCGCAACAGAACTCCGCCCTCTCTATACTCAGAAACGCAGAGTAAACGCGTGGGGGAGGAAGGAGAGAGCGGGACAGAGTGGGCGGTGCCTGATGGGTGGGGGGTTGGGTGAGTGGGCTGTTTGCTACTCCACCCCTAGAACTCGATACTGATTACGATCTCAAGTGGTTCTGAATATTCGCAAGTCGTATAAATTTATGTAAATGCAACGCACCGAATTGCTGGGTGATGTATTACAATACAATGTAATGTAATATTATAATGTAAGTAAAACATGTATCGAGCCTTCGAAGTAACTCTCGAAGGCGCTTCTTACTAGCCCAAAATTATGTTACTCTTCATTAAGGAAGACGAATTCATCTGTTAAGATTAAATTCAATTGGTTTAACTCAGTCTTTACTGGATTGGAGTGGACAGGATTTGGAGTTTATTAGGATGGGATAGATTGGGTCAAATTATACATCAGAATACTGCGCACTTCTTCTGTTGTTTCGCCTGTCGTGTTATTTGTTCAATTAGTTGATCGTATGCAGAATGTTCTTGATGATTCGCGTATGTTCGGACTTCTGCTGAGACCAAGTCTGCAGTTTCGAGTTTTTCTCAATTCTGCTGCAGATTATTTTGTATTTCGACGATGTTTTGTTACATGTTATCAAAGTCTGACCCTACTAGTCCACCTATTCAAATGGTGAACCGGTTGCCAGCTGGACAGTAGGCCTACATGTCGAGGCCCAGGGGTAAAGGCCTGGAGAATCTGGAGTGGCGTCAGCAGTCAATCACGGAGAATTTCTTCGATCAATCGGCCGTCTGCCGACAAATGCCTGTGCTGCCCAGACGCGGTGGACCGAGGGATATCTGGACGCTGCGTCTTCCTTCATCTCCGAGGGCTGCTGGATGGTGAAGTCACCGCGTGCCTCTGACTATATCGCCTGTCGCCGTACTTCATTCTCGATGCAAAGCGGTCCAGGAACTCAGAACATGGTGTGAAATGTCACCTCTGGAGGGAAATCCTTTGGCTGCGAACTGGGTGCGAACGGGGGCTTCAAGTGGTGGCTGTTGTAGTCATCAAAGCGCTGTTTGCTTACTCATAAGTGTTGTTTTCTTAATAAATTTAACATTTAGAATAGCTTAAGCAGCGCTTTTGTGAGGTACTTAAAAAGCGCTATAAAAGATGCCTAAATACATACAAAGATTCATACATACATACATACATACATTCATACATACATACGTATGCATACATACATACATACATGTATACATACATAGAATAGACTATATCAATTGAGATTGGATTAGTTTTGATAGATTTTATTAGATTACGGTGGATTTATATTAAATTTTGGCATATTACATCGGATATGATTGGGTGAGAACATACCAGATAAGGTAGAGGAAGCGACCCTCGACCAAATTAACTTGCTTGCGTCAACTTACTCTACATATCCTCCCATTACCTTAGCTTTTTTCTTAATTTACATTTCCTTGCTTTACGTTTCTTTATCTTTGTATCCTTACCTTACCTAATACCTTAGCCTACATTTTCTTATCTTACCTTGCCTTGTCTTACCCTGTATTTCCTTACCTTATCCCTCCTTACCTTACATTACCTTACCTCGCTCAAGATATACCTTATTCCCTAAATGCGCAATAGGTCTGCGTTCTCTGACCATATAATGCTTTTCGTAAATTTAAGTTGCCTCTTCGCTTCTAATCAGCTCGAAATCGTGACTTTCATTCTATCATCCAATTCGTCATCGCAGGAAGCAGTCAAGTTCGAATTACCGATTAGATCGATTTAACTGCCAGCTTTGATACGTCGCATGGTGTACTTGGCCCGAGTTGAAAGGTTAAAGGACAACGCGTTTCTATCAGGTCGACTAAACGCCATTGATCGAGGGTTAGGCGTGATGCTATGATGCTATGATTCTATGATTCTATGATGCTATGATTCTATGATGCTATGATGCTATGCAGGGTCGGTCCACCGTTGCTCATGTAAAACAGTTTAACTCCTATCATCATAGTACACATTTATATAATCACTAAAACTGCTACATATATACTTTGCATCTTTGTCTTAAAATGTACAGACCAGCTAATTGAAAATTTGCTTTTTTAATTTTTATTTCTGATTGGTTGCTAGTATTTTCATTGTTTTAGTACTCTCATTGTTTCTCCATTTTCGTTGGTTTAGTTTATTATTGTATTCATTTAGTATCTTTTCTTAGCTTTTTCGTGGAATGATTCAGTGTTCATCCTCCAATGTATTTTGGAACATATTAGGTATTATACAATATTTTTCTGCTACTGCGTAACTTTATTGTGTTTCATTCCAGTTAAATCAAATTAATAGTGGTGATAATGGCGAGAACAAGAGAATGATATGGTGGAAATTAACGCTTCTCAGAAAACATCGGGAACCATGAACGCAACTGCGCTATAAACGAATCGTCTTTAGATTGGAGCGAGCTATAACGGATTCACGGTGTATATGTAATCATTTAGAGATCTGTATAAGGCATTAAAACGTTATAAGCTTTCGTTATAAGCTTAAATATAGTTGTTTATATATGTATAAGAAATATCGACATATCATGCTATTATATCATATTGTCATGGCAATCATAGGCCCTTATATAATATGGGGTTATGGTTGGGCATTACATATATAACTTTATCATCGTGCGTCAGACTCAACTACCTTTGCTTCAACCTCAACTCCTGGATCCACCCCTTACATATATGTGAATATACATGATTCTACTTCAAATACTGGTAACCATAGCCACCCTATCGTCACAGTAACCTATCGTCATGGCACCCGTCTTTATAATAACCTGTCGTCACCTGTCTTCGAGGTGACCTGTCGTCATCGTAAACCGGTACTCACCAACGTAATAAGTTGCCTAAGGTCTTCGCCGTCGATGACCACTGACCCCGTTCCGCCTGGGCGGAAGGTGATGTTGTGGTTGATGCCCGTCTGGAAGATGAGGTTCCCACCGACAGTCACGATTCGCGGCCTAAAGAAAGAAAACAGCACAAACTTATCCTAAAGGACAAGGTTCGAGACCAAGGACATAATTAACACTATTACTACTACAATTTCTGCTGGTGTTGCTGCTCCTGCTGCTAGTTCTACTAACTTACCACCACCACCACCATAACCACTACTACCACTACCACCACTACAACCACTACAACCACCATTACTACTACCACTACTGCTACAACCACTATTACTACTAATACTATTGCTACTATTATTATCATTATTGTCACAGCTATTAATTAAATTATCAGAAGTGAGAGTAGTTGTGTTAGTAAATACTAAACCAATCGTGTTATCATCCATTTAGGCTAACCATCATTTTGTCCTGTCTTTCACTGTACCACATAAATACAGATAAAAAACATAATGTATAGTAACAATCAGCGTTTAACGACATGTTTGGCTGCTATAGAAGTATTACACTATATATTACAAATTTTTTCTCCTTCTTATCCACTGCAAAGAACAACAGAAGGTGTGCTATCCTTTTTATTAATATGCGTTACACATATCCTTCTAAAGCGGTGGACACGATGATGATGATGATGATGATGATGACGACGACGACAACGACAACGAAGAAGAAGAAGATAATGGTGACTCGATGACGGAGATGATGAACAGGCAAGTTTACCTATAGCCTTCGTCCAGTGATAACTCGGTCGTTACAAGAATGGCACCACATAAATTATAAACTTAGATTATATTAGACAAGGCTAAATTAGACTACATTCTAGATTAGATTAGATTATTTAAAATGTGTCACGCGGTTTTCGTGGCGTTGTGTCACGTCATCACGTCACGTCATCTGACTTACTGGTCATCGTTGACGTCACGACGTTGTTGCGAGTTGCCCTGAACAGTTCTCGGCAGAAACGATCCTAGGATGATCCCCAAAAGAACGCAAAACGACGGAATTGATCCGCATCGTTTCCTGTGCAAAGTGGCTGCTACTGCGGCGCCCATTTTCAGCGAAATGCGGCAGCCGAAGAAGCATCTAACTACACATTACCACCTTCGCCAAAGTCCGCTCTGAAAATGAAGATTTCTCGCTGGCTGTGGCTGCAACGTAGACACCTTTAGACTCCGCCGATCTTTAGGCTGATTTTAGACCCGGGAGGGGTCCAGAGGAGTAACAGGAGGAGGGGGTATCACCGGGCCTAAGATGCTCTCCAAGACACCAGACCCTGTTGACCCCGGTCTTAATAAAAGTGATGTCTGGTAACAGCAGAAACGTGTGATGAACGCTGGACAACTTTTTATACGGATTTCTGTGGGATAAGAGAGTAAAGTTATAACTAATGGTCTCTCACGAGTTGTCAGCGGCATTTCATGTCATAGGACACCGTTGTTAAACCAATGGGACTTGCTTGCTTGGTTCGCAGTAGACACAAGAATCTAACAGTAAGGTTGGTTAAGGTCCACGTCAACGGCAGTTTGCAGCCATAAGATGTCGTTAAATGCTTGATTCAGGATTCGCGTCTCTAGTAGCAGCAGGCGCTAGCTAATGTTCTTTTGTCATTAAGGATCGCATTTTCCGCCTGTTAGTTCAAATGTAATTTCTTCTACTCTTAGCCTCCTTCTTAAGTTAGTCTTAAAGTTTGTTTAAGTACGCAAAGCGTGCATAGTATATGGATAGTATAATATTAAACGGTAGTGTTGAAATGAAATAATGTAATGTCGATGCCAACTGTAGTGGCAGCCATAAGATGTCGTTAAGCAATGGATATTACTACTACATATGCGCATTGAAAGCAGCTACGTGTCGTTAAATACTAGACACTGCAATAACAACAACTACTACTACTACCACCACCACCACCACCACCACCACCACCACCACTACTACCACTACTACTACTACTACCACTACTACCACTACCACCACTACTATTACTACTACTACTACTACTACTACTACTACTACTACTACTACTACTACTACTACTACTACTACTACTACTACTACTAGCGGATTTAGCGCGGAGGGGCGGTTCGCCCCACACCGCGCCCCTCTTGACTATATACCGGCGCCCCTAAGACCAGACTGCGCAGAGAGACAGACAGACAGACAGGCAGGCAGGCAGTAAGGCAGGCAGGCAGACTGAACAGACAGACAGAAATAGATTAGAGATACAGGCAGACGAGACAGACTGCAGGCAGACGGATAGAGAGATAAATAGACAGATACGAGAGTATATATGTACAGTTGAGACTATGTATATTAGGAGAGTAAGATCCGTTGGCCTCCATTTGGCTAGGTTAAGCAAACCTAATTAATTTAGCTTGTCATGCTTAGATAATTAATTTTATGCAAGCCATTGCATAAGTTAAGGCAACTATTAGTCAATGCAACTCGCAGCAACTGCCGGTGCAATGGTCATGGTAATTTTAATTACAATTATCATGGTAATAGACAATATTTGGTACTAGTCCGGTTGTGGTCATTTATTATAGGCCTACCAAGGCAACAATGCTAGCACACAGGAGGTTAGTAGTACTGAGCACTTCATCTTTTGATGGGTTTCATGTAGCATGGTAAGGTAAAGTAAGCTATGGTACAGTAAATGCACATTTATTACATATCTCTTTCAACAATTGTTTGAGGTAATATTTGGCTTAATAGTGGAGTATTTCATAAGAATTTGAACCCTGGATGCAGAGTTAAGAAGCATACGTTTACCATTTTGCCACCATGCCAAGTAGGTATATACCCCGAAGGGTAGTCATGGGTATGGAATGCCCTGATGTTGCCTCTTGCAATTTAATTAGTCTAAGAGTTTTCGTAGTCCATTTTTGCACTAGAAATGCCAGTGGAAGGCCTACTAAATTCACTTGTGACAGACCTGTTTTAATCAAAGGAGACCTATGCATTTAGAAAATAATCGATCAAATACGATACAGTACGCTGATGTTATTAACATTTCCAAAAGTGCTAAGTTGCCAATTTACCGGTAGTTGGGAGTACATAAGGTCTGCGACTTTTCGATCCTGACAGGGATAAAGGCAGCCATATTCGTTGGGCTGACTTTGGGTCCATTTACCTGGCCACCAGTTACCATCTGTGGCACATGGCGGGTCAGTGTCACAAAAGACTGCCATGAAGTCAGGTACAATTTTGAACATTGTGAACAGGCCTTAAGACAAAAAGTTCTAGAAGGAAGAAAGGAGTGGTAAAGTTGTACGTGGGCTATAAAAGGAGTTGATGAGAGAGAACTGGGAGGAGTAAGACAGTGGTGAGAAGACAGTGATGAAAGAGGAATTGTATGTAAAGTGTATATATATCGAAAGGTTTTTTTAAAAATAAATTTTCGAACTCGTTCGAACACGTTTGTTCGTGACAGTCAGCTATGGGCTTAATAAAAGTGGCTGCCGCGGGATGGAATTCTTCAGATTTGATCGTCGACGCTTCTACCGGCATCGGGAATGATGAAGACTTAGGCTAATTGCGTTTGGCTAATTGAGATAGGCTAAGCATCGGCTTTACAGTCGGACGTTCGCGAGATTAGAAATGAAACAGAGGCATGTCGTGAACCTGTCGTGATACCGACTTCAACAGCTGGAAACGGATCTGCCAAAATCGACTTCCTGAAAGAGACGGATAGGTCCATACCCTTTCAAACATCAAGAATTCAAGATCTTTGCCACCCAAGGCTGGATCAAGAATTAATATTAAAGATGAAACTAGGCCTAGTTACAGGGGCCTGAGGTATAAAGATAATTAACTATTAGGCAAAATAATAGGCTAAGTCTGCATACTCTTCCAAACGTATGGCTCCATGCACTAGTCAACCCAATTTTTAAAAATGGTGCAATCTGTGACCCATTTAACAACGATTGGTCTATGTCTCTTACGGGTACTTGCTGCAGACATGGAAAATATCAGCCACAATATTACAAAGATGCTGCTATATTAAGAAGAATGAAGTCCGTTTGCCAGAAAACCAGACAGAAGAGGATAGAGGAGGGAATTGTTACGGTGGGTGGATCTCCGGTTCGCAACCCAATCGTGGCTTATTTAAGAGATTTGATTATCGCAATCGTATCGTAATCTCGAGATTTCTACAGCTCCCTACGAAAGCCTCGTCACGGGGACCACTTAATTCACAGGATTATCGGGCTAGCACGATCCTTGGCGTAGCGCCAATTCAAACGGGCAGCGATGGTGATCACCCGATCAATTCATTGAAGAATGAGCAGGGTAGAGGCCATACGGTCGCTATATAAAACCGTGTAAGCCTACATTTGTGTTTATGTTGAGAGAAACGGGAAGGAGGCGGAATGGATGAATCAGGGAAAGATTTCTTGACAAGGTGAGATCAGTTTTGAATGGAATGCCTTGGGAATATTAAATGGGGGGGGGGCTTAAAACAGATGATGGTGGGTGAGCGAGAAAAGAGGCAGAAGAACGGAGAATTTGCGTAATTCAGAAGGGCAATCGTTCCAGAGTCGTAATCGTATGCGTAATCTCAAGATTTCTACAGCGCCCAACGAAAGAGTCGAGGTGCAATGTCGTATAGGCCTATGGATCGGTTAGAGAACTCAAGATGAGTAGTTACTAGAGAACGGGTAAGAGTGAGGTAAGGGGATGAACGGGTAGCGCGGGGTGATTGCAATGAGTTACAGGTCAGAGAATTTTCAGCCAGTGGAGCTAAAATTTAATCATTTGACAATTTCTATAGCACCAGAGAACGAAAGAGGGCGAGAAAATGGGCCAACACACCAAACCGGCGTAAGGTTATATTTTATGTTTTCTTGTAAATACAGGAAATCTTAGGATAACAATGATTTACCAGATACCATGGTTCAATCCAAGAAATAATCTAAACTTGTCCTTCTCCCCTTTTTCCTCTTACCTCTCACTCCTCTCCAACCCTAAACACCACCACCCCGTAGCTGCCACGCTGTCTCTCCGTCTGACTTTTGGATCTTGACCTGGAACCATACCCTTTTGCCTATCGATTTTGTTTTGACTGAGCGCCTGTGAATAAGCTGGTCCCCGCGGCGCGGCTTTCGTTGGGGGCTGTAGAAATCTCGAAATTACGATTACGAGAATGTTTGTTCTTCAATAAGCAGAGAATTAGCGGAATTACGTCGCTACCCATAACAACGATCCGCCATTTTGTTCGTAGTCAAAGCTTTGAACAAATTTGTAACAAAAGTCGATTTAAACTATCATTATATTGTATATTCGTACAACGAGTTTGTTTATCCACGTTACAGTATTTTGTTTGCTAGTTTGAGGATTCTGATTGCGATGTCTAAAATCTGCGCCAAGTGTGACAAGCCGGTCTACCCACTGGAAGAACTAAAGTGCCTCGATAAAGTTAGTTTACTTAGTGCATTAACGACATAATATGTAGCACCAGAGTGAAATAACTTTTTAAAAATTAGGTAGTGAAACTTCGCTTCGTTCGGGGTTTTACTTTTTGGCGTCAACATTATGTCGAAATTCTTTCTATTCTAGCTACTGGTCTAATAGCTACATCGGTAAATGCGTACGCCAAGGAGCCTCTGTGCGTAAGGATCCCCGGTTACATATAAACATTTCATACATGGTTTCGGATATGAATATTCATAGTAATGACGTCCTGCCAGTGATTAGATGCCAGGCTCTGTTAATAAACATTCCTAAGTAATGACTTAACTGCAGTTGCTTTCAGACCAAAGGAAGATGAATCTATTGTAAATAATGTCATGTAATTGAAGTTACAGTTTTGGTTCTTGAATTCATCAAAATTAAAATTTATTTAGCCAAATTAGAAGTTTTATTTCATTTATATCTTTGACATTATAGACATGATACAGTAAGGTATGAAGTCTTTTCCACTACAATGGGGGACTATGGCGCACTGGATAAGGCACTGGATTGTGTCTAACTACGGAACATATGATTCTAGGTTCGACTCCAGGAGGGTCAAAATTTTGTTTATTGCTTTGTTTCAAAATCTTATTTCCTTTAGCACACGAATTTCGACAACTATATGCAACGCTTTAAGTTATGTTTTCTGCATTTCATAAATAATATGCATAGTCTCTACACTGTGGAAAGCTTATTAATACATTAATGTAAATTCAATGCATTTACTCAGTTTTGCTCCAAATCTTACATAAATTCTCAGACCGCACAGAAATCTGTTTGTAAGAAGCAAAACTGTCATTTCAGTTAGGCCTATATGGCATTATTTACACTACATTGAATGAAAGACCAGTTTTACAGTAGGGAATACCTCGGTCTCAAATCAACAGCCGTGACATGATTCTTTGTGAATATTTATTATCAGACCCTAGCATCGAGTCAACACCAGACTTCATTACTCATGAATATTCACATCTGAAACAGGGTATGAAATGGTAATATGCTGCCCAGATTGCAACACAAGGGGGGCTTATTTCAGATTTTTGAATCTTGGACTAGCACAGTCCGTGCAACAGGACCTTAAATATCATGGTGCCCATTCAATCGGGCAGCAGTGGTCAAGGATCTCATCCGAGCAGGGTCAAGGCCATATGGTCTTTATAGAAAACCATGTACATTTTCTATTAGTTTGGTGTTTAGAAAAATATTTGATCGATTGATTGATTGTTGCAGATTTGGCATAAAGGCTGTTTCAAATGCTGGGAATGTGGAATGTCTCTCAATATGAAGAACTACAAGGGCTTTGATCGCAAACCTTACTGCTCGGCGTAAGGCAATAATAATTATAAAAATATTATTATTATAAATAAATAAATATTATTCTTATTATTGTTGCTATTAATTTTTATTTATTTTTCTACCCAAGGTAGGAATAATCCCTTAAAATTTTAAAACTGCAGAGCGATGAAACTAGACCGTTTAACAGATATATATTTTTATGATCATTGATGTTATCTTCGTCATCGTCATTATTATCATTGTCGTTGATGTTATTATCATTGACTTAATCATCATCATCGTGATCGTGGACATTATTATAATCATCATCATTGTTTTGTCATTATATTGTATTGTTAATGTTATCACTTATTATTTCTTTTTATTATTTTTATTATAATGTTTATTTTTATACACTCCAGGCGGCATAGCAGAAAGGTTTGAGCATAAGTTAATCTTCGTTATTGGCTCTTTTAGCCATTACCCGCAGACAAAGGCAACAGTTGTAGCAGATACACCAGAACTTCAGCGCTTAAGTCAGACGTCAAAACTTCAAAGTCAGGTGAGTTGGTATGAAGCTCGATGACTTTTTCGGTTTATTACAGCCATGATAATATCTGGCTGTAGGCCACAGTGACTGCTTTTTTACCAGGTAGTTCTCATTTACTAGGAAGAAGTACATGAAGCTTAGTCCCTTGAGTCAACACCAAGAGCCAGCCGTGGATATGAAGTGTTAGCGACTTCATTTTCGTAGCCTTGGCATGCAAGGGCAGGTGGCTAGTCTTCTCCATGCACTGCCTGGTCTTACAACAGTGAACAGTCAGTGTACTCATTTTATAGCCAAGTGCACTAGGAGTGCAGGTTGAGCAAAAATCTAAACTTATTTCTGTCCTGGCAGGGATTTGAACCACTGACTTCTTGGTTGGTCAGTCCTGGCCCTTGCTGCCTGATATTTTCACTGATAGTGTCCAGTTGATGTACTTATTGCATACACAATTTTGATAAGGGCGTCATGGGAACAGAAATCTTTGAATATCTTTCTGTCCTGGCAGGGAACCTCTGGGCACTGTAGACGTCATGTGATCAGATTTAGATTTGATCATGTTGGGTTTTAAACTTGGCAAATAAAAGAGAAGAAGCTGCTCATTTTCATACTTTGCAGATGGCTTACCATGACGATTTCGAAAAGTCAAAAGGCAAATACACTCAGATTGCAGACGATCCCGAACTTCTACGCCTAGTTCGGAATCAGGAAGTGATTAGCACGGTAGCTAAGGGTTCCACCATAGTTTGATTTGACCCCATTTAATTTGTTGGGGATTATAGATGGTGATTATTGTACCTAACATATCTCTCTCTTACCCCAGTTCAATTTCACCTATGTTATTTGTTCTGACCCTGTTGGGGTGTTTTGGAAATAACAGTTGTTGTAACTAATAGTTCAACAGTCTTCCCTGAGTTCAATTTCACCCCATTTAATTTGTCTGCTCTGTTGGGGTTTTTAGGAGTCAATAATTATTTTACCAAACAGTTAAAATGCTTTTGCCCAATTGAATTTCCCTCCCTTTTTGACAATTTTTCTGCCTAACTGTTCTGTCCTCGTAACCCAGTTGAATTCTACTCTATTTTATTTGCCCTTGGGGGTTTGAAGAGAAAATAACTATACTGTAAAAAATTCTTGGAAAGTTCCACCAATTCTGGTAGGCCTGGGGTGCATCAATATTTTAGTGGAATAACCACCATTTAATAGAGTGGAGCCAGACCACCAAATGCAGGTGTCGGAATGGTCCACCGTTGAAATGGTGAAATGCTTCAACAGTTTTTGGTAAAATGTTGCAACATGTCAAACAGTGGAATGTTCCATTAGTTAGTGGTGTAATGGTCTGCCACTGAAAAGGTGGAATGGTCCATTGTTGAAAAGGTGGAGTGCTCCACCAATTATGGGTGGAATGGTCCACCGTTCAAAAGGAGGAATGCTGGGGACAGTTATTGGTGGAATGGTCCACCATTGAAAAGGTGGAGTGCTCCAACAATGTTTGGTGAAATGGGGCAGCCTTTCAAGTGGTTGAATGTTCCATTAGTTACTGGTGTAGACATCCACCACTGAAAAGGTGGAACGGTCCACTGTTCAAAGGGAAGATTTATTAGTGGAATGGTTTGCCATTGAAAAGGCTGAATGCTTCTCCGGTTGTTTGTGGAATGGTCCACCATTAAAAATTTGGAATGCTCCAGTAGCACAGTAGCAACCAGCATTTGAACCCGTCATGTGCAATCAAAGTAGATCACATTTTGAAATTGCATAACCTCAGAGGCCACTGTCTTCGATAACATCCTAAGCAAGTAATTTCATGAGCATATAAATAAATTATTAAGTATATGCAGCTGAAGTATGCACAAAAATACAATCTGGCTGACACGTACATATGTGCTTACTGGTAGATATGTGTGTGCATGTATTTACTTATGTGTCTAAGCATATTATTAGACATGTAAAACAGTCTCCTGTGTGTGCACTTGCTTTGGGTCCCTACTCCTGACCATCTTCCTGGCTACTTGTGAAGAAATTGTTACTTTTTTTGCAAATATTGCCTGGCTTCTAAGGCTTTTATTTGACACAAGTATCTACCAGATTGAAGTTTAGCACATGCATCAGCTGCATATATTTACTTAATTACTTACTTAATTTGCAAAGTAATTACAAGGGTACTATATACCAATTAACAGGGTTTAGATGTGCACGTGTGTGAAGCATGCTTATGCCTCTGAAATTAGTGCAATTAATATTCAGAAAGAAATAAATGAGCGTCATATTTATTTTCTGATAGGGTGTCACGTGGCATACTTTCAAATTATTACTTAAAATTGTTTCAATAATGGCCCTGATTTTAATTCTCCAAGACAAAATTGAAGAGCTGAATTCGGCTGTGCTGGTGGGAATATCCACCTTTTACTATGTCTAATAGAGAGATGAACTACCCTGGGTATAAAATGGTAGATTTTTCAACCCATACCACATCCTCTACTACCAACACCGGGTCGAATTATTTTTAGAGTGTAGTAAGCTGACAGTTTAGCTAGATAGCTGTTTCATCCTCTTGCCTAGTGAGAAATGTGTTTGGTACCCTGTTACCTCTGTTGGATTCGATCCCATTTGACCTGTTACCTATTTGGGATTTTTTGGAGATGATAATTATTGTGGCTAACAGTTTTTCACCTTGTTACTTCACTTGGATTCAGGACACGATTTGTAAGGGGAACTTCCCTCTCAATGGTTTGGGCCATACAGTTTCCCAGTCACTAGGCTTGTCACCCCCCCCCCCCCAATTACTTCCAAAGGTTGGAATTTGCAAATTTCACCCCTATTCTGTCCCTTGTAGTGTTGTTAGCTAACACTTCCGTCATCTTCTTCCAGTTGGATTTGCCCCATTTAACTTCTTCCCCTTATTTTGCTTATATTTAGAGACATTTGCACCATCTCACCACAGCTGAACCCTTTAACATTCCTTATTGTGTCCACATTTTGTTGAGAAACTGTGGAGAAAGAGTTTGACCCTTTCACTGCAGTTGCGTTATACCTTCTTCAACTTCTTCCTAATGATCTTACTCTGAGTATATCAAGAGCAAGGCTTACACTTAAGCTTTATCTGTCACCGGCCTCAGATTCTGGAACTCTGTTCTGGCAAACATTTGCTCTGCAGAGTCTGTGTTGACCTTCAGATCTCAGCTGAATACTTGTCTCTTCATAGACTCGTTTACCCTGTAGGTTTTTCAATGTCTTCTCGGGTTCCCTTTTGGCTTTCAACTTTACTTTCATGGAATTTGGAATGTACATCAACTTTCTGTCTAGGTGCAACCATCAACTGATGCCCTTGAGAATTATTACATTGGTGCTATAAAAGTTATCAGATGAGATTAGATAGTGGCTCCACCCTCTCACTGCAGTTCGATTCTACTCCCTTCAACTTTATATCATATCCCCTTTTTGAGATAGTTATTATGCAAGCTAAAACTTCTACCCTGTCATCCTGCATCTGCCTCTATAAGTTCCGTTTGCCAGTTTGGCTAATCTGATTTTTGGGAATGATTTTTGTTTTGCTCTTTGACTAAGTATTTATAAAGAATTCACTTTTCTGGTTCTGTTCATATATTTTGTTTCATTTAATCGATGTGTTACTAATAATTTTGTTTCTAATTTCAAGCTTGGAAGGTAATGTTCTGATTATAGCAAATGATCTCAGCTAAATTTGGAGACATCATTAAGTACTATTATTATTGTCATTTATTAATTTATTATTGTTAGTACTACTAGTATTAGTATATTATGACTTTTACTGCTACTCTCAACTTCTTTAACTTCCTCTTCTACTATAAAATATAATTTTATGCATATATCAAGAACCTTTCAACGGTGCTAATTTTAATCTTGACAATTACAAATCATAATAATAATATTAATAATAATAATTCAACAATCCATTATTGTAATAATGGATTCCAGTGCTGCATTCTCGCTTGCATAGAATAGTTTCACAACTCTCTGGATTTTATCTTGTGGATTAAAAGATAATTACCAGGATACTTATTATTGGGATCATTAATATGATTCTGCTAGTCTTACTGTTGCTATTATAAATGTGTGTTTGCTTACGATTATTATAACGGCCTTAGTGTTTGGTGAATCTGTGATTGTTTGATCACTGTAGGCAAAATACCATGAGGAGTTTGAGAAGAAGATCAAGGGATCGAAGATCCAAGTGGCCGATGACCCAGAAACCCAGCGTCTGAAACAGCTTAGCAGTGTTGTGAGTCAGGTTGAGTACAAGGGCCTTCGCGAAAAGGTGATGGACATGGAGGCGCGACGTCAAAACATTGCCCAACGTAAGGATGCTATTTTTATCCTCCTGTTATGCTCTTGTGAAGTTCTCTGTTTGATGACGTCAAAATTTAATGTTCCTTGTGGTAATGTTTTGTAAACTGGGATGGTGGTTTTTCAACAAAGCCAGTTTGATATTTTTGTCAACATTTTTGGCCTGTTTTGAATTTTTAACACCTGTTTTGATTTTATTGACCTTTTAATGATTTGTTTTTTCTTGTTAATTTCCTTTTATTTTTTTACCTTTTGACCTATTTTGACCTTCTGTTGGGTGACCCAACAATTTGGCGCCAACAGTTCAGAGCAAGACAATTTGGCACAAGACGGCTCGGCACAGAAACAAATTATCTAAGTAGAGCACAATTATTTTAAATTCATTTTCATTTTTAGCGCAGTTATAAGGTTACAAGTTTAAAGCCTACAAGTTCATGTTGTGACTACATCCGCATAAATATGAGATAACATTACGATTTTCGTAATCACTGACCACTATTTCTTCTTTTGCACTGGAAGTGCCTCATTGGCAAGGAGTTTTTCTATCTTGAGTCAACTGAGGTCCTACTCCTTTTGTAATTTTGAAACAAGCTTTTCCACTGTGGGGTGAACTGTTCCAACAGGACATTATATATACTGTATTGGTCGAAAATGCTCTGCACAAAGATCTTAACTTTTTTGAAGTATGTGTATTTACATGTAGCACTGTAGTAGTTATAGCATTAACCACATGTACAACAATTCTTGTATTTTGCATTAAACTGTGGAGCCTGTGTGTATGATTTGTCCATGTGCCCAATTGTCTTGCTCTGATTTGTCACGGAACCCTTCTGTTAATCTATTTTCATGTTTTTATTAATCTGTTTTGACTTTTTGGTCTTCTGCTGACCTTTTTTTAATGTGTTGTTGATGTTTTTGAAATGTTATTGTTTTTACCTTTTGTGACCTTTATCAATTTTTTTGCCTGTTGTGGAGTGTTTTTGACCTTTTCCACTATCTTGACTTCTGGCTATTTTAACTGTTCTGACTATTTTTGATCTTTTGACTATTTTCAATCTTTTTGTATCATTTTCAATGACTTTAACAGCTGATGTGCCAGAGAAAAGTGCCCGTCAGCCAACAAGCAGGAGCCCAGATGGTTATGCAAGTGAGAGTCAGAAGCCGTCACCATATTCGGACCGCAGCGCTTCACACTCGGTTACCTATTGCGCTGATGGCAAAGGTAAAAATGCACAGGACATGCCTTCTATTGTTGAATGGCAAAGTAATAGAAGCATTTACAATAAGTAAGCTTTTGTCACGAATAGTCCTTAGAGGCGTGGTCTTGAGAGAGAAAGATCTTTCAGTGCAACTAGATGATGGCAATCCAACAACCGGACTTAAATTAGCTATCTAAATTGTTATTTTGCGTGTGCTATATAAATATTTGCTTTACATGAGCTAAACAGTCTAATGTAGCTAGATGAATTGTCTGTTACTCTGAGTGAGCTATATATATATATATATATATATATATATATATATATATATATATATATATATATATATATATATCTCGCTTTATGTGTACTGTAAAAATCGTAACTACATGAGCCGTATAAAGTATCTATTGCTTTGATGCCATACGCATTACCTGTACTTTGGTGCTGTACAAATATCTCACTTTACTAGGGCTACATAACTTACTTTATGTTTTGCAGTTGAGTCGCAGCCGCAGCGGAAGATCGGTTCGATCGCCGATTACGATCCAATGAACTTCTCGTCAACCCTTCCCCACAGCACCCTTCGTCAGACCCAGGAGTGGGAGGAAACAGTTGCAATCTCACCCTCTGCTAATAATCCTTGTAAGTCTTGAACTCTGCCTGTGTAACACATTGTAAGTCTTGAGTTCTCCCTCCTCTCACTATCCTTGTAAGCCTTGAGCTCTCCAGCCACTAGCCATTCTTGTAAGTCTCGAATTCTGCATATGCTAACCACCCTTCTAAGTATTTGGGCAGGTTAATAAAGTGAATATTTGTTCTGCCAGAGCTTTTTAGAAATTTGTGTGCTGTGGACTGTACTCTTAAAAATAATGTCTGAAAACAGCCGACACTAATTGTATAGCCTGAATACATTCGTAGACATCCCCCTGTGGCCATTTCAGATTTATGCTGTTGGTGAGATTTAGAAATTTTGTTTCTGCTGTATGTGTGCATCATGCATGGGTTTTTATGTGTGTTTATGTATATATGTATATGAGTGTTGTTTATTAACCATGTGTTCAGTTTTTACCACATTTGTTAAAGTTAGACCATAGTTAACAATGTGTAAAATTTTCAATACAGTAAATTGTGCTAAATTTATGCGACAGTTCAACATGTGTTAAATTTAGACCACAATTAACAATGTAAATTTTGGCTGCAGTTAACCAATGTTAAATTTAGACCACAGTTAACCTACTGTTACATTTTATCCACCGTTAACTGCATGGTGTGTTTTGGTGTCATCACTTGTTTTTGCTTGCTAACCCTGTTATTTTAGCCCTGCCACGCAACGAATTACCCTCTTCGACTGGCGGATATCGCTTCACAAGTTTGGAGCGCCCCTCTGTGAGGGGAAATACAGGTAGCCCAACTCCAGGGGCCGGAAAACCCTTGGCCACCATTGAGAATGCTGCTCTCTACCAAGGAGATTCAGTGACAAGGGAACGGGCGGTGGCGCCATCTGTGCAGGTCGAAGGTTCGACGCTTGGCTTTCTGTTGTCGTTTTTGGTTTAGTTCTTTAGCTGAATGGCATGTTTGGTGTTTATTGACAATTTATTAGCCTTGATTGATTCGTGTGCAGTAATCATAACCCCAGTGCCATCCCAAGTTCTAATCCCAGCACAGTTTAAACCCCAATGCCACCCCGAATTCTAACCCAAATGCTAACCATAAATCTAACCACAATGCCACCCTGACTTTTAATCCCAAGTGATGAGCAGTATTTTAAATACTGGTGTTTAAAATACCATTTTAAATGCTTTTCAAGTCTCTTTTCTCGTATTTAAAATACAGTGTGATAAAAGATGAACTCATTAAGCCTTTGTTAGTGAATGTTGTACAGTAATTATTCATCTTGGCCGTTCGTATGTTCATCTGTGAGCAAATAATGTTTAGATAAGACAGAGCCCAACCAATGGAGTCTCGTATACGGTTAACACTGGTAACCTCAGTGCCACTCTGAATTATAACTCTAATGCCATCATAATTCTCACTGTATTGCAACCATTATTCTAAACATTATTCTAACTAATATTCTAACCCCTTTGCCATTTTGGCTGCAAAGAATTAACAGATAGCATTCAAGTATTAGAAATTTTATTCTCACCTTAGTTCTAGCCATAGCTGTATGATTACAAGACCAGAGTACTTTTGACACCAAAGCAACTGAACTATTGAACATTTTGCTTGCAGATCAGCAGTACCTAATGCAACAGCAACAGTTAAAACAACAGCAACAACAGCTGAGGCAACAACAGCAGTATCACTTGCCTTATGAGCAACATATGCAACGCCAGTCTGCTGTAGCCGTGAGTCTTCTTAGTTTTGGTTGTTTTGCAATTATTTTTCTTCTGATTTTATGTTTTTATAGTTACATTATTAATATTTATGTTATCAGCATTATTAAATTGTTATTATTATTGTTATTACTGTTACTGTTATTATTGGTACTACATATGTTGTTGTTATCACCCAACCAAGTTTCTTGACCTAGTGTCCAGACCCAGTCATCCAACTCAGTTTTCTGACCCAGTTTCACTGACCCAGTTTCTTGACCACATTCTTGTTTGTTGTTCTTTGTACAGGGCCCCATCTTCCAAGCAATGTACGACTACGACGCGCAGGATGAAGATGAAGTGAGCTTTGTTGAGAATGATCTCGTGATCAACTGCGATCCAATCGATGAGGGTTGGATGTTCGGAACGATACAGCGCACCGGACAGCGTGGAATGCTTCCGGCCAATTACGTTGAGCGAGTCCAATAGCATTGTTCATGTGGCTTGACCTGATGGCCCCTGTTGCCGTGGTTATGTGTGCAAGTCTGCTTGTGTGTCTTACAGGCTGTCTCTGTCTCTGTGTTTGGGTTTGTCCTTGTATGTCTCTTTCTCTACTGCTGTCTGTTGTCTGTCAGTCTGTCTGTCAGTAAGTCTGTTTTCCTTTGCCAGACTGTCTGTCTGACCCTCTGTCTGCCTGTCTCCAAGCATTTTGTCATTGTCTGTTTTTCTCTGTCTGCCTTGCTCTCTGTCTGTCTGTCTGCCTCTCTCTCTCTCTCTGTCTCTCTCTCTGTCTCTCTGTCTGTCTGTCTGTCTCTCTCTCTCTCTCTCTATTTCTCTATTTCTTTCTCTCTCACTCTTTCTGTGGTGTTCTGAAGCTTCAAGCACCTCTGATCTGTATGTTGATTCTGACACCATAGAAGCCATTGGCTAAGACCATTTTGTATTATGCTTTTCAAAGCCTTTGTTTTTGTGACTTGAATCATGAAATGAATGTGTTCAGAAGTCCTCCGTGACCATTTTCTTTTGAGGTCATGACCTGACCTAATTGTTGTCGTGGTGACAGCTCCCCTTTGAGCTGAAATCCACTGCCAGTTTTTTATGTATTTTGAATTTTCTGGTGTGTAGTCTGTGCTATAGCATGTTGGTGCCAAAATGGAATATTTCTGTAGCAAAACTTGCTTAGAGTATTTTGCTATAGTAAATTTGTGTGAAAACTGTACTGTAGAAAAGTATTGCTGGAACAAAGGTTTTCCATAGCTAGCAATGTGCTAAAACCGAATGTATGAGACAAGTTTGCTAGTTGGCTACAGTGTTTGTGTTTTGATCATTGCAGATTTAAGGATTTGCTTGTTTAGCATTTTTTAGTTAAATTGGTTTTAGTTTTCAACACAGGAGTCAAATTTGTTAGATCAAAAATGTAACTAAATTTTATAAATTTTTGTTTGGTCTACAGGTTCATCTTTAAGGTCTGTGGTCAATTTTTAGCTTTGAAATGTCACCCAGTTCATTAAGAGAGCATTGCCACTGCACTTACACAGCATGGAGGTCAAGGTTATGTTTACCCGGTATATAGGTCAAGATCATGTTTTTAGAGTAAAGCCATGCAAGTCAAATTAGGTCATTAGGTGAAATTTTAGGTGGTCAAATTTGTTAGAGTCTGAACAACTGTTTTAATTTTTTCTCAGATTTTCAGTGTTCGTTTCATGTTCTTTTATTAGTCATTAGTTTTTTTTTTGAATATCGCTGAGCATGTCCATTTTAGCCTAGTGGTTAGACTATTAAATGTGGAAGCTGGATGGTACGGGTTTCATTCCTGTGGCCTTAACACAGTTTTGTTGAAGCGTTCTAGTTGCTCGTAATTGCTGACTTTGTCACCAAGTCCATGACTTGAGTCATACTGCACTTTTGGTGCTTTTTAAAAATGTAGTCAGATTTCTTTGTCCGTTTCATTAACCGAGTTGTTTTGTTTTGCTTTACCTGTATTTATGTTTGTGTGTGTCTGTGTATGTCTTTCTGTCTCTCGGTCTGTCTGCTTAACTCCGTGTCTATACATCTGTGTGTCTGCATACTTGTCTGTATGTCTTTATGTTTGTCTTTGTATGTCAGTTTTTGTTTGTGTCAGTCTGTCTTTTTGACTCTGTCTGCTTGTCTGTCTGTTAAACTCTGTCATTGTTTGTATGTATATCTGTATGCATCTATGTCTGCCTTCTTAGCTGTTTTCGATTGATTTCTTGAGATCTGCCTTAACTTACTTGCAGAGGTGTTTTATCGAAGCCATTCTTCACAGTCTGCTACAATCCTCTGCAAAAGTCTTGTATTTTCTGTGTCTGCCTTTACAGGAGTTTTTGGCCAAAGTCTAGTCTTTTCTTTCTCGGGAATTAATTTTAAGTTCATCCTTACATATCAGTCAAGTTTGAGTTTTCAATACTAGGATTTTACACTGTATTGCTCTTTATGCTGTGATTTACTTTAAACCATATTGCACTTTACTATGTTGTAAAACTTGTAATACCACATGCCTTAATATGCTTTACACTGTAATGTGCTTTATACCATAAGTTACTTTAAACTGTAGAAAACTTTACAATGTTGTAAACTTGTGGTACAGTCTGCTGCAATACACTTTACACCATATTGTGCTTTATACTGTAATTAACTTTTTGCCAAAATTCACTGCACATAGTGCCATTTGTTAAAATATGATATGCTGTATTACTTACAGAGTAATGTGCATTAAACTGTAATGCATTTTACTGTGCTGAACCTGTAATACACTACAGTGTATACACTTTACACCATAACGTGCATAAACCATAATGCATGTTACGCTGCAAAATAAAGGATGTTGTAATATACTTTACACTGTAATGTGCATTCAGCTGTAAAGTACTGTACTGTATTGTGCATTAAACTGTGATGCATTTCACTGCATTGTAGTATGTTAAGCTGTTGTACAGTGTACACTGTGATGCAGCTTGCACCACAATACACTACAATATAGTAGGTTATATTGATTACACTGATTTAATCAATTTGTAACTAATAATTTTGTTTCTGATTTCATGCTTGGAAGGTAATATTCTGATTATAGCAAATTGATAAATTTGGAGACATTAAGTACTATTATTATCCTCATTTATTAATTCATTATTGTTAGTACTGTGAGTATTAGTATATTACTAAAATTACTGTTACACTGTGCTATGCTTTAAAGTGCACTGCACTTTGTACCAAAATACTCTATGCAATAATACATGACGATATAATTTAGGTCATAATGCACTTTACAGCATGATGCACCCTACACTTCAAATACACTGTGTTGTAATACAGTTTATGCCATAATGTACTTCACTTTGTAATGTAGGCATCATTACATATTGTATAAGCAGAAAACTTGTTTGGATGTAATGTAATGGTAATAAATGGCTGAGTTTCTGTAGCACCTATTCCTAGTCTCTGAATGTCCGGTTGTTAGTCAAATCGTTATTTTCTCTATGGTGCTATATAAATTAAATATCACTGGCCTGCAGCAAGACACTGGTTTTTTGTGTGGTTGCTTTGGATAGCCGTTTTATGATTGCCACTTTCTTATTGCTACTTTCAGATTACCACTTTCTCATTGCCGTCTTCCAAATGCACCTTATATTAACATCTTAACATACCTCTTAGGAATCTGGTCATCAGCAACTGAAAAATCTGTTTGTTATTCCACCATAATTTGCATATTCATGCGTTTATATATTATTGCAACAGGCAAATGTTATGCACGTCGAGCTCGTTTCAGCTGGTTAGCTCTGTATAGCTTTGAGAATTAATTATGTAGCCTTAACTTTACGCCTATTTAATATTTATCCTGTGTGTTCCTGTGTTTAAATCGCACTACACTGTCCAGAAAGAAGGAATCCTTGCCAGAAAAAGGCACCCTTAGGAAAACTCATATATATTGAGTAAAACGTTTTGCAATTTAAATTGAACTAAAGTTTCTTTTCTTGGTATGTACTATGATTTTTATAGTCTATGCATGGTCCCTTTAAAATTATGTCATTATAATGTACTTGTTTTCGCTAACTTCACTAATATTTGGCATTTAGTGAAGAATTTTATTAAATTTTTGCAGCACAGTAATAATTATAGTCAGAAAGTTTGCTTAATGGATTTCTGGATAAAGGATGGACACCAGGCAGACTTGACATGAATGGTGCAACACGTAACCAAATCTTTCAAATGTATGAACAATTTTTTAAAATACACCAGTTTATTTTTTAATTCCTTCTTTTCGGACACCGTGTATAAATGTATTCTGCATGTATATCTCACATATGCGAAATAGTATTGAAAGTATTTTTCTGTCAAGTCTTGTTGAGTTTCTGGAAATTTAAAGCTTTTGAGAGATTTAATTTCCTCAGATCTGGAACTCTTCCTTCCTTAAGGAAATGCCCCAATTCTCACTATTTCCCACTGGCTTTCAAGTTTCAAATATCTGGATATCTAACTGCATTATAACCCGACAACTGAAGAACCACTCCTCAGATTTGCCTTCTGACATGACTGCAAAATTTTTTAATAAATAATGATTCACCAGATTAGACTAATGGATGGTTGGGGCACATGATTTTTCATGGGTGCCACATAGTACTAGCTGCTCTTTGCGGACGACACAGCTCAGCCAGATGGGCTATGGGAGTCTTCAGTTTCATATATACTGGTCATCACTAAGGGCGGATCTTGAGACAGTCCAGTCATGCCCCCATCTGAGTTTGTGGGCAGCCACTGTCAAATTTCATTTTTGAGTTACACATCACCACTAGAAACAGACGAGTTTATTTCACAGCACTTATTCAATATAATTTTAAAAATTCATCATGATTTCCAACTATGCATTTGATAATTTCCTCAATTTTGGCAGACACGTGAAATTACTCTAAAAGCGATGTCCTCACAGTGCCAATAACTACAATCGAGAGGCTGTCAAAAGGTGCTATAGAAATATTCAGACACATAAATACACTGGCAATCTGGCCATGCCCCTACTCCTGTTTGGGGAGCATGACATTGAGCTGACCACCAAACTGGTTAAGGTGATGGTTGCCTACGAACCTGGTAAACTAATAAAACTGAGAACAAAAAGGTCATCAAAAACAAAATATTTATATGTTTAGGTTACTAAACCTGAACCCCAATCAAGGTAAAATAGGTGAAGTTGAGTATGATCATGCTTATTTGCCCACCCCCTTGTAAACATATGGATACATCCTTGTATGTGAATAGCTGTTGGTATTTGGCTGAAGCACAAATTAATAAAAGAGCACTGATTTCTGTTTTGGCCGACAGATCCGTGTGATGCTTTTGACACAAAATTAATCCATCACAACTGTACAACCTTTTCCTACAGTCAAAATCTTACTTTACAAATTGTGCAGCTTAACATGCCCTCTCCGCAAGAAGCACTGGGATTCAACATCCAGGCACAGCTGTCCTTTCTTACATCTAGGCCTACTTAAAAGAAAAGTTTCAAACATCACATAAACGAAAAACAAATACATACATATGTACATTTGTAAAATTTACTCCCATCTTTGATTCTTGCCAATAGGCATAAAATATGTCTGCCATTGCAAAAGAAAACATTTCATGCAAATATTACACACACCACAATCAGTGCTTTAGACATGATTACCTTGTCCAAGAATTCTGTTAGACCAGCATTCAGGTTGTCGAAACAGCTAACTAATCACCACATTACAAACATTCAGGTTGTCGAAACAGTTAAATAATCACCACATTACAAACCCATCACAAAATTCGAATTTCATTATCACTGATGCTTGTCACACAATTTCTCTCACAGAATTCTTACACCAATATTTGTGCATTCAACATAGTTAACCTGTGAAGCAATTCTTAGTGTTAGATTAGTACAACTGCAGCTGAAAAGGTTAAATGCCATGTCAAAAAACTAAGCTAAGCATTTGCAGTACACTGAATAGAACATTGATCCAATTAAGCTTAATCCATTATTTGTGGTATGAAGAGGCAAGCACAGGCATAATATGTGATAATTAAGCTTTTGGCAAGATGAATTATAACCAATGAATTAAGCAAAAAGCACAGCAATATTAGCTATATTTTCATTAAGCATTTGATTCATTACACCAAAAATTGAACCGAATACATGGTGCATTAGAAGCCTAATATTGACTGATATGATAAATCTTTTGATGAACTTACTGGCATATGGTCCAGTCTCAACTTGTTATTTAGTGATATCAAGTAGGCATTTGGTAAAGTGAACCTAGTGAATCGTTCATTTAACTCAATAAAATGAAGTGCACTGTCACCCCAAGCATTAATTCGTAAAGCTTTCAACAAAGCAAAAGCGTCAATGAATTTAATTGTTGTTTCCACGTTTCTTGATCCCAACAAAGCATTTCACACGGTGAACCCATCTTTAATTTATTCACATGCCATTTGCTGCCATCCCGAGTATTAATTCATCTTCATTAAGCTTTCAGTGCAGCACACCTGTCAGTGAGCTTAATTAATTATCAAGGTAAAATTTATTGATCTTGGCAAGACATTTGATATGGTAAAACAAAATCACTTAAGCAAATTATATGCATAGGAGAATCATCACAATATCGCATCTAGGAGATGAAGATTTGAATCTCTTCCTCAGTTTCCGAAGCCCTGCGCTGTCTCCCAGCCAACTTGGCAGCCATCAGCCTCTTGCGTGATTCCTCACGAGCTTTTGAAGCATCAGACACTTTTGATGACCTTGGCTTCTTGGTTGACTGTGTTGCTTGCTCCTTTGGCCGAACCTCTATTAAAAGCAGTTGTTGCATATTTAATTTTCGATACAATTAACATATATTTTGTTTTAAACTAAACACTATAAAACATTTGAATTTCAACTTAAATTTGTTTTAAGTTGACCTGTTTCAAATTTTTAAATCTTGAAACGGGTCAACTTAAAACAAATACAAGTTGAAATTCAAAGGTTTTAGAGTGTTTAGTTTAAAATAAATATATACTAATTGTATCTAAAATTAAATATACATTATTGTATACACTGTCATATAGCACTACATATTTAATATGTTATATATTAATAAATTTATTTAGTAAACATATACTGTGAAAACACGTTTAAGAATTACTGAGAAAACGAAACTCTGGGTTTTGAAAATTAAACCAGGCACAATTAATTATGATTACTATTGTCTTTTTTAGCTTGAGGTAAGTGTACTCCCTCAGTAACAAAAAATTGTGCTACAATCTGTTAACAGGTAACTGGAAAATCAGGCTTTGTTATTATTATTATTAGTAGTAGTAATAGTTGTTGTTGTTGCATATAGTAGTAGTAGAAGTAGTAGTAGTGGTAATTTTCAAATTTCTTCTGATCATCATAATCATAATAGCATACTGATGTTTAATTGTTATTATTATTATTGTACTTGTCAGCAGAGGTTCACCTGTTGCTTTTGGTGACAACGGTGCAAAAGAAGTCTGAAAAATCAAAACACAAACAGGTTGAAATGTTGCCACAACACTGGATATTTATATAGTGCCTTTTTCAGCTGTTGCTTCTCTATACAGATATCAGAATTAGCTCGTTTCAAATCCTAGTGCATCTTGTGAAGCTGGGCAAAAAACAGTTACTTACTTTACTTTGAAAGTTTCATTTGGTACATAATTAAACCAGCAAACACTGCTCTTTTAAGAACCTCACAAAGGCACCAAAATTTGCAATTAATTTTAGGAATAAAATACAAATATTGCAAATAAAATATTAACTTTAGACAGAAATAAAATATTAACTTAAGAAATACATGTAAAATATAAATATCAGAAGTAAAATACAAATATCAGACACAAACTATTAATTTTCATTTCTAAACTATTATAAACCTGTGGTTCTGAGTCAACCCAGTTGTTGGACTGCAGTGTGTGGATGTCGTGGAAGAGATGTTGGATGTCATCCACCTGGAGTTGGATGAGGTCCCAGTAGCCGGTCAGATCCTCTGAGGTTGTCTGGAACTGGTCCTCACAAGACTGCGTCTAAAAGATTCAGAAACAACATCCCCATCACCATTTACATCACTGTCACCACCACTATCACTATAACCACCATACTTTCACTATCACCACCAATCACTCCAATCTTCAAGCAAATACTGATTGGTCTTCATAAAAAGCACCTCAAACACCATGCCTCAGAGGTGTTAACTACTGCATACAAACTACTTCAAGATAAGAAAATAAGAACATGGGCAACAAAAGGGACGGTGTTCATCAAACGGACGAACTCAGAAAGTGAAAAGCTCGCCAGGAAGGAAGTGTGGTCACCTAAACATATGTACCTGTTTGAACAAAGTGCTATCAAACTAGAATAATTATTTTTGGGGTCAAGATTAGGGTTATTTAGCAGTTCATTTTCCTCGTAATCATCAGAGGGATGAAATACTATGTTCTTTAGTCTACATATAATATCCTCTGCTCCACTACTTACATGATCAGCACCAATATCACCACCACTATTCTAAATAAACAGACATCTTAAAGTGTGCTACATCAATGTTCTGAATGAATGAATGAATAATTGAATCCACCATCACCAACATCACAGTTACAAAGTATCACTATCAAAACCACCATTTTAAATAATCTATTCTTGATATTCATCTCTATCACTCTTGTTATCACTGCTATCAACACCACTTCACCATCATAACTGCCAACTTTCACTAGTTAGTTATTTAGAAACTTCTACGGCGCTGGTGTCTAATGCCACACCAAAGCCAAGTCGCAATCAGGTCAATATCCACAAGATTAGATGGTCAGAATAGATTAGATCAGATCAGGACAGATTAGATCAGATCTGATTAATTTAGATCCGACTAAATAAGATCTAATTCGGTTAGATGCAGTTAGTTTAGATCCAACTAGATTAGATTCAATTCCATTAAATCTGATTACATCAAATTTGATTATTAGACTGGAAAAGATAACAGCAGATTCTATTAGATTAGATTTTATTAGACTTTTTATTGGACTCACAAGGTTACTGTTGCAAAGTTCACGAAACTGTTTGAACTTCTTTGTCATCAGAAGATTTGCCTTTCCAATCGCAGCTCTAATCTTTCCACTTGCTAAGAAGCAATAAAAAAGGTACAATAAGATGAGGTAAGGTAAATTTGGGTAAGATAAGATAACTAAGGTAGGTACGGTAAGATAAGTAAGGTAACATAAGATAAAGTAAGATAAGGTATGGTCAAATAAAGTAAAGTAAGGAAAGGTAGGTATGGTAAGGTAAGATAAGGTAGGTAAGTTAAAGTAAGCTAAGGTCATGAAAGGTAAAACAAATTAAGGTAAAAAAGTAAGGTTACCAAGATAAGGTAAGACAAGGAAGGTATGGTAAGCCAAGGCAAAATAAGATAACCACCATCATCTCTACAGCGTTGTCGTTTCCACAACGCGCAACCAGCCATCTCCACCAGGGCTCATCTCCAGGCTGTTTGTAACCTGAAGTTCAGTGGATGCAGGTCAGCTTCCACTGTTCTTGCCCATGTGTGAGGAGGGCATCCAACAGGTAAATAAGGTAAGGTAAGGTAAGATGGTAAGGTAAGATGGTGATTGTTTGCCTATAAATATTTCCATCATATATCACACACTCAGTATGTCACTGACCTTCATCTGGAATGGAACCTTTGAGGAAATGTTCCAATTCAGTACAATTCTTCCTCAGGTCTGACTCTACTTGGGCCACAAGACCAAGAAAGTAATGACCATCCTACAAGGGTTATCAGTCATAATCACCTAATCTAATCACTTCTAAATCACAGGTGTCATAATTAATATAACCTAATCTAATAAACTGATCACCTTCAATTAACAGGAGCCATAATAATCTAATCCAATCTAACCTATTTATTTCCCAAGGTGCACGTGATCCCTCAGATTTAAAAACTTATTGGAGAAGAGTTAAAGCATCTGGAATGGCAGCTACTTCATCAAGTTCTAATCATTTATAAATTTTTAAAAAAATTACAGCCATAATTAATCTAATTTAATTGAATAATCTAAAGTAATCACTTTTAAGTCACAGAAATCTAAGCTAATAATCTCATCTAATACTTATAAAGCACAGGCATCATAACAATTTAAACACTTCTAAAAGCACTGGAATGATAGTCATCTCATATATACTGGAATAATCGCCTAACCTAATCTTATCTAAAGAATTCTATAGTGCTGGAATAATAATTAGGCAATCTAACCTAAGGCTTCTATAGTTCTTGACTCATAATAATCTAATCTAATCATGAAACACTTGGATTCAAACCCCGAATGACGATGTGAAAAGCAAATGCCATATCAAAGCAGAACTTGTGTAAAACATAAGAAACAATCACCTTTTCATCAATCAGAGTCATCGAATCGTTCTTTTGCAATTGAGCTTCGATAACCTGATTATTGCACTTCTTTGTCTCAGCCATTGGATCCTCATTGTTATTGGTAGAAGAATTATTACATGTAAGGTCATTAGAAAGGTCCGTGGATCCATTCAAGACTGGTTCTGGATACTGAATGGAATGCAGTTGAGACGAACGCGAGGGTGACCTTGGAGTGACCAAGGAGAGCAACCTTGAAGTTGGTGAAAGACATACGGTGGCATTGTTCATAAAACTGACCTTGGAATTTTCCACTGAGGTGCTTGAAATGTCTGAATTTTCTACTGTAGCTGTGGAAAATTGAGTTGTAGTAGAGGAATTTTCCACTGGACCAGTGGAATTTTTTATAATACCTGTGGAATTTTCCATCCGCATTTTGGAATTTTCTGTTGAAGCTCTAGAATTTTCCATTTGATTTTCAGAACTTTCCATTGTAACTGTAAAATTTTCCATTCGATTTCTGCAATTTTCCACTTTGGTATTACTAGCAGTTAGATCTTTGGTTCTATTTTCATCTGGGTTACAGAAACTGTTCAGCTTCGAAGAAATTGGTGAACCTATTGCTCTGTTAAGACTTGAATCACAAATGACTTGGTTTTCAATGGATGATGTCTGGATTGGGTCTGAATTTGAACTTTGCATGACCTTTGCCTCTGACAGATTTCTGCTGTACGTGGCATTTGATTTATGGAGGCCCGTCCTTGAGGGAGTCCTGCATCCGTGAGGTTCACTGCCTGATCCTGGAGCCATTCTGCCACCATTCTGGTCATAGTGGGCAGACTCAGAATTTTGAGGTTTTGGCTGGAAATTCCCCAATGTTGAGTAGCCTGGGGAAGTTGGTGACTTCACTGGGGAAGTTGTGATGGGTTTTGACTTTGGCGTATAGCCCTTGAATGCAGCGTAACCATTTGTAAATTTACCAGAGTCTATGAAAACATAAATAACCGTTTTCTATAATATAAGTATTAGCATTAAGAAACCTGTCTAAAGGTAACAGGCTCCAAACTGGAATGAAGAGGATAACTGGCTAACTGATAAGTGCCTCCTCTGAGGCATTCAACCTTTTATGTTGTTAGTGCCTCAGATTCATAACGATGTGTAACATTGTGCACGTTACATATTCACGCATAATAAATACTGTTGTACATCTATATAATTTGTCATAGTTTTCTATAAAATACATATATTTGTACATACAGAAAAGAAAATGGTTTTCTCTCTCTTTATATACATATTACCTGTATTCATTACGAAAATATCTACCATGCACAAAGTGACACAGAAATGCGAACCTACATAGCATTTTAAGCAGCCCATCAAAAGACGACTGGCTCTCAGCTGCTGCAGCTTTTGAATTTCAACTGATCTGCTCTCTCGATTATCAGTCTTAACTACCATTTCACTTGAAGCAACCATCAAGTGATGCCTTAAAAGTGCATTATGATAACAATGCTATAGAATATTATCAGCTTAGATTAGGTAATATGTATATATGTTATGTAAAGATGATAATAATAATAATAATAATAATAATAATAATAATAATAATAATAATAATAAGTAACTTCTAATGTGCCGGTGTCAAGGCATCAACCAAAGGGGCACCAAAGCCAAGTCGCAATTAGGTCAATATCCAGAAAGTCAGTCCACAAGACAGAGAGGCAGCCTGCGGTGGGTAAGCAATTTGAAAAAGGTAAGTTTTAATTTGAGAATGAAATGACAGAAGCAAATGAGAAGAACAAACGGACAGAGGGAAGAAGTTCCAAAACCGAGAACAGTTCTAGTTCAAGGTATGACCGGAGAAAGACAATCAGATGACCTTGCAGAATAATGGTAACTCTGGAGAATAAGAACTGATTTCAGTTCAATGTTTTATAAGACAGACAATACACAGATGTATGTTGTTAGTCTTGTAACACAAATACTCTATAAATGTGTTTATTTAATTATATTTTATTCAATTATTATTTTATATTATTCTATAATGCATGCATAATGTATTTGGGAATCTGATTAGCATCTTTTGCAGATTTCATGATACCAATGTACACACTATGGTTCCAACCAAAGAGATCATACTAATTCAGAGTTGCATGCTTGGAACCAGCATATACACACAACAGAACCTCAAACCAGTCCACATGTGCACATGACCTTCCGGCAGAAAGGACATATGCAATTCAATTAAAGACCGTAGCCTAGGGCTAGTTCAAGGACTCCTTCAACAGTAACTGTACGCAAAACAAACCAACAATTTCCAAGCACAGAATTGATCTGTTGTAAGTCAGGGTGCCAATGACACTCTATTCAACTCGAGTGGTTAGTGTGCTGGACTGTCAACCCAGAGGTCAAAGGTTCCAATCCCAATAAAACACTCTCTCTCTCTCCTCTCTCTCTAGCATCTCCTACTGAACTCATTTGTAAACATAAAAAGTGCAGAATTTGCCATGGCACTGAAAACTGGGCAATCTCAAGTGTGTTGCTAGCCCCACATCTCAGGAATTATTAGGGATTAAGATTTGAAACTATGCAGTTCATCATAATATATTTATCAATCTACTGGAAAATTTTAAAAACCTGAGACAGTGAAATGGGAATGTTTCCAAAAACTGGCTGAGTTGGCACAAAATGACCCAGTTAGATATCCAGATGTTAGAAAGCTAGTGAAACATAGTGAATTTTTGGTATTTCTTAAAGGAAGTAAAAGAGTTCGAACTTCAGAGAAACACTGGCAATCAGTTCCATTCCTTGGGGGCAGCAGCGTGGAATGAATAAGAGCCCATGATAGTTGTGCATCATGGCTCAGCCACAACACCCATACCCAAAAGATTGCATGATGTGGGTAGGTAGGTACAGAGACTAGTGTTTGAAGATAGGCAGAAGTGCTCTTATTAAGGAGTTTATAGGTCAGACAGGCCAGTTTAAATCTTATCCTGAATCTTACAGGATGCTATTGCAGCTGCTCGAATAGTGTTAAGGAGTTTTTTCTATGAGGTTCATCCTGCATCACATGAGCCAGAGAATTTTGGATGTGCTGAAGCCTGTTGGGTTCAAGATCTGAGCACCCACAAAAGCCAAGCTGAGGTATCAAGGCAACTGCAGATAAGACAGCAGGCTATGGTTTAGGGACACGTTTTTCATACGAGTTGACCTATGTAACATACTGCCATGATAGAAAAGAAACTAGATTTGCAAAGGTTTGTCAAATAGGGTTGAAGTGTGAGATTACTGACTAAAGTTACCCCAAGCTTTCAATAGTGGAAAAGCAGTAGCACCAAGGTCAATGTTGGAATGAGAAAGGATAGAATGCACACACCGGAGTGCACCAAACATGACTCCCTCAGAGTTGTGGTCATAATCTTTTGGAGAATTCCAGTTGACAGGTCAGAGAAACCAAGTCTGGTTACAGTTGGTAAATGAACTGATTTGCATCTTCAGAAAATGACATACACTGGAGGAGCACATATTAGGTCCAAATGGAATGGCAATCTTTACAAGTAGTTTCAGCTCCAAATCCCTTTCTATTCAGAAGTCCACAGTCAGTCATAAGACTGGAAACTGCAGTGTCCGATGGTCAAACTCAGGCCAAAAATCAATCACCAAATCGATCGAACAACTGAATATTGATTGTTCTTATGATACAACAGTCAAGATTACCATCCACAATTCTACACATCATCTACAGCATGAGGTCATCATCATCATCACTGCCATCACCATAACCATCACCATCATCATCATCAATTTTTATAATGCCATGAATCATGATCTGGTTGACAGAGAGATATACATACAATATTGACAAACAGATACAGAGTGGGAAAGGCATATAGGCAGACAGTATGACAGACAGGCAGAGAAATAAAGACACAAATAGCAACAATGACACTCTAGTAGTCTCAAGGACAAGGAACAAGTATTACAGCAATTGTTTGATGACATTTGGTGTTAAATATGCACACATTTCTTTCAAGACAGAGCATCAGTGGTGCCAGTATTTTGCAAATTACTCATCATCCACCCCTCCCCATTTCGTGGCCACCTCAGTTTCCTTCTACCTCCTCTCTTCCTTTTATCCTCCCAATCCTTTTCCTCCCAGTCTCCTCTTCTGCTACTCATACTCCCATCTTCTTATTCCTTGTCTCTTTCTCCTCTTCTTCCTTCTCCTCCTCCTGCTTTTCCGGGCTTCCTACTCCACCTTATCCTCTTCCTCCTCCTCTAAATCAGCTACGAAATGAGTACACTGACTGTACACTGCTTACTGGGAAGATCATGTGGCAAGGGAGAATAGTGACCACCTGCCCTCATATGCCGAGGCCAAGAAAAATGAAGTCACTTCATATCCATGGCTGCCTCTTGGACTTAGCTGAAGCACTGGTCTTCTTTATTTTCCTCCTCCTCCTATACTCCTCATCCTATTGCTACACTTCTATATCCTCTTCATCCATTTTCTTCTTTCTCCTCCTCCAACTCCTGCTTCTCCTCTTCCTCATCCATACTCCTGACAAGGGGAACCAAATAGGATGGGGTCAACTGTGGTAAACACTGTGTCCAGCCAAGCAACCAATGCTTGATCCCTCTGAAATCTAATACACCCCCAACGAAATGTAAAGAAATACTCATGCTTGCATACATTTAAATCCCATGTATACATGCACTGGTCTCTGGCCAACTGGCTAACTGACTGAATGAATGAATGAATGAATCACAGTCCATTCAGATGAAGTTATTAGTTACTTAGTTCATTAGTTATTTGTTTAGCTAGTTAGTTTGTCAGTTAGTTATTCAATCAGTCACTCAGTTGAATACGTCAGTCGGTCAGTCAACCAGCCTGTATATCTGTGTGCCTGCCCATCACTGCTAGAACTATCTTCAGATGTACGTCTAAACACGATATATGTATATTCTACACATGCCGAACTGTGTTGGCGTGTTCAGGATGGCAAAGGTTATTATTACTCGGCTGAGGTTCAGTTCAATATTCCAATCGTAGATGCAGTCCACATAAATCTATTTCATCTATGTTCAATGTACACAAAACCCACCTAACAATATTAAAACATGATCTACATTGCCAGGTTTATACAAATATTTGTTTTTATATGCAAAATGCACTGGAGTGCCTGCCAACCCAAACAAAATTTGGGAACAGCTAGATTCCCTCTGATGACAATATTATTATAAATACTATCAGTATAGGCATAATCTTATTATTCTAGTTAATAATAAGAATATATTCTATATTAAATTATTATCATGATATTGCATATTACACTAAAATATTATATAATAAAATAATAATAATAACAATTATTACTATTATTCTTCTATTATATATTTTATTATTATCATATATATATATATATATAATCGTTATTATATCTTTATAATAGTAATAGTAATCGTAATAGTAACAATAACAATAATAATAATGACTAACCATGGCACGAAAATCGTCCAATCATTTCCCTCACAAGCCCCGGAATTCCTAACACTTCTGGCGCTGGTTCTGGCACTTCCACTGCAACCCCAACTGGTCTTTCCACAGACATCTGCCCCAATTGGTGGTGCTTCTCCACTTTTGCAATTCGCAATGTCATCTTTCAGTACAAGAAGCCCTTCACCGCGTTTAAAACAAACAATTCTAAAGCCAAAAACTCAACTCTTCCGATTAAGTTGATTTTGGACACAAAATTTCAACACTTTATGAACTTTTATAGTGGTGGAGATTCAATGATGTGTTGCTCAATGGCACTTCTTTCAATCAGAAAATCATTGGCATGTCCTATTTTGTAAAGATAATAGGCTCAGAAAATGATACGGAAAAACTCGTAGCAAACTCACTGGAGATTCAAAATGATTCAAATGTTGAGATTCAATTTGACATGCAGTGAATCGGCATTTGTTCTGTAAATCAGTACATAGACTTCAGCAATCTTTAAGTAATTCCACTGGTTTTCTACTAACTTCTATAGCACTTTCTTAAAGTTGTACACCATAACTTAAACTGAAAGGAACTCCTAATAAATTCTGTAGCACCAAGCTTACAGAAATATCGTCCAGAAACTTTTATTAAAGTTTCAACATCTCAGTTTAAGTGGAATGCTAGTGTAGTTAACTTCTGTAGCACCCAGTGCAAGTTGTATACTGCAACAGAACTCTTCAACAACTGCTACTAACTTCCATAGCGCCAAGATTACTGAGTGTTGTCTATAAATTTCTATAGCGCCCTATACAACTGCAAACATCAGCGTCATCGCAAAGGAATCTCGCGCTAACGTGAGAGGTAAACAGTGTCGCATACAAGTTCAACGTTCAATCAACACATTTCGATACTCGCTACGAAATTACTGAAAACATCCAAATTTCTACAAAGTCCGGGCGTAAAATACGCCGAATACGTATATAGTACGATGTACGGGTAGAAATAAGCTAAAGTACGTTAAAATTTCGTGTCACCATCTGCGAAAATCCGGTCCAAACACGCC